>OW388299.1:26873268-28123268 GCA_936450465.1 Gibbula magus | reverse complement strand
GTAATCCATTAAAAGTGGTATATATTGATGGAGAGGTAACATTTATAAGGATTATGGTGGGGGGATAGAGATTTTAAAGACTGAATAGTTTATCCTTAATGAGGTAATCCATCCATTAAAAGTGACGGGAATGATTGGCCAGGTATTTTACTCAATGACAGTAAGTGTTACAATGAGGTGGTTAATGAACAGGTAGTTCACCATATACCCAATGACCGCCTTATAGTGAGGGTAAAGGGCAGATTTGGTATACACACCATACATGTCTAATAAAGAGGATAAAAAATGTTACAAATTTGATCCATTCATAGAGTTGTATCCAGGAAATGATTGGATGGGTATTACTCCCATCATCTGTCTTATAATGAGGGCTATTAACAGACAGGTATTCCACCCAGCGCAGCATTAAAGGAGCTATGTAAAAGTGTATGAATAGATGGATGAGTAGTCGACCACCAAAGAGCCTTATAACGAGGGATGGCCAGCCGGGTAGTTCACCTTCTGACAGCTGGTTGAGCAGGTGTTAACGGGGAGATGATCAGATGGTTCACGGGTCTGCCACATGGTGGCGCACTCCTAGGGGACCGTCCATCTGGCATGAGGGGCCGGCTCAAAACATCGACTGGCTATCAGCAATCTGCCGCTTAAAAGAAATATTGATGATTACAATTAAATATTTATCGTTACAACTACTCTTAAGAATTTTCGTTAAATTTTTAAACATTGTGTCTGTTTTTTCTTTGTTTCAGACCAACAAAGAAGATTGACCAAATGAGTTTACCTTTTAATTATATTCATTTTCCTAATTTACTTACAAGTATGACTAGATTATGTGTTTCATTATGTAATTGATAAGAGATATAAAAAAATTACCAACTTCTTTTCGAGGCATTTTAAAGTTGATGAGATGAAAAATTATAAATTTAACGATTTACTGTAATAAAGAAGTTGTAAATCCATATTCTTATATTATCACCAAGCTGTCAATTTCTATTTCATAATAAACTTATTTTATAAATCAAATGTTATACACCTATCTGGTACTGATATTGAATAAAAAAAACAAATTTAAAGTATATTTTTTAGAGAAATTGCAGTTGGAAAGATGAAGAGGAAACAAGTTCTTCACCACTTCTTTATTGGAAGAAACATCGCTTTGAGAAAGAAACGAACACTGTAATCAAGCGAGTGACGTCATCATGCACTTCATTTACTTGATATTATATGTGCTCGATAATTGTGGGATTTTCTACAAGGAAATAGTAAATACTAATTTTTACTCAGTAAAAATACTGGTATTCATATATCATTTTATATAGTATATATATTTTATATAAATATAGATATTAAGTTTTTTTTTAAATACATAACTTGTAACATAACATAAAATCAATATAGATTTTTGTCTGAAAACAAATTTATCATTTATCATTTATCCTTTTTAAAATTTTTAAGTATTTATCCAATACTTCTGAAATACATCAACCCCAAGATGTTTTAAGACTTAGATTATTCATATGATGGAAAGTATCTAGATACGATCGTCCACCTTGATGAATGTGATACAAGATACAAATAGAGGATGATACAATTACACTATAAATTTGTTATAACAAAGTTAACAAGTTTTCAGAAATTATATTATGTTTCATGTCCGGCAGCTATAAAACTCCCAAATGTTTCAACAAATATTGACATGTCAAGGTCAACAAAACACTGAGGAGTTACACTCACTAAACTTTTCACATAGTTATAATGAGTTTCTTGGGCACAAACATGTTCAATGCCCTTATGAAAACACTTGGCTCTTAATTTGGCCGAAATGACACTTTCAAAATCACTAATACACGTAATTCAAGCACAGGCAACAAAATTATTCCATATCAAAAAGTTTTTGCCTAAGGCTATGAATCAGGCATTCAAAGGAAAACCGAAAAATCAACTTTCACCATTGCAATCGAGTTAATTCAGTACTTGATCCCATGTAAATTCTAATTATCTTCAAAAAGAAACTGCCAAATGGCGGTGTAATAATCTGTTAGATTGCTTTAGAGGCATGTAGCCAGCGTAACGGAGGGAAGTGATCGCCGTCACTGCATCTGGACCCAGTAGTGGAGAAACCATTTTAATTTTGAATATTCTGACTCATTGGAAATAAAACTTTATTGTGACAGTGTTTCTATGAATTGTACCAGAATATTTGGAAGCAATGAGCGCACACAAAGATCCAGGAATATTGGAATATTTCTAAAATCAATTAACGGATAAAATGTTCCAGTAATGATGTTCAAATAACCCTAATTTTAAGAAGTTAACTATCCATAAGTTCTTATACTTTAGTATAACCACCGATGTTGGTGCAATGTAACTTTGTAATCTAGCGCTAGCGGTGAAACTGTTCACAACTGCGTTAGTTGAAACGTGGTGTCCATGGTAACAAATAGTGTATTTTCAATTTGTACCATCTACCATTTTTCATGTTACTAATTTCATAATCATTTTGTATTTTCATGTTTACCGGTACATTCATTAGACTTCATTTTCAAGAAAATATATGTTTTGATATGAATTGAGTTTGTTTTTGTCTCAACTGACCTGAATTTGAATTTCAATTGTTATGACTTTTACCTAAATAACCTAGCCTTAATGTATATTTTAAACATATGTATTGTCAAATATTTAATGAGATTATTTTTTCTTTTATAAAATCTCTAAACAAATTGTTAATTTGCGACTCAATTGACTTAACCTTTGAACTTTTTAGATCATAAATCATAAAACAAAACAACCAAGGATATGAAAGATTATTTCCGGACTTAAAGGATCATAAAAACAAACTATAGCTTATTTGAGATCATTAAAACAAATTTGGGGCTTAATTGTCAAAATTATAATAGACATAAACAAATTATTTCAGGATCATTAAAAAAAATATGCCTTGTTTAATGTACCATCCCAATTTTCATAAATCCAGTTGATCAAAACCACACAGGCGAATCCAGGCTGAACATTACAACAGAGTTGAACTAATGTTAAACATTACATCTATTCCAATTCATCGTCACACATTCATTACTTCATTGTGAGGAGTTTGAACACCCTCGTGTTTACCTAATCATTTGCATGGCCTGACTTCCTGATCACCATATTGACAATGTCAATTTTGACAGATGGTTAATGACGAGCTCGATGATTGACAACATTGTCTTTTATCAAAAAACTCCTCAGAGAATAAAAGCTTGTACTACATCAAGAACGCATTAACAAAACATTATGATAATCCATATGTTTACAAGGATAAAACAACTTGGAAATAAACGTTAAAATAGATGCGATACATATCAATTAGTAATTTGATTTAACATAGTCATAAATCACGCTGCGAGAGTGTGTGTGTGTTTAATTGATTGGTGTGTGTATTTAATGGCATAAGCTACCTGTAAAGCGTTAGAGAGTTGCTTGGAATAACAATAGAATAACAAGCTGTCAAGCAGCCAGCCTCCGTCAGGTGATGTAGTCAAAGAAAGCAATTAATTGCCAAACAATAGCGTGTGAATCGCGGCATGAAAGCATCACTCTTACAGGTATAAACTGATACTTCATTGGATGATGATATTTCACAAGCTGAATACGAGGTACTCGGGGGGCCGCTGAGAGCCTATTGATTGGCTGGGAGAGCCCAGATGTATTTTGTTGACCCCTCTCGGAGGAACAAAAACTTTCATAGATTAGCGCTATTTTGCCCCACTCGGACCAGGAGCCTCTTTCTCACATCAATCTAGAATGCTATAGATTTCTGCTCGAGCCCTAGGTGCCATGGAACTTGTAGAGAAATGCACAAGTTTATCTCTGCGAGTTATTGATGTATCTGAGAAATTCGTGTCTTTCAGGCCACCTTGCTCCCTTGTCGCGGGTCTGTCTGTGTGAGCTTCTCACGCCATATACGACGTCACTTGGCGTAGGTTTCATCGTTGCATGCGACATGATTCATTTTCGTCCTATTCCGACTCCGACTGTCAATAGTCGGTTCACATTGATGAAAATTGTAATTCACAGACGAATCGATGACACATCTGCTTTCCTTGGTATAGATACTTTAAATTTTTCCCTTCCAATGTTGAACAAATTGAACTGTCTTACAATTTCTATAAGATCGATAAACTCATCAATGTTGCTACAAAAAAGATCTTCTTCTCGGAATGTTTTCGAAACTAAAGAGGTTTACTTTACGTCAGCTGAAGTAATGTTTACTCATAAGAAACCCAAAGATGGAACTTTGTGCAGTAAGATGCGGTGCTCCACAACAGATTGGATGAATTTCAGACACTGCGATGAGCCCACTGGGGCCCTCTTTTTCAAATTTAGACAAAAAGATCAATTTGCCAATAATGGTTATTTTCTAGTGCCAGCAAATTACCATTAAAAGTACTCATGTGTTGGGAACTGAACAGGGGATCAAATTGCGGCTGAATTTAGATTTTATAAGTGTCCATTCACAAAAATAAAAGAATTAAAGGCCTCTTCATGTTTCCTTTCGATTCTATTCTCTCAACAAACAACTCTCACTGGGATGCTTCAGTCTCGAATCACTTCCTTACAATCCAGTTCCTAATTTTCAATGGAATTAATATTCTAAAACTTTTCAAAAGTTTTTGTGACTGAATTAACAAAGTTTTCAAACCTTTTCAACGAACTGTCATTTCAATTCTACACATGCTACCTAAAAGGTTCATTGAGTGTTAGATAGTCCAGAAAAATTCAAAATTTTAACATTTTGTCAGTTGTTGCAATTTGAAGATAGTCTTTGAATCACAGGGGCTTGTATTGCTGAAAACAAACAGTTCTTAGGTCCAATAATACGATGAGATATATACCCTATACTAATAAATAAAGAAAGGAACTGTTTGTTTTCAGCAATACAAGCCCCTGTGCTTTGAATAAGAGAACAATATATTATAAGATAAAACAGGTATATACTTAGATGTACAACTTAATATTGGAATTTGATAAATTATTGTTATTAATTAATGTTTTGTTGGTTTTTGTTTATAAATTGAGTCAAAAACATGGAAGCCCTCATATTTGAGGGTTTAACTTCAAAGATGAAGAATCGCAAACACTATAAGTGTCAACTTTCTAATGGATACTTTCAGACCCGATAAGATGGAAAGGTTGTAAAAAATAAACAAGTTATCAAGTTTTAAGGAATCATGATAGGTCATGCGTTTTATGAAATTATCTTACCAATCTCCCGGCAAGAATCAGGAAGAGACAGATTTCTTATCTGAAAATGTTATTGACTTGCGCTCAGTCCGAACAATGCGGTTGTCTCCCTTATCATACAGAGCGACACTCGATCTCGTTACGTGTAAAATGAATCGCTCTTTCTGATATTTTATTTTAAACTGTAGTTTAAAAAAACACATTTCATATCAGATATCAATTAAATAACACACGCTTTCATAAAATTAATAACTCCATAGTCTTAGAGCATCTATCATCTACGTTGACGAACTTTTGTACCTGCCAATAATATTTTGACCAAAGTAATTGAAATATGTTGGCTGTCTCCCTTTGAGAAACAAGAAGTAAAGTTTCGTGTAGAAATAGAAAAAAATTGGTCGAAACTTGGATGAAATGTGAATATATATTAATCCCGAAAGATATACAAAACAATTCTCAACGATTTACGAAAAAAGACAACAACACTTACAGATTACAGGGATTGGGGGTAGTTCAACCCCTTCTTTTAACAACAGCATATATATCTTAGTTGCCCGACCCCCGTTTGTAGCCATTCACTGCAAAAAGACACACACTCACCAATAGCATATCACAATCCATAAGTTTTGAATCCGACTGAAAAAAAAACAAACTACAGCATGTCTACAGAAGCCAACTAAATTAAATTTAAAGTTTTTAACCATTATCTGTTAATGATTTAAAATAAAAGCACACATCTTTTTCAGAAACCGTCGTTTTGGAATCCCGAGATACAGGAGACATTTTGACTTGTTGTATGACAGATATGAATATAGTAAATCTGTGTCAACGAATTGACGTCCAAGAAGGTGATATGTATTCACACATCTTGTATTCATTAATTTTTCATATTTCATAGATTCTCATTTTAAATGCCAAAGGTTTGGACAAAAAAAGATTGTAAAAAGAGATTTTTCCACCCCATGTGTATTTTGATAAACATAAAAATAAAACTATCATGTCCTGATGAATGAAATTGCGAGTACAAAACGAATGTCATCAAAACATCATAAATCGACGTTCTCCAGCAACTGTTTATTACTCCGTTTAAAATGCGGTGACGCATTTTCGTCAGTGCTTTTGCAATCGAGTATTGTTAGATACGTAACCACTGTGTTAGTTCAAATAATAAGTAAGCATCTATCCATCTTTCCAGCAGTTGTCATTTCATATATCTATTTGGAAAATTAATCTAGTTCTCGTCACGGGACTTTATAAAAATATGCCAACTCCGTAAAGCCTAATAGTAGACTATAATAGTCCCTAAAATTACAGATTTCTTACAGATATTTTACTTTTTGATATTTAATGAAATAAAATAAAAAGGAGTCCTAAACAATAATTGATTTCATGATCTAGACTTACTAGTTTTCTAAACTTAGCTGGTCATCAATTGACTATTTTGCTCATTGGTCTGGATGACAGATTACCTAAATAGGTGAAACCCGGTACACACCACATAATAAATGCTTATTGTTTTACTGTGACATTTAATGATTAAGTATTTAGGCGTATGATTGAGAACAAAATGTCATTCGTCTGTTTATTAAAACATTGTCTTGAGGAACTGTTTCGTTGTCTTGGAACATATCGTGCAACCTACCTAAGTACATCACTGGATGCGCGTTTGGTATCTAAAATCGACATAGAACCGTACAGGCCAGAAGTTTATCGTTAATCATTACATGTACATACGCATTGGATATAATTTTTCAGTTTAAACATTTTGATTTGGAATACCACTGATTATATGACACTGTATCCGCATACACACGTTTTGCATTTAAAAAACTATTTCAAAATGTATTTTTCCACTTGTAGCCCATGGGGGATTCTAACCTGTTTTACCTTCCCCTTTAAGTCTTTGTTTAGCAGTTTTTTTTACAAGTTAAATTGGTTTGAAAAAGACTCCACTTAGAATCTAAGTATTTTTTCGCTTATCAGGGTATGAACAAATTTCATTAAAATATTGATAACAAGATAAGATGATACATCGGATTGTAGAAAGGAATGTCAAATCGTTCAGCTTAATTTAATCTAAGCCCCAAAAGATCATATCGACATTGTTCTTTTAACATTCAGAGTAATGAAATCGTGAACTTTGGGTATCTAAAATGGTAGGCCTACAGAAAAGCTGATCATATCGATGATAAAATGTTTTACCATAACATATATTACATATTTCAACTATAGATATATTGTAGTACTAGATATTTGTTTCTACGTCAGGGCAATGACTTATAAGTCGTTAGTCAGCATATACGATTGAGACACTTTAGAAACAGGTACCGTGGACTAAAAAGGAAAACGCAAATTGTTTTTGTGTTTGGTACGTAAAATAATTTTTTTTTAAAACCACTTTAGTTATTGTGCCAGTCTTCTTTGATAATTTTAATTTATTTATTACCGGGTAGTTGATTTTTCAATAAAGTATTCGTTCCATTGCTGAAGTAGTGCAATGTATGTATGGTGATCCCTGAAAAGAAACAAATTCTAGTATTTATCGACATTAATTTGGTATCCGGATCAATTCAATTTACAAAAGATGTAATATAACTTAGTTTGTTTGACTCTTACTATCTTTTTAACATGTCAATGTGTGAATGGGACTTTCACAAATTAGATAAATTGTGTCCAATCCGTTTCAACACAGAATGTAATCGTTCAAAAAACAATTAGCAATATTATACTGCTGCTGGAGAAGATCTATAAATTGGATACATCTGCAGTTGGTTTATTTTGATAGCAATAATACGAGCATGATGAAACTTTGATAATGGTTTGGTATTGAAATGGAAGTTACTTTCTTTTGAACTAATCATAAATACATAAATTAATCAAAACGATAAAATTTATGAAACTGCTTGCGTCAGCACATTGGTGTTGACCTTTTACACCGGATATTACACCCACGCTTTTCGTACATGCGCAGTCGGTAAAGTATGACGTCAATATTTCTTTCGTGACGTAAAGATCAATTCATCTGACGTCACGGGATCGGTTAGAACGCAGTTAGGTTTTCGTAACGTTCTTCTTCATAAGTCAAGCTTCCAAAGAACTTTAGAAAGGAACCTTAGAATTCAATTGACTATTTCCATACGATGTTTCTTGCTCCAATTCCCATACCAAAGCTGAAGTCACCTGACAAGATACAACATTCGACAATCTTGAAGAAATTTCCTGTGAAATTTTGGAGGTTGATAAATTCTTGTAAGAGCAATGCCGTGTGCTGGGGTTTGGGAGGCAACACTGTTCGCATTCTGAGGGAGAAGTTTGAAGAGGAATATTTTCTTGGAGAAGATAGGCCATTCAAAACTGTGACCTTCAGCAGTTTTATTCGACAACTTAATCTTTATGGATTTCGTAAGGTTATTAGACCAGTGATAACAAACGAACATGGACAGAAGCTGAATACGTCTCTGATAGAATACAAACACCCCATGTTTCTACAGGGTCATCCAGAACTTCTACCACACATCAAACGAAATACAAAAAGCTTGAAGACAGATGGAGTGGATAGACAAGGTGGCAAGCTTGTCATCAACAACTTCTTTCTGAAACGCAAGGTGTGGTGATAGATAAAACAGTGAAAATAGATAAAACACGGGTGAAACTTTTACTGAGTTCATTGTAAAACCAGTTAAATCCATCTATGGAATTTTGATTTGATTTGATTTTGAGTTTATTTTAATGATTTTGGTGTAAATTGGTAAAAAAAAAGCTAGATGATATCATCATATCAATAACATCGGACTCAATTTCAGTAAGAAAGTACTATAACACGTATACTCTCTTATACTGTAAATTCCACAAATTTATGAGGAACCTTTTTAATTCGTATATATGTGAAAATATAATGTTACAGCAGCCATTGTCAGCAGGACTAATTTGTTTCCTCTCTTGTGTTGTAGTTCAACGATAAGGAGAACATGGGTGTCCACATGCAGCCTGCAGTGAAGACATGCAGAGCAGGTAAACTCAAACTGAACTGGGCCTCGTATATATTAGAATCGTGAAACTTCCATCAATCTCAAAATGTTCATCTATCATCTCATGATCTGTCAATTAGGATCCAAATGTTCATCTATCATCTCATGATCTGTCAATTAGCATCCAAAATTATTATATTTAATTTAAAACATTGGTGATAACCTCATTTCCAATGCAGGGGTGAGGAAAGACACCTTTGACAATGGGCAATTTTAAGGGCTTTTAGTCCTTTTCGGAATTATAAATGGGCCATTCACCTTTGTAGCAATAGTAAAATCTCAAAATCTAATGGGCCATTTTTTCATCCAATGTGCAAAATGACCCATGGCCCCTACCTTTCCCAATCCCTGCAATGTAAATACCACTTTTATTGTAGTTTTTCTGTTGAGACAATGTATTGTATTGTGTTGATCTGTTTGTCCAGACCACTCTTTAACATTTTATATTACTTTTATTGACAGATAGCGGTCCTATACTGTGTAACATACCCAAACAAAGACAGAGACCCATATCTTACAGGTAACAAACATTCAAATAAAATTTCGAATCATTAATTCAGATTTATTTTCAAATAAGACTTCGAGAACCATGGCAGGGAAATGTTCTATAAAATATATTGTTTATAAAAAAACCGAATGAAATAACATATTTTTTAGAAGACATAATTTTACCGAAGGAATCCTACTTCTGACATGACATACATATAATATTGTTAAGTATTTAACTTTAATACTAGAATGTAAAAATTTGTGTTTTCAAGTGTCCTGAACCCAATGGCGACTATGGCAACTTGTCCAAGTGCAGCTAAACAGGTAAATAAACAGAAATATATTTTGTCATTATCATAGTATTTAGGAAATGTTGTTTTACCTTTCATATCATAATGGTTTAACTAAAACTATTATCAATGACCTTATTACTTCCTGCAGAAAAGTTTAACAAATACCAAATAAAGTTTACAATAATTAATTAAATAATTAAAAAAATGTTCGGAGATCCTTTTGAAATATCTTATAATGATTCCTATATTTGTTTGAACAGCCTGGTACAACAGCCCAAGAACACCAGCAGTTGATGAGGATGCCACTGAGAGAAGCAGAGAATTTAGGACTTGTACGAAGAGTTCAATTTAGCCAAGTTAACACGACTGAAAGACTAAATACAACTGCTGTAGAATCTACTGCAAGCTGTGTATCTGTGGCAGTGAACAGACCAACTCAAACAGACGAACTTACCTTCACTCAAGCTTTGAATCTCAATGGTAAAAATGAACCTAAATTTGTATCTTTGTTGAAGGAATCTGGACATGTTCAGCAGACTGTCACTGAAGCTCCTGAATGTATTACTGAAAGGACAGAAGATGCAAGAAAGACACTACAAACTGGTAATCAAAATAAGGAACATGGTCCAAGGTTTGTGAGCAAGATTCAAACTGCAGGTCTGAAGACAGTACCTCAAACTGTAACATTGATTCATGGAACTGACAATGGACAATCTGTGATCTATCTGAAACATACTAATCAAGGAAAACCCTTATTTCAGGATTCCAAACAGATGAAACCTAAAGTTCACCCTCAACCTGTAGTTGTGTACAATATTCCTAAACCAGCTCCTCAACCAGTTCCTAGAGTTACCTCCCTTCCTCTATCTGCAACATGTGAACAGGTGGCCTCTCATCCACTTCTACAGCCAGTCAGGAGAGACTTGGACAACCATGATGTACCAAGTTTTAGATCAAGTAACAAAGTGATGTCATTCCAGAAGCGGCAATACTTTCCATCGCATTCTGTTACATGCTTACCAAGCATTCCAGAGACTGAATCTAAAAAAGCCTCAACACCACCTGAAACTGGTCCAAGTCAGAAGGAACTGGCTGATCTAATGCTCTTCAATTTGTCGTCTTCCCTTAAAGATATTGAAGATCCAGCTTCGATTCCACAAGAGAGATGTATTGAGGTAGATATTGAGATTCACACTCCAGAAGACAATACTACAGTGAAAGTTGATAGCATGGACGAAGATAAGACTCCAGATCTCTCTCAACAATCATCTTCCACAATCACATCACAACCATCAGAAGATTCTGTGAATGGTGCACAAATCCAGGTGCTAAATTCTGACAATCTTACAGGACCTAGATGCGAACTCTTTCAGGAGAAAAAAACCAACAGCATCACTATACCACTTAGTGGACTTCCAAAGGAAATCTTCTTCCCTTGTTCAGACTTACACAAATCTGATAGACAGAAAGCAGTTGTTACCATAGAAACCAGTGAAGATGGGAAAGTCACAGGGCATCTGATTTTTCCAAGGAATGCAAACGTTGAAGACTCTTAGGAACTCTTTTCTCCACATCCATTATATGACGTGGCAAGATGTTGATACTATTCATTACATTTCTTAATTGTTCTTTTGTGGTAGCCAAGTTTTGAAAACAGTGCTTTCATGCTTTATCATTCAAACCTCTCGGTGCCAGTATACTTGAAACACAAGTTCTTTCATAGACATATATTTCCTGTATGTAGTGACTGGCTCACTAGATGTGCTACAACAGTGTTGCAGCATTGTCTGTTAGTAAGTCCTTTGTATCTTCCATAATTGCCCCCAAAAAAGTGAATTTATTAATTGTACGTAAATTTATTAAATTTTCATGGGTTAAAGGACATTACAGAGACAAGTCATAGACTTAAAGCATTTTTTTCCACAAAATCAGAGCTCTGTGGCTGTCTTAAGTAAAGTCAAAGCAATTTTTCATATTATAATATGATGAATCCTTAATTTTGAAAAGGACTCTCATACGACTTTTAGATGATGTTTTCAAAGGTCAAATGTAGATTTTGGTATGTCTGTGGACCAGACTCATAACCCCTGATGTTAATTTAGATTTTAATGTTAATGTTGTATTAGGGATGCTGGTTTATCACATTTTGTTCACATGTTTGTAAATCATTTGACTGTCAAGTGCATTATCTGGTATGTTCAAGCTGTAGAATATTGTTGCATATATTGTTGTGTTAGTATATTATTTTGTTGAATATATATATAATTTGTTGACCAATAAACAATGTAAAAACCTTTTTATCTGATTTAAATAATTTTCTCATCACAATTCACATTATTTATCCTTAATCATTTTGGGATTATGTGGTAACTGTTTCCTGATGACAGCTGTTTGTTTGCAAGCAAATGAATTCAGAACCATAAAAACCTATACCAATAGTAGGATTGATAAGCTATGAAATGTAATTGCTAAGATTAAAGTGTTTGTGAAAAGGGTAGGACAAGTCTCTTAAAAGTAAAAGTAGGAATAATAGTAACTTGAAAAGGTAGGGGTAACATAACACACTACTGCCATTACCACTGACTTCAACTTTATTTTGGAAATTAATTCATCATAATGATTCATTCGAGTGACTTGAAACAACAGGTACATGGAAGCACAACCCTGAGGGATATACAGCAGTTTATGGTTGACAGGAAAGAAATTTAACTTTTTCCAAAATATAACCAGTGGAAAAGTAAAATCAACAAGAACACAGAAGTAGCTTTTGATGAAATTTACATGAAAAAGAAAATGATAAAGTTAACAAATCACAACACAGAAGTTGCTTCATTCATTTTAGCTCTGAATATGACGAAGTAAAAAAAAAAAAAAAATCACCAAAAATTCACCAAATCGTGTTACATTTTGCACTGCACCTCTCCTAGTGGTGAAGAAGACATGTGCCAAATTTGAAAAGGATGAGATGAATAGTTTTTCTGTAATCAATCGGACAAAAATGCTCAGAATATGACCAAGTTAAAAAATATAAAAATTTGCCAAAATTTAAGAATTCACCAATTTAGTTTAAACATCGCACTGCACCTCTCCTAGTGGTAAAGAAGACATGTGCCAACTTTGAAAAGGATGAGATGAATAGTTTTTCTGTAATCGATCGGACAAATGTCTTCAGACGGACGGACGGAATCGTTGGCATTACTATATACCCCCGACCTTTTTACATGTATTGCAGTGAAAACTGCAAGCATCGAGTGTAACTACCAAACTTTACTGCCTGTAGAACAGTTCACTACAGCAGATTTGCAAAGCCTCTGTTGGGATTCGAACCCCTGGCCTTTTGATCTGAAGCAATCCACAACCATTCACATGTTCACAATTGTTGGTAAGCTTAAAGATGACAGAAGTGAAACAAACACCACAACTTGATTTTCAAATAATTTATTAGCTCCCAAGATTCATCCTGTGGCTGGTGTTGACTGTTGTAGCTCCGCCAGCGCCCATTGCTTATTCTCCAGCTCTGACCTCAGTTCACTGTACTCTTGAACCAACTTGTCGAAGCCCATCCCTACCGCCTCGTACGCTCGCAGTGCCTGCTTCACTCGTACCAGTTCCTTCTCGTGGTCGTCTGTAGTCGACGCTAAGTGTTTCCTGATGGATAGACAAGCTCCAATTTAAACTATCACTTAATTTCTAGCAATTGATAAATAACAAGATGTGTTTGTTAAACACAGATGCCCCAGGATATATGCTATCAGCAATCACAAGGTATGCACATGCCAAGTATGAAAGCCCTAGCTCTGAGCAATCCAAAGTTATGGCCAATGTTAAAGTTTTTGTGGACAAACACACGGACAGACAAACAAATAAAAATATAAAAGCAGCAGTGTCAAAATATACTAGGATGTGCAATTTTATTATTCACGCTAAACTTCAAATAGCCCTTATGCAAAAATCAGAGTGGGGACTGCAGCACATTGAAAAGTACCTCTTTTTTCTGCATAAAGACGTGTGGACATTTTGGTTCTAGATTGGACAGTGAAACAGCCTTGCATTTTGAAATAATTGATAAAAATATCAGAAAGGATCTGATTAAAAGGCATTGAACCTAGTCTATTTCAAAACAATCTTTTGATCTCACAATCTACTGTTCCTACCTGATTGTGTCTAAAGCCTGCACTGTATCATTTGTGTACGTATCACAGAGGATCTCCAGTTCCACTAGTCTGCAACAAGGAGACGGATATTGGTCAAAGGGAGATAACTCTTCACACTACAAAAATCTCATTCTTTTCTGAATCATAAGCATTTTGTAATAATGTAATCTATTTTATGATTCATCAATGTTGGTGCAAAATAAAACACCCAATACTTTATTTATGTTACATATTTCAATGATAAATTTAATGTGAGCACATATTTTTAATATTAGTCATTATTGTGACAGTTATATTTTTGTTTTATACTAAAAATTTTGAATATGCAGACAACTCAAAAAGTTTTTTTTCAAATTTGAACTCCAACATTGATTCAAAAACTACAAAATATATTTTAATATCAAAATAATTGGATCCTTTGATCTTGAAATGATTTTACCATCTGCCTTTCACAAATTTCTTTAACGTTAAAGAAGAGGATTTTTCTCCTGTTTACTATTCTCAATCTGCAGCTTACTTGATTTTGAGGCACATGGCATCGCATTTAGCAATTAACCATTCACTGTTAATGGTGTCAGTTTCCACTTGTTTCTCTAGCTTATACTCGTTTAGTAACGTCTCAAGCACGGATAGAGTGTCCAGGAGGGTCTGTAAATATACGTCAAACAGTTTGTATTTGGTCTTATGACATTTAATCACTCTGGTAAAATAACTTCGTTTCACAAACAATTCATATTAATAGCATCTACAATACAGAATAATTTGGGATTTTTTTTTATTATTTTACGGGTGCTTCAAACTGGACTTGTAAACAGTTATCTAGACTAAATTTTATAATCACTCTACCTTCATCAATGTGATTTTATTTCTTTAAGCTTCCAGTTAGTCTAGTCTTGTTCAATGAGGACCTTGATTGTATTAAAGGCTCTTATTTTATACAGTCAGGGGGCAGGACTAGCAATTACCATAACCAATGTAGTTAGAGCTCAGGCCCCCCTAAGTAATTGAAGGAAATGCGTCAATTTTGAAGAAAATCCATCTAAATTTGAAAGAAAAGCGTCCATTACGGAGGAAAATGCTTCTTTTCTCGAAACAATCGCAGCAATATCGGTGAATTCACGGTAATTACAGAAACAATCAGTCTGATGTTGGAAGGACCAACATCCCTATCGGAAACGACATCGGCCGATGCCGGAAATGCACACATAAAAAATGGCGTCGGAAGAATGTCCTCCTGCTTCGGTGAGTAATGTTTTTACTGATTACAGTCCGTACTTTACATGAATCGAAGTTAAATTACTTTTGTTGAATGCGTCTTGGTATAGGGAATCAACAAGACTTTAAGTTACTGTCATGAAAATGAGTAGTTACGGTGGTAATGTTAAAACAGTTCGCGATTTGCCGATTGTTTACATCGAAGTCAGGTGAAGCCGTATCACTAACAGAAAGACTAAAAAGCATAGATGATCCTGAAGCGTGTAAGACGTTTCAGGGTTATTTCATAAGTAATTTTTTTATTCCATTATTCGGACGATCTGGATAAGTTATTTATATAGTGTTCAAAGTTATCATCAGACAAATTATCGCCGTATGCCATGGAGCCACAACTTCGAAATGTATGTCATATATATATAGTGTAATTATATTCCTATAACATCTGGAATAACTTAAACTCTAACAGCTATTTATAACATATTTATTAACGAATAAAGAAGATAATAATTTTGAGTTTAATGTAGATACAGCAGTTTTGTATTTTTTGGTTATAATTGTTGAGATAACAAACAACATTTCGGTTGCTGCTCTCGGTGAAGAAAACCCGAAATAAATAACCCACTATAAGCAATCCCATCGACATGGATTCACATATAAAGTGACGAAATTATCAAAATGATTGTCCTCAATTACTTATGAAATAACCCTGAAACGTCTTACACGCTTCAGAGATCATCTATGCTTTTTAGTCTTTCTGTTAGTGATACGGCTTCACCTGACTTCGATGTAAACAATCGGCAAATCGCGAACTGTTTTAACATTACCACCGTAACTACTCATTTTCATGACAGTAACCTAAAGTCTTGTTGATTCCCTATACCAAGACGAGTTCAACAAAAGTAATTTAACTTCGATTCATGTAAAGTACGGACTGTAATCAGTAAAAACATTACTCACCGAAGCAGGAGAACATTCTTCCGACGCCATTTTTTTATGTGTGCATTTCCGGCATCGACCGAGAATTCACGGAAATGGCCGATGTCGTTTCCGATAGGGATGTTGATCCTTCCAACATCAGACTGATTGTTTCTGTAATTACCGTGAATTCACCGATATTGCTGCGATTGTTTCGAGAAAAGAAGCATTTTCTTCCGTAATGGACGCTTTTCTTTCAAATTTGGATGGATTTTCTTCAAAATTGACGCATTTCCTTCAATTACTTAGGGGGGCCTGGAGCTCCTCCAAATAAAACCCCTCAAATTACAAATCGATGTACAATGATCCCATCCTCTTTTCCCCCTCTAGCACAGCTATAGATGTAAATCAAAAGCCACAAACGCTTAAATGAGGTCTAATTTTGAGCACAGCGCTAGTCTTGTAATGATGAAACACTGTATATCTTCCCCATGGTATACACACGCCATAAAATAATGGACAATATACACAATTTATATTACTTAAAATTGAAAAGTATTCTCCTTGTTAAACTCTGAATAGTCTTAGCTAACTGCCCATAACGCTTAATTAGTTTAGAATTGTTTTGGAAAAGTCAATGCACCTGATAGTACAGCCAGAACTGTTTGTCTCGGTCCTGTTTGAAGAGCTTCACTTGTTGCTTCTCCTCCAACAGCCTCTGTTTGCTGGTCTCAATCTCTCCAGGCAACTGGGCCGCTATAGATACTGCCAGTCGTGTGCTGTCTGTCCGTCACATGAATTCATTATTGATATCAAAGGATACAGTAATTGACAAAAACAATGAATATCAGAAAATCTAAAAACAACTTCAATTGGACTCGAATCGAGTCTATGAAAAATGTTTTTTTTTATTTTGATTAATGCAAAACCATTAATTTCATTTCTATTTTCATTGCTTGGAGTTTCATGTTAATCATTTAGCAAGATTTGATCAATGAATTCAAGATTGTTAACAAGGTTCTTAGATTTTAATGCATAAGGAAGACGTCCAATAAACCTTTATCAGAAAACCTTTGCAAATGTGACAGAGGTATCTAAGAGATTTTAAGCCTTCAAAGCAACACTAACAATGATGTTATGAGTGCTTCACTTTGGGCAATTTCATTGAAGGATCATATATATGCAATAGAAAACATGTCAAATATACCTGTTGGTTTTGAGGGATGATAAAACGTCACAAGATTTTCACATTTCTTTCTCAAACGATCTTCCATCTCTGGAATCAATTTCTGCTGCAGTGATGGGATGTGCTGTTGAACAAAGTTTTGAAATATAAAAATATATATAACAAATATCTTGAAGGAAAGACTTCAAAGATTCTGACACATTCACGTCCACAACATAAATTCACTTATCAAACCATGTAACATCTCAAGAAAATATATTCAATTCTCACAAGATAATGAGTTCATCTGATCCATGAACGACTAAAGGATACTTCTACAAGAGTAACGGTATCAAACCTTTTTGTATGGATTGTGTCTATGAATATCCTCTGGTGTGAGTCCGAGCAAGTGAACCTTCGAAGTTGGATCTGGACTGAAGTCGAGGTAGTCTCCCAACTCCGCATATGTCAGACAGTGTTGCAGGATTTCCATAAACTGTCAAGAAAATAAAATTGTCAGTATGTGGGTTTTAAAAACCTAAAACTCTCAACGTTCTCCAAATGTCCTTATTTTGTGCACTGGACATATCCTTTGTGTCATTCTAAGATAATAGTAAGCTGGTCTATAACATTGGATAAGAACTGAGTGAAATGGTACTACAGTATGTCTTTTAAAAGAAACTTACAATAAATATACCAGGGGATACAGTGATATTTATGGTGGCCACTCAAGGATTATTCCCTTTGCAATGAGTTTGGATCCATGTCGAAGTTGAATGGTTTAGCATTTAAGAGTTCAACATCTTAAAGAGCAACTCCCGGATGATTTTGCTCCAATTTCTTTCAAGTAACTGCCTATGGTTTACATGCACATTGCAAAGACATGGAAATTATGTGAATCGGTTTATAAACAACAAATTCTCGCATCCCATTACCATTGAAATCATGTGTGACTTTAGCAAATCGTAAAAGAAGTCAGAAAACTGTCTGTTTACGTCGCTTTTTGACGTGTCGGCCATCTTGTTTTACGGAGAACACCGGAAAAATCTCGATTTTCCCCGAAGGAATGTATGACGTCAACTGGAGAACACAAACCAATGCAAATGGCGCCCGCCGTAGCATTAACACTATCAGACTAGTAAACTGCGCGGGCAATAGGAATCAAACCAGTCGACCATTTAATGTAAAAACTTGCCATATATTTGCATATGACAACTTGAAGAGAATCAGAAAAGAAATATACTCAATATCAGCGATAAAGTTTTAAAAATGGTTCTTACTAAACCCGGAAGTAAATTCCCAAATAATTAACCGAACAGCTGATATCATACGTGTTTCAGTGCTGATATATCTGGCAAACTTACGTATTTTAGATACATCATTAATAGTGTATGAATGTAGTTAAATATTTTGTAATTTGGTGACTATAATATAAAGGTTATTTCATTTTTGGCAAAATAACTTTACCGTACCTGCATGGTCACGTGATATCTTCTCGGGATGCAGTGAACTCCAATGCATATCCACACGTTTCGCTGAACTCGTACCCAATTTTGTTTAAGGATGAATAGTGTATTGCAATAGAAATAATTTAATTGTAGTGATATTGTTTCATAAATTTTGAAAGACATTGAAAGAAAGAATGAAAATATTTTATCTAACTTATCTGTATTTTAGTGGATAAAATAAATAAGAATAATGGAATTTTTGGTGATTGATATCTCATTTAAATGATAAGATAATCATTATTCATTTCAAAGTTTACATAATATTTTATGAGTATATTTGTCAACTATATATTATCTGATCAAATGGAAAATTCAGACATTTATTGATATAATCTGCAATTTTAACTAACCTGTATTTTCAGTTACAGATATATATATGAAAATAAAAAATATACTTCATCACAATGCATATGATTAATTTTGTAAATAGCATAATCCAAAGGGACAAAGATATGTATTTATATAAAATAGATTTGTAACAGTGTGTAAATACCTATGTAAGCATGACTTGTGTTTTTACATTTGCCTACACCTACCTGCATATCAAATAAACTTACCTTGAAACAGACCTAAGAATTCTGAAAAGAAATTATGTTCAAGTTTTCTATTTTTATTGTGACATTAAAGTCACTTAAGATGCAATATTGCATTTCCACTTTTTAATCATGAATAAAACAACAAATATAAGAGCCAAATTTATTCAACTAAGTATACATGTATTGAACATTATTTTGTGTACATTATTTTGTTTAAGTGTTTGCATTTTAGGAATTACAAAGGAACAGTGCACATGAAATTAATTTTTATCATAAAATTTATTTTTAAATAATTTGGGAAATATTTGATTTTATTTACACTCATAATTAAATTGAATTTTAATTTGATTTACTATTACACTATTTTGTGTAGTCTTGCTCAAGTTTGCTGCAAAGTTGAATACAATATTTCTAAAACATTGGCACATTCTCATATCCAAGAGAAGATAATGATTTGGATATCAGTTCACACAATCAGCATATATATCACTTCTTATGACAATGTTTATATATATCATTTCCTGATATCAAAGACCTTCAGCACCAATATTTTACTGCACATACAGTCCATTCCTAATGGGTTTTTTTTGTTGATGTGTTATCTTGTATTAGGGACTCCCATCACCTGTAACAACAATAATAAATCTTTCTTGATGCTGCATATGTTTACACATGATTAATTCATAACATGTTTTTGTTTTGGTATTTGGTATAGGACCTTTGATATTTTTATGTCAGGCAAGTGAAATAATTCTAAACATCTACAGCCTCAGTCTAATTTCATCACAAACAAATGAATAGTTATCAAACAAATTATTGAAATCTTTTATGGAAAGCCATTTCTTTGAAAATTTAAATATGCATATACATTCATGATCACTAAAAAGGAACGTTGTCCAAATAAGCCTTGTGGCTTGTTCACCAATCCTTATTTCATTTTATATCTAAAAAATAATTTCCTGAAGTTGATGACAAATCAATTATAAACGTTTTTTAAAAAGGCGAGTCATGCACACATTAAAGATAATATCATCTCTTTGTTTTTTCGATGTTAATTCGTCTATTCATATAGACAATACTTTCAAGTAAGCAAAACACAAACGATTATTTCGAAGCGTCACCTACTTATCAAGATATAGCCCTTCAAAGTGAGTAAATTTTGCCTCCTCATTATCTCATTCTTCAAACAGTTTTCCGCGGCCCCTCAGTGTAGCATGACCTTCGTTAGCGATGTGACGTCATACACAGGAGTTGCTTAATGAAATCCTTAGGCGATTTGTCGATTTTCGTTGATAATTCGTTTAAAACATAATAAGAACGTTTTGACATGACAAGTTTCCGATAGAATGGGTATTTGTGCGTCCGTAGGGAGTAATTTCGGAGTTTTAGGAGCATTTTTCGATATTTAACCGCTGATTTTAGATATGTTCTTTTCCCAATCGAGTGGAGTGTTATGTTATCTTATAAGCTACAATATGTTTTGAAATGAATAACTGACAATTCAAAAATAAAAAAGATCATGCAATTTTTTTAATATCATAAACGCCATTATTAGTTAATTTTTTGGATGTGCTTGATTTTGTGTTTGAAGAGTGTTTATAGCTTGACATCTACTGCGTCAATATTTCTCATGGTCACTTTATTTTGCTAATAGAATAGTTTCATTTCAACTAAGAAAATCCAATAATTTTCATCAATGTTACTGGTTTACACTTTTTAGAAGAACATATTCGGGCTATCTTTAAATCTATAGTCGTGTACATTTACAATTACTTAGATTCAGTGTAATGCCACTACCATTTCCTAGCATGTTATATAAAATGCCTTGCATTTTATATTACATGTAGTTTTTGATGGTCAATTCATATATTTGTGGAAATAAAATAATGTTTAATCACTTCGGATACAAATATGGAAAATGTATCTTTCCCAATTTCAAATGAAAGTATTGGAACTATAGAACTTTGATCAACCTACCATGACCGTGTGTACATGTGTTGTTTGGTTCTCAATTTAAAAAAAATATTACCCCGGCTATAGTTCAGTCGTGTAGATTTCCCCTCTTATTTAATATTTATCTAAGTTAGAGTGTCAATAACGCAACTACATCACTTATTACATATCGCTACATTGATAAACAAAAATACTGAAATATATATATATTTTTTTTTTATTCAACATGAATGAGGCGTGTTAACACCGTTATGATCCGTATGAAATGTGTAATAGATCTCTGTGACGTTTGAACATCTTCATCATCTGACATGCGGGCCGCCGCCATATTGGGCAACGATAAGAATTGTTCCAATACACATTGCAGAATTACGGGTCCCGCAATGGTCACATCCAGTACTAAACAGTGTTGACATCTGTTGCCATTTGTAGTACGTTTTACGGGGCGTGTATATATGTAATTTTGTTGTATAAGGACAATGGTAAATATGTTATTTAGGCAGTTATGTAAGGCTAAATCTAGTGGATTCTGTCATTAGACGCCAAACGACTCCTGTGTATTACGTCACAAGGCCAAGCAAGCGGAATTCGCTCTCGGCTAAAGTTTTATGAGGCGTAATTGAGCGGCGTTCTAAAAAGCGTTATAAAAGGTGTTTATTGGTTGAATTGACAAATATCAAGTGAAATCCTCGTCATCTTGGAATATGCTTGAATAAAAAACGAAAAGTGATATGGTCGGGGTTTGTGGATCTTTAACATTTTACCAAAGAAATGGTGCAAATTAATTACAAGTATAAGTTCTCATAATTGACATGTTAATGAATCTCTGGGCTAAAATTAACACCAGTCATTCAGACCGAGGCTAGTAAAAATTACTATGGATATCAAAATTTGGATACTGCCATCCCTGTGGGCCAGACAAATTTCTTTAAAAAATCACTTTGGAAGATTGTGAGCGTGTATCGAAAATAGGATCTGCAAAACACACTCGACGAGAGCCACGATTTGACAGACTGATAATGTTGTTTTCCTCGACTCAGATTCAAGTAATATTTATATTTTCGAAAGAACATGTCCATTCACATAACAAATTATGCATCGTTAGAAGAAAGACATCAAAGACCCACTTACCGAAATCATTCCGTGTCGACAGAGGACAACGACTGCTTCACTAGGCTACAGAATTTGACTTGTCCTTCGAATCATGAATTCTTCTCATAATTATGTACCAAAACAAATATTTAGCTAATTCCTCGTTGCCATTATACTTTCATACAGCAGATATTCGAATTTCACTCTCAGTTTAACTTTATTTGTGACCAAAATCGTCAAAAAGCGATCACCGAAGTGAAGCGCTGTGTTGTTTACATTGTCACGTGGCTGTTACGTCATGTTTGTTTGCCCCAGTTGACGTCACATCCGGTTACATCACCGGAACAAAACGATCGCGGCAAGTAAATGACGCTATTTTTTATAATCGCAAATAATAAAATAATCTATTGTTTTAAAATTTTTATGACCTAACGAAAAATCATATTTAGCTAGATACTATGCATACAGATGCACATTAGTGTACAATTTAGCTTGGTTTAGTCAAACGAATTTTGGTCCATTTTATCCGGGAGTTGCGCTTTAAGTGTTAATTAAAGATAAGTCTGACCTGTCTGTCCTCAGAAGCTAGCGACACTTCCCGTGATTTGATCTGGTAGTCAAGGAGCAGCTCCTGTAACTCCAGCCAGAGGACGTGGTGAAGCAACCAGTTGTGCTTCTCATGCTTCAGTGCCTCCTGTGCCTATATAATAAATATAGATGAAGCATTACAGGGATGTTAGGAAGCAATACATGCATAAGGTGTCCATTTACACGAGTCTCAATTGCGAGAGAGCGACCAATACTTTATTCAAAATCGCAAATTGAATTATCACTGGGGTCACTTTACACAATTCTGATTTCAAAATTGGATCAAAGGGTCGCGTATTATATATAGATCAACATGGCCTTAATCAATATATCATGACCTTGACATTTGACCTTAAAGGTCACACAATCAATGATCACTTTTCACATTGTATAATAATCATGTAATGATTCAAAATGTTAATATTTGAAGTAAGGCATGTTTACAAATGCATGCTTAAGTTGTGATGTCACTGTGACCTTGACCTTCGACAGATTTCAGTGAAAACCTTTTCAAATCTCAAGTTATCCTGTTTTCAAGGATTCGTTTTAGTGATTTCAGAACTTGTGACCTTGACCTTTGACCTTTAACATGAACATGTCAAGAAAATTCCCCAGGGGTATAAATAAGAAGATATGTATAGGAGTTCTCAAAACCTTCTTGGAAAAAATGTGTAGCCAATTCAAAATGCACTGGCGGCGGCGGAAACTGCATAAAACTTACAGCAGAGTTGCTAATACCATATTTCCTTGAATAGGGGGCCCAGGCGATTATTTTTTCAGCACCCCTTGACCCCCCCCGACACTTATTAGAGGCCCAGCGCTTTTTGGAGACCCGGCGCTTATTTCTTTAATAAAACTTTGAAGATATCTAAGGAAGCATTAATCTAATGGTTTAGACCTAGCGCTTATTTTCTCAACTACCATTGACCCCCCACCACTTACCGTATTTCCTCTAATAGGGAGCCGGGCCCTTATTAACATGTATAAGGGCTCTTACCCCCCGGCACTTATTGGAGGCCCGGCTCTTATTTGAGGCCTGGCCCTTATTCAAATTTTAGCTTTGACCAATACACCTGATAATCTTCGATAACTAAACTTTCTTATAACACAAACTCCTCGCCATTTGACATAGACTTAGATTAACATGGTGGTTTAACCCTCTTAGTGCCTGGGAACTATATGAGAAGTATATCTAGTAGGGGATGACCATTGATGCGATAAAAACTTGGGCCCTTATTAGACACCCGGCCCTTATTGGAGGCCCGGCTCTTTTATTCACCTTCAGGTACCTTTACCTCCCGGCTGCTATTAGAGGCCCGGCCCCTATTAGAGGAAATACGTTATTGGAGGCCCGGCGCTTATTGGAGACAAAGCACTAAGGTGATTGTAAGTCACTAAGGTTACCTTAGTACAATGTTAAAGATGGGAGTTAAGGTTAACCTTAGTAAAGGTTGCTTTGTGAAAGGAGCCCCTGGCGCTTATTAGAGGAAATACGGTAAATCAATCTTTCCTCTACCTAAAGAAGTCAGTATATTTTAGGGTTGTTCTACTTTGCATTTTTATTCTCTCCATAAAAAAATCATTTTGAGACAGTGAGGAACAATACAAATTAATTTATTTTGTGATCCTGACCTGAATTAGGTCCTTGTGTGATTGATGACCGACTCCTTTCGGGGTCATGTGACGACTGAGTCCGCCCAGTAGTTTGACAAACTCAGGGTTGCTGACAATATCCTGGGGCGTCAATCTCAGGGGTAGAACCTTGTTCACTGCGGTGATGACAAGACATGACACAATTATACAACCATAATTAAACTAGTTGGCAACTGTTGATACAAAACATAAAGCTGGGCTGGGTTTAGACGCCTCAGTCAAGCCCCCTATGCTGGGCTACGCTCCGCTGTTACCGAAGCTGTTGGGGGAACGGAGGTTTACCGGAGATGGTTACGGCGAGGGTCTAGGTCTAGGCTGGGTAATAAAGATAAGATAAGATAATTGCCCGTTAGGGAATTTGTTACACGACTGAGTGAGCATAAATACAAAATTATACACATTCATTTATAATAAATACATGGATCATGATCATAAACAATAGTCGATCCACTTTCAAACAAAATGTATATAGTTGTCTTGCAAGCAGCAATGTCTGTTTTGTTTAATCTATAAGCACATCAGGGTTTTCAAGTCAGACAGAAGAGCTAAATGTCAAGCAGGGATCACTTTAGGCAGGGATTTGGGGATATTTACTCATTGATGTACCAAGATATCCCATAATAAATACTGACGAGGGGAGAAAATCCCATTGCAAAAATGTAAAATGATTGTTATTATTTAGAAATATCCCATTACTTTATCTGAAAATCCCATTGTGTAAGGCAAAGGGGAGATTATTCTCCCTTTGACACTCTGCTCCAGGGTGATCTCTGGTCAAGGAAATCGAGTGGCAGTGGCATGACCATTTGGGCAAATATTCCCAAATGTCTGCTCTTGAGAACAACACCGGGCATATTAGACCAACCCACATTACATACAAATATATACAAGAAAATATCAGCATAATGTTATTCAATCTATGGAAACACGCATTACAAACAACATACGTCGATCACAATCTTTGATTGCCTGATCTCTCCTGTCATTTCGCAGGTCCATTTGGTTGTTTTGGAACTTCCCGCTGGCTGAATAAACCTCCGTGATGTACCGAAACAAATAAGAACCTTGTTTATTCCCTGATAAATGAAAAATCAATTGTTTTCAGTTGTCAGGTTGTATACAGACATTCACTTTTAAACGATAACATTGATAACCTTTAGTTTTATTTGAGATAATGTTGTGATGTATTGCAGTAGAACATCACGAATTACCAAAATAACCAATGAAATTAATTCTTGAATTCTCCCCTGAAAGAACAACAATGGCCGCCGCCATGGAAGGGGTTCTCGATGAGAAAGTGCGCGAGAATACTTCAAATAGTAAAATTTTGGTTGTCGGTGCAGGAGGAATTGGATGTGAATTACTTAAAAATCTTGTGCTCACCGGTTTTAAAGATATTGAGTTGGTAGGTTCGACTTGTTTGCCTTCTTTTTCTTTGTCACTCAAACGCCAAATTCAAATGTTTGCTAAATAACATTCTTTACTCATCAGATTCCCCAGATTTAAATACTTTTTTTTTGTCTTGGTTGCATTTCACGTTTCAACATATTTTATATATGTTTGTAGATTGATCTTGACACCATCGATGTCAGCAACCTAAACAGACAGTTTCTCTTCCGCAAAGAGCATGTGGGGAAGTCAAAGGCACAGGTTTGTTCTTTGATACTTCACAAATAATAGCCTAGATGCTTTGATTGGTATGCAGTGTTTTCGTAGACTAGAGCGGTTAGTAGATGCAGTGCATTCGCCGACGAGGTGGATTCGTAAACGGTAGATTCGTAAGGATTATTATAAAGTACTTTTGATGTAGCGACCGCAGCCGCAGCCAGAGGCGCTGATTGTCGAAAGCTTGAAATGGCGGCCGGTTTGGTTCACTGATAGGCCCGTGTTTAAGGTCGGATTAAACATATTTCAATGACGTACACACACAAACCTTCTGTTTTTATTTGATGACGAAGGGTTCAAGTGTGCGTATTTCGTGTTCATTGACTCTGACGATGTACACATAAAAAATGGCGGCAAGATAAAAATTGACCTTGTTTAAAATATTTTTTTTCGTATAGAAATAATGGAAAGTTCATAATTTAAAGGCCAGATACGCACATTTCAACCATTTTTCTATTAGAAAATGTTAAGTTTAGAATTTTAGAAGCATTACAAAGACCTAAAATAAGACCTTAAAGATTTAAGGTGCATTTCGTTTGGATTACACATCTGCCCCTGTCGTGATAATACAAACGTAAAAAAACATTGATATTTAAGTTAATTTTCAGTTATAAAATGTTCCATTCGTGAAATTTAAATACTCAATTATCTTGTATATGCTTATATTGTGTAATAAACAAATCTAGATAGCTTTAGTGGAAATTTCATTCATTCTAGGAAAACATACAAATAACTTGTTGATTGAACATGAACAAAATAACTTTGATTCTTGCTCATTCTCATAATCTTTGCTATGAGTAGTTTAAATACATGTCTTATAAATCAAAGTGTTAATGCAATTATTAAACATGTTTTTAAACAATTTAATCAACGTATGATTCTTCTATAATCATGTACTGTATGGTCAAAGATAGTTGAATTTACGATAAATATAATTTTCTTTTTTAACTTCATTTCAATCTGTTTCAGTTATTTTCATCTTTTTGATCTGTCTTTATTAACCAGGTTTCCACTATTTCTAACCTATTAAAAGAGCTCAAGCAATTTCAGTGTTGGTTTTAAAATTATGTAAATCCAATATATTTTCAAAACATTATATCAAACATTTTACCAAACCATATTTGTTCTTCTCATCGGCTTCAATCTTCCAGGTCAGCTACAGTATACTCTTCAGCAGTTTGTCCTTTATTGGCTTTTGAATAACCGATTTATACTTACCTTTACCATACCTTTCAACATGTTCATTTAAACAATGACAACAATTAACACCCAATCCATCTTAATTTGCGACAGTATTTACGGGACATAACACTGTTCTGTCCCATTTTATGCAGCATGCTTACATACACTTGTTTTAAGTTTCAGTGCGCATAATCTTCCCATTCCATTTCTATTGAAAAACACGTACGGTATTGTTTAGTAATATTGGATGTTAAAATTTGCGAACTCTTCAAATAACACATTAAAAACCTCTTTTATAAATTTATCAAAAACTGGAAAAATAAATAAACATTTGTATTTGTAACAGAGTTTCAACATGTTTCTGAAATGTTTTAGAAAATTTACAATGTATACTTGTATATAGTATATGGCTAGAAAGTATATTGTGTAATGTGAGTTTGTCTCATATAGGAAAATAACATTCATGATATTCCAATGAATTCCACTGCTACCTTTAATTGTAATTATATCTACAAACTTCAACTGTAAGGTAAAGGTATTAAATCATTACTAAGCCACAAACTGTTTGAGAAAGTCAACATTTATTATATTTTCCTTTTAACGGCTTATACATTAACCAATAACCATCTTTATTTACTTTTTAATAATATATAAATTATTAGATATTTCATTTATTATGAAGCTTTTACACACAGTGAGTGTTATCTGACTTTTAAATATGTGATACTAATATGGCAGTTATAAGAACCATTGTTTTTATCAATTTACAAATTTACGTTAAATATGAATAATTGTATTTTCTCTATATTTTCTATAAATATCACTAAAATGTCTATACTTGTTATTTCTAAACACTCTTCTATTGCCGTTATGTCCACAGCAACTTAGTTTTATGTATTTCATAATAAATATTTTGTGAAATGTTGCTGTTTATGATCGTTTTCTCAAATTCTGAAATCATGGAGACACGTTAACAAATTCCCCAAAAAAAGAGCAAACACTTTCCCCTCGAGTTTATTGCTTTAATTGTTCAGCCAAAGTGTATTCTTCTTCTGCATAGGCTTATTTCATTTACAAAACAAATATCTTGACTTTGAGAGGAGTGGACCAAACTGATATTGGACATCGAAAATTGACACTCAAAGCTATTTTCTTAATAAAATTTTCAGGCAAAATCTACACATAAAATCATCGAACAAACTTTATTTATTCCATCTAACACCTATTATGAAGACATTCAGTGAAAGAAAAAGAAAAATATTTAATTAAAAAAAAATGGTCTGCGGTCCCTATTTGATGTATTAAAATAGTATTTAAAAGGAGGGTTCTATCGTGGTGTTTTTTTGTGGAAACAAAATTCGAAAGGATATCCCTGTTACACAAATATGCTATTAGTAAGATAAGATAAGATAAGATAATGTCTTTATTGTCCCAAGGGAAATTTGTTTTACATCATATATACAGTTCTCCAGTTTCAAACACACATCGCAAACAAAATATACATGATAATATTATTTTGCATAATAGAATTTGACTAATTAACATGAACACATCCGAGTTAGTCACACTCACAATTCACTTGATACATGATGTACATGATTAAAACACAGTCAAATTGAAAGATACTAATGGATGTAATCTTTTGATGACTTTATATTTCATAACTTGATAAACACAAACACACATTTGTTGGAAATTTACATCTACGAACCTGTCCGATCTACGAACTCACCTACAGCCCTTTGATTAGTGATAAGTAACACCATTTGTTACAAGACATTTCCCTCAAAGTAAAATCTTATACCTTATTGCCAACCCATCAATTTGTCATTGGTTATATATATATATATATATTATATCTCATAGAAATGGTCACAGCACAGGGGTCACCGTTTTAGACAGAAAGCAAGTATCATAATGATAAATCTTCAGCAAATAGGTGTTCATTGTCACTCCACACAAAGATGAACGTACCTAAATCATTGAAGATAACAATTTGAAAACGTTTAAACAATTTGAAGTATAATAAAAGTCATGCACTATAAGGTTTAGATAATTCGTTTACTGTTTCACAATTTTGAAAGTTAGTTGTTGTTTTGGCTAAGGTTTTCGCTTGATAAAGGGGCTAATTTCTGCAACAAAATGTTTAATCTATTGCAATAAGGAAGTTGACTATCCATAGAACTTGTTGTCATTGATAAAGATGTAGTTTTATATTTATTGATGGCTCTCCTGCAAGTATACGATTCCATAAGAATATAAGAAGCGACTACATTATGATCTAAAATGGGTCATGACACATATTTTTAAGAGATGAAAGTTAAAAACAAGATTTCAGATTAGTTTGAAATGTGGTCAGTTTATTAAAACTGTTGTAACAGTTGTAGGTCCTAAATTTCTGCTACACTTACATATACACATTGTAGATTAACTGATTTAGTTAACTTATCTGATGATAATAGATCGTTTGATGCTCTGTATATTTCTTCATAGGTGGCGAAGGAGAGTGCACTGAAGTTTAACCCTGATGCTAACATTGTGGCCTACCATGACAGTGTGATGAGGTACGTTACAAAAGATCTAAATGTTGTAAACAGTCAAGCCTAGTCTCCTTTTGCCAACATTTCTGCCCAAATGAACCAGAAAAGAAATAAATACTAAATCTTAATGTTACCACACTTGTTTTTCTAATATTTTTCTCAGGAGAACTGCTATTATTTTAGAATATTTTAAGTTATTAAAGTTAATGGTACTTATAATTTTCTTATTACAATCTCATCTTCATGTTAGTGGTCAATATGAGAAATTTGTATTACAGAGATGAGGACTAATGACTCTGCTACTACATCCATAAAAAATGTTTTCATTTCAGCCAAGACTATGGCCTGACATTCTTCAAGAAGTTCAACCTAGTGATGAATGCTCTTGACAATAGAGGTGAGTGGTAAGAAATAGGAATGTGAAAATTGTTTTTGAGCAGCACAGTATATAAATCATAGTCATAAATAACAACTCTTAAGTTGTTGATATGTTGAAATGCTTTGTTGAACATTGTAGCTTGAATCTCAGTGGTTCCTGAAAATGAACATAATTTGGCACTGAATCGTCTTTTGTTGTGTTGTCTAGCTGCGCGGAACCATGTCAACAGGATGTGTCTGGCCGCTGATGTACCTCTAGTGGAAAGTGGAACAGCCGGATATCTTGGTCAGGTTGCTGTCATCAAAAAGGTGATTTTATACTCCTTCATAATTCTCAAGGAGTTTCAACATTCTGTGGTCCTATCCAATATATGAAAGATCAGATGTAACCTGTTATATCTATAATTTCGATGTCATCCTGCAAAGTCTACATAAATACTTAACAGCAAGTATATTCCATGTATTAATAAATAGAGTGATGGTTTTTTTTATTTTTTTATCTTTGACGCATTTGACATATATACCAATGTGATGCATTTATTTGTGAGATGATGTGCCAGGGCAAATAATCATGCAATTTTAGACATGATTCAATGAACACAATTAAAGAACATTCATTACAATGCAGGGTTTGACGGAATGTTACGAGTGTCAGCCAAAGCCAACACAGAAGACATTTCCAGGTTGTACCATCAGAAACACTCCATCAGAACCCATCCATTGTGTGGTGTGGGCCAAACATCTCTTCAAGTGAGTACAGGATATTACAGTGAGAAATGAACCTGTTTCGAGGGTATGGACCAAGTTATTGGGTTAGATGTTTTGGGGGTTAGACCCCCCTTCATCAGACTCGCCTTTCAAGGGGGTCTACTCGCCGCTAATAGCTGTGATACTGCCGAAGCGGCGTTTAACAATAACTCACTCACTCAAGGGGGTCTAACCTCCGAAACATGAACCCAATATTCTGGTCTTTCTGTGATATCCCCATGTGTTGATGGCGGTTTTATCCTCTACTTTATTCATCCCAAACTGTGTATCCTTAAGCTGATCCTCATGCTGCTTTGATGGCATCTCTTTTGGACTTCTTACGGATGTCACCTTAATAAAGTGACACTTCAACTAGATTGTTTTTGTAGAGACAAGTTCAAGGGGATACAATTCTGATTTTAAATCACATCAGATCAACATCATTTCAGATGGACAGTGTTTAACAATACAATAATGCACAAACAATTTCTTCACCACAAAAATAACTAAGTCAAACTGTCTCTTTAATTTCTTGCTCTTGCACATGATTAGCTCTCTCTCTATGGTGACTGAATGTAGGTTTTCAATATTCTTAGTGGGGCCATGCACGTTAAATAAGACAAACTTCATTTCTTGTGACATTGAGCAGGAAAATGAATGTAATTGTTATTGATAAATGTTTGTGAGTCTTGTTGCGTTACTTATGAGGTATCCTGTTTTTGTAGCAAAATTCAGACTTACCATTGTACAACCTTCTTGGAAATGAGTGTAATTTTTCTGACTATATGTAACTTTCAGTCAGTTGTTCGGAGAGGAAGATCCAGACCAAGACGTATCACCAGACACAGCAGACCCTGAACTTGCAGGTAGGTGTTTTCACGCCCTACCGTCTATCATGTGTGTTGGTGCATGCACAGTGGTGTGGGGTTGATGTGTGTGTGAGTGTGGGTATGTCTGGTGGTGGATGTGGATGCATGCATGCATATCAGTGGCTACAAATTCAACCTTTTGTTACTGTTTTACCAAAGACACTGTTCCCCAAAACTTGCTTATCTCGATCTTTAGCTACAATCTTCGATCCTGAATTTTTCAAATATTTGGATTAATAAGGATAAAGAATTTTACACACAGGTCCAGATTGTTTCAACTGTATATTAAAAGTAAAGAAATGTGCTGGGCATTCTTGTGATATAAACGATATGATACATCACAAAATTCTACAGATGAAATGTTGCTGTTATGTTTGAAGGTGAGGCTGGACAAACTGCTTTGGAGACGAAAGAAATTGAGAGAAAATCAACACGAACATGGGCCATGCAAACTGGTTACGATCCACAGAAACTCTTCAATAAGGTTTGCATTTACCTTGTTATTTACATGTTCCTTTATTTACTGTCTGACTGCCAAAATGGTTGGTAGTAGTGCTGGTTATCGTTAATTTTTTTCAGATCGATAATCGCTAGTGCCAGATCGATAATCGATCGATTATAATCGAAAAGACCGTCAATTATTCCTGCTTCCACAATTAAATGCACAAACTTACGTTAGCGAGCCAAATTCCGGGTTATCGTCAGCAGTGGCATCATGTCTCGAACCATAACACGTGCATTTTGCCGTGTGACACATTTATTGTCGTTTTTTTAGAGGTAATAAATCAAACATTATCGACTACTATGTATGTGTGTAGAATCATAGAATGATTTTGTCATTTCTTGTCATTTTATATACCGTATTCTGATTGAAATCTCCGACTGGCATAACATTAATCTGTCCGTAAAATGCAGCCCTTCAATGGTTACGCTACCGACTAACTTGCCTTCGCAACGTCTTTGGATGATCAACACAGCAATAAACGTTTTAAAAAAAATTTTTTGTCTTGTATTGATGTTGAAGCGTGAACACAGATGTTGAAATAGAAAATTATTCTTCAAAGTGTTATAATTAACAATTGTATCTAAAATTCAAAAGCATTTATGAAACCGAAAATAGGTCTCTCTCATCAGTTCAAGTCACGTGGTTGTATGCAAATACCAAATATCAACTGAAGGAATTCCCCGCTATCAGCCAATTAGAAAATAGCTAGTCTGTGACGTAGTTTTGGATGACCAATGAGTGTCGCACAATTTGATCATGAATATTTATTATTTCGACAAGGAACTTGTAAAAAGTCGATGTCAGAGGAGTTCGTTTGAAAACGGAATAATCGAATGACAATTTATAGTTTTCATTCCAATAAGTTTTGATAAGACTAGACATGATAAGGCATATTTAGATTTCATAAACAGACGTTGTTTTAATAATTGATCATATAACTTATACGTTTAATCATGTGGCACCCGCACAATGCAGCGAATGCCGTAGAATTTTCAAATCAAGCAAAGCCCGGGGTTGACGCTGATTGGTCACCTGAAGCGTGCAGTAGAATAGATTCCGATTTAGAAGTAAATAAGCAATGGCGAGCGACCAGATTAGATATTGTTCAGTAAAAGAAAACACAACAAGGTAGAATAAAATGTTATATTGTTTATGCATCCCAATAATGATTATTTCCGATTATCGATCTGCAGTTTATTAGTAATCGACAATCGTTTATTTCACTTAGATCGATCGATCAACCGATCCTACGATTAATCGCTCCAGCACTAGTTGGTAGAGCAGGAGAATTTCAATAAATAATGTTCCTTATTTAGCTTAATTTATTTATTTATTTATTTATTTGTTTATACAGTTTATTTATAAATTGAACTACTGTAAAGTATATATGTTCCTATTTTCTGTATTATTTACAGTTGTTCCGTGATGACATCAAGTATCTCCTGTCCATGGAAACACTGTGGAAAAAGAGACGACCTCCAAATCCTCAGGACTGGGATAATTTACCAGAACCAGAAATAGGTACGATAAGAATTTAATCATCAAATCAAATAGATCAAATGGCATACAAAAAAATCATTAAAGCAATATTTTCTTCACAAAAGAGTTTATTACTGCATCAGTATTCTTCTTCAATTTTACTTCTATTATTGTTGTTTATAAGTATATAACTATATACATACAGGTGTACGGCCTGTGGACAATCCAAGATTATTCCCTTTGTTAACAAGTTGTGATTTCTTAAATTGGTCATTGGTCATTCATTAATCCAACAGCCAAAATGTTTAGCAGATGTCTTGCATTTAAGACAACTGTTATTTGGAATACTGATTTTGTCTTTGATTAATTGAAAAATACTTAATATTTGTGTGTAGAAAATGGCAGTAGTGGAGGCATGAGGGACCAGAAAGTTTGGCAGATCAAAGAGAGTGCAGAAATCTTCGGCCAGTGTCTCAGCAAACTCAAAGTGGAACTGGCAAAACAGGGAGATGGAGGCATGCTGATCTGGGATAAGGTTTGTACTTACATTACTGGAGTTTATGTTTCGTTATTGGTTTGCAAGGGATATATTTGAATTGGTGTGTTATGTGTGAACTACACAGTGGTGTAGTGGTTAGCATGCTCGCCTCTCACACCAAAGACCCGGGTTTTAATCCCGGTGGAGGCACCTACAATTTGTAACCTGGGTCTCTTCTGTGTTGTGTTATCCACATCGCATTCAGTCCACCCAGCGGTACAATCGGGTACCTGAATTACGGGTGGTTTCGTGTAGCGCTTGTGGTTGCTCCAAAAGAACAAATTCCGTCAGGGTAATAATGTCAGCGCCTTGAGAAACTGCTGAGTAGTTTGATACGTGCGCTATACAAGATGACATATTATTATTATTAATTATCTCCCTTGGAATGAGAAACCTTTCAGCTTATAGTATGCAAAAGAAAGAAGCTAACGAGCCCTGAAATATGATGTGTAAGTTGCTTCCCTCTACCTCCACTTGGTTGTCTATATGTTTGAACGGCACACCTCTCTTTTGCACCTCACTAATATTTACATTAGCCTCCAAGTATTAAAGTCCCCACTTGCCCGTGGATAAGCGCCACCTTCCTTTTAGGCTTATAGAGTTTATGATCATTCTAATTGATCATCTCTGTCACTGAAGTTACTTTTGAAAATCTACACACTGACCTTCATTCATGACTGATGATATAACATCCTTTGAACAAATGATTTCTTTTGTCAATAAAATACAATTATTTGTTACAGGATGATGAGACGGCCATGGATTTTGTGACATGCACAGCAAACATCCGAGCTCAAATCTTCGGTATTGCACTCAAGTCCCGCTTTGATATCAAATGTGAGTTTAGTGGATGGAACCAATTAACCCTCTACTTGCTGATTCGATAATATTCTTAGTGTTAATCCTAGTCTAACCAAATATATTCTGGGTTAATGTCCCTTTGTTTGTAAAAGTTATGATATTCATAATTTAGCCACTTTTGAATGGTTCAGCACTCAGTTATTTGTCAAGTAAATTGCTGAATGTGACTTGATTGTGTGTTGTGTTCTTTAATCTAAAATGTTCAAGCATATAATTTATTTATAAAGTACTAAGTATTAACATGTTCTGAGATTTAAACAAACAAACTGGAATAAGACCAGTACGTACATACGAATTGACTCTTGAATGTCAGTCTAGTGTAAGTGTTAAAGTATTCAATTCACTGATTATTTGTTTCAGCAATGGCAGGTAACATTATCCCTGCAATCGCTACAACGAATGCAATAATTGCTGGTCTCATCGTGATGGAAGGACTCAAGATTCTAGCAGGAGAGGTGGAGAAGTGTAAAACTGTAAGTCGAAGACAAATAACTTATTTTTTTCTCACCTTGTATACAGATTTTGGCATTGCATCAGTCTACTCATGTATACAAGTTCAAGGAATTAGATTTTGTAAAAACCTAAGAAAAAGTGGTAGTGCTAATTGAACTTTATCTGCAAATATTTGAAATAACACAAACTGCACAGTTGTAAATGACAATGGTCATGTCAAATGTGTTTAAATAGATCAAATACAGAAAGAGATTTTACTGTGGATTTTGTCAATAATTGTAAGAAAAAAAAACAACAGAAAATTATAAAAGAAGAAAAAGATGATTGCCAGGTACTTTTACATTCAATATCTGCATGTTTAAGCATAATAAAACTTGACATTTCGAGAGTTTCTATAACTATAACTAACACTCAAATACAGGAAACATGATTTTTTGGTAATTTAAACACTTTCCTGTGTTTGCAGGTGTATCTCAACAGACAGCCAAATGCACGGAAGAAGCTTCTGGTTCCGTGCAGTCTGGACCCACCCAACCCCAAGTGTTACGTGTGCTCCTCCAAACCTGAAGTGACAGTCAAACTCAACACAGAGAAGATCACAGTCAAGTGTCTAGAGGATAAGGTATGCCATACTTAAATAACACTATCATTAGAATAATTATCATTATCTAAGCATTATTTTCCAGCGAATATGATTGGTTTGTAAATGGTTATGCGACTGTAATGTGTATATATCCTTTTCCGAGTTTCACTAAAAGCAATATTGAAGTTACTTGAATAAACTTTAGTGTCATGACATCATGTCATTGTTCTTGTGACATCATTTGAACGTTGTCCGAAAGAATCAAATCAAGACTCCTTGATTTCTTTTCAGGGTAATGACATAATAATACATTTATGGTATACTCAGTCAAGAGCAAATATCGATCTCAAACTTTTTTCTTGGTCATTATAGTTTTCTCTAGTCCATAGAAAACAGGTCTCCAACAAACACTGTATCACACTAGTCAATAACTGTATATATTTATTTTAGTGAGAAATTTTGGTAATGAATCTGTACCATTTTGAAGTATAATGCCTGAGCTTTTGATGCATTTCAAATATGTCTTATTTCCTGTTATCTAGGTATGTTGGATTGCTGCAATCTTCCTGAAAATTTAGTTTGTGACTCTTAATTATTGTTTTCTTCAATCGTCAGATTCTGAAGAGTCAACTTGGCATGGTGGCGCCGGATGTGGAAATAGACGATGGAAAAGGTTTAGTTAATCTTAATCTATTTTGAATTATTGGAAGTAAATATCTTAAGTTACTAACAGTTGGAACAAAATCACACCTACTTCAGCATGAATTTTTCATTTGATGCTCCATTCACATCCATCTACTCCTGATGTCCGTGTATCAATAAATCAGTGTTGGATCTGACTAAGAATATTTGTTATTATTCAGGCTCCATCTTGATATCCAGTGAGGAGGGTGAAACAGAAGGTAATTAAAGTTTCTTGTTCCTTGTTTTGTCAATTTGATCTATACTTTACATTAAATATATATATAAATGTATGGGAATTACTTACAGTAATTTTCTTATACATTTGCACCTTTTGTAGTGCTTTGTTGAAAAATAAATAAATTGGCAATTGGTTTCAAACCACTTTTTAACTTGACTGAAGTCAACAACTCTTTTCTTTACTAAGGAAATAAAAAAATAATTTCTGTTACAGAGAACAATAACAAGACATTATCCAACTTCAACATTATCCATGGAACCAGATTAAAATGTGAAGATTTCCTCCAGAACTATAACCTCGTCGTAACCATAGCACATGTGTAAGTTAAACAAATCATTGACATCGACACTAATGTAACCGGTGTACATGGATACATGCAGACACCTAGTTGCAGGTACAGCAATGTGCAGTATCCTTGTACAAAATACTGTAACTATGTGTCCTAGTCCAAACAGCTATGAATGGGAACCTCGTACGCCTAATGGCTGCAAAAGTGCATACTCCAAATGGAGCTGAGATTGACAACATGTGTCGGTAACAGGGACATCCAATGATCTGGGGCAAACAAAGCGCCTTTGAGCAGCTTAGCTTAGCTGGATATTGGCGCTATACAAATGTTTATATGTATGTATGTAATGTTCATTTGTTCAGATCAAACCTTTTATCGAACAAACTTCAGTATCAGCTCATTCCTTGAAGAACAATTTTATTGATACACAACTTTATTACATAATTTGGAGTGAGATACTCGGTTCTATCAGTGAAATAAACCCTCTATCAAGCTACATTGGTGATAACTTTAATCACCACTCTACTGAGTGACGATAAACTTTATCACCACTCGCGTGACGTCATCGGGACAATGTCATATTGTCAGCTTGCAAAGGCTGTACGTTTGCCGTTGAAAACACTCCAACTCAACGTAAAACACAGAAATAATGATATTATAAATAGAATATCTGTTTTTCCTTGACAAATACCATGTTTATCTCATCTCGTGAGGTAGAAAAGTTAATATATTTCACTCGTGGCTGCGCCACTCGTAAAATATCTACTTTTCTGCCTCTCTCAATGAGATAAACATGGTATTTGTAAAGGAAAGACAGATATCCTCTATGTATTGCATATGTAGACCCCAACGTTTCGGAGTACATGCTCACTCCTTCATCAAGTGGATTGTGACATGGAGTAAGCATATACTCTGAATTGTTATACATCTATACGATAAAGAAGTTGTTATCCAGAAATTCTTGTTTTCTGATGTTTTCCACTTCTAAATGCCCTCAAAGACCTGATTATGGTATGGTTGATATCTATAGAGACCAGCTGGAAGAAGAGAAGGAGTTTGAGGTGGTTGGAGACCTGGAGGAAGTGAAGGCGTCGGCCAGTGAGGAGACTCAGACAAACACTGATGGGGCAGGGGACGCCTGCAAACAGACAGGTAGGGAGGGGCTGGGGACGCCTGCAAATTGGACAGATAGGGACATGGATGGGGACGCCTGCAAACAGACAGGTAGGGACATGGATGGGGATGCCTGCAAATGGACAGGTAGGGACATGGATTGGGACGCCTGCAAACAGACAGGTAGGGACATGGATGGGGATGCCTGCAAATGGACAGGTAGGGACATGGATGGGGACATCACAAACAGACAGTAAGGGACGGGGCTGGCGACACCTGCAAGCAGACAGATAGGGACAGAACTGGGGACATCACAGACAGTTAGGGGACCGGGGACACTGGGGACACCTGCAGGAAGACAGATAGGGACCGGACAGGGGACGCAAACAGAAAAGTAGCTATTTTAAAACCTTGGCTAAACAGTAAAAGTTGCAGATTGATGAACAGGGCTGGGGACACCTGCAAACAGACAGTAGACAGGGGCTGGGGACACCTGCAAACAGACAGTAGACAGGGGCTGGGGACACCTGCAAACAGACAGTAGACAGGGGCTGGGGACACCTGCAAACATACAGTAGACAGGGGCTGGGGACACCTGCAAACAGACAGTAGACAGGGGCTGGGGAAACCTGCAAACAGACAGTAGACAGGGGCTGGAGACACCTGCAAACAGACAGTAGACAGGGGCTGGGGACACCTGCAAACAGACAGTAGACAGGGGCTGGGGACACCTGCAAACAGACAGTAGACAGGGGCTGGGGACAACTGCAAACAGACAGTAGACAGGGGCTGGGGACATCTGCAAACAGACAGTAGACAGGGGCTGGGGACACCTGCAAACAGACAGTAGACAGGGGCTGGGGACACCTGCAAACAGACAGTAGACAGGGGCTGGGGACACCTGCAAACAGACAGTAGACAGGGGCTGGGGACACCTGCAAACAGACAGTAGACAGGGGCTGGGGACACCTGCAAACAGACAGTAGACAGGGGCTGGGGACATCTGCAAACAGACAGTAGACAGGGGCTGGGGACATCTGCAAACAGACAGTAGACAGGGGCTTGGGACACCTGCAAACAGTGGGGACAGGGCTTGGGACAAGGTTTCAAAACCTTGCCTAAACAGTAAAAGTTGCATACTGATGAAATGGCCTACATTCATCTTCTTTGTTTTGATTTGGCTGATTTCTTGGAATATTCCAAGATCCAAATCTAGAGTGATCCATTTCTTTACTAAATATGTATATATGCACCTAGGATAGAACTCTAATAAATTCAGCATCTAAAACCTTCCTCATGGTTTGATTAATTTCTCCCATCTAGACGCAGAAGACGAACTGATGATAGTAGACGAGGGCGAGACCGCACTGGACATGACGTCACCACAGACACGGAAAAGGAAGGCTAATGATCTCATCGCAGAAGAATCAGAGGCCGCTGCACGGAAGAAACTCAAAACTGTTGATTCAGACAAGACTGAAGAGGATGATATAGTGATATTGTGAACAAACCAGTTTTAAGTTATTGACCTTTAGCCAATGTCTCACCACTGCCATCTTTAGGTTCAATACTCGTATATAAGTGTGAACTGTACAGTGGATATATTGGGAAGGTTTTCATGCTTCTTATTTCTTCTCATGGTTCTTATTTCATGCTTTCATGACTATAGGAAAAGTACATAACAGTATTGAATGGTTCAAAATGACTATGGTTTGGGTAGGTTTGATAACTCAGATAACATAGGGAATGTACACAATATTGAAGGGTTCAAATCCAAAAAGAATATAGCTAACTTGGTAGGCTTGATGACTCTGCTATCCCGATTATCTGGCACCTTTTACTAGGGCATGATTAAGTGTCGCTCTGAGCTCTTCAAACCTTCCCGATGCATTCTAAGTTCATCTGTGTTTGTTTCTAGCATGTTTTGGGCAGAGATCAAAGGAGCCACAAACCCTTTATTCCGCAATAAAGAATGTTTTTGAGTGAGATCACAGAACAGTGGTCGAAGACATCAAAGAAAATAGTGTCATATCTCATGAAGTGGTCCTGATTGAGTATTTCCAATTCACGAATTTTTTTTATCTAAGTTTATGTTTAGTTTGGTGAAAATATTGTTTACAAGAAAAGGAATAGAGTGATCTCAACCGCAATGTGTTTTGCAATAGTTTTGCTCTGAGAGGACAGGATAGCCCAGTGGTTAGCGCGCTTGGCTTTGAATCATGAGGTCTGGGGTTCGATTCCCGCCAGCGGCACGGCAACTTTGTCTGCAGTTGAGAACTGTTCTACACGCACTGAGGTTTGGGTGCAATGCTACACTGAATTTCAGTGGAGTACCACCCATGGTTTGCTTGTTCCAGCCAATGCTGGAAGGTTTCACTGCAATGCATAGCCACATGGCATTGCAGGGTTTCTTCCTGCCATAATACTAGCAGCCGCGATATAAGTGAAATACTCTTGAAAGCGGTGTTAAACCCCAGCTCACCTCACCTTTTTGCCCTGAACTATATGAGTTGATGTCAAAACTGTTTTATTGCAAAACAGATGATGATTGAGGCTACTGTATTTTGTGAACAGGAGAGTTGTAGTGGTGGACTGTGCCTGGTGACTGTTTGTCAAAGGAACATATGTTGTGACATCTCAGTTTGCTTCAGCAAAACAAATATGATTGTTTTGATAGGATTATCACAAAGATTTCATCATAGTTCTCAAATTTTAAGTGCTTATTTTACAAATTTATATGTTGACAGGGACTATATTTTGTTGGTTTTTTGTCCTCCAATGCGAAGTGCTAAATCCATTTGCTGCATTTGCCCATTATCAAGAAGTCATCAGGTTTTCATCTGTTCTGACCAAGATGACATTGTTCCAAAATTAATCTAACTGCCAAACTCATGAACTTTATATGTCCATTTTTCAATAACCTCTGTTTTTTTAATGAATCATTCATTTGTTCTGACCAAGATCTGTAGCACATTTTGTCAACTGTTCGTACAACAAGCACATCCTTCATTGTGTGTCATTAGTTCTCCACCATTTCATGTGCCCCATCAACAGAAAGAATTAAAATATTTTTCCATAAATGTGAAGATGAATTTATGGTTTTTTGTTTTGTTGTTTTCTTGTCCCAAAAGGTTTAGGATGGCAGAAAAGGCTGTTCCAGAGCATTTATAGAACCAAAAGCCAGGGATTGAGCATCTTTGATAATCAAGAATATAAACATCTCGTCATAAAAACCGCACCATTCATTTAAAATTTATATAGTTTTGCAAGTACATATCGAATATACCATATCACATGTGAACATGACATCACAAACTCACCTTGTTCCGAGCATTCATTCTTTGTCCAGAAGACATTCAGAAATCTGGTGGCAAGCATGAGACTGCGTGTATCGGAGTGCAAGGTGAGATATTGAGTTTACCAGTCATTATGGACCTTGATGGTATGTTTCTGTAATGTAAATTTTCGGGGTTTTTTTTTGTAACGACCTCAGCAGCCACAGTTATTCACCTTATTTTTCCATTGCTACAATTAAACCAAATCTGGTCTTGTCAACTTAAGGTCTTACAATATTTACAACGGGGTGTATACTTTCCGATACATTTACACTTTGGCCTGATGACTTTATTACCTATTGTTGCTCAGCAAAAGTGATATGTGCATATTTGACACTGCTTACATTTCACCATATTTTTAATAGCACTGCTTCCACGGTCAACCGAGGCGCTAAACATATGAATGCCTTAGACAAGATTTTCATTGCCATGGAAATATCAAGTCATGGTATTTGGCAAAGGCATGGCTATTTTCGAATTCATTAAAAGCAAATGTTTGAGATGACTCAAAGCCCAAGAACATAAATTTTCAGATTCCAACTAAAAAGAAGTGAAGACATCAATGAAATCTAAGTCATTTATTTACATATAGAAAATACTATATATATCAAATCGGATACACATGATTATTTATGAACATAACACAAGACCGAGCAGGTGACATAGAAGAAATTATACAATCATTAGAATAATTTGAAAGACAGTGGCATTCTCGTACACCAAGGATCATCAGTTTAAATAAAGATTTAAAGGTCAGAGTTGCTTGATGCAGCTGATTCAATAACTCCCTGCAAGGCAAAACTTGCGCCAGTCTCCATCACTGGCTGATTTAGGCCTTGCAACATTTCCTTCACTTTTTTGTGCTAAGAGAGCAGTGCTGCACCTGAAATGCATAGTGGTCTTTGATTTGCTGCAAGGCTAAAGTTGCCAGTAATGGAGACTGGCTTGAGTTATACCTTGCGTAATGAAGTTGTAACTCAATACATTCATTCTTGTCATGAGAATGTTATATTTCAAGCTCATATAAAAATGTGTCTGCATGGTGCCTACATATTTGAAGTTTGTACAACAGCTCCAATATAATGACAAGATTTCACAGTGATAGTTGCAAGCAAAAGAAAGTTTTCATATATTAATAGTGAGCATAATCAATACAAATCATAACACTGTGCCGTGTTTGAGCATAGTCACACAACAAAACAGAAATAATACATTGTGACACTCCAGTGCTAATTTACAATCATGACTTTTATACAGAATGAGCCAATGAAAAGAAGAGACAGGTCAACCAATGAAATCGAACATTGAATGAAACTTCTCCATTGATTTGACTATCAAGGATTCCAGTTTTAAATTTTTACTTAAACTTTCTAAACATATATTTTATTAACATTATTATATTTTTACTTTTAAATGCATAATGTCTCATTAATAAAGACTTGTTTTCTTGAACTTCACTGGGTACAATTTCAACCACAGGTTCTTGGGAGTTTATTGTTATCTTAATGCAAACAGGCGGGTTTTATTCAAAGTGTAAGACCCAGTAGCCAAAAATAACAATTGAAGATGTTTCATGACAGCTTTTGATACATGTGTAATTGAAAGAAAAAAAATACACTAAAAAAATACAAATAGTATACTTTTATGTTGCTTTTGGTAAATGACATCAAAAACAGCACTTTTTTATCAATATCAACATTCAAACAAAAACAGAGTTATGTTTATATATAAAAGTAGGTAATAGGACAGAAATGGAAATTGTTTAAATTTACATAACATTTTTTAGGTACATGGCGTTGAAATTAAAGTTGGTACCAAAAATAATGTTTTTATAACTTCATATCAAATATTATCCTTAGTAATGGATTTCTAAAGAGAAAAAGTACAAAAGGCCACAATAAAGATCTATACTATACTACCATAAAAATACATCACCATGAATTAATTATATACATATATATCAGTTATAACTTTACAAACATGTTTTCCAAACAACAAATACTACAATAATCTGTCTTCACTACCCTGAGAACAACATTTTGATATTAAAAATAATTTTGAATTTCAAAAACTCCCAATGCAAAATTGCATAATAAACTACAGGCTCGAGTTTCACACTATGATCAATAATTATATCTGCCCGAAAAAGTACAATAATTTGTACTATTGAAGGTAGTGTAATCCCAAATATAATGATGTTATATTTCTTCACTGACTAAATGGCAAGTATTTCTAAATATATATATATTTTAAACTTTCACAAAAAAATGACAAACCATAATTTAAAAAAACAGACTTTAACCATGTCATGTTTAAATCAATATCTCTTATAAATGCAATTAAACTTTCATAAAAATTCCTCATATAACAAAACAATTGTTAATACATAGGCGTAGGAAAGTCTTTCCTTTCAAACCACTTTTTGAGAGAGAAAAAATCACCAACATAAATCACACGAAGTTGACGATCCAGTCCCTTATACTACAAAAAAGTAACGAGATGTAACAAGGTCAATACCTCATGTCTGTTTGAATTTCAGAATGTTGTCATCATATTATCCTTTAATATCATACCCGGTATACCAAGTCACAGCCAATACATTTTCCTTTAAATTAAGTCATACATAAACATCCAACGCCTATTTATAAAGATATGACATTTTTCGACAATACTGGCCCCTTGCCCGAGAACAAATTGTAAGTGCATATCTTCTCAAAAAATGGTGTGAAGGGGGGCTGTATTTGTTGTATAGAGTTTAACGTGTACACCCAACTAAAAAAATCTTAGTTATTAAGCTGACATTTGGCTATGAGGAGTAAAATACAGGATTTCATAAAGCTATGCACACATTCATTTTTCAAAAACATTGAATAAGAATAACGTTTTGATTCATAATTAATGATTTCAATGGTGAGGTCAAACAGCTTTTCCTGATAACGAAGTGAAATCATAACTTTCCACCTAACATGCTACAATAAACTCAAGCCATCATGTGATAAAAGCATTTTTTCTCAACTATTCTCTGAAATGAATTTGTGAAATGGTAATTTGAATGAATTAAATTACATTTTTGGGCATACATAGGCCTACTCATCAAACTGTTTGCTAGGCCTTCAGTAAATCCATAAATTGAGACCCCTCCCCCAGTCACAGAAAGTCAAATCTGGGCCCCCCCAACCCTCAAACCGCTCCTACGCCTATGTAATAGGATATTCTTTCCTTTTGACCAAATGATTACCGGTATAAAATTAACAAATTTCCTTAGAAAAGTTATGAAAAGTTCCCATTGATTGAGCATCATTATGATCAGCAAGTGTTATGGTGCTATTGATGTTTTTTAAATGAGTATAAAACTTTCCATGTAAACAAAAAAATAAAGTTTTAGAATAGAATATAGATATGAGCTATGTTACTCAAAGCCATTTGCATGGACAATAAAAATAAACTATTCTTATCTCAATAATACTTGAGAGCTATTGAAAACATCAACCCTATACTTCAATGTCCTCTCCACCTGCTATAGTGCTCAGTTCTACACATTCTGAAATAGCAAATTATCAAAAACTATAAATACCATCCAGTTGAGATCACGGTTAATACTTTACCTAATCAGTCATGATTACCTAACAATCACATAACATCCAAATGTCAAAATTTGTTCATGATCATTTGCATTATATGCATTCATGACGTGACGATGACACACATAGCAAGTGATTATTAAATCAACGTGCATATGTTGACCTGAAGGACATTGTCCCAGATGGCATGGTCAATGAATAATGCTCTATATGCTATATCGTTAACTTCTATTCATAAATTAGCCAATCGAGATGGTCTGGTTGGCTAGGGTGCCGAAGTTGATGATGTAGTAGTCATGAACGTAGGCTAGGATTGCGATTGGCTGGCCGAGGATGAGAGACAACCATACGACCATGTTGCCACTTTTCCCGGACAGGTACTTGCCTGTTATCAGAGCCAGGGGCACCTGTGAACATAATGTGAAAAATAATCATCATCCTTTGTAAAATCCTTTCCATTTTATTAGAGAATCTTTAAAATGTACTCTTAAAATAATTTAAAATGAGTTGCTACATTATGTGTTTTGGATATTTTTCAATTTTAGATTAGAATTTGTAAATGCTGTATAAGGTACCCATATGGGTTTTTAGTTATGTCAGTAACAAATAAATCGGGGAAACAATATAACACAGGGGAGCGTCAGTAAAGAATTAATTCTAAATGATATTTAACTTTCAATAATATATTTGTTATTAAAATGTGATATTAAACTACAATACTACTACTACGACATCATGAAAAACCGTACCTGACCCAACATTGCGGAGAAAGCCCAAACCTTGAACATCCTCAGTGGAATACTCAGTAAATACTGAAATAATCAAGTTGACTCATTCATGAATTTGAAAAATATAGTCATTGGCCAATATGCACCCAATACTATATGCAGCAATATTTTCATAAGACTGATTGAATTACAAATGCATCTACCGGTATTATCCTTTCAATCTTTTGATAGTGGTGTCACGTAAGATTGATAAATATAAAGAGCAGATTTAAGTACATCAGCATTTTGCGTTCCACTGAAATGAGGAAGTTTTGTCATTTACAATTTCGTAAAATATAGTCGTTTGTCATTGTATTCATTATATATATTACATGCAGCCATATTTTCATTCCTATGACTTGAGTGATTGAAACTTGCAAATACTTGCATCAGCTGTATCACATTAGATTGATAAATACAAGAGCATTCTCAGTCCCACATACCTCATGAAAGAACGCGGACACGAAGAACACAGCAATTGAGCCGTTCATTTTGGTGTAGCCTTGACGCAACATCGGCTTGTACAGGTGTCTGAAAGTACAAAATATTGATAATTTTCTAAAACTTAAAAGCATTGCGGATACCTTTTCGGAGACCAATTAGAATTCTATTGACCTTCCAGAAAGACCGACATTTGAACATTTCAGGTAACCAAGACCATTCCTGCACTTGTAGTCTTACACACAGACTATACAAAAGTATTTATTCACAAAATATCACCATTTTATCAAACATTGAAAAAGAGAGAAATTGGATGTTCAGAAATCCCATTTCTCAAAGGCTACTTTTCAGTATTTGATAAAATACTTGTTCAGAGTCTAAATGTTAGACCTCTACATAAGCAGCTACAGTGATCTTACCTGCTTGCCCAGCGATGGACGGGAATGTTCCAGTTCTTCCAGAATTCTGAAACACTCTCGGCATTCCTGTCACAAAGAAATATCCATTAACCCTTACGTTGCGTATATATATTTTACCATTTTTAGCCCCTGTGGCGGAATTTACAGGCTCGCAGCTCGCAGCAGTAGTTTGAGCTTATTCACTAACGAGCTCTGCTGGCGGAATTTCCAGGCGGCGATTCCGGTACCGTTTTTACGAAATATACCGCATCTACATGGCGAATAAGGACTATATACGGGCGTTCAATACAAATTCAAGTAGCGACACCCGTACACAAATGGCTAATTCACACCCGAAACTTTGAATGAATTTTCTATGTTTTTTCGTTTTTATTCTATTACTTTCGAAAGATTGTCTTTAATTCGGGCCTCGTAACATCATAAATACGAAACGAAAAAAATTCCATTTATATACGGAATTGAAGACAAGATGTCTAGCTTCACAATGATATAAAAATTATTAGAATGCGACCTTTGGTTATAATTCTATAGCTATGTAAAGCTTGTCTTTATTTCCACCTATAAAATCGTCAATACTTACAACATGTATGCGGCATTGCAAACGGTCGTTCATCGCACTTTTCCAAGAAATCATAATCTCGAACCAGTTGACAAATAAGCACATGTCAACCCAAATATGGTTATGTTGTTTGACTTTTCAAATAAACGCTAACCTCGAACCATAACTGATGAAAATATGTTGATTAGTTTGTGTGCCGTTTGGTTTCACATGCCTCTCAGAAAGGTAAAATTGTATCTTTATTTCTGTGAATAAATCTGCGCATTTTATATAGAATAAAAGATTATTCTTTTCGGTTTATTGTGATATAAAAATTATGAAAATGCATTCAGTATTTTAGCCGTGATAAATGTTTTAGAAGTTGTGAAAATCGCCGATTGTTTCAAAATTTATGAAGTGTAAACATGACCTTTTTCACGGCGCTTGCTGTGTCTTTATTATTTTTTTGAGATTTTCTAATTTTATATGGGAATGTAGTCCATTGTTTCCCCTTTATTTTGCCGTATTTTTTTTTGAAAACAAACTATTCGCTCACATGATATGAAGTGCGGTAGTAAGGCGAGTTAGCGATTTTTTCCCCCGTCTCGCGAGATGCGAGGCAGATAGCAGTCTCGGGCGAGGCAAACCCGAGGCAATACAAACACGTGGGTGAAAATAGCCTCAAGCGAATTAATGCTTCGGGGGCTAAGCCCGACAAAATTGGCCTTTTGTAAAGCTAATTATCAATGCGTTACGGGTCAACAATGCACACGCAATTTGGTGTGAATTTTACTTGATATTTCGACCGGACATTCACACAGACTTGTTATCGTGGCTATCTGCGAGATGTATGTAAACAAGTTTTCATGTGGCGATATACGGACACACTTCGTCTCGCATTTCGCCTGGGGGGCAAATAGAATTATTACTGACCCGGTAAATGCACTAAGTCCAACGTACGGGTCTCGCCAAGGGTTCTAACATTTTTCTCTATGAGCCTCCCGGATAATTCCGTCGCCCGCATGTTAAGGGTTAATGTTTTTCACTAGAAATGTAATAAATAAAAGCTGTTGCATCATTTTTCTTGCTTGATTGAACTATTTCTAATGTTACAGATGATAGCACTAAAGCTCTTGTCACCAGTCATGCAAAAGAATCTTAATTTCTTTGTCACAATTATCTTAAACACATAATCAAGAGGTCATGAAATAGCCCCTAAAACACTTAAGCTGTCTACACCCCCTTTTGAAAAAAATTTCATGTAAATTTAATGGACCCTGAAAGTGAATCCCCCCTTAAAAATTTCTGGATCCATTCTGTGTGGCCAAATTACAGGAATATCCTTGATCTTTAGTTAAGGTTAAGGGTTAAGAACAATACCAAGTCTTATTGATGTCACATTTGATACAAAACATGACTAGATATTGCCACTAACGAGGAGACGAAGGACACTCACCACCAATCATGATAAAAGACTCTGTCTCCGAACTTGAGCACCTCAGCTAGAGCGTTGAGAATGGAGTGGAAGAACCAGTAAAAGAAGATCAACCAGATGAAGTGGTTCGGAATCTGGAATGAAAATAAATTCAACCAATGTGAAAAAACTTGAACAACCTGTAGAGGTTCTAGATAACGACGATAGTTTGAAAGTGAGGCAGGATGGCGAAGCCATCGCGATTTATGTCCCTTCCAATGCCACTGCATCGGGGGGCGTGATCACCCTCTGAGCGGGATGGTCAAAGTCAGGTAGGTTTTTTATGCTAAATATGTCATGGATTATTTACAACTATCATGTTACTTTCATTGAAGATGAAATTGCAAAAATTACCTCACAGAAGATATTATGAAAAATAATATTCCGCTGATCTTTTCAATATAAGCATGTCAAGTTATCTAAACACCCCCTTTTAATATTGGTTAGACAGTGCCATGGGCTCTTATTGGGTAAATTATGGTATTATTGGGTAATTATAAACTTTCTTAAATGTATAGTCATGACATGACACTAGAGTCACAGATCCTCCTTTAAATCTTGTGTAAGTTCAACTTGTTTCCGCGGTAATCAACACAAATAAGAATGTAAAACTCACCGCCAGTTTGAGCAGTCTCTCGAGTACCTTGAAGATGTTCAGTTGAGATAACGGATGCATTGCATTGTTCAGGATTGGGATCACCCACTGGAAATTCAATTGTTTAGATATAAATTATATGCACATAAACAATATACAAAATTATAGACAGGAGGCACTCGTGTAATTTGCTTGATTTTATTTTTGGTAATTTTCAAGAAATGTACTGTTGTTGAAAGAAGACAATGAAACCAACCTGTTGAGTGAGTCCAAGCATCAGCTGCCAGAGGAAGAGCTGGAAAACAGATTTATACATAGAATATTGATAATCTCTAAGGTCAAGTGAACCTCCCAAACATCCCCCTGGATCAGGCAACGAGCCTAGATATTTTAACCTCGATTAGTGTTAGATAGTCATACGTAAGTACCATACTTTAAGTCAGGTGGTTTTGATGGTATTTCTACGGCTGTTGCTTTACCCTCTCTGTTAATGGAGGCTTGTGAAATACAGTGCATGAAATACTTCAAACTATTAATTACAAGATGTAACTGATAACGAACAATATTATGAATGAATTACAGCCATCATATCTCATTACTGGCTGGATAACAGCTGACAAAACTCACAATTTCAATGGCTCTCTTCAAAAGAAACCTCTTGCGGATACGAGCGGACCGCGGGAAGTTGAGCTCGTAGCAGAGAGTGGGAGCAAAGGTGAAGTACAACAGATCTGAAATATAACATGTCCGAAATCTATAATACATTCCCACATGCTCCTATTGCCTACAAGAAAAATCATGTTGGGGTTCACATCTTTCATGAAATTCCCTTGGGCAAAATATCTCTTTGTCATGGTGAAATAATGTTACAAACGCCAATGTTACAAACGCCAATGTTACTTGAGACCCCATTCTAAATGTGGTGACGGTAGTAGCTTCATAATGGAGACTCGTAAATATCCTCTATATAATTTGGTCCACTGTCTACAGATATGTATTTCTTAACTCATTCAGGAGTATATCAGCTACACCGTAGACACTTAAATGTTGTTCATGAAACCTTTATCTCGTAGAAATTGTTCTTTCACAACAAATTTGGCGGACAAAGCACCCAGACTATTGTTCAGAGTAATATAAGTAAAGATCCAACAAAAGTACATAATATTTGTTAACAGATCGTAAATGGTCATCTAAGAGATCAATTTCCCGGAATCACAACTCATGAACAAAGGGAAATTAAGTTAAATCATCACAAATTATTAAATTTAGATGTAACGCCCATAACTTCAAAGTTCAAGAAGCACGTTTTGCCAAAACTGTTAACGAAATAAACACTAACTGTCCATTTTGTTTTAACTCTCAAGTAGATCAGTACCATGTACTCCTTATCTGTCCGAAATATGCAGAAAAAAAGAGAGAAATACCTGCCTTATTTTTTCTATAACCAGCCATCAAGATTTAAATTCTGTATGCTTCTTCAAACAGAAAATACTGAACTACTATTTAAGCTATCCCTTGTGTTGTACCATATATTTAAATTAAGAAAGCTTTTTGATTGTTAAAGTGAATTGTTGATGTCATACAGGTTGTGCAAAAGTATTTTACAAACTTAAATACTTGTACTATTGGCCTCAGGGCCACCTATACGAATACAATCTGTCTGTCTGTCTGGAATATGCTGAGAGTGGTCCCTGGTTAATGATAGGAATCTCCAGAAAGCCCTAGGTTAATGGTTAAATCATACCATTGACAGTACCAAATGTATCCCTAGTTATGGGTATTCATGTACAACAATGGTTTGTCATCAATACCTTTCAGGTTCAGGTTATCTGGGTATCGGACTTGTTTCCCCAGTATTTTGTCATTGTCGGCAGCTTTGTCTTCAGCTTTGGCAGCTGAAAACAGAACAATTGAAAATTTCAGTTTTGTTTCAAATGCTCCGATTGTTAAATATTTGAACCATATCAAATTCAAGCCATATAGATAGTAGCTCAGTTATTTGTGTTAATTAAAGTTGGTAATCCATCATTTTTCATAAAAAATCATTATATGATAAAAAAAATTAATTCATAAACATCATAAACAAGAATCACTTAAAGGGGCCGTTCTGTCAGCAAAATCCACCATATTGGATTTTGTGCATTACGTGAATGAAAACATGCTATATTTACAGCATTTTAATGATAAAAGATATACACTGATAGAAAGTTCACATAGTAACACATAGCGTGTCATAAAACTAATAAAGAATTTGCTGTTATGCCGTAGCAAACTTTTCCTCACTCGCAGCGCCGATGAATGGCTTCAGTTCTCATTGTTTTTATTTTTCAACAAATGTACGCTTGTCTTTATTAAGTTGTGAAATATAAATTCATCAAAATATTACCTTTATTAATATATTTTAATTGAACTGTGTTTGAATCCTTTATTAGTAGCATATTTGTGTAAACAGGGATATCCTCTCGAAGTTCGTTTCCACAAAAAATACCCCGATAGAATCCTCCTTTTAAATTGGTATTTTGAGACTTGCAAGCGTTATTAAATTATTAGTGTAAATCAACCAAACCCATCATCCACATGACAACAGTTGTCTTTTTGAGGACGTGGATATTGTTTATAGTAATTTGGAGAAAGAAGACAAGTAATCGGTTAATATTGCTTTCAGTTTACACAAACTAACCATGACTAATATATACCAGTAGGTGTACCAGCATTTACAATTTTTGTTTTAGTGGATAACCCTTAATTACTTGCATTACCTCCCTTGCTTTAAAATGTGTGTACACAGTTCACTGTATTGTCCAGTTTCCTATGTTAGGGTAGAAAATATTATGTGCAAAAACCTCCTGTTGTGTGAAATTCATGTTTGTGAAGGATTTTAATATAAACATGAAATTGGAACCCTCAGGATCTGTTGCGGGAATTGTGTAAAAGGAAGATCAAAGATGAGCTCATTTCATGTCCAAAAACCTTGTATTTGTTGCAATTCATGTTCACGATGGATTTTGATATAAACATGAATTTATCTGTTGTGAGTGATGTGAGAAATGAAACAATGGAGAGTAGGCACTTAAAGTGTGTTGTTTTACACCTACCATAGTCTGCTGTAGAGACAGTTCTACTTCTGCGAGATGATTTTTCTTTATTTTTAGCGGCATCACGGCACCAGCGGTTGACACAGTGGTAGGAGACGAGTTTGAGACATACAACGGTCACACAACCCATCACGTTCACGGAGAACACTGGTGAGAAATGATAATGTAGGGTAATTTAATGAAAAACATGAAGCAAAAGTGACATCATTATAACATTTTAATTATTTTTTTTCTGATATTAGCCAAGTCTCTTGTGTTGGCACAAGACAAAGACGAAGAGGCTATGACCAGTAACCAATCCAATACGGATGTAAATAATTAATTAACATTTTATTAATTAAGCTTAATCAAAGAATTTCTTTCCTTTGAAATCATAATTATAAAAGTGAAAGTTTGTCAACTGATATAACTGTTGATAGTTTTAAAGCATCTTTTTTATTTCAAACAGATGGACAGATAGTATTGGCCCATATCATCTTGTCTGTTGCCAAGTTTGTTTGTATACGGCCAGATGCTGAATCATGTTGCACCATGTGAGTGCAATACAATTGATTGATGACAATCATTTAATTCAACTACCAACTACCAACTAAAATTGATTGGGCATCATCTGACAGTGCAAACAATTGACATAAATGTAAAATAAATGTAAGTTTGTAAATATTATTAATTAATTGTGCTTTGAACATAAGTAATGTTATCTATGTGAAATAAATAATCATTTAATACAATTAATACAGGGTAATTGTGTGACTTACATGGGATAGTTTTGGTTTATCATGAAGTTATTGTAAACTAACATGGCTGAGGTCGCCTGAACCGTGAATGCCTAACGATTGATAACAATACACAGTGGCACATCCACAGGGGGAAATTTTAATGGACCCCAAGGCGAACCACCCCACCACCCCCTTAAAATGAACTACAAACCTAACTATCTAGTGTTCAGTTGATTTGTTAGTTACTACTTGTGGGCAAAATTGTTGGCAACTCAAAGCAAGTGAACTCAGCTCATGGAATTTCAGTACAACTAAAGAGGGGCGTGTCACTCACATGGGTTAGTGTGTATGATGTAGACTACAGTGGCTGGGTACACAAGCAGCAGGATGATATTGACGACCTGCAGGGCGACGCCCACTTTCTCTGGGATGCTTCCCTGTAACGAGAGGTGTTCACTTCAAAGGGGCGTGAATGTGTACAATACTAAATATGCACAAAGACAAAGGACATGAGCAAACTATGCTCATAACACTATACATGCATATACCGGTACATGTCAAACATTAAAATATTTAGAAGGGGATTGCAAAGAGATTGCAGGATGAACTGAACTAAGAAAGGACTGGTGTTTTGAACATAGATATATCTTTTCATCAACAGGCATTGTTCACTTAAGCAGATGAAACACACAGAGATCCAAAAGGCAGCATATTTATGTATGATATGCTAAAGAAAACTTGAAATACACAAGAAAAATAAATATCAGTGTATAGAAAAATCACAAACTATTTACTTATACGCATTATAAAAGTAATAATGTTTATTAACAAAAGATATAAAAATCAGTATGGATTTCATATGAATTCCAGCTTGTGAGAGATAAAATAAACAGCTATCAGTTACAAGACAACCAATCAGATTTCAGCTTGTGTGGGACATAAAGTAAATGGCTATCAGTTACAAGACAACCAATCAGATTCCAGCTTGTGTGGGACATAAAATAAATGGCTATCAGTTACAAGACAACAAATTAGAGTTAAGCTTGTGTGGGACATAAAATAAACAGCTATCAGTTACAAGACAACAAATTAAAGTTAAGCTTGTGTGGGACATAAAATAACAGCTATCAGTTACAAGACAACAAATTAAAGTTAAGCTTGTGTGGGACATAAAATAAACAGCTATCAGTTACAAGACAACAAATTAAAGTTAAGCTTGTGTGGGACATAAAATAAACAGCTATCAGTTACAAGACAACAAATTAAAGTTAAGCTTGTGTGGGACATAAAATAAACAGCTATCAGTTACAAGACAACAATATAGAGTTAAGCTTGTGTGGGACATAAAATAAACAGCTATCAGTTACAAGACAACAAATTAGAGTTAAGCTTGTGTGGGACATAAAATGAACAGCTATCAGTTACAAGACAACCATTGATAACTGTTGATAGGACTCTGGGTGAGAGAGTCATTGAGACGGATGATAGCCCTGTTATCTATTATCAATAACACCTATTACATGAGTATACTAACATCCTACACATGTAATATCATGTTCATAACTGTCATCTTAACAGATCGCTGATACAGGAAATATTTAGCTGATGCAGGACTTTTTATACAAATTAAAAGCCATTGAAAATATAGTTACCTTTAATAAACACATTAATATATATGCATTTCAAATTGCAATGTAATGTTGTTATGAATTCTTCATACAGTAATGCACACACACAAACACACAGTTTTGATGAAATTGACAGCAGAATAAACTATTTCTAAGCAAGACATCAAATTGTCTCTTTAATTATTCTTAATAAATAATTCGAGTTCAGCATTTCAAAATGTATTAAACAATTTTATCAATCATTTTATTGCAATAAATTTTCAAAATATCCAATTATGATATAAAGTTCTTGTATAATATTAAGCCACATATCTACTGGTAATCAAACAAAGCATTCCCAATATATATATATAGAGAGAGAGATATATTCAATATATATTTACATATTTTAAGAGTGCATGTGAATTTATTGGCAATTTATATTTAAGATCCGAAATATTCTCAATATAACATTAACAAGACATTCAGTAAGTCCCACAGCAGGAAGTTATGTCCTATCTTCCTGACAACTGTCGAGAGCAGGTAACCAAAGTGTATGCTGAATGTCACAGTGACCTCAACATGTTTATTCAGAACGGCTCTACTGTCAAGGCCATGTTAACATACAAAACCCTTTATATGTCAAGGTAGAGTTATGTCACAGACTGGCTCTCCCATACGCTTATCAGAGCATATGAAAAGGAATCTAATTGGGTGTACAAATCTAAGAAGTTGAAATTAACTTCAGACTTGACTTCTTGGCACAGAGAGACAGATATTTTATTCAGTAACAGGCCTCCCGTCCAAAATACATGTATATAAATCTAGTTATAATAAGAGCTAGCATACAACAATATGTTTTCATTTGTGTTTCATATCAACCCGGTATATATAGGAAAAGATATTGACATTTTTACTTTGTCAAATGAACATAAAATTGATCATTGAGGGAGATTTGCTGATATATCTTTTATAGGTATTTAATTTCAATTATAAATATTAGAGAATAAAGAGTCACAAATATAAAATATATGCTAACGATCTTCAGCAACAGAAAAGAACATTTAATTTACAGAAAAGACAATCCGTTCATTATAAGCAATATTTACTGCTAATTTAAAGTTACAACACCAAACTCTTGCAAATATATTTAAAAAATATTGAATGATATCATTACTTATAAAGTAGCTCTCAATATTTGATAAGGATTTGTAGTGCCTAGTACCATATTATCGCGGGTATATGATCAGGGGGCCCAGTACACAAATATCTTGAAATTGAGATGAATTTTTTAAAGTTTTTATCTATTCACAAATTTACAATAAAATGATGATGCTTCTAGTATTCAAGTTTCACCTACCTTGGCAAGAAGTTTTTCAACAAAGAGGGAAAACAGTGTGAATATGTTCAGTGCTGAAAGAATTAAGAAAAGAAAATATCATAATCAGTTGCAAACTTTATCATCTTTGAAATTAAATTCCAGACCTTTCAACACTGCAATGTTTTTTTCAAAATGTCTGATGAAGACCACTCTGTTTTCTACTACTAGACGTATTCGCCAAATTTGTGTATGTCCGAGTCAAATATTCTATATCTATTGATGATTTAATGGACAAGAATTTTATGGACGATCAACTTCTTTATTCCCAAATAGTGACAGCTGAGTATAGATTCTTATGACCTTTTCCAAACATATGTGAAAATAATCAAATAATTGATCATCCATAAAATTCTTATCATTTTCAAACTGACGATTTCATACAGTTAATGGAGATTGTTATTGTAAATACTTGAAAAATATGAAAACAATCAAAAGGTGCATCAAAATTATATAGATCAGGGGTTAAAATGTCTTTTCAGATTCAGTAAGTCACGGACTTACAGAAGTTTTTGCGCTAAATCACAGAGCTCTGTCTGAGCGTCAAACCAACCTTAGTTAATTGTTTATAAAAAGAAAAGGCAGGTCAATGGTAAAATTTGGTAAGTCAGTGACCTCAGACTTGCATATTTGTTTTACTCCTGCGGATCCTTTAGACCTTGGGTGATGATGTGTGTAAAAGACAAAGTATAATTAGGAGAACTTACAGGTGAGAATCAAGAGGTTGGGCCAGTTGTAGGGATCCTTGACGAACATGTGGACCCAGCTGACTGGGTCGATGAGAATACCATACCTGTAGAAGTAAGCAGTGATTACAGGTATTTCAGGTACAGGTAGATCACTCTACCTTAAATATACCATATAGGTGATTATTAGAACACTTTTGCCTGCTTTTACAATTCCAGGTTTAACTTTAACGTTTTTCCAGCAAAAACATAAGAGTAAATAATTCTCCACAACAAGATTAGGATATGGTTTGGATATTCTATATCTGTAATGTACAAACATAACAGTGGCAAAACATATATACCGTTATACAAGTTTTCACAAAACTGTATGTTTATTCTTCCTCTTACTTCAAAAAGTTGCCTTGAATGGACATTAGTATCAGGAAAATAGAATATCATTTATGAAAACAACAGTGAACAATTTCAGGTAACTGGGTTACTTACTTGATGATATTTTCAAGAAATAACCGAGCATTGGACAAGGTCTGAAATAAAGTTAAATCTTTATACAACAGAGTACATCAATGTACAGCATTTAAAGACCTACCTTTTTTAAAAGTTAACAGATAATGCATTGCAAGTTGGGTCCTTTCAGTGACCCTCACTCTGCATGTTTGAAAAAAAAAGGGTATGATTGTTTGTCGAATCAGTCAACATTGAACATTAAATATCCCGGTTCTATCATATCAATTTGTTTTGCTATTTTTACTGTATGAGTGAAACAATGGGGTGTTTGGGTTCTTTTGCACCTCAGTTTATGATCGCATGGAACACTTAGTAACAGCACCTTCTAATTCCTTCAGGGTAATAATATGTGGGTGTGCACCTTGAGCAAGCATGAGCATGGATGTGTGGACGATATTAATATTCACTATTATTGTTATTATTATATTTTTATACAAAGGAAAATTTCATTGTTCAAGGCATCGGGGAAGTTACCTCTTATTGTCAATTTTCTTACTGATAAATAGAGAATCTCACCCAAGTGTCTTCTGATATCAAATATATCAACACGAGTTGATTAAAGTTACAAATATCCGAGGCTTGCCGAGGATATTTTTACTTTTATCATTTGACTACTTCAGCAGTGAGCTCAGTGATGTCATAGCATTGTAACGTCATCAGCATTGTGGCCTCATAGCATTGTTAAGTCATCAACTTTGTGACGTCATAACATTGTCAGCAGTGTTCTCAGTGATGTCAAAGCCTTGTGATGTCATTAACTGATGATGTAATATGATTATGACGATTTGATTGTTGCGATATCTACAATGTAGATATCGCTTGTAGACATTGCTTGATCTCACACAAGCGATATCTACTGTCGGAGCCAGTTTTGGATGATAATAAAGAATATATCTTCCAAAGCATTGACTATTCTAGTATTCTACAATATTGTATATTGGTCTGGTTGTTGCAGTCTGTATTGTAAAGTGATATTACTTTACATAACTTTTAGAGAGGAGTTTTAGAATTCGGAATGACAGTAACAGTGAGAAACATGGAAAACCTATGACAAGGGTCTAACACTCAAATTTGCTGAGTTTTCAATGTAAGATAAGCAATTATCTCTTAACCCTCAAAAAGTAAGTTTCAGTCACAACAAGACTCTCGATTGATAGATCCGGTGTGATAACACTACGTATCACGCTACATATGAGGTATTGTCTGTATCGGATACTCGAGACTCACCAAGAGAATGATACACAGGTTGAGGAGACCGCGGTAGTTGTTGAACCCACTCGAGGTGCTGAATAACGAGTCAGCATTCTGGTGTATTCTGAAAACCAAGATGGTTTCTCAGTGGAAATACATGACATCTAGATAGTGAATAAATATAAAATTGTATATTTGAGATCAAACTAGTTGCAATAAATTCTGTAGTTAATTCTTGTACTAATTTCTGGACGAGTCCCTAGTACGTTTCAACCAACACCCACTATGGACTGGTTCAGAAAAATGTAAAACCTTGAACTATGGAGATAGTGTGATGTTAAATGTAACAATGTTAAGATAATCTTTCAGTTTTTAAATTATTTGACAAAACACTTGTCTCAGACATCTGTCTGCTAAATATTCTATTCTAGGTTGCACTTATTACTTAAGTGTTTTATTTTTCATATGTGCACACTGCACACACGCACATATCATTTTTCAAAAGCAACCTTTTTTGTCAGCACGAGTTCCCTTATTATATCGTATGTTATATCGTAAAATAATTAAATGTGACGTTGCTGGAGAGGACTACCACAAATATTTCAATCTATTATAGTCCATAGCCGAACATTACACAATAAATTCTGAAATAAAAAAATATTGCCACAATATGTCATAGAGAAAACCCTTCTATACTGTTTGCTTTTTGTGGAACAAAATCCCTAAAGACCAATTGAAGGCTATGTTTTGTGTGAGGCCTCTTGTCTAACTAGAGTAAATGAACCCCCCTCCCCCAAGCAAGCAATAGTATACAGGAACAACCACAAGGCACTTGATAATGAACCCTAACATTATCAAACCTGGCTAGGAAAAGTCACTTGATATTGATAAGAAATGTCAAGGCTAAGTTTATAAAGTCTGACATCTCACATTTAACTATGAACAGGAAGATTTTCTGGATAACAACTTGTTTAATATGAAAATACACGATGTTTCGGAGTACATACTCACTCCTTCATCAGGTGGAATGTAAGGAAATAACAAAATATGGTACATGTATATAGCAAACAAAACAATGGTGAGGAAACTCAATCAGGGAGATTAACATGCATGAGAATGGTATACAATGGGGATTTGTAATACAAACATGAGAGGGCATCTTCCAACCATGTGCTTGGGATTCACTCATATATATGTATTTTCATTTTAAAGAAGTTGTTATCCAGAAAATCTTCCTGTTCTTATGTATACCAAATGCCCTTCAAAGACCTGACATTTAAATATGTTTTTATTTTCTTTCAAATTTACTGTTATTCAATCCAAAACAATACAAGACAATTTTTCATATAATTTCAATCTCAAAATTCTCAACAACTCCTTTTCACTTTTAAAACTTACAGCTATTACATAAATCTTATCATGTTTACAGATTACATGAAATTAATGCCAGGCTATATCCGAGTCTACTACCTTGACATACTTTCCAAACTCAAGCTGGTACAAGAAAATAAAGAGTATTAACAGGAGTATTACACAATGAAGGAGATGTACAATAATCAACCAAGGTAAAGTCAAATGCACAGACAGGTACACAATTAAAGGAAGGGTTCTAAATAATTACATCTAAATAATTAAAGAACCATAGTAGGAGCTCAAACCATTCTCCCAAGTAATATGATGTCTTAATGGGAGCGTATTATTGGTGTATTATTTTGCAAAAATTAAATTGGAGGCAACGTTTCTGTTTACAAATATATACTATTATTTACATATGATTCATTATCCAGTTCAAGTATGTATACTGAGGGTAATATTTATTACCATCTTGCTTCATCAGGATATGTTTATCTGCATGTTTATTACAAACCTCCTGTTTACATGAAATCCTTGACGTAGCTACTGTCATGGAGCATGATGTTTATATTTGACAAATTGATAAAGACTACCGGTAGTGCACATTTATCAAAAAATAGAGCCATGGGCTCTGTAGCTCATCAGAGTTTATTTTGTTTGATGATGAAGACAGAAATATGTTGTCTCAATATAATGCACAATCCCTAACCCTGACAAATCTTAGTCTTGAAATTGAGAGAGAGCACTCAGCAAGGTCAACACACAGGAGATTATGCAATATTCTGACCCCTTGGCTCTGGTTACAAGCCAGCTGTGTTTTTTGTGTTTTACTGCCAAATTATGTAATAGACTTTTGCTTGCACTAAACACTGGCAGCACTGATCTAACTGTATAAGGCTTAAAGAGAACAGGCAATGTGATGAATCTCATGGTACATAGTACAATTTTGAATCACCTTGGCTAAACAATCTCGGTTCTAAGCCTTGTCATCCAAACATCTAAACATTCTGAACAAAATATTCCTTCTAGATTGTTCTGGATGAAAACAGGATTTTAGGTAATGGCCTACGGGGCTCTTATTTGGGGCCTCTGGGTCACCAAATCTACAATTTAGAATCTCCATTGGCTAAAGACTCTTTACACAACATGACAACCTTCTAGGTCTTTTCGTTCTGGAGAAGATAAAAATAATCTTATCTTATCCTTTCATCACCAGTCATATGCAGTTCACATATCTCATGTAAAATAAAAGAATTCTTAACTCCTCTTCAATTTAGTCCTTTATGCCATGTCACAATTTTCAGTTCATAGGCTATTCAATAGTTCTCATTTCACATTGATTGCATCAATTTGACAAACATGTCCACAATGTAGATTGTTATCTAAAGTCGACATACATTTCAAATAAAGTGGCTGAAGTGTCATAAAATATCAGTTCAAAATTCATTTTCAAAGGTTTTTTTTAGGCTGTGGCCCATATTTGGGGTCACAGGGTCACCAAATTTACAAGTTTGAATCCCCATTGGCTAAAGAGTTTGCATACAATATTACAGCCTTCTAGATCTTTTTGTTCCGGAGAAAAAGATGAAAACAGGATTTTAGGTAATGGCCTGTGAGGCCCTTATTTGGGGCCACAGGGTCATCAAATCTACAATTTAGAATCTCCATTGGCTAAAGACTCATTACACAACATGACAAACTTCTAGGTATTTTCGTTCTGGAGAAGAAGATGAAAATAATCTTATCATTTCATCACCAGTCATATGCAGTTCACATATCTCATGTAAAATAAAAGAATTCTTAACTCCTCTTCAATTTAGTCCTTTATGCCTTGTCACAATTTTCATTTCATAGGCTATTCAACAGTTCTCATTTCACATTGATTACATCAATTTGACAAACATGTCCACAATGTAGATTGTTCTTTCAAGTCGACATACATTTCAAATAAAGTGAAAGAAGTGCACATAAAATATCAGTTCAAAATTCAATTTCGACAGGTTTTTTAGGCTGTGGCCCATATTTGGGGTCTCAGGGTCACCAAATTTACAAGTTAGAATCCCCATTGGCTAAAGAGTTTGCATACAATATTACAGCCTTCTAGGTCTTTTTGTTCCGGAGAAAAAGATGAAAACAGGATTTTAGGTAATGGCCTGTGAGGCCCTTATTTGGGGGTCACATGGTCACCAAATCTACAATTTAGAATCCCCATTGGCCAAGGAGTCTGTACATAAAATTTCAGCTCTCTGGAGTCATTGGTTCTGGAGAAGAAGATGAAAATAGCTTTTAAGGTTATGACCCCTGGGGCCCTTATTTGGGGTCACAGTGTCACCAAATCTACAATTTAGAATCCCCATTGGCCAAGGAGTCTGTACATAAAATTTCAGCTCTCTAGAGTTATTGGTTCTGGAGAAGAAGTCGAAAAAGTTAAAAGTTTACGGACGGACGGACGGACGGACAGACGGACAGACGGATGGACGGACGCCATCCCATGCCATAAGCCCATCGGGCCTTTCAGGCCTGATGAGCTAAAAATCAAAACAATGAGAAGTAACAAAAGATCATTTATCAATTTTGTTAAATTTTATCAAAACCCTGTGGACCCTCTTCTAAATCTGTTCCCTTTCCCTGTCATGGCATCCTTTGCCTTCAGGTATAAATTCTATAAAATCTATATTCCCCGTTTGCTCATTTTATTTTCCCCATAATTAGAAAATAAATTTCATAAAGTTCACAACTCTATTTGTATGTATTCTTTTTCGCCTTTTATTTGGTATTTTACCTTGTTTTTATCACCTGCAAAAATACATAAATATTTACTCACAACTTACACTGTTTTAAGTCGCTTTTGCCTATTTTGTCCATGCTTATGTCAATGCTTATGTCAATGCTTATGTCTGTCAATGTTTATGTGCAACCATTGTCGTTGTGTTTGTAGCCAATAAACTTTTAAACCTTTCCTTTTGTTTTCATTTGGGGTGAGAGGAGGGCAATTCATATAAATGTGCTACAATTGTCGAAAGCTTTGCTACAGCATACCAAGTTGATCAATCTATTAAATCATAAATTATTTGTTACTTTGTGAAAATTCTATCAATATATATTTTGTTGTAAAACCAGTGAAATTACAGTATTTTTCTCATTTCAAGAAATACAAAATGGTAGTTACTCAGATAGAACCCACTCTTTAAACTAGAACTTTCAATTGTTGATTTGAAAAATATTATTTAAGTGTCTAACATAATAAACATGAGGTTTAGTAACTTTTTGTAACCATTTACATCTGTACAGACAGGTTCTGCCAGAGTTTTAAATTAATTCAGTTTAGGGCCTATTATAAGTTATTTGATAACGGTATAGTAAGTGTAGAAGTTTTTAGAAAGTTCATTTTAACATTGATCTACCTTTATTTCTGAAAAGAGGTTGTCAGAGACTTAGAGTCGTTGCTTGTCTGCTATAACATAAGTATTTTACATCAATGAAATTTGTTTTGTATACATTTTTTGGCATATATATACTTTGAAATGTTTTTTGGTAACTCATATTACTCATCAAATATCAATTATTAAATTATCAAAACATTGCATATTCATGAAATAATATTTGTTATATCATGTAAATAAAATGAAATTTTTTTGGTACAAAAATTTCATCTATGTGCCATTGTTGATTGACTATTCAAACACTATTTTTGAGGTTCCCTTTGTACATTATTATACTGAAATCAAGCACTTTTCAATAAAACAAATGTAGGACCTAACTGTAAGAGTACTACATCTATGCTTATTCATGTAATATTGTTTAGGATCTTCAAGAAATTATTATGTTATTCATCTTCATGAACTGTTTTTGACTCCTTGACCACTGTGGATGCATGTTTGACCTTTTTTTTAGGTCAGCGACATTTACTGGTCTTCGCAAACAGCTTTTCTAGGTCACAAGAGGTCAAGTAACATGCCCAGGTGATTGTGCTTTGTTGGACCTGCCTTGATTCATGACATGCTCAGAAGAAATTCTTTGTCTTGGGTATTGCATCACGATGAAAATTCAATGTCTATTAAATCTTTCTTTACAAAAATGTTCATCATAATGTAGTGTACTGTTATAATAATGCAAGAATATGCTTTGAAACAAAATATTAAACACTTTTAAAAAAATTCACTATGAACCTGAGAACAGTCTACTGTCAGAAAGAAGGATAATATGATATTACATTAAATAATTAAGAAATATTCCCAAAACTTCAACTTTATCAAAGATAGAACTTGAAATTGTTATTATTTCATAGTCTGTTGAATGAGTTATTCAAAAATAATTAAGAATAACAATGTTATGAATTGGTGCACTTCCAATATACAAAAATATCGCTAGATTTGATGGGACTTCCAAGGCACCAATGCATTTATTATATTTGTTATGATAACATTGTAGAAAATGAATTTCATTTTCTATTAGAATGTAGAGGTTAATTTCATGATTTGTGCTGTAAATATTTCAAAACATTACCTTATCATATTGATCAGAAATACCTTTTAAATATTTTACAATGTGCTAATTCTTCAATAACAACAAACTGTTCTAATCACATAAAGGAAGCATTGTTACTGCGAACTCACTACACATGACTGTCAATTGTCACTACCATGTAATCACTTGTTTATTTTGTATTGTACATGGGCCTAAGGCCTTTTACGAAATAAACTTGATTGATTAATCATATCCTTTAGTAACTCTTAAATCAAAGATCATTATGCAATCAGGTATAATTGGTTGTTTATTGCCATAAAGTAAATCATGTATCATGCATACTCAATGCTGACATATGCAATTTATTATTTTACTTTCACAATCTAGGTCATGGCAACCTCTCAGAATATAACTTTCCATGTAGACTGTTAATATAGGGTGAAACAATGCATTGTTTGAACAACATATCGTAGTTCCTATAAAAATGTTTCATTCAGTGATTCTCAGGCCCGGCACTTAAAGTTAATAGATGATAACTATCTGAAAACTCCAATGTGCATATTAGAACCCCAGCACTTGATTCTTAAAAAGCTGCTTTTCCTCTTGGCACTGATTGGAGGAAATATGGTATTTCATAAATAGGCCATGCAAGCAGACGAGCCGACAGCTCAAATCTACTTCCGATTTTATTGATCTGTTTTATAACAACAACAATATAATACTGTCGACGTTGATGTCATTTACCGGTCAAACCACTTACAAAGGATTATATCAATACTGGAAACCATCTGTGCATTGTGCAAAATGTTATTGTAATAATTTGAAGAAATATCAATGTTCTTCATAATTTTAGCAGGCTAACAAATTAAGTAGTTAAAACAACAGACATTATTTGAAAATAATGACCTTAAGGTATTATATTTGCAACATTTTCCATCACAGCATTCTAAAAGAAAAGATTTACGATATTGATTACTTCCTTCCTGCTTCATTAAACAGTCAAACTTACTGCAACCTATGTAAGAATTAAAATGTGATTGTCAAATCAAACAAGTTGTTAAAATAACTTGCATTAAAAAAAAATTAGATGAAAAATAAATGATTTTGTTAACATCACATTTGCAACATTACTAAACCAATGCACTCTAACTGAAAGAATTTATTTCCTTCATGACTGCCTTCATGCTTCATTTAACAGCAAAACCTTACTGTGACCTATAAGGTAATAAGGGATCGTCATGACTTAGGTCAGGAGAATGTAATAGTGTTCAACATAATCAGATTACTTTCACTGCCAATGTCATTTATTTGAATGAAAACTGTTGTGAACATAACATATTGCATCAGCTTTTCACCAATATATGTATATGCCTATAGTTTATAAATATATGGATACTCAAACACAAAATATTTCAATCTAGATATCATCATCATTACCTGCATGCTTTCTCTTTATCATAAAATAGATTCTGTAAAAGTAAATTCATACAATGTTACATTTAAAAATAAACATGATTATTTGAAATAATGGCTGCGTGTGATAAGGAACTTACACATGAGGAATCTTTTTTCCCTTTTCAGTCATTGTATATTCAGGTTCAAAGCACCACGTTGGCAGATTTCTCTGCCAAAAACCAACAGATCTGTGTCTGGGACATTTAGTGTTTATAGTCTTTGAATCAGGACTGTCTTTGCTTGTATTTTGCTGTTTTTTCTTCCTCTTTCGCACTTTTCTTGTACTACTTGAATCATGATTGCATGTACATTTCAGCTGTTTGTCAATCATCAGATCATCAGAATCTTCATCGGTTGAGTAATTATCAGGAACATCACCATTGTGTACTGCTTGTCCATTTACATGAAAACCATTTTCAGCTGCCATCATGAGTACATATGAACGTTTGTTTACCAATACAAAATAATTGTCTGGATTTCACAGCATAACACTTGCTGAAGATAATGCAAAGCACTAAACCATATGCATAGCAATCATCACAATATATAGCATCAGAGTCAGTCTTGAGGCATAAATGTTGTTTTTCCTAAACCACCTGCACTATCTGACATGCATGATAGTCCCATGCATCACTTCAAATGACCCAACCCCACAAGCAGAAAGCTGCCGGTGTCTACCGTGTACCATGTGATTTCGTGGTGACAAACTTGTGTATATTTCATGCTAATTCTCAGGCTATTTATAGAATACCACATGTGCTGTGCATGCCTCGGTGCTGAGCTTCAAGGTTGACGTGAACGACACTGACGCGTGACCTCTGAACCGGAAGTAAACAAAGAGAAATGAAGCAGAACCTGTAAAAAATTAATGAAGGTTGATCTCATTAAACTACTCACGGATCCTCAAATCGAGTGTGTCGACTTTTTCGTTCGATCTCCGAGGTGTCCGGCACCCTATTCACACTTGTCGATCGACTTAGTCTTTTTCTGACGGACATCTTTTGTTGTTACGAAGAAACAAACATCTAAATACCCGGAAGTGACGTTCAATAGATTGCCGCTTACAACATGAACACATCTGTCATCAACGGTTTACAAACTTGCTCTTAATATTATTTAGGTACGATTATTTTTAATTTTATTCATACTTTCGATTTAAACTTTAAATATATGAGGTGAAGCTAATATATATAGTTCAGTCTATATTTATGTTTTACGCATCTTAAGCGACTGCAGGTGCGTTGTCTGCTGGCAAAACGGCGTATTCACATCTGTATATGTCACTTAATGTAAACAACAGTGAGTTTGTAGCTGAAAAACTCTTGCCTTCTTTATTCTTACTGTAACACAGTGACAAAAACTTTTGATGAGTGACTCGGATTCCACCTCTAAATCCGAAGGTTGGGGAAGCAAGGGCGAGTCATGTCAAAACGGTGAACCCAAATCAAAGACTGACAAATCAAGTTCCAAATCAAAAGCAAAAGGTGTGCAATATGGTGAAAAAAATCTAACTAATAGATGAGCATAATTCATTTTATCGGAAGTAATATATTTTGATTAAGGTACCTGATGTGATGTGACTTTGAAATGAAATATGTTTGTTCATATCTCAATTATCTATGATTGATAATTTGACCTGATCATTGATATGCTATTTAATTACAAACCTGCTGTTTGTATTTCCGTAGAGAATCTCGGATAACCACAATCTTATTTCAAAGAGTCTGCTCTGACAGGTTATGATTAATTGTAATAACTTTCTTGATTTAAACCAAATTAGTTTCCTTAACATGTTCTTTAGAAATATATTCCCATGAACGAATATGAAAGATATCAATAAACTTATCATCATGCTCTACATATATCTTTGTCTTTAGCACTTAGCTTTACAGTCCAGCATCGATATCTTTCAGTATACAGTAGACGACAGAAGATCAAGCAGATAGAGAAAGCTCTACTGAAAGAACCTGCAGATGTAGCCTGTTTGAGACAACTGTCCATCAGCCGTGGAGGTCTTCTTAATGATGAGATCAGAAGGAAGGCGTGGCCCAAGTTGTTGGGCGTCGATGTGCATGACATTGCTGAAAAGCCGTGTTAGTATGCTCTTTCTATAGTTCATCAACTAAATTCAAACCAAACAAGGTGCATTATGATCTTAACTTAGGTCTGTTTATGCAGGGTTTGAAAAAAACCATATATGTTTGGACTAGTATATTTCTGAAAGTATGAATCTAAACATATTCCTGCTAGCTAATTATGTCCCCCGAAAATTTTTTCGGGAGACATAATGTTTTCGCCTCCGTCCGTCATTCCGTTATTCCGTTATTTCAAAATGCTTTCTTTTCCGGGCCATATCTCAAAAAACGTTCAATATTTTTTCACAAAACTTGGTATGTGGTTAGACCTAGTGGTGGAGTGGTGCCTTTTGCTATTTTGGTTATTCTGAATTTTTTTATTTTTTCTGGTTTCCATGAATACAATTTGAACTTAGTGCATATTGGGGGTAGGGACCTTTTCCGGCCTCTATCTTCAAAACCGTTCAATATTTTTTCACCAAACTTTGTATTTGCTTAGACCTAGTGATAGAGTGGTGCCTTTTGCTACTTTAGCTATTCTGAATTTTTATTTCTCGTTATTAATGCAGTATTGAACTTAGTGCTTAGCATAAGTGAAAAATAATAGTGGGTAATATGACTTGGTTGGATTGAAAGTTGGAGCGGGGGACATCACAGTGCATCACATGCACATATTTCTAGTTACATCTACATTTACACATTCATATTGTTTTTTTAAGGACCTTTCAGGCTATTGGTTATGACATTTTATAAGTTTATAACTAAACATGGGCTACTGGACTTTTGTTTGTTTTGTAAGTTTTTTTTCTTAGTAGATTTGTTTGTATTAATGTGAAACAAAACAGGATTATGTTTAATGATCAGACAGTAGAGAAAGGTTTCTAAAGATTTTACGCAAAATTTACTGAAAATGTGCCTTGTGTTCCTAGCATATAACATTGATCTAATATATATACTTGTCATTTGAATTCAGTGTTTTATTTCCAGCTCAGGATGAGCTGACATCACATAGAGACTACAACCAGGTTGTGATGGATGTCAACAGATCACTGAAACGTTTTCCACCAGGTAAATAGATAGGATAGATAATCAAAGCAGTCATGTCATACAACACAAGTGACTAAATAATTATATTTCCTGGCAGGATTGTTGTAAAAAGAATGTGTGTAAACTTATTTCTTTATTATTCCTACTAAGTTTCAGAAGGTCATAATTACAAATTTGGCATCCAGGGTTTGTAATACATGTATAACATATTGAGATTGATGTATTATTTCAACACATGGATGATTATAAGTAGGCTAACACTTACTTGTTAAAGTAGCCTCTGTTTACAGAAAATCCCATTTCTCTTTTCTCATAGTCTCCTTTTCAATATTTAATAAAATGGTGTTGTTTTCAATATAAATACTTTCTTTCAGAATCTGAGTGTAAGACTAGATTATGACAAATGAAATTTTTCCTCATGACTCTAATGAAGGTGTTATAAAACTTTCACACAGGTAAAAGTTTTGAATGTTGAACTGTTCAAGAACATCAAACAGGATATAGAAGTATCAGGTATCAGGTATATAGAGTATCAGGATGCCATGATGACTGATTGTTTTAAGGACAATACCAAACAAGTTTCAGCAAATGTTTTCTGTTTAAAAGCCTAATTATTTGCAGGTATGGAGGATGCTAAGCGAATGTCGATGCAGGACCAGTTGGTAGACTGTATCATGCGTGTGTTGGTCAGACATCCTGAGCTGCATTACTATCAGGTAAAACAATTAAAAACATCAAGCTCACAAGTTACAGTCGGCATAATGACAGAGAATATGACTCTTTGTGCAGCATTTGTGCAGCATTTTTATTTAATTTTGACTAATTTTGTCATTTGAAATATATAAATACAGGACCTTGGACAGGAAGGAAGACATTTAAGTTCTGTGTCCAATTTACATCCAAATTCAATTTGTTGCCCCATCATGCAGAAAAATCTGAAAGGAATAGCAATACTTGTAAAGTAGCATGAATCACAATGTAAGACAAACTACGCTGCTGAAATGTTCAATTAAGTTTCCGAGATTGTACACTGATAGTTTTGGTTGTTTGTGAATGATGTTGGATACCTGAAGATATGGAAGTGTGGAAGAAAGTTTTGAACAAGTAAACAGATGGCAAATAGTTTGATACAAGTGTACACTTTTGTCAATAATGCAATGCTTTAAGTAATAAATGAATGAAACAAAAATAGCAATCCAGCGGTAACTGATTCATAACATAAAGTGTTATACCATATCATGAGTTCTGTTCCTGGGCAAATGTCTCTCTTACATTAGATATTTTCATTCTGGATTGATATATTCAGTTGTTTTGATGTAATTTAGGGGTAGTTTTTGTCAATATGAGAACAACCGTTGAGATGTTGATAGTATATGTAATAATATGTTTGTTGCCAGGGCTACCATGATATATGTGTGACATTCCTACTGGTTGTTGGAGAGGACCTTGCCTTCGCTCTGGTAGAGAAACTTTCCTTAAACCATCTCAGGTAGGTCTTACGTGAATTAAAAAGTTTTGATGAGAAATGTTTCAGTCCCTTTAAATGCTAAACATCTTTTTTGGTAACTTTATGTTGAGATTTATGTTGTCATTTTCATGACAGGTACCATGTTTATTTAATGAAGTGAGGACGAAGTTCATATTTTCAGAAATGCCACTGCTCCTTTCTGCCTCACGAGCATGATAAATCAAAATGTGAGCAGTGTATAGAACAAGCCTGAAACATTGTCAACCCGAAATCATGATTTTAACAATTAAGCAAAAATCTTAAAAAGTTACCAGTCTATACCAAAATCAGCCATGTTACAGGCTGGCAGATAGGCTTTATTTCATAGAGAATTTCTAATATTGTATGAGTTCGTCATGATATTTTCATAGTATCTGGGTTGGTTTTACTATGAGATGCTGCCAGTTAGAGCTTGTGGTGCAATAACAAGAGAATGTCACGTCCCATTGTTGTTACCAGTCAGAATCTTTACATTGTTTTCAGTTGTTTCCAAGTCAGTGGTTTTAGTTAAATTTCTCTAATTTAAACTTTGTTAGATTAAAATGTTCAATTCACTTTTCAGAGATTTTATGGACGCTAACATGGATCGCACCAAACACATGTTGAACTACCTTTATCCAATTGTATACAAGGCAAATCCAGAACTCTGTGAATACATGGAAAGGTAAACATTAACATGATCACTTATTAGTGAACTTATAGATAAGATCATATTTTACATGAACTTGATGATTAATACTACCTCCTCAATGTACATTGTTTTTGTCTATAAATGTATTTCAACAGACAGTAAATTATTATTTTGTTTCGTATTGATATTTTTTCTTTTTAAATTTCAGAGCGGAACTAGGGACAATCTTCAGTCTTAGTTGGCTGATCACCTGGTTTGGTCACACACTGAACGACATAAAACACATTGTGCGCTTGTACGACTTCTTCACCGCCTGCCATCCTCTAATGCCTATATATTTAGCAGCTGCAGTGAGTGTTCATATGATCAAATGTCTTTTTTTTCTCATCACTAAACACAAATTAGTACTGAACTATTCTGAGTGGTCTATATACAGAAATTTGTCAACAAAAAGAAATAATCCTGAAAGCTGCTAATGATATGCTTTTTCTGGAATATTCTGTTTCACGTAATGACAAATGAGGAATTGTTATCAGTTTAATATTTTGAAGTAATTTAATCATCCTGCTCCATCAGTGTATATGTACAATACCCTGATTGCCTTAGCCCAATAACACTCGTTTTGGCTATAAACAACAAACCAATGAAATAACTTCCATACAAGCAATAAAGGCAGTATTGAATGAGAGGAATCATGAACGATCATCGGCGTTCAAATGAATCCATTTCATTGGCTGAAAAAGTATAGCAATAAGTAAAAAACCTTGAGCAAAATGACAATTATTGGGCTTAGGGAATCAGGGGATTGCAGTAGGGTAGTGGATGATGGAGCAGCATGCAGGTTAATCTATCTTTAGTCTATAGTCAATCCTGGAATATTACTTTTGATTATGAGTTGTGATTACTGTAAATTAATCCGAATTGTTTTGCACTAGTAAATAAGCAGATAAAATTTTAATGATCCAGGAATCTTTTATCTATAATCATGTTAAATTTAAGTTAATTTAAGCATTGTAAAGAATGTTGACGCTGACGAGAATGCCAAGTGTGCAATGTTACATTATTAATGGTTTGCTTATTCCAGTTTACAGTTCCAGGTTTTAATACTCCCGCCATACGTTTACACTTACACTTATAAAACTGATACTGTAGTAAAAAATAGCACCATCGTATAAATAAACCATTTTGAAAGTAGCAATAATTCACATCAGTCACAATATTTTCACATTTCATCTTTAAAAAATGTCCTGATTATTCCTTTCTCTTCTCGCTGTTAATGGCTGCAATACTGGCAAAGCGGTGTTCAACAATAACTCACACCCTCCTTTATCCTACATCATACAGATAGTACTGTACAGAGAGAAAGAGATACTGGCATGTGAGTGTGAGATGTGTTTCCTACATAGCCTGCTCTCCAAGATCCCGGACGACCTCCCCTTCGAGCAGCTTATAGCTAAAGCAGGTGACCTCTACCTTCAGTACCCTCCCACGGAACTGGCTAACGAGGCGGTCATCAAGTATAAACAGAAGTAGGTGGTGCTCATTGTAACAAGTTTATACTTAAAGGCGCAGTATGACAGATTTTGAGCTTTTGCAGGTTTTTAAAAAAAATACTTATAATGTACTTGTAATTTGCGCCTCAACAGCGTCTTTTTCACGCCGAGCGGCCGCAAGGAACACCCTGTCACCACAGTAACAATGTGCCATCATAATATAATTTATTACGTCAAACCATTGTTGTATGACATCAAATTATGTGATTTGGTCACAGTGAAAATATAAGTTATTTTCACTGTAGCTTGTAGACAGTTTCACTGATAAATCCCAGTATTTCATTGTTCGTCATATACTAAATGATACCATATATAGCTGAAACTTCGCAATCATAAATCAATAACAAAGGGAATAGTCCAAGGGCTTATGATATACATACCCAAAATATTCAAAGATAAAGTGTAAAAATTCATGGAACAGGATAACAAAGAATAGTTCTTCAGAAAGATTGTGGTTGCTTTAATTTCCTGTAGATAAAGGGAGGTAACTTTTCTTGAAAATAAACAGTTACCGCTGTAAAATAATCAACCTTGTTTACCTAAGAAGAAAAACAGCATGTCACATGTCATGTTAACACTGAACTCTCTTTTTCAGTAATTCAATGACAATCTCCAGAAAGCAAGATGAGGTGCAAAGGCATCGAAAGCCGGACTCTCTCTTAAGAAAGATGGGAAGGAGGGGAGCACAAGCGTTCGTGTTTCAGGACGGACGTAACGTGTTTGTCAAGATGACCGTGTGGACTGTAAGTGCGGTGTTGAGTGCTGCGGTGTTTGCTGCGGTCAGTTCTGCAGCTGACTGGGACTGGATGGACTGGGACCATTGGTTTGAATGGTTTCATTGGTCCTGATTGGTCAGAAGTGGTCATGTGACTTTAGGGGAGTTCTTTGATTGTTACCGGTATGTTGATACAGGCTTTCATAACCTTTTGAGCATTTTTAAGGATGTACAAGATAGATTTTCAATTGATCATGTGACCATAATTTAAGATTACAAAGGGTGTTTTACGTGTCACCAACATTGTCATTGTCTTTTGAATTTGAAGAACTTGAAGTCCAATTTTCATAAATCATGTTTAATTTTCAATCCAATCATTAAGTTAAGAAATGAGTATGATCAATAACTTCTTCTTTATTGTATGTGCGTTTCTCGTCTTTTTCTTGTCTTTCATCAGGTCTGGTGAATGATTGAGTATAAATTCTGCATCATTCTTGAGGTTGTGGTTCAAATTGTTATTCAAGCATTCAAAATAAGGGGTCGGTGATGAAAACTAGTCTTATAATAACTGTAAGTGTATCAATATATACTTTTCCTTTAAATATCAAAGGATGGGAATAAACTATTAAAGGAAAAGCTATCCCAAATGTACGGTAACCATGTTATAAAGGAAAAGCTGTTTGACGTTCAAATGTTCACATGTAGATACAAAAAATACTCAGTGTTGTTTCAAATTTGCTGCAATCAGCTGAATCAGATGTGCTTAATCTTATACAGTGATGCATCCAGAATTTCCTACATACATCTCTGGCAAAAAAGGTGGAAATCAGCACAACCTTTATATATGAACCAGACTTTAGAAAGTAATTATAGTATTGTGATCACATATTGGATACTCCCTGCTTAGTGACATGACCTCCTCCTACCTTTTGTAACAACTCATCCCATATCTTAATCCCATATTCCTAAATACAACACTGCTGTAAATCTGTGACCCTAATTCACATTGATCACACATTTGATAGATTTTCAGTTCATTGATGTTAAAATGTTTTCTTTTTCAAATCCAATCATTGAAGGTTGTTTGATAGCCATCGGTCATTGTTACTTCAAGACAATCTAATTCCATTTTTGAAATACTTGTACATACAATGTTTTAAGTGGTAATGTCTTTGAATAATGCACTAAATTTATATTTGTAGGAACAATGACTTCATTCATTTATACCTCATTAGTGAAAGCCCAATTAGGACTAGCTCAACAATATGTATGTGCCAACCCTGTGTATTTTACACAATGTCTGCCAACCCTGTGTATTATACACAATATCTGACAAGCATGTGTGTATTATACACAATATCTGACAAGCATGTGTGTATTATACACAATATTTGACAAGCACCTGTGTATTAAACACAATATGCCAAACAAGTGTGTATTATACACAGTACCTGCCAAGCACCTGTGTATTATACACAATATCTGCCAAGCACCTGTGTATTATACACAATATCTGCCAAGCACCTGTGTATAATACACAATATCTGTCAAGCACCTGTCACGATAGACTCAGGATCTCTACACATAGTCATTCCTTTAGTGAAAGAGTGTCTGGGAGGTGGTGTATATGAGGATTATATAGCTATCCAATATATTCAATATAACATGTGGAAATGGACATGGAATCAAGATGCTAATATGACGATAGGCATTACCTGTGTGTACTTCCATTGTTTTCTTACCTGTCCCAGCAATATATATAATTCAGATATGTTTCTTTGGGAAAGTTCTTGTTGAATCTGAAAAAATAATGTAGGGAAAAATGTGTGGTCTCATATTAAAAATTTCATCATTGTAGACTATAATATGATTAATAATGCGTACTTGGAAACTGGAAACCTTGTCATCCAGTTTGGAGTGCTTTCCTAGGTTTTCCAAGGGGTTCCTTCAAATTTACCGGTACATACACAATTATTTTTCAACCACCGCTTTTGATGAACATTTTAATAGTCAGACTGTGTGGACTTTTAGCTTAGTGTAGTTCCGTAGTGTAACCATTGCTTTTCCCAAAAAGCTGGTTTTAATGTTATCACTGTAGGGATACCTTCTCCAAGAGTTCATCAATGGTTGGCTGGAATTAACTTTCCTCTGTGTTGTGTAAAGATTGCCTTCTGTCAACAAATTTAAGCACGTTTTTTATGGATCTTGTGTGAAGTCACCATGTTGGTTATGTTCGTGGCAAGATTTCTGGATGTCATTTTGTAAGAAAACATTGACATTTAGAGATTTTGTATTTCTAATGTATTCAACTTGTAAATGCTCTTCAAACATTTGTTGATGAATAATTTCCATGTTTTGAAAGTCTACTTTTATGTTATCATCAGATAATACTGAATAGTTTTATCAGTCACACTGAGGAGATGTGCAATATCATTTAAGCTTTGTTGAAGTTCAAATAAAGCTGTAATCTTATAGAAAGTATATGTGATGATATCTCGTTTCATGCTAACATTACATCTATTGAAATACATGTAGGACACATGTATCTGACCAAGAGAATTAACAATTTTATATTTTAACAGTATTAACCCTTACGTTGCGTATATATATTTTACCATTTTTAGCCCCTGTGGCGGAATTTACAGGCTCGCAGCTCGCAGCAGTAGTTTGAGCTTATTCACTAACGAGCTCTGCTGGCGGAATTTCCAGGCGGCGATTCCGGTACCGTTTTTACGAAATATACCGCATCTACATGGCGAATAAGGACTATATACGGGCGTTCAATACAAATTCAAGTAGCGACACCCGTACACAAATGGCTAATTCACACCCGAAACTTTGAATGAATTTTCTATGTTTTTTCGTTTTTATTCTATTACTTTCGAAAGATTGTCTTTAATTCGGGCCTCGTAACATCATAAATACGAAACGAAAAAAAATCCATTTATATACAGAATTGAAGACAAGATGTCTAGCTTCACAATGATATAAAAATTATTAGAATGCGACCTTTGGTTATAATTCTATAGCTATGTAAAGTTTGTCTTTATTTCCACCTATAAAATCGTCAATACTTACAACATGTATGCGGCATTGCAAACGGTCGTTCATCGCATTTTTCCAAGAAATCATAATCTCGAACCAGTTGACAAATAAGCACATGTCAACCCAAATATGGTTATGTTGTTTGACTTTTCAAATAAACGCTAACCTCGAACCATAACTGATGAAAATATGTTGATTAGTTTGTGTGCCGTTTGGTTTCACATGCCTCTCAGAAAGGTAAAATTGTATCTTTATTTCTGTGAATAAATCTGCGCATTTTATATAGAATAAAAGATTATTCTTTTCGGTTTATTGTGATATAAAAATTATGAAAATGCATTCAGTATTTTAGCCGTGATAAATGTTTTAGAAGTTGTGAAAATCGCCGATTGTTTCAAAATTTATGAAGTGTAAACATGACCTTTTTCACGGCGCTTGCTGTGTCTTTTTTTTGAGATTTTCTAATTTTATATGGGAATGTAGTCCATTGTTTCCCCTTTATTTTGCCGTATTTTTTTTTAAAACAAACTATTCGCTCACATGATATGAAGTGCGGGAGTAAGGCGAGTTAGCGATTTTTTCCCCCGTCTCGCGAGATGCGAGGCAGATAGCAGTCTCGGGCGAGGCAAACCCGAGGCAATACAAACACGTGGGTGAAAATAGCCTCAAGCGAATTAATGCTTCGGGGGCTAAGCCCGACAAAATTGGCCTTTTGTAAAGCTAATTATCAATGCGTTACGGGTCAACAATGCACACGCAATTTGGTGTGAATTTTACTTGATATTTCGACCGGACATTCACACAGACTCGTTATCGTGGCTATCTGCGAGATGTATGTAAACAAGTTTTCATGTGGCGATATACGGACACACTTCGTCTCGCATTTCGCCTGGGGGGCAAATATAATTATTACTGACCCGGTAAATGCACTAAGTCCAACGTACGGGTCTCGGCAAGGGTTCTAACATTTTTCTCTATGAGCCTCCCGGATAATTCCGTCGCCCGCATGTTAAGGGTTAAGTTAACACTTGAATCAAACCATGCTGAAATTAAACTCATAACTCATTAAAGAGAGGGTTCTATCAGGATATTTTTTGTGAAAACTAAATTCAAGAGTACATTCCTGTATACACATTATTAATACATGCTTATTGTACAATATCCAGGTGAAACATATACCAAGGGTAATACTTTTATGACTTTATATTTTACAATTTGATAAGGCTAGTGCACATTCTTTCAAAAATAAAAACAATGGGAGAACAGGTCTTGAAATGTAGTATAAAAGCTATACAGAAGATAATGAAGAGAAATGGATGGATAACAGCGCGGAATAGTGCGGTGATTAGCTTGGTTGGTTTCGGATCAAAAGGTGTGGAATTCGAATCCTAAAATACAGAGCGGTGTAAAACCCCATCTCTCCTCACCTCACCGTTATTTATGATATGCAACAATTCGATAGATTTCTGTGTGATTATCAAGAATTTGAATCGAAATGTTGCATTATGTCATGTTCATTTCATCATTCTAACTTCTTAAATGCCTCTAAAAGAAAATAAAGAAGAGTAAATATATTAAATGAATTGCATTATATCATGCTGACTATGCTTTTATAGATTGACCAACACACATTCTAGACTTCTCCTGGTGGGAGTTTCTCTAGATTTAATGTCTGACTATAGCGAGATAGCATTGCATGTACATTTGAGAGAAAATCCTTATTTTGTTAAAAGTAAGATGTGAATATTTATATCAAGAATATCCTTGGTGTGTTTGTGAATTTTAGTTATTTAAAGAATGTTTTCTATGCAATAAAGATGTATATTATTTTGTAGAATGTTTGCATTGGTTGTTTTGACTGTGATTTGTATATTGACAGATCTATTTATGATTAATATTCACTTTGTATGTGACTTTGTGAAGGACTTCCTACTGTCAACGGTAAATCACAGCCAATGAGTTATTAGTCCATGTGTTATCAATGTGGCACGAACGTAACAATACTCTGTTGTCATTAAAACCTCTTGTACTACTGTATTACAATATACCTACAATAAACTTATATTACAATGACTTTAACATTCCTGGAACATTTTATTAAGTAGTTCTGACTTTTAAGTTGAATGTATTTTACAGACAATTGAAATATAGTTTAATTTGTATTTAATTTTCAAGTTTAAATCTTTAACCCTGTTTACTTTTGCAGATAGACAAGACAATAGCCTTATATGTACAAATTTAAGATATATCAAAGTATATAAGAGTGTCCATGGCATACTATGTTTATGACATGAGTGACTGAATATTAGTATTTCTCAAGCGAGAACAAGGGATTTACTGATATTACGCAAAAATCTTTGAAACATTTAGAATGTCATGTCACCATGACAAAGTGATATTTTGATCTGGTATGGCATGGTATGAAAAATGTATTGCCCTTGAAGGTAATAATCTAAACACTATTTAATTTATCTAAACACTGTAAGGAAAATCATTGGCTGAATTTTGTTCACAAATATAAGATTTAAGAAATAAGATTTATGATTGTTGACATTCTATTTGTTGCCATGACGTTGTACGTTAATGAATATAATTTAGTGCAGATTCACATATTTGAAAATGTTAAAACTTCACAAGTTTCTGTGTTGATAAGCATGCTGAGTGTATACATATGTATATTTGTGTAAATGATGATTTTATTCAAATGAAGCTATTGATTCTTTCGTGTAGTTTTGTTATCTTTTTTCTTTTGTTTTCAAATGTTTTGTAGAGACTATTGTAAACTATAACAGAGGCAGATCCAGAAACGTTGGGGGATGGGGGTTCTTAATTCAATATCTGCATTGAATAACAAATTTTCTCTTTTTGTTAATAATAATAATGAGGATACTTATACCACACTGAACTCAATTTTAAATAAAGTCACGTGACCAAGGTACACCACAAGCTTCACAACTCCTGTCTCTGTGGAGCAGAGAATCAAGCCTTCAAATTCTCAGATTATCCATCCATCACAATGGAGTGGGTCACACACACGACGAGCCGCTCATTGTTGCTGAATTGCAACGGATCCCATTGGTCCCCAGTCTATCCTAGATCACTCTCTTGGTTAATAAAAAGAGATAACTTTCCTGAAGAAGTGCAACTTCCCAATGCAAGGCGTAACTCTTGCCAGTCTCCATTACTGGCTGATTTAGGCCTTGCAGTATTTCCTTAAAAAATCTGTGTTTAGAAATCCATGCCCGCTATGCATTTCTCGTGCAGCGATTCACTATCTTGACACAACAAAACGAGAGAAATACGTCATATGACTTATGAAACGAGTGTGAATGTTTGTATGCCTTGAGCAAGGGTTATACACAAATTTGCACAAATTTCAAAAGTCACATGACACACTTTAAAGTGTAATCATTTCTTTATATTTTATTTCATTTAAATTACGTAAAAATAGCCAGGAGACAGCTGTCATCTCTTGCGACGGATGGCCAGCAAAAGTGACGTTACAAACAACTGTGTTACGACATCACAGACAACGATGAAGTTGCATTGAAGCAATGGAAACATGTTATTAGCACATGTGCTAGTACAAAAACTTTTTTTTTTCAACCATATTGGTAATAAGATATGATTTCTGAATGCATGGTTAAGCATCAATCAATTCAGCAGGTTACACCATGACAGACAATGAAAGTGGCTTTCGTGATGAAAATATTTATTCTTTCATGTAACATACATACATGATGTAAAACAAAGATAAATATAGTGATTTCATCTGCATCATGTGGTAAAAGCATAAATGTGTTTGTGAAACATTGATGTCCCCTAGATGTAGCCTAGTTTGGATTATGATATCACAGATATTGAGGTACCACTTCAGTAGGTGGGTAATACAAAGCGCAAAGTTTCAGAGAGATATCACAAACGGTTTTCAAATTCTGCTCCCGAAACGATTCTATCCCTGAACAAAGTTCAAATTGAAAGCGTTTCTTTGGAAACTAAAAAATATAATGTTTTCAGAAAAATTAAATAAACAACAGGCACAACTTCACATGGAAAGTTTCAGAAAGATATCATAAAGGGTTCTTGAGTTCTCCAGAAACGAAATGAATGGATGGACATACAGATGGACAGGACAATGACTATATCCCAGGGTTTTACATACAGGGGGATAAAAACAATATTCAAAGATTTCTGACTCATTCTATGTTAATATGGTCACCTTTCTTTCAATAACACACACTATTGCACAGTGAATGGTAAGCAAAGGAAACCATCAAAAGAACGTTAAAATGTTTATCACAGCATATGCTTTTCATTCATTATATGCATCCAAAGATGGTTGAAGGATTACATGATTTGTATAGTTGATATGTGACCATTTACATTGACAACCCCATTTTTTCAATCAATCATGACGTCATGAAGGTATTTTACATAACCATATATATTATAACAAGATGATCAATTAAGAATCATTAATTCAATCTACTATTACTTCAATACAATCTTGACTACCAATGAAATATGAGAACTGATCTCTTCTAAGTGGAACTTTATTGCAACTGATAAGCATGTCTGTATTGACATTGTTTAAAAGATTTTAAACAACGTTCCATGTAATAACATTTTTATTAAAAGAGTAACTGATTTGGTATCATGCAAGCGAGAACATACACAAGTTTGATAAACGCTGTATTACATGGAAGAGAGTTGAATATTCTGAGCCCTTATTCTCGAAATGTTTGTATTAAACCTTAAGAATACTCAACTTTCATTGTAGCCCATGTGTTAAGAATGTGCTTAAGAAGTTTGTAGGACTATGAAGGCTGTGAGAATAATGGCACTTATGAAATCTGCTAACCATTGTGACGGTAGTTTATGACTTACATTGTGATATCACAATTGCCATCTATTATGACGTCATACATGCATCAGTATTACATTAGTTTATTGCCGTACATATATCACACCATAGGGGAGTAATAACATTGAAATATTGGTACTGGCCTTTACTCCTTTGAACAATTAAATACTGTAAAAAAAAGCATATCACAAGTTGATGCCTTATGATTGTTCTCCATAAAGAATAACCTTTTATCCGGACTGTCAAAGTTTGTGTGTGGTCATTCTATACTAAATGGATCCAGGTGGGTGACATATCAAGCCCAGAGGTTACAAAATCTGTAAGTCTAAGGTCACTGACTTACGAAATTTACCTTTAACCTGTCAAAAGAAATCACCTAAACATCGATGAATTGCCTCCTTTTGAAAAAAAAACACAGTTAACTGCCAAATTACCTACACTTTCAGACAAAGCTCAAAAGCTTTTGACATGTAAAAAGATTTTTCAACCCTGCGGGTGCCATTTATAAAGTATGATGCAATCTGTCTTAAGGACTCCATGTGCTAGGCCAAATAGGACCATTTATTTTCAAAAGGCTCATTACAGGGAAATGCATAGGCAATACAGTTAAATCCTCAAACTTCTTCTTTTTATCTGTTCAGTTCAAGCATATCATTCAAGTGAAATGGGTTCATAAATCCTCAAACTTGTTCTCTTTGTCAGTTCAAGCATATCATTCAAGTGAAATGGGTTAATAAATCCTCAAACTTGTTCTCTTTGTCAGTTCAAGCATATCGTTGAAGGGAAATGGGTTCATAAATCCTCAAACTTGTTCTCTTTGTCAGTTCAAGCATATCTTCCAGTATCCCCCCATCAGTAGCAGGTTTGAAACCAGCTGTTTATTGCGGTGATGGCGACCTTCACCTCCAGATGTGCCACGAAGGTGCGGTCATCGTCCATCTGAATAAGAGACATTGACAATACAACAGCTGTTCCATATAAATAATTTTAATAATAAATAAGTATTTTTTAAATACCCTAGACTGATTTGTTAGATAGTTCCAGGTCCTGTTCAAATATTTTGATTAAAAATAGTATCTCACCAGACTGTCTTGGAAGTAAGGCTAAACATAATCTCTTGAAGTACCGGTTCATTCATATACTCTTTTCCCCAGGAACATTCCTAATAGTCGTATATCCTTCTCAACACTTTAAACATATCCACATGAGAAAAAGCACCTTTATTATGATAAAGGATAAGATATACAGTGATAAAAGATTAGAGCTTTTCACTTTGGAAAATATATTTTTATAATGTTGTACCCTGGGCCTAAGGCCCTTTATTAATACTGAAATAAAGAATTTGATAAAAGACAGGATATAAGTGAACATTCACCTGATTGAGTTCCAGCTCCACGCGACCTCTCTCTCCCTGGAAGCTAGCCGTCAGGTGCGTCTCTCCGTTGTAGTCAAAGTCTGTTGGGGAATAAACAAATGTCTTTATGCTGAGTGGAATCTTGTTGAATGTGATTGCAATTTTCATTGTGTATCTTGAATTTACTCTGATATTTTATCTGTCGATGCTGTAATAATGTCTACATTCAGCTCTTCAAGACAATAGTGGATTGTTCCTTATTTCTCTCAGATACCTGAAGTCAGATAATCTAGAATGGTCTGGTAATTGGAAAATGATTCAAACTGATTAGTAAATTCAAACATAAATTTACACACATTAATCACAAATTTATTGGAACTATTTTCATGTTATGGAATATAATATTTTTCAATGACATTTCTATTGATTCCATGATTGGTCATCTGTTGACTCAGCAAAGGGAGGTAACTTGGGAGGAAAACAACACACATACCACTAAAATATAGTTGGTTAATCTGTTTATTTTTTATGTCTCTCCAACCATTAAGTAAAGGGTAACACAATCCAGAGGGAACATTTACTCAATAATTTTATGTTTCTATAAAGTTTCAGTAGATTCCATGAAGTTGCTAAAAGCGATACTCCATAAGGTTGGCTACTGGGGTTGATGTCACCCCTGCCCATCTAGATATAGATGCTATCAATGCAGTGTACCAATCAGTATATATTGCAAAACAAACAAACTCACAAGTCACAAATAGCATATCTGATCAGATACGGAAACTTACTTTTTGATTTTTCATTTTCTTTTGCAGTAAAGGGAGAACTGAAAGATAAATTGTACAAGGGTAATAAAATGACAGCTATACATGCACAATGATTGAATGTTTGGCTATTCTTTGAAATATATATGAAGTGTAGTAATACACGTGACGTTATGTGCATGTGCAACCTATACCGGAACTTCACTCAACTAAGAATAAGGCATATCAGTAACACGGTCTTGGGTCATCTCTTCTCCTATAATGAATGAAGTACCCCACCAAACACCCCAATATACATAATGAGGGAATGATTGATAAGTGAATAAATTATAAACTAATTGAGTTAATAAAGTACAAGAAGAAATACCTGAGGGCCCAGAAGACTTCCTCCCTCTCATCAAGCAGCGTCACATCCAGCCAGGCCGTGTTCTGAGGAGAATAAATACTAAAGAAATCACAAACTTTACACATATTTTTATTTACCCCGGTAGTACCATGCACCTCCTGTAATAATTTTTCCCTTTACTTGCCATGAATATGCAGACAAGAATACAGCAAGACTTTGTTTACCTGGACTCCGGAAACCCGGTAATTGGCATGGTAGTATTTCTATATTCTCTATGCATTTCTATGCAAATAATGATTCGCTTAACTGCACGACTAGTTTCCGGACAATTTTCAACTGTAACCAACTTGAGCGGAGTCCGAACAAAGTCATATTGACTTGATATTGTTAACATGACATCATTTGACTGTTGTCCTAACTGTCCTTACCAAATTACCTTTTTGACTGTATTTTATTATTTTCTTTTCATTTCTATATTCAAAACATTATAAAACAAGTATGGACTGTGGAATATTGACCAGAATAAAACAATATTAACCGCATACTTAATCCATGGTTAATATTGTTTTCTCGGCTCCACAAAAACTGAGTCCATAACCAGTCCATAACTGTATAATGTTGTTACCTTGACTGCTCCTTTAAAGAGTTCGGTTTTCCAGAGAAGAGTGAAAGGTTTGGGGATGATGACGTGTTCTGACGGCGAGTCTCGTCTGATGAGACTAAGGCTGGCGTACCCATCAGCTGGAACAACAAATAGGCATACTCGTAAGTGGAGGATGATGATGGCTTCCATGTAGATCACACTCTGATGCGGCAAATCGAGGGGGGTGGGCTGGGGTTCACCTTGGTGTCCATCAAATTTACATAGACAAATTTCGAAAGGAGGGTAGTGGTTCTAACCCCCGTGAACCCCTCACCCATGCACCCCTGGGTCCGCCACTGCCGCCGCTCTGTAGATGACCATTCAATTCTCAAAGTGATATGAGATATCCGTCCCCTGATTGACAATCAGTGATGAGAACACAACACTACTAATATAATACATGTATTGAGGTGAGGTGAGGTGAGTTAGGGTTTAACGCCGCTTTCAAGAGTATCGTTAAACCCCAACTCACCTCACCTCACCTCACCTCAATACATATATTGAATGAATGCAGGTAAAATACTGGGATTTATCAATGAAAATATACCATGTTATAAGTCACTAGTGAAAATGATAATTGAATCTGTTATCATTCCCTAGTAACAAGCAACAACGGAGAGACATCACTGTACAATGTTCTAACATCGCATATAAATAAGCTCTTCTTGGTTCTGACCAAAAAAAATCTGATAAGTGTTAAGATACGACGATTAAAACATGAATAAGTAGGAGAAAGTCAATGAAATAAATGTTTTATTAAACAATTGATTTTTTTACAAATGAACATAAGCAAGTTCGATGCAAATCGTTCAAGAGTTTGATCAAATTTAAGGTTTCCGCAAAGTCTGATCCCACATTGTGATGTCACAACTACATACTATTGTGATGTCATACATGCAGCAATAATACACTAGATAAATACTGTTATATAAATATATCACTGCAGTACCTTCCATCGGATGAGTAATAAATAGAAAACAATGTCTGAAATTGACAAATACCATGTTCATCTCTTCTTGTAAGTTAAAAAGATAACAATTACCCTGCCTTTTTTACTCATGATAATAAACTTTCTTCCACACCCAATGAAATAAACATGGTATTTGTCAAAGAAGGACAGATATCCCCTCAATATTGTTGATTATATTGGCATTTGATAACAGAAGCTTTAAAAGCATGAACAAATTCTGAGCTCACTAACAGGGGTGGATATTACATTGTTCTTGAAGCTGAAGTTTATAAAGATTGTACCGGTAAATACTGACCTATGTTCTGTTTTTGACAGTGGAGAGCCTGAAACTGCTGTGACCACAGCGACGTGCGCACATTGCGGACTTCCACGTTACACTTGTAGTGATGCAGACCTGAACACGGAAACAAGCGACATTTAGTTGGAGAATTAATAAAACAAATTTATCTACTTTTGGTAAATTACTTTAATTTCTCATATTACTGTAGTGATACTAAAAATCAATATCATTTCATCGATATCATACTATGGTGATACCGTAGTTAGTCTCCTAAACAAATGATATTTTTGTATTGAGTGAGTGAGTGAGTGAGTTGGGGTTTAACGCCGCTTTCAAGAGTATTTCACTTATATCGCGGCTGCTAGTATTATGGCAGGGAGAAAGCCCGCAACGCCATGTGGCTATTGCGGTGAAACCTGCGAGCATCGGCTGGAACTAGCGAACCATGGGTGGTACTACGCTGAAAGTCAGTGTAGCATTGCACCCAAACCTGACTGCATGTAGAACAGTTCTCTACTGCAGACAAAGTTGCCGCGCCCCTGGCAGGATTCGAACTCCGGACCTCTTGATCCGAAGCCGAACGCGCTAACCACTGCGCTATCCCGCCCCCTTTTTGTATTGATATGATCATTTCTGTATCACCTGGTCATATGAGTGACAATTACATTCAATGCTTGTGAATAATAGTTAATAATTTCATATCACTCTGACACAAAATAGCTCAGAAAACAAAGTACTAACAAACATAAAATTCTTTAACTTAAAATGTACAAAATAATGAGAGGGTATTAGTACCTGGAGGTAGCGCGTTATAAATATCCACATTATTATTATTATAATATGCAATAATTAACAGCAGCTTTTTGTCTTACAAGAAATATCAACAAATATAACTGTAACCAAAGATTTGAGTGTATACTAAAGGAAGTGCTTGTACCATAGCTTGGGTCGATATCATCAGGAATTGTCTTGTGAACTGGGACTGTGTAGCCACTGTAAATAAAAGAAAACAGGACTGGTTCACTTCAACAATATACCAATAAAATGTCTTAGTTAATTGGTGGTAATAAAAGTAGTTTCATCCAAACTCATCCAATATATTTTATCCAGGGATATCTACAATCAACATTGTATGTGTAGTTCCATATTGGGTAGTCACAATTTCCTGTGTACACAACCCTGTGCACCAATAAGATGATCTGAAGGGACATGGACATCCAACGATCGGATAATGAAATGTCAGTGAACAACTGTTTTTTTGTTTGTTTTTTTTAAATATTTTTATTATTTTTTTTTATTCAAATTTTTGTTGGTACATCAACATCACACACAAAAATCAGCAGGTATATAGACATGGGTAAACATTTTTAACGTCCTGCCAGGCATATTATATGCAGAATAGGTGATAAATACATATATCAACAAAGGCACATTGGTGGATCTCCAATCAAACAAATGATGGCAATCGGACCAAAATCCAATAAATTTAGTGTAGTTGCAAGAAGAGATGGCATGTATTTACAATCAACATTGTATGTGTAGTTCCATATTGGGTAGTAACAATTTCCTGTGTACACAACCCTGTGCACCAATAAGATGATCCGAAGGGACATGGACATCCAACGATCGGATAATAAAATGTCAGTGAACAACTGTTTAATTGGAAATTAGGCACTACACAAATATATTATCAAGGTTTCAACTGGTTTGATATTTTGGAATCTCATTTAGGTCAGATCGAACATAACAGTGGAATCTATTCTTGCTACATTCTTGAACTGATCAGTGCTTGGCAGGGATCATGGCTTTTGAGCTTTCACTACAGCCAATCAGTGACATGGTTAGGAATTAGTCAGATGGATTCAAATCTGAGCAGGGCTGTCATTGGTTGATTTTTAAGGAAGATTACAGACAAGGTCACCGGACATGACCCTGCTGAGCAGTACTTGGTATCAGAAGACAGCGAGGTAGATATTATTTTTATCCTACCTCATGTAAGAATGTCGATCCCTGATTGGTCCACGTGACCATTAACAAATATCAATAAACACCGTCATATGGGTTGATAAATCTTCCAGAGGGTGATAAATGTTTTATATTCCGCAACATGAATAAAGCATGCATCCATGTCAATCAGTCACATGATACAAGTTAAAGGTCATAGTTTGTCAATGGATCTGCTGTTTTCTGTCAAAATTTTCTGTTGTTTTTTTTAAATGATATTTTGAGACATGCTGTAAGATAAATATGTTATAACATTCAGTTTGTTTGGGTGACTCTTGTTAGTGTTCACGGCTCGTTGGATAAACACTAAAGCAGGTCTGATAAATTACGATGTCACCCTCCACTGAATGTTATAACTTATATTATCTAATTTGAATGAAATATGTCATACACAGACTAAAACAGTGGATATAAGCAGAATGTGAGAACAAAGCTACTGTACTCACCGTGCCCTACTTCCGAGGAGACACCGCTGAACAAGATGGTTGAAGTGGTAGCTGGTTACAACAAATGCCATTTCCCCGTCAGCCTGGTGACAAACATTGTTTAAACTGTTCACTAATCTACAGATCATGTATCTAAAAATTACATTGGTTCACATCTTTTGTAGAAATTCATTAGTATGTTGGTCGCTATTTGCAATGATAGAATTTAAAGCATGCAACATGGAAAAGATCCTAAGTGAAAATAAAGAATAATTTCTCGAGTCTAAGAATGAGGAAATGTTTAATGGGCTTGTAACGATGTCCTTTAAGATTTTATGTTTTTATCTTGATAAGACATGTCAACTTCCCCCACAAGTCAATACTTGCTGTCTAATTTAAACCTTGCTGCATTTTATTGCCTTTTCTGTGCTTAATCCAGGTGCAGTACAGTGAAGTTATGCCTTGCAGGGGGAGTTGAAAATATATCAGAAATAACTATAAAAGTATTTATCAAACCAGAAAAAAACCCATTCAAATTAATGTAACAAAATATTAATCCTTTCAAATGCATTAATGACAAAAAATAATTTGACATTACCTTCCATGTGGCTATAATGATATCCACTCCTGGCACCGAGTACAGTCTGACAGTTTCATCTTCACCGAGTGGCTGCGCCTCTCTCACGTAACTGCTCCACTTGAGATCTACACTCGTCATGAGAGACCTCTGGTAGGGGCTGCAGTGTGGGATATATTGTGTAAAAGCCATGAGGTAGAAGTGTAAATTAAAAGTTCTAAATTGAAGATGAATAACTGGAGAGACAAATGCTTTCTCTCATAACTAACATCATTCTCTTCAAACAGATTCCTTCAGATTTGCGATCCTAACTTCTGTTCTAGAAAGCCTGAATTTCTCTGCTCCGGCAAAATTCCCTAGCGGGGAAAGGGAACCTCATATAGTATATCCCTGCTTATCTTACATTTATTTTATCATTATGACATGGCATTGGCAAATGGCGTCGCTGATTGCACAACTAGATTCAATTGCAACCATGAGAGAGAAAGAGAACACTTAACAAATACAATACTTTTAAACTTTTCATAAATTATAGTTGGTGTCGAGCTCTTCTTTTTTTTGGATTGGCGGATATATTATACAGTAGCCTGCCACTCACCAAACAAGATCTGAATATCTCTATCACATTTCAAACTTGGAGTCACATTTCAATCTCATTGTAAACCATCGATAAAACATTTAGCAGATTTGATGAATTGACAAAAAACTTGTATAATCAAATATAAACCCATACTCACCCACTTTTCACTGCTTTTCCCTTCTCGTCAAAGAAGAGGGGATTATGGGAGTAGATCTGAATCTTTTTTACACGAGATATCGGAAGTGTTGAGAGACTGTGCCAGCGAACTGCGACGGACATACTGTGATAAAACAGGTCCTGAGACAGACTTCCGTGTTCCCTTCCGTCCGTGTCGATTAAACACAGGTCAAATGTGACACCAGCTGTCCTGAAACATGTGAAATAAATTTTGTTTAAGTCTGAGGTGTAATACATAAGAAAAGCCAGATTTCTGAATAACTATTGCTGGCTTCAAAGGGAAGAAACGTATGTTTACAAATACACATGTAAAGTATGAAAATGATTTGATACACTTCGAGTGAAAGTGGTAACAAAATTAAACACAATATAAAAAATCATTTACAATAAGTTTGCTGAAGGGTTTAATTGATACACTTTGAGTGAAAGTGGTTACAAAATTAAGCACAATATAAAAAATCATTTACAATAAGTTTGCTGAAGGGGTTAAATCCCCGAAACATGTAACTGCAAAATTCTGATCCTCTTGTTGAAAAATTCATCTGATGATGACTGACATATCCTCGTTTTGATTATTCTGTTGGCTCCGTCTCTGCAGCTATCCCTACTACAGCTTGTTTAGACAGAATATCAAGCACCTGTTTTAACCTTGGCATCATTCGATTTGCAGACTTGGGTATCGAGTTTGCAAATAAAACGTGTGTTCTTGGTTAACTCAACTCTAGAGTCAAGCTATAACATACTCCTTGATTTTGCGACAACAACTCGAGTTGTGGCGTCACATGCATTATGTGTAGTGCAGATTCCTCTCCAAACAAGTCACATGTACACATGAAATATTGAATTTTAATGCATAGAAACATGTTTATATTTAGATAAGTTATATTTATATCAATTGAACAATTTAATTGCTTGTGTTGATAGCTAAGACGTATTTTGATACTTTGAGTGAACACTTGAGTTGTGTTTGAAAAGTTAGATTAGTAATGTCAAAGTGATGCATCGACTCGACTCTAGCATTATTAAATCATAAGTATGATAAGATATATGCCTGACCTCAAAGCCTTCTCTGTTTCCCTGGGTAGTCCAGTGTATGGATGAATCTTCTTCAGGAGCTTCAGACATGGTTTGTTTCTTCTTTCCGTACATCTGAAGTCACATGGTGTAATAGAAACTAAAGTAGTAAAAGTGACGCATCTATTTTAGTATCAATCATTTTGTGTTGAAATGCGCACAACAATCCAAAGGGATTTTGCACGACATAGTTTCCTCACTTTTCCTAAAACAATCCAAGAAATTCACACTAGCTTCATAAAAGTTGTCTCAGGCTCATGCTTGTATAATAATCTGTTTCTCACCTCTTGATGCAGATCTGTTTCCAGAATGAGAGGGGAGGCTTTTCAGGCTGTTCCACTTTCCCCCCTACAGCACCGTGGTCCTTGAATATCTTCTCCCAAAGTAAACTGAATTTTTCAAAAGGTTTTTGTTAAGGTTGAGTATAAAATCCCTATGACAACTTTGTGAAATGAATATAGATATTGTCTTGATTTTACTCTCACTTTATTCCAATATAAATGTTGAGATATTAACCAGTTAATCATACATTGTAAAATAATACAAAAACCTTGAGTTTTTCCTCAACAACAAAAATGAACAAGATGAACAACTCTTACTTGTCATTGGCAAGTTCATGCCACTTTCTACACACACAAGCAGCTTTAAGTAGATCCTGGGCTTCCAAAAAGCTGAATATCTCAATCAAAATTTCACATGGTAAACTGTAACACAGAAAAATACATATCTTTAACAAACAAATACATATCGAAAAAGGTAATTCATTGTAAAATAACAGAAAGAACACCCAAAGTTCAACAACATTTGTCTGCAATGTCAGTGTATGTTTTGTACTCAAATATGAAAATTATTATATGTTTTTGTTTATGTTATCTGCATTTAGGTCACATTTTAAACATTGAAATTGTATATTGACTCACTGATCAACTGATGCCTTGCCTCGTATTAACGGTGGTGGTCTTCTATGGCTGACAAACTTTCGTCTTCCACTTTCCCTGTTAACAAAAAAGTAAAAAATGTCAATTAGACTAGTGATCCAGTCCAGTTTATGTAGTCACCTACAATTAACATAAATACTGTTTCCAAATTTTAAATTGAGTTTTCCTGTTTAAAAATAGGCCTAGTAGGGTAGAGTACCATTACTAGATTAGTACCCTAAGTTTGTAATGTCATTCAGTATATTTAGACATATGCTTGCTTGCATGAGTTATAATGACTTGCATAAAAAATCCAAAACATCTAGGCTATTCTTTCATAACTCAAACAGATTGATTGGTACACCTTTTAGTAGCTTTCATCCTCGATAATCCAGCGCTATTGTTCCGATAAATCTACACACAAGCGCTGGAAAACAGTAAGGGTATTTATCCCTAACCTAGTTACCTCCTCTTGGGTCCATGTTATCCAATCAGAAACGAAACGCAGACACTATCTGCGTAAACAACTCGACCAATCAAAACGCATCACTACCGTTGTTTATAGAAACAAACATGGCGGCGGCCGACTCACTCGATTACGATAAAGTTTGTAACAAATTCAGCGTAGAAAACCTGACAGAAACTCAAAAGAAAGTTTTAAGAAGTCTGTACTAGAAGAAGGGTGTATTCATGTCCATCAAAACGGGCGGAGGTAAATGATTAAAATCTCTGTTCCTGACACGAAAGTGCTTGTTATTTCACCCTTGATTTCAAGTGATCTCATTGGTTGTTAGAAAGCAAGCGTTTCGCTGAGTCATTGCGAAGGGAGGTAACTAGGTTAAGGATAAATACCCTTACTGTTTTCCAGCGCTTGTGTGTAGATTTATCGGAACAATAGCGCTGGATTATCGAGGATGAGTAGCTTTTAACCAAGTTTATATCCTGACTTTTAAAACTTAGAACATTTTTAAGATCAATAAACAAATATTTAAAACACTGATTCAAAATCATTTCCTGTTGTCTGTTTTGCTTTGAAGATCATCTGTCAATGTGACAAAAATCAATACTGATTGTGACAAAACTAATCTTATCAAATCCAACAGATGACACCACTTGACTAAACACATTGAATTTACATTTCCAATATGTTTGAAAAATAATCACCTGATCTTGTCAGGTAATTCATAAAATTTCCTTGAGAGGCATTTTAGAAGTTGTAGAAATGAAGAAAAAACAATGGATATGGATAGTCAACTTTGCATTCATTGCAATAAAGAGGTTCACTATGTATAAACATGTACGTTTTTGATAGTTGCAAATTGTTTTTGTGTTGAAATATTTTGCGTGACAAATGGAAATATACCATGTTGATGTTTATTGCCTTCAAAATCAATGATATGAGGGTTTAAAGTCAAAATTTGCAAATAACCGACAAAGTGCTAAATAGCATGTTTCATTAGGGACTTTCTGAATACTCAGAAAATGTAGGATGTAATCAACTGGCCAAAATCTTCAGAATTCATTGATCAACGAATATGGTTTTATACATAGAAGGGGATGCAGTGATTTCGTAGACCAGACCGGTTCATAGATGCGGTGAATTTGTAGACGCGGTGGATTCGTAGAAGTAGTATATATATATAGTATATCCGTAAGATGTTTTGCGACTATAGACACTGTATATTTTATATATTTTGTATATAAACTATAGACTATTTAACCACTTATGATGAGATGATTTATGCTATTAGCTTAAATATTACAGCTTTACATCTTTATCATCGTATCATTTTATATTTTTGTTGGGTTATGATATTTGTTGTATATAATGCCATAGATCACATTAATCACATTGGATAGCATGCTGCCGCGGCCTGACTTCATTCGAACACCCACCGCAGAGAGCCATGGTTGATGTTGAATGAATTGCACTTTTTAATTTGTAGCTTATATACCATGCATGTTTGTATATGAAAGTGGATCTTCTCAGTATAAAACAACTAAATATACAATATGTTGTAGTCGGTGTAATTCACAACTTGAAAGTAATGTAATGTTAGTAATTTAGGTTGTCTGTACATTAACAACTTTATAAAAACAGGATTTTGTGATGTGTTTTGATTGTCAAAGACTTACCGTACTTCATCTTCGCCGACGTCTGCTAATCTCCCGTTTGTTGTTGATTGATGCTGTATATGGGTATTCTAAAATGGATTATAGATTATACTTACCATATTTCTTTATTTATTTCAAACACAAACATTCTCCAACAAAAAATAACAACACCGAGTGTCTGATTGCTTTATTAAAATTCTATGTCTACGAATCAACCGCCAATCCGTCTACGAATTCACCGGAAATATACGTCTGGTCTACAAATTCACCTACAGCCCATAGAAGGGACTGTTATATGCCAATTTATAGATAATATGTGGATTTCATGATTTCCCCAACCTGATAATGAGAAATTTTTATTATTTTTCATCCAACTTGACAAAATTAATACTTTTAAATCTAATAAAATATTGATTGCTATGAAATTCGTAAAGCTTTGAGTTGTTAAATTTTCACCTGTTTAAACGTTGTGGTTGTTTTGCCTTGTCGGGATGTTTTTCTCCACTGTTCCCTGAGAGTGGGTTTTCAGAGTCAGATTTGTCGGAAAACCTTTTTTCATTAGATCGATTTTTGTGTTTATTTAAATAAGATGAAAGGTGTTGCCTGTGGCTCGCTGTAGAAGACATAGCATTAGACATGAAACAGGTGTAGATAGAATAATTAAGATCAAGAATAAAAAGGTAAAATCTCTGTCAACAAATATTCGTCGTCGATGTAAACAAAATAACCGGAAACGGAAATCAACAATTTGTATAATCCGGAAAGATGTATTTTGTATGAAACCAGAAATTTAGAAATATAACGGAAACGAAATAGATTTATCACCAAATATTTATGCATTAAAATGACGGTAAATCAAATCATATAATTTTCATTATTTACAGAGGCTATATATATTTATTGTTTATAACACTTAGAGGATTTCTATGCATTTAATTACGGTTATGATTTCTGAAATGATGTCAAAAGACGCCTGAAACTACCACATGGAATTCCACTTTTAGATACCATCTATTTTTTAACGAAATTGGTCCGGATAAAAAATTGTATTGATTGAGCATGCGTAAGAACTTCTTCACCTTTTTTTATAAAAGATCTTTAGTAAATCAGGGAAATGAAAAGCTAAATGAACATACTGATAATCAGGTTCTATACAATGAACGGTACTGGCATATACTTGTAAATGATGGCAGATAGCGGTGAATATTTGAGTGCACCAGTGCCAACAATCCAAGAGGATAACGTAAATTCTGGACATGCAGAAAATGAACACGGTAAATAATAATCCTCATTCTTCTTGACAGCCGTGGCTAGGATAAAGATACGCACTCACATAAATGTCAGCCTAGTTAATAAATAACAGTAAATCATGTATGCCTACATACATAATTTCGTTTGCAAGTTTTCAACATTTTGGATAATATGACATTGTTTGCAAAATGTGAGTATTGTTAAAATTAAATTGCTGATAAGGGCACAAAATAGTGGCAAACTAATCCACATTACTCTTATCAGACAAAGTGTCATCAAATAATTTTCCCTTGCATATAACAAACATCAATGGTAACCTTAATAGTTTTCACCATAACAAATCTACCGTACTAGTCCTTCCTTCAGGTTCTAAAAACAATCTGAAAATCTATAAACATCATAAATTTTAGGTGTATTCAAACTCTGCCTGCGTATCTTTAGCCTATGTCACCCTGCCGACCTATGCGGAAATATGGGGGAAGTCGTCTGAGAACTTGCTGTGCAACTTTCAAAAGCATTTATACTAGTAATTTCTACATTCTATCAATAGAAATCTAATCTTTATTTATTACATAGGTTTTTCATATATTTTTAATCTAATGGTATACATGCCTTGCGTGTACCGGTAGTTTTGTCCTGCATAACTGTTTAAATCGATTTAGATTGTCCCAGTATTAACTGAGCTTGAGTTCAGTTATTTCATGTGTGCAAACATGGCGTATCTGGTAACATGGATCTTTAATTTAAAATGTTATTCCTGTATTTGTTTCAGGAGCAACTGAAACTGTTCCAATGTCTGAGACTGAGTGTTTGGGTGTGAGCAGCCATCATTGTGGAATGTGTGGAGAGAAGTTCTCTGTTCTCACTCAATATCTAAAGCACAGGGTTACTCAACGTAAGAAACATCAATATTCAAATTATATTTGTACACAATTAATAAACTTGAAACCTCAAGTAAATCCTTAAGTTTCATTTCTTACTGTAGTTTTCTTCCATCACAAATGCTGCCCATTCATATACAAACAATTACTTTTAATAATTCTTACATTTAGATGCTGGTCAACAAAGGACAATTAGCTGTGAGTTGTGCGGAACAGCATATTTACGTCAGGCGTCATTAATGGATCACTACAAGAAAAAACATCGAGTCAACTTCAGCAACAAGATGTCAAAAACAGTTTTTAAACCTCCTGACAAAGTTAACAATAAAACTGAAGATGTTCAAACAGAGGATAGCAGTTACATGACCAGTGATGACAACCACGGCAATGACAATGACATTTCTTCCAAAACTATCCATGTACTGATAACAAAAACTAAGGATGACGAAAGCACTGATGTGTCGAGGAGAGAAAATGCCGACATGGTTCTTGATTCTCAAGCAGAATCATGTAATCACCTTAAATCTGTTGATAACCTTGACAACGAAGGACATTTAGTTCCCTCTAATATCATGGATTTTGAGTCGAACAGTGCTGAGAAGGGCGAGGAAGAGAAACATGAAAATGTTGAAAGAGAAATTCCTAATTCTAATCCAAAAACTTCAGTCGATAAAAGCCCAGGAATTACTCAACCTGAAGACAATTGTAACCTGCATACTTTTGATGAGAAAGATGACTTTCATTTTGTTCTTCTAAAAAATATTATTAATGGAAATTCCTTCAAATACAGCAAGGACAGATTTAAATGTTTACACTGTGAGTTTAAGAGTTATTGGAGGAACTCTATATGTACGCACATGCTTGACATGCACAAAGACATGATGTCAATACATCAATACATTGAAATAAAACCTTTAGACTCGGATAAAACAAACACTGATCAAACCATTATGAAGATGTCTGATTATATGACAAGTTTGCGTCAAAAGAAAACACTTAACCGATCTTCTGAACGGAGGATTCGAAATGTGGAGAAACAAGATCTTCCCGGTCATTACCCATGTTCGAAATGTGATAAAGAGTTCAACCGATTGCGTTACCTCCGCAAACATATGCTTGTGCACAAAACTGACAAGAAATATCTCTGTGATGAATGTGGAAAGGCATTCAAGACTCGTAGCTATTTAAAGACACACTATCGTACACACAAGGATCGATTGTACAAATGTAGCCAGTGTAACTTCTCTTCCTCCGTCAATGCTGTTATTCATGCCCACCGACAGCTCCACAATGACGGAAGTGTGATATGCGATGTATGCGGGTTTGCCTATGCTGACAAATCAACTTTAAAGAAACATAAACTTGTTCATGACCCAGATCGACCTTTCCCATGTACATTCCCAGGATGCACTTGGCGCTTCAAGACGAAGGTCATGTGTCTTGCGCATTACAATGCTCACACATCTGAAGGAAAGTTCCGATGTAGCGTCTGTGGTTACGTCTTTCGTCATAAGCATCATCTCCAACGGCATCAGAGCAAGATGCATGGAATTACGAACATGACAAATGTGACAATCGTAGAAGAAGAGACAAAAACTGACAAGACTGAAGAAGTAGTGTCAGTGTCCGATGTTCCAGATACGGTCAATCTGATCGTGAACTCGGACTTCAGTCGAGACCAGCTTCAAAGTGCGCTACAGAATGGTCAGCTAGTCATAGCAACGGACAGCGAAGGTAACTCCATCAACTATGAAGTGGCGGACATCACGATGAATGTAACTTACCACACACTGCTGGAAGATGAATCTGCACTCGGGGACACACAGACAATACTGCACGTGGCAACAATCGACTCGCAAATAGATAATGTTTAGTCTTTTCTGTGCACACTACTTTTTAGCTCATCAGGCCTGAAAGGCCCGATGGGCTTATGGCATGGCATGGCGTCCGGCGTCCGTCCATCCGTCCGTCCGTCCGTCCGTCCGTAAACTTTGCACATTTTCGACTTCTTCTCCAGAACCAATGACTCCACAGAGCTAAAATTTTATGTGCAAACTCCTTGGCCAATGGGGATTCTAAATTGTAGATTTCGTGACCCCGTGACCCCAAATGGGGTCACAGGGGTCACATCCTTAAAAACCTATTTTCATCTTCTTCTCCAGTTCCAAAAGGTCAAGAGAGCTGAAAAGTTGTGTACAGACTCCTTGGCCAATGGGGATTCTAAATTGTAGATTTTGTGACCCCATGACCCCAAATGAGGTCACCGGGGTCACATCCTTAAAAACCTATTTTCATCTTCTTCTCCAGTTCCAAAAGGTCTAGAGAGCTGAAAAGTTGTGTACAGACTCCTTGGCCAATGGGGATTCTAAATTGTAGATTTCGTGACCCCTTGACCCCAAATGGGGTCACAGGGGTCACATCCTTAAAAACCTATTTTCATCTTCTTCTGCAGTTCCAAAAGGTCAAGAGAGCTGAAAAGTTGTGTACAGACTCCTTGGCCAATGGGGATTCTAAATTGTAGATTTCGTGACCCCTTGACCCCAAATGGGGTCACAGGGGTCACATCCTTAAAAACCTATTTTCATCTTCTTCTCCAGTTCCAAAAGGTCAAGAGAGCTGAAAAGTTGTGTGCAGACTCCTTGGCCAATGGGGATTCTAAATTGTAGATTTCGTGACCCTGTGACCCCAAATGGGGTCACAGGGGTCACATCCTTAAAAACCTATTTTCATCTTCTTTTCCAGTTCCAAAAGGTCTAGAGAGCTGAAAAGTTGTGTACAGACTCCTTGGCCAATGGGGATACTAACTTGTAGATTCCATGACCCCATGACCCCAAATGGGGTCACAGGGGTCACATCCTTAAAAACCTATTTTTATCTTCTTCTCCAGTTCCAAAAAGTCTAGAGAGCTGAAAAGTTGTGTGCAGACTCCTTGTCCAATGGGGATTCAAAATTGTAGATTTTGTGACCCTGTGACCCCAATCTAGGTCAATGGTCATGACCCAAATATTTTCATCTTTATCTTAAGTACGTAAAGCTGTAGAAAGGTGAAATTGTAATTGTAGGATTGGTGACCCTGTGACTCCAAAGTTGGGTCACAGGAGTCATGGTCTTAAAAACCTATTTTTTTCTTGATAACAATGTATTACTTGATATAACTTAGATAGTCAACCTTAGATAATAATCAATGAAATCTTGATGAGCTACAGAGCCCATGGCTCTATTTTTGTTCTTTTCTAGCTTAATGTGAGTTAATTAATTATTGAAATGAAAAAATATAGTTTGGAAATTGGAATGCAAACATATACGGTATTGATTTTTTAAGGGGTTACAAATCAGGATTACGTGATTCCATGCTACAGTAGACTTACATGGAGGAAAATTAATCAACTGTCAATCAAATGTCAATTATGTGTGAAATTGATTTGATATGCTGAAAATAGCTGCACTGTATAACAATTTAATCTTACTATCAACTAGATTTGAGTCTCTTGTGAGAAATATGTTGAACTGCTCTGTGTGTGGTGAACTGCTGAACTTACTTTTCAAAGATACGAATGTTAAAGACATTAATAGTTTAACCCATATTCATTCAGGTTCATGTAGATGAAATTGAATTTGCCTTGGTTCGAAATTAACATTTTCAAACTAAACATTCCATAACTGTCGAAATAACTAGAGCTACTTAGTGCTTATCTGTGTCATGCTTACATATTTTTTACAAGACCAAATATTAGTATGTTAACAGTCAGGGATTGAGAAAGATAGGGGCCATGGGCCATTTTGCACATTGGATGAAAAATGGCCCATTGAAATTTTAAATTTTACTATTGCTACAAAGGGGAATGGCCCATTTAAAATTCTGAAAATGACTAAAAGGCCCAAAATGGCCTATTATCAAAAGTGTCTTTCCCAATCCCTGAACAGTGTTTAAAATTTCACAGACAGGGGATAATGCAAAAATAGTGAAGTATCGCCTAGATGTAACAGAGGTTATGATAGAAAATCTGAAGTGAGTAACGCCTGTGGGATGAGAATGTTGGCTGTAGAACTAGTACTACATTGCCAAACCTGATTAAAATGGTTGTCTTCCAAGTTCATCAAAACTGTTTTAATGAATTCACTTCTAGTGACTAGTTCCCCCGTCTCGCTCCAATCTCTTTAGACTGATAATCCTCCCAAAGGTTTACTCCTTATTAAATGTCCCTTTAAAGTGGGGGTCTTCCCCTCCCCCTCTCCCTTCAAAGACTTTTGCATGTAAATTTGACACGCAAATTGGTTCGCCTGTGTTCCAGGTTCAATAGTTACTACTTCCATGAGTGCATGAATTGCTGAAGTATTCCTAGTGGCATCTAGTCCATGTCGGAATAATTACATATATGGGATCTATTGTGTCTTGTTTCAAAACAGAAGAATATTCTTTGTGTCTTTTAGCAATGGTCAATTGTTCTACGTGTTCTTGTTTTTCTATGCCTGTCATTTATATATGTAGTTTTTATTGTAAGGAATAGACAACTTGAACATTTGTGATTTAGAAGTGAAATATTCCCATCTCTCTTTATGTAGATGTACACAAACATTCAAAGTATGTCATCGCTAACAATGTTACAAATTCAAATATAGATTTATTCTTTAAATTTTATTTGGTAAGAACGATGATTTGTTTACAAGTGCATATATATATATAGATATTCATATATATGATCCAATGTTTGGCACTCAAATTTTATTAATGTAAATAAGGTGCAATATTTACTATGAGTATGAAAACAACCAACACTATCAAATACAGATAGCCATATGTCATAAATAAACTTTTCAATACCCTTTGTCTATTTTCTTTTCTTAAAAAAAAGCATTTCTGAAGTAATTCAAAGTGAAGTTTGTTTTGAGTGAACTATTTACTAGGTATAAACATTTTTTTACAGAATTTTTGTTTTAACCCCCGGGTGAAACCCAAGGGGGTTTATGTCGTTGCACAGCCCGTCTTTCCGTCCGCCCCGAAAAGAGTACTTGTGTTCTGAAATCAACTCCTCCCACAGTTTTTTATCAATCTTTCTGAAACTTTACACATGCTTTGGATATAAATCGGTGATACGCATGTGCTGTTTTTTTAACCGATCGGATTAATATTTTCAGAGTTATGGCCCTTGACTTAGAGCGCTTGGCGTTCCTGTTTCAGATTGACATTAACTTTTAATTTGTCAGCATTTGAAAATGTTATGCATCCAAGTCACACACTGAGGTTATAACATTTGACCTTGACCTTGATGTAGGATCCATTCCAGACTTTGGTCAGTTATTACTCATAAGAAGGTGAGGTAAGACGTTAAAATAATCTTAGCTTTGTAATGAGATAAAGTGATATTACACTGACATCACAAAATATCTACATAGCATATGCTTTGTTGGTGGATAATGTGTAAACACAAAAACCTGGGAGATCTATGGCAACGTCATCACTTTGTTGCACGGTCTTCTTCCAAGTAATAGTCACATCATACCTTGAGATTTCATCTGCGATATTTTCAAGCAAACAGGAAGGTGATGTTTCACTTTATTTTGCCAGTTCTTTGAGTGAAATAAACCCTCTATCAGGTTAATAAAATAGAGCCACTGGCTCTGTAGCTCATCAGGCTTTATATACATTAACTAATTCAAAATGTCAACTTCTAGGTGAGAGGTACAATAAATACGAAGCACTTTAAATGGAGAAGATGAAATAGGTCTTAAGGTCCTTACCCCTCTGTCCTATCTTTGAGGCCAGAGATAAAATCCCCTACAAATAAAGACACACTAAGTCTTGTCGATTTAATTCATCAGTTTTTAGCTCATCTGGCCTGAAAGGCCCGATGGGCTTATGGCATGGGATGGCGTCCGTCCGTCCGTCCGTCCGTCCGTAAACTTTTCGCTTTTTCGACTTCTTCTCCAGAACCAATGACTCCAGAGAGCTGAAATTTAATGTACAGACTCCTTGGCTGAAGGGGATACTAAATTGTAAATTTGGTGACCCTGTGACCCCAAATGTGGGTCACAGGGGTCATAACCTTAAAAGCTATTTTCATCTTCTTCTCCAGAACCAATGACTCCAGAGAGCTGAAATTTTATGTACATACTCCTTGGCTGAAAGGGATTCTAAATTGTAGATTTGGTGACCCTGTGACCCCAAGTGTGGCTCACAGGGGTCATTACCTAAAAAAAACTATTTTCATCTTCTTCTCCAGTCCCAATGAACGTAGAGAGCTGAAATTGTATGTACATACTCCTTGACTGAAGGGGATTCTAAATTGTAAATTTGGTGACAGTGAGACCCCAAATATTTGGTCACAGAGGCAATGACCTAAAATGCTATTTTTGGCTGTAAGGGATTCTAAATTGTAAATTTGGTGAGTCTGTGACCCCAAATATGGGTCACAGGGATCATAACCTAAAAGCCTATTTCAGTTTACAGCATCTTTCTGAGATTATATGTGCACTTCAATCAGTAAAGTAGGTAAGGGAGGTAATTTTAAAGAAAACAGCTGAGTTAAAGGCATTTCATCTTTCTGATGTGAGAGTTCTAACATGTGCTTTGAGAATATAATATGTCTGATGAAAAAGAGATATTTAGAATTAAAAACTTAGAATTGGAGGTCTAACAAAAATTATAAGTCATATTTTATCTTTGTCTCACATTTCACATATGAGTAATTATTTGTATTTTGCAAGTGAATTTGCTGATAAAGGTACACAAGACTAAAAGTATTCTAAAGACTTAATACAGAATCTTTTATTAAATCTAATATTATGTTCTTTGTAATTTAAGAGTAAATAATGGAGTTTTTTAATATCTCATGATATTGTGTAATTATTTGGAGAATTAATTAATTAATTAATTAATGAGAATTTCCAGTACGAGTCAATTTGGTATACCTTATTTATATCATATTTTATACTTTATAACTGATTTAGTTTTCTATTAACTTTGCAGTTAATTTTATTCAAAAGGAACAAGAAATGAGATAGATGTCTACATCATGGACATGTTTAATGTGAATCTATTTGAAATGAGAACTATTGAATACCCTTTGAAGGAATAACTTGAAGAGGAATTAATTTTTTTCATTTTACATGAGATATGTGAACTGAATATGACTAGTGATGACTGGTGATAACATAGGACTATAAAAGAAGTAGCTATATGAGATTGTGACATCACACCTATTTTCATCATCTTCTCCAGTACAGAAAAATAATTAATTGTAGGAAAAACTGCATCTAACATATAAATGTTACTGGCTGTGAGTCCAGTGTCTGCATGTTATGTAATTGCATTGTGTTGACCTCTTCCTGGCAGAAGAATGAAAACTGATAGTTACACAGAGGTTTCAGGTTACTTCAAACTTCTGTGCAGCACTGTGTTATCATAGACTGTGCGTGAGACTGCTTTAGTCTTCCACTGACTCTAAAAAAGAATTTATTCATAGAATATCACCATTTTATCAAATATTGAAATTGAAGCCTATAAGAAATGGTGAAAAAGAATTTACTAACAAAAATTCACCAATTTATTAAGTATTGAAATGGAGCCTATGAGAAATGGGATTTTCAAAAACTGAGGCTCCTATTCATTATGTAATAAATGTTGGTATTGCCATAATGCAATTAAGAATTAAAACAATATAATGCAAAGGTGTATGATATTCATAACGAATGTTGATTTATGTGTAACCAATTTTGATAATAATTAGCAGGGGTCATGCATGGACCTAAAAAGTTTTTTTTCATTTTCTTCTACAGCCCCAGGCCATTATTGCAATAGCTTACAGTGGTGAATTGTATGCAAAGTATTGTACCCGGTATATTCATTATTATATAATGTGTGTACGATCTTAAAAAAAAGGATGATCTCTCCACCACATTATTATATGTTTGATACCAGCAATTTATTTCCAAGCTTTGTGTTGCTCTTTCAACACATATATATAGCAGATTGGCAAAGTTATGGTAACAAAATATTTTTAAACTGCTTTAATCGTTTCACTACCTAGATTCTTATTACTACATTCCATTATCATGACCATTCTGACCATTGTCCACTCCATAACATACCCCACTTATTATCTCCTGATGAGCTACAGAGGCCATGGCTCTATTTTTTTCTTATAAATTACCTCCCTTTGAAGAGCACATAAAATCTCAAGATGAAAATAGCTTTTCAGGTCATGACCTCTGTGACCTATATTTGGGGTCATGGGCTCACGAAATCTACAATTTAGATTCCCAATTGGTCAAGGAGTCTGCACACAACTTTTCAGCTCTCTAGACTTTTTTGAACTGGAGAAGAAGATGAAAATAAGTTTTTAAAGTCGTGACCCTATTGGGGGTCACCAATTTTACAATTTAGAATCCTCATTGGTCCATGAGTCTGTACAAGTGGTTCTGGAGAAGAAGACGAAAATGCTAAAAATTTACAGACGGACGGACTGATGGATGGACGGACGGACGGACACTGAACACCATTCCATGCCATAAGCCCTTCAGGCCTTTTAGGCAATGATACCCTTATCATGACTTATTTATGACAATGTTATGACATGATAGTAGCAGCTTGCTAAGGCAGTAAATTTACCTTTGAAGTCAGTCAATGAAAAAAAAGATATCCTCTATTTATCATTCTTGCTTATAAAAACGGACGTTGCAAGTGTGATAGGCACATGATGAAGCCCCCTGTATAAGCTTGTCATCTAGGATGAAATTATTTGATATCTGATATTAATCCATGGCAATGACGTCACTCTAGTGTCAACAGTGGATTTTTCTTTAGAATCTATTGGTCATTGACTGTCCCAGTCAGAAAGGGTGTAAGGTTCGGACACTTTTAATTATGACTAACCAAGTATATTTGTATATATGTGTATTTTGTCTTGGTGTATCGGGGCTCGTTGATTATTTTTACCGAATCCACTGCTCCTCATGCATTCTCCATTGCATAATAGTATGAAATCGATGTTTTCATGTAACAATCTGTATCACCTCTCCACCATTATCAGCTCTGAAGCTAAATCTCTCTAGCTAAAGCAAGATGCGATATATGAAAGCATCCATTTAATACTGTCCATGCAGTGAATAGAACCCTTTTACGCATATATCCTGGAAATCTCCACTTATTTTGCTTTTAAAAAGTGATCCTCGAAAAAAATGCCACTTAAACAATGGATGACAGTTTGTGCCAGTGCCAGTGCTAAGCGAGCTAAATTGTAGGCGCAGTGAACTATAAACTATAGGCTCATTGAGCTATAAACAATTGTCAGGAGTCCAAAATGAAGGACATTATAACCACAGTAAATATGTCTTGGATCAGATCAACACAACATACACAAATACAAACTGATATTTTATTTCTTAATCAAAAGCAGTATATTCGGTTCAATTATAAACAATGTCAAACCAAGGATATTCAAAATGATAATTCAGTGAAACTTCAATTCTGAATATAGCTTACTATGCAATATAAGTGTCATGTCATCAGAGCATATATGTGCACATATCTCTTTTACCTTTCTATCATTGTCTATTCACAAATTCTCATCTGCGACGTCATAACATAAGTCACGACCTCACTGTAGCTAGCAATGAGAAGTGAGTAATTTTCTGACTGATATGGAATAGAATGGATTTTAAAGAGAATATAGAGAACATTGATTGTCCAATTATCAAAATCCTGCAATTATCTTGATGAAACGCTCAAGGTGACCTGTCAATTCCCCAAATCCGGATACAACATTTGAAGAAAATTATTTTCTTCTCAAGTTACGTCACTTGAAGGTGTACTGCTTACATGTTGAGAAATGATTTGTAAGACCTAACCACCTCCACCCATATCCACTCTCAGGAACAACCTACTAGCCTACATCACACATACTAGCATAGTCTAACATTTTGACTCTGAAAACAATATTGATAAGGAGCCTCTATTTTCAGATCTGAAAATCACATTTCTCCTCTCCTTTTCAATATTTAAAAAAATGTTGATATTTTCAGAAAAAAATACTTTTTTCAGTATAAGAGTACGGTAGTACTAGCTGTGCCTGAAGAGGTTTGACTATAAGCTTATCTTATATCTGCCTTATTGGCCGGATGAGCTACAATTCAGACTTGCTTCATAAACGTTATGTGACACACTTGTGCAGGCAATGTTTCATTCTCAAGGCTAAGTATACATTGCTCACTTCAATTATTTAGAATACTTCTGTAAGTTCTATTAAAGTTTGTGTCAAGGAGTCTGCTCATAAAATGTCAGCTTGCTAAATTCACTGATTTTGGAAAAAAGCCGAAAAAGGTAAAGTTTATAGATGGACGAATGCCATGCCATGCCATGCCATGCGCCCATCGGGCCTTCCATAACTTTGTAGCCATTTCTATTTCTACCGGTAGTTGTACGTATTTATATCTGTCAAATTATCCCTTCTCTCTAACTTCTCTTGTACAAAACTAAACTCCTTGCCCCTCTTGCTGTACATTGTTGTAAGATGTAAATATCTAGAGATATCTTTTGTTCTTGTATGATTGAAATATGTTTCAACCAATAACTTAACATTACCAGATAAATAAAAGTTTTGGACTAGAAGTAAAACTATGTCTTCAATGAGTAAATAAATAGTGTGTTAACTCATTAGAGGCTCGCAGTGACTAGCAGATAACGTTTCTTCATGCCTCTTTTAACAAATTATTCACTTCACTACGCAAAACTCTTGCAAGTCTCCATAATTGACTGATATAAACCTTGCCGCATTTCATCATGGATGTATCTAGAGATGTGACGAAACAGAAATTTCATGATACAATATCTCAGAAAAAAAAACTGTTTTTGATACATATCACAATGTTAAAGTTTAGGTCTTTTTTTTTCATAAAAAAACATTCACTTTTGATAAAGACATTGACTTTTAGTGAAAATATACAATTCTAAAGTCAAAGATACATTTCAAGATACAGACAATCTATCATGATACATATATCGTCAGATTAAGTATCGTGATAATTGATATATCATCACACCTCTAGTTTCATCATTTTACACATTGTTCCCATGATAATGGAAATGGAATCTTAATTATTTTAAACGATGAATTATAGTATGTTCAAAAATGATTTTAATATTTTAAGCAAGTAATTGGTCACTAAGTAAGATCCAAAACCATTTGTAAACAAATCCATTATTTTCAAAATAAGATCATAAACAGTTGCATACATAACAATCCCTTGTAACAGATATAAACTGAGATCTATCCTCACTACACCAACACAAACACATCCTACAAATCAAACTACATCGGTATTGTTCCTCATTTTGTCATTTACAATCAGAGATGTGGAGAACTTTCATTGACCCAAGACAACGTTTTTCTGGTTTCGTCTGTAATGAAAGACCGGGTTCATCCCCTCCAAAACAAAATTGAATCTGCATCTGTACAATCTTCCAATCTCAAATTTATAGCACATCAATTAAATTACACTTGTGATGTCATCATTTTTTCTTTCACTCCATTATTTTTCAGTAATGGAGAGTTACACATCACATCATATTTTTGAAGTAGAAATTTAATTTCGTTAACTTTTTAAAGCAATTTTGATAAAAGAGCAATACTTTCAGTGTAATTTAAGTAGGGTAATATCCTCGTAACTCTCCATTCCTTAAAAATAATGGGCCTCGGCTCCATTATTTTTAAGGAATGGAGAGTTACTCGGACATTGCCCTCTACGTAAATGATGTCAACCTAACAACACTCCATCAGAATAGCAAGGTAACTAAACTATCAGAGCATCCACTCATCCCGAAACAGGGGTTTGACTTCAACTCCTTTCATACCAAAAGAGAAAAGACAATAAAGTATTTGAGTTGGTGCCTCTTTGCTTGGTGTTTACATCATTCCAACAGGACAATGCTTTAATGAATGTTGGAGACAGGTGACATGAGCACAAATAAATATCCTGTATTTTGACAATAAAGATATATTGATGTTGACTTGAATTACTCAGATAGATAGAGAGATAGGACCCATAAATCGAACTCGCTTACGGTAACATTTTGCGACAACAAATTATTGTAATGAAAAAGTCTAAAAATATATGGATTACGTCGTTTGGGGCATACACTTATCCATACACTAACGGAAAGTGCTTAATTTTTCCGTAACGCCGTTTTAACGGTCATTTTATGACATGCCGCATAACGTTATCGTCACCTATATTCGCGGTAAATATGTTACTGTGTGTGTTATTCGAATTACATACGTATCTTTAGTTACTGACGAATTTAAATCGCCTGGTATAATCAACTGATAGTTAGTCTTCCATCATGCACTCCTAGATTGATAGTATGTTCAATAATGATTACACGGTAGGCCGTCAAAGTTACACTTTAAACCATCAAAATTGCCGCGACGTTAGGTTTTTACGTTTATGAAGGTAATTTAAAAAATGACGTTAAAGTGATGAAAAACCTCCGGTGACCCCCAATTTTTATTTCTGAATTCATTTGTTTATTCAAATGTGCACATTATATTGCATTTCTAGCAATATCTAAAATATGTGTGTCAGTGAGAAATCCTGTTCAATATGCGAAAAACGATGGGGAAAATACCGTTTTTAATTAAAAAGTGCTTATTTTAATTTTGTTTCTCTTTCCAAATATAGACTTGCTATGCATCCCCGTATGTAACTGAAATGTATTTGAAAGGATTATGAGCTTATTCGTTGAAAGCGAGCGCTTCATCTAAATACATCAAATCAGTCAAAAATGGCGTAATTTGCCGACGGGAGTATTATTATTAAAGCCGATAACTCTTTAAATCGTTCGGTGACCCCCAAATTTTCTTACATTTTTGGATAAAAGACACAATAAACCTGCTATTTTGAAAAAATAAACGAATTCTAAAATATTTTGTTTCATCGTCCCATCTCTCCTTAAGTAATAAACTCTCAGTATCATAATAATTCCTATTGACCATGTCTTATATTTCAATGAATTCTTATCTTTGATTCGCAAATTCAAATTGAGATTCGAAAAACAACAGACCATTAAATTAAATCAAGATGACTGGCACCATGTCTCCATGGGAGTGTTGTCACCTCAACATCACATACCAGATGCAAGTAGAATTTAATTAGATTGCGCTAATCAAATATTTACAGTCACTTAATGTCTCTTGGATCTGGAAGCTTCTCATCATCAGGATGAAATACGACCGACCCGTACCAGACAGGAAGTGTTTGTTTACTGACGCTGCAGTGCAATGTCCGCTGCTGGTGCTGGTCTTCCCATGATTCCACAGTGAGCGTGTCGCCCCAACCGCTCGCCGTGAAGTACAACATCTTCATCTTCTTGATGTGAAGCTCATGGAGCGACTTTGATATCTTCGGATAGAAGCTCTTACAAGAGGCAATGCTCATGCTATCCAGGAAATACTTGAGGTATGACGAGCAGCGAGTACGGGCGTGAATGTCCGTATCAATACGAGGAACTGTCAGCGTGTGAGTGAACGGCTGGGCGGGGTTTTCCATCGGAGGCATGACAACAAGTTTCTGAGCGTCCTCTGGAATGTATTGAATAAATTTCTTCTTCCACCAGTCGGGGACTCGCTCAACCAATCCGCTCTCAATGTGTTGGAGTGTGTAGAGATTCTTCATCTTCACCGACGGAATCAACTTTCCACCAGTGGAGAGAGTTGACTGAATTGTGAAGGATGTTTCTCCAATGTGGGCAAGAGTCATGTTGACATCAAGAGGTGCTTTTGGAGTCGTTGATTCATAGAAATTCTTCTTGAGTTCAAACTGTACAGCTTTAGCGTAGCTGCCAATGCCCTGATTGTATAAAGACTTGAAGTCGATGAAAGGATATTCTTGAAAGAAGGCAGCAAACTCGACACGATGCATCATGTCAACGATTCTCCAGATGTCCGGTTGACCTGAAATTGACAATAGTTTTTAACGACAACAAATGAAAAAAGATCTTCGGATACAGTCTTAAAAGGTGTTATGGATAAAAACATGCATTTTCACATATTCATAATAAACCTTTATGTGATTGGTATGATATGAATTTCATATCATACCAATCACATAAAGGTACACATAGAGAATCTCACCCAAGTGCCTACTGATATCAAATATATCAACACAAGTGGATGAAAGTTACTTTTATCAACGAGTGTTGATATATTTGATAATTGGTATCAGAAGATACGAAGGTTAGATTATATTTATCATCCAAAATCATTCTTATTACGTTTCAATGAAAATAGTGTACACCTCTGCCATTTGACTTTCAGTGCGGTGATGTCATAGCATTGTGATGTCATTACTCAATGATGTAAAAGCATTGTGATGTCAAGTAGTTGACGGTAACAGGGCATTGTGCAAAATCTACTGCCAAAAAGACATCTCCTAGGGGATATCGCATTATCTCACACAAGCGATATCTCCTGTGGAACACATTTTGGATGATAAAAATCAAAACCATAATTGTGTTGTCACATTCATGTCACACATTGTTATTGTTTAGCATAAACAAAGATAAAGTGTAGCTTCAAGATTTATTGTGAAAGAATGTAGACGATTACGCTTCTCTTGATCTAACTCCTCTACAGTAGGCTATATTCCTTTTGTGGACAGAATTACTTGATATTGTCACAGTGAATATTATGTTCTCTGGAAATAAGGCAACCTTATACATCTACAATACCAAAAGAAAATTAGTTTTGTTTCAGGTAAACCTACCTGAATTAATTTTATGTGCGACTGAAAAGTTTGAATTACATTCAGAGTTTCCCCGTGCAAAATTCCTTCACAATGTACCAAAATATAAAATAATTTAACCTTTCTTCCTAAGTAAAACTTCATTATGATCTATAGTTTATACATTTCCATTCTGAAAAAAAAAGTTTTAAGTATTTTTTTTAGAGATGGGTGGTTTTACCGGTATATGTACGGTTGTACGTACCGCTGTTATTTCGAGAAAACCAGGGTTTTTATCATTAGAAAAAAATACTTTTTTCAGAATATTTGTCAGAAAAATTAAATATCTGACTATTAAATAAAGGTATCTATTCTTTAAATGATTCTTTTGACTGTTGTTATCTGATGTAGTTTGAATGTAATAATCTCTAATGAAAGTGTCTGCAATTGGTTGCAACTGATTGGTTGCATGCTGATATGCTGATATTCCTTAAGAAAAAGTTGAAATGATAGTTATGATTTTATCTACCGGTACTTTTGAATTCTTCATCTTTGTTGTTCTATTATACTGAGTTCTGAATAAAAAGACATCTGGAACAATTCTACCTGTATATTATACATAACCTGATCCTATTCATTTCAAGCACGGTATATCTTGGTAAATACTGTGGTACTTGGACAAAAAAATAGGTATACCGCGGTACTAAAATTTTTGTGGTACCCAACCCTAATTTTTTTGTTTATATACATTTTTTTGCTAGATTAATACATGAATCTTGGTTAAAAAACAAATTATTAAAATATTTTCCAGAACTACCAACCCAAATATTTTATGGTTTGTGACTTGAAACACAACACTTTTTTGTTTTGGCCCAAGGAATAAATAAAACAGTGGTTGGAAAATCTAAAAAACCGGGGTACAACTATCTACACTGGCTTGACTTACACAGCCTGGGGACGTTTTGTAAGTTCATGACTTTGTGAAGCATAAAAGAATGTTCGAATCAACCCCTGCATTAAACGTATAATTGACCCACCGGTATAGTCAATGTCCTCGTAGCGGAGACCTGGGAGAACCACATCCGCCTCATGTTGGGACTGCTTCACGTCAATCCTCAGGTTCAACGTGGGATACGCTCTGTTCAATAATAAATAAAATCTGGAAATATGTTCCTTTTCAACTCTATCTTCCACAAAAATGTTGAATTTGTTTTTAATCCCATGAATCTATCACATTGCTTTGTTACTTGTACTAGCGATTGATTCATTGATTTTTAATGGAGGACTTAAGAGAAACCCTTATTGGCGCTCGATGACGAGTGTCGAGAGGGCATTCTGGTAATTGCGCTATAAATGCGTGATTGAGACATCTATTGCTTTTGACGATATTGTAATTAATTTAGCATGTATTCATATAAACAATAATATATGCCTATGTATATCGGTCTTCCTGTCCCTTCAATTCATCATGAAATGATGTTTTTCTGTGACTTTGATAATTTCAACTGTATGACTTTTTTTTAATTAAAATTTGTCTGGATCATGTTTTATTTTCAGATCATGAAATTGAACACAATCAAATCGAAGCTAGGCAGATGGAAACAACATTGTTATGAAAGAAAATGACCAAATTGCAAAGAGATGGATAATACTTCAAAGTCACACTTTACAACTAAAATAAGTATTGTACAATTTGATAAAATAATTTTATTTTTTTAATTTGAGACTTGAGTGATTGTTTAGACACAACAATGTTGTCAACATGGTGTTACAAGCATATTATGATAAACCTCATGTGCTATAATGTTTGGAAAAGCTTTTTAAAATACCTCAACAACCGTCTCAAAGCTCCTGAAAAAGGCATGTTTACATAAATCACTTGTAAATCGGTATTTCAATCCAAAACATGCAACTGACATGTGCTAGGCTGTCATTTTGTTGACATTCAAGCTCATCTATCAAGGGCGGTAACTCTCGTTTCTTCAAACTGGCTGAAGTGGCTGGTACGTCGTGGTTTTAAAAGGACACACCCACTAAACGAAAGTAAAGTAAAAACGATTGACGATCGCAACAACAAGTGATGATGATTGTTCGGAAGTGATGTACTTTTGGTGGTACTATAAGCAACAGCGTATCAAATATTTGTGTAGCTACAAAGTAGAAAAACAACTTCATCGAATGAAAATTTGAAAATACTGTAATAAATTTATGAATTACAAACGAAAATAGTTCGTCTTTCGTTTTCGAAATACTGTTTCAAGGACTGTTGGCATTTCAATTAGAAATATGATGTGAACACATGGTTATCTTTATAAAGAGGTAACAGAGTTTGCCGCATTTTATATAGTCCTTGATATTTTCTTTGCAATGATTTTGCATACTAGAAAAATATGATAATAAATCAGTTACGTCTAGTTAGTCTTTCATTCTAAAACCGTTTTCTTCTTAGGAAATACATGATTACTCCATCAGGTGATAACCATCATTTTTCTTACATGAGAATAACAGAAATTGTGCATTATTAATATAAAAAAAAGAAAGTGGGGTGGGTGTGCTGAATATTTTCATAGCAAGTTTCCATTTTACAATGTTTTACGGTACATTATCCAATCACTAAGACCATTTAGGTCAGATAACTGAAGTACATCATCTGAAAGGAGAAAATGTTTCTTAGTATTTAGCAACCTCGGTTACCCATGGTTTTATATATGCTCCGTTACTCTCCACTATATCACCCATGGGAAACCTTATCAGGGGAATCTGTTCTCAAATTACCCGCCCTTGGCCAGCGTGACGAAGTCAGTAACCAAAGAAAATGCTCAATGGGATAAGACGGAAATGGCCAAGGGGGATAACCGGTGACGGATGGCTAACACAATGACCTCGCTTGCTTTGAAACGAAGTGATATGAATTGTCATTGGCTGGCAGGTCCAAACTGCGTAGCGGTTTGATCACGCCGGCCAAGGGCGGGTAATTTGAGAACAGATTCCCCTGATAAGGTTTCCCATTAGTGATATAGTGGAGAGTAACTGAGCATATATAAAACCATGGGTAACCGAGGATGAGTATTTAGAGGCACCATGAGTAGTGCTGCTCACTGGGTTAACACTGAACAATTTCAATGTTCTGTAATTTCAGTACGGACTCGGTGATTAAATGTGGCAAAATACTATGATTAAGAAGTCAATACTGTTCAGAGAATATACCATGGCAGTTTTATGGCAATTACCATATTTCCTCTAATAAGATCTTCAGCTTTTGACCAGACCTGGTGCATAATACCCATGTAATTAATAAGCAGATGTCTGGAGAAAATGGCTGTAGATCATTATAAACTAACTTTTACGTGTTTCCAAAAGCTCATAGGTGGATCCAGAAATCTTGAAAGGGGAACGGGTTCACCTATTGAAAAGGTTGTGGGGGGGGGGGGTCACCTTTTGAGTCCATCATTAATTTGCATGTAAAATATTTAAAAAAGGAGGGGGGTACGAACCCTCTGAATCCATGACTGAAGCTTCATCAGTTTGATGTATTTGTATAATGAGTTGTGTAATTATCAGTGTTGCAGTTTAAATCAGATTTAAGAATGAATTGAAAAACAAAATCATAAACAAAAATTACTTTTTTTTAATAAAAAATCAGAAATTCACAAAATCGCTAACCATTTGGAACTGCACTGTGCAGAAAATGTTTACAACTTTAAAACAAAATGAGATGAATAGTTTTTCTGTAATCAGTCGGACAAAAAAAGTTCCTCAGACAGGGTTATAATAAAAATAGATCCTCTGTACTGTATTTGTATTTAGAAAATTCCTTTGAAAAACATGTGGCACACCAGACGCTTACTAGAGCCAGGGTCACATTGCACAAACAATAATGTAACCTTAAATCACTAAGGTAGCCTTAGTGCAATGTTAAAGGATGGCACTAAGATTAACCTTTGTGTTAAGTTTGTTTTGTTCAGCGACCCCCTGCATGGCGCTTATTTCTTGAACGGTTGAAGGTGATGTTTACATCTTCTACGAAATTCTCCAGAAAACGTCAGAAACAAATGTTTTTTCGATTGAGGTCCATACAAAAGACGAAAACATTCGACCAACAAACAGTTGCAAGAGTGAATATAAACTAAATCATGGTTGCTTAGTTTTGGCAAATGTCTGTCGGGAAAATATTTAGCAATAAAAAGGTTTACCCCTGTGTTCACTGAATCAAATTATTGTAAGAATATCCCTTTGAAAGCGTAACACAGAACAGTATGTGTCCATGGTTCCAGCATAACATTTATGATGTCATAGTACGCAGGTAGATGAAGATACAGATTTCATGTGAAAAAACCATGCTGCATGGCCTCCTGAGATAGAGTACACATAGACCTTACAAGAAATTAAATTAAACTATTGTGAGAATATCCTTTTGACAGCAGTGTGCCCCATCCTCGGTTACCCAGGGTTTTATAAATGTTCCGTTACTCTCCACTATATCACCCCTGGGAAACTTCATCAGAGAAATCTGTACTCAAATTACCCGCCCTTGACCGGCGTTAGCCAATCAAATTGCTGCGCAGCTTGGACCTGCGAGCTAATGACAATTCATATCACTTCGTTGCAAAGCACGCAAGGTCATTTTGTTAGCCATCCGTTAACGGTTATCTGCCTTGACCATTTCTGTCTTATCCTATTAAGCATTTTCTTTGGTTACTGACTTCGTCACGCCGGTCAAGGGCGGGTAATTTTAGTACAGATTTCTCTGATAGTTTCCGAGGGATATAGTGGAGAGAAACGGAGCTTATATAAAACCCTGGGTAACCGAGGATGCAGTGTGCCCATGGTTCCAGCATACCATTTATGATGTCAAGTCCGTACAAGAAATGTAGTGTACTCTTTATGGCACTCAGCATCCTTCCACTCAATGAACAAGATTGTCAAACCCTGGATAAGTGGATCCCCCTTTTCTAAAAAAAAGCTGTTACTTAGTAACTGAGTGGGGTTCTTACTCAGGATAAGAAGATAGAACATTTTACTTTTTAGCCTTTGATAGGATGGATTTGGTCGAGTAGCGTTGAGAATCTATGAACCTTCAACCACAATCCCATGAACATCACAAGGACAAGACCAGGCCACACCAAGGTTGGTTTCGTAATGGCAGGCTAGCGATCTGATTTAATAGCTCAGAAACTTAGGAATGTACCAATGGTGGTTGTAATGAAAGATCTTTAAAATTGTGTATTTTGTTGGAGTCGGCTTGTATGTCTGTTGAATGAATTTTATCACACTGGTTTGCTATCACTACCTGTAAAGATGGAATGTTCAATCCACTGACTGCATAAAAAACAAAACAAACAATTTGTTCTGAACATGTTTATATAATCACTGTAACATTGGTTAAAATCATATAAGTAGTAGAAATAAAAATAGATACAACTAAAAATATTTTAACAAAGAAAAAGTATAATAAGTATAGTAATGCTAATTTCTATGACAATACGTTGAGAATATATACTATATGTTAATAAAACAAACCACTATTAAGGCCATAATGAGCCTTAAACGTTGTGTACCCTTCTCCAAAACATCTGGGTTAATACAGTTTGTAACCAGGGATAATAAACTTGTCAATAGGAAAATGAGTTGATGAGTTTGAATAATTTACATTCACACAGTTTCTCTAGTCATGTATCTTATTGTTGAAATATACTCACAAAGTTTTGATAAATTTTAAATACTGGTTAGAAGAGACAAAATCAAGGACAAAAGACAAAGTTTGAAGTTGTACAGAAAAAAAAGACTTTTTCTATTCTGTCTGTTTTTGTGTTTATGGCAATGGATTTCTAGAGAAGGTGTACATAGAATCCTCGAAGTCTTTGTTTATCGTACACCCTAATTTCTCTACTTTCTTATTTCTAACAAAAGAAAAGTTTGAAGGTTTACAGAAAAAACAATGACTCTTTTTTCCTTATATATTTTGTCTATTGCAAGTGGATTTCTAGCAAATGCTTCTATCTTGAAAAAGTATCAAGTAAAAGTATATCTTGCTAACTGTTTATACTTCTTAAAGACATATATATTTTAAGCAAACTTTCATAGAATGACCAGTACTAAAACGTAATTACTTTTACAGAAAAACTGAAACGTATCCAGTAAAATATTGAAAAAAAAGAATTATTATTCTAGTGGAGGAGATACTAGTGCTAAATAACAATATCTTTTATGCCCTGTAGGTTTGTATTGACACACTTTAATCATTAAGCCATGTTTTGATAGCAACTGAATGGTTTGCTCTTAAATCTCTAGTTTTTATGCTTCCAACCTATCTCTCATCGGTCTTCTCTAGGGCAAATGGAACTAAAAACTATTTTATCTTCAAAATTTGACTAATTTTTCTGAAAAAAATGTTGTAAAACATGGAAAGAAACCTTTCATAAAATATAATAGCTTGTACAGAAACATAACAAGGGAAATCATCATTCTCTGTGTGGAGCAGCAATTTTATACGGCAATGCCCCTTAGAGTCAGCATATTGGTATGACAGTAGAAAAACCCTGAGAAAAGGAACAATGTCATCAGTACCATACATAACAGTTGGCTTAAGACACAGTACAAAGAGAGCATGATATTCAGGACCTAGTAAAATATTCATTCACACGACAAACCCTACTGTCATTACAAATGATAATTCTCTGTGTCTTAAATTCCATTTTACTGAATGATTTGTAAACAACATGTATTTCAATCAAATGAACAGAACAAAGTCACTACAAAATAATTATTCATTAAACATGAAAAGGTTAAATTCAGTGTTAAACAAAATGGAACAAAATTGTAAATCAGAGAAAAATAAAGATCAGAAGAAATTAACAATGTTACACAAACAAACTACACTAAACATTACACATTCATATCACACTATGCTAGACAAGGCAACAGGAGGGAGTATATATGATATCACACTAGGGAAAACAAGCAGTCGGATATAGGATAAACAATAACTATTCTACTTATTCAAGCAGCGAAAACAATTACTACTTCATATTCACAAAAGGAAATATGAGATCAAATCTCAAGGGTATCATTAATTCCAGGTATAAACCTTTGTAACTCATTAATTATTTAAAGGAAATATGACACATATGATTACTTAATCATTATTTAACGAGTGAAAACCATATCATGGTAATCAATTTAACAATATTTGTAACCTAAAACATTACCCCCGCTGTATACATATATTATATATGCATCTCACAGCGCTAGGGGAGAGTTGGGTCAATTCCGAAGTAACAGAAAAACTCATTAAATGTTACAAATAGTTGTACATAGAATGTCAGTTGTCATAATAATCCATTTTTAAGACCAATACAGATCCAGTCATGGCAACAAATACAATAACATTGTATAAATAAAATACCTTCATCTAGCTGGGTTCGTCATGCTTAATACACGATTTTATACAGTTAATGATGGTATAACCCCACAACCTGAGCTCAAGTTTATAGATAAGAAACAGCAGTTTTTTATGTAAACTAAAGAAAATACTTTGACAGTGAGCTTTAAACATCTTCCACACACATCGGGTCATATATGCACTTTTAGAAAATGCATACTGAGCCCTGCGACAACTTGAAGGGATTTCTGAGACAGGAAGTAACACGACTATTGAGCTATAGTGTAGACCATTCAAATGCGCGTTTACAAATCACGCACAGACACGTTGGATGAACGTTTCTTCTTTTAATTACCCGTACTACCCTGATTACGCTCGTTTAATTAATGTTAAAACTAAATCACAATGTGCGGGTAAATGAAACAAAGCACAATTTATTCAAGATCTGATAATAGCTCTCTTGTTTAATTTTCCCATTGAAGTAAAATCCATTTTGAAACTTATATTATGCAAATAAGCACCCGAGATGGAAAATCCCAAAGTATTATAAGCAATTTGTAAAGCTGTCGGTGCATTATCAACTTTTGGATCGATTGGGTTGGTAACGACCGATTTGATTGGTCAATAGAGGGGACGTAACTCTCTTTGGACGATAGGTGGCGCTGACCCTGTCTCAGAAATCCCTTCTAGTTGTCGCAGGGTCAGTATGCATTTTCTAAAAGTGCATATATGGTCCAATGCGTGCGGAACATAGCTTTAAATGGCAAGTCGGTTTTTTTTGTAACTTTCATTATTAAATATACTAAATAAATCAAATCAAAAGCTTGCCTATATATACTGTATAACTGATGATTAACATGGATATGATATAGTACACTTTCTTTGGCAGTGTAAGATATTACAGTTTGTCAGTTACATTGTAATTCCTAGAAATCAGTATAAAAACCATAACAAGTTGAATATCTTCCTTCAAAGTTTGAATAGCATTAATGAAGTCTAGAAATTTGCAATTTCAGTAACATCCTAATATAAAATATTCATTATAGAAAATCTTAATATCCATATATGGATAAATGTTAATAAAGATAGAAAATTGTGCTTCAAAATAACAAATTCATTTAATATTTACAAAAATTATAACAGACCATCATAATTCAATGTTAGCACTATTAGGAATCATGTTTGCATAAACGTTTTGCACAAAAAAATACTGAAATACCATCAAATATAATGTCAAAATGGTAGTAACATTGACACAAATAAAATGTCGCTAAGACTTTCTTGAGCACTAGCCGAACAAATCACAGTCAGAATTGAAAAAAAATACTTTTGTTAATCAACATGCAAATTGTTAATAATATTTTACACAATACTTTCATGTTTCCATTCCAAATCTACACATTCAAATTTGTTGCAATAATTGTGAAATATTGCCTTTAAATTCTTTATTCAGTACATCTAAGAATGGCTAAATGTCTATAAATAAGGTATAAGTCAACATTGTTTACTTGTTTCATCAGCTCATGACGGAACAACCTGATTTTATAATTTCTCTGAAATCTTTTGACCAGATCCGAGAAAAGCAATATCCTTGAGCAGCAGAGATACTTAAAACATTTAAACAAATTGGGCCACCTTGTACGTTCAAGTGAAGATGATGCTGTTGTTTAAAGTCAAATTACCCATCTGATCTCATCACATCGAGAGTCTTTACTATGGGTATAATTCCAGACTAACTTACAAACTAATCAACACTACGTCAAAACTACAAGCAAACAACTAAACTCCTGAAATATCGTCTTCCTACAGTTCAACATCATCTCATTATGCTTGTCTCGTTTAATCTCGGCTGAACCTAACATCACCAATTTGAAACTGATATCCAGCGAATTTGAAAATATCTCTGTAAGTATATTATTAATCTTTTTTGTTTTAACAGAAACTGAGTATGAGACTAGTTTACTTTGTTTATCAGTACAACTAGTGCAGCCACTAGGCGCACCGAGTCAGGGGTGAAATGTTGAAAAGTATATATGGGAGCATCATGCACAGTACCTTGATGTAGAACATTTCAAGGTGAGGTGACTGGGTTTAATGCTGCTTTCAAGATTATTTCACTTATATCATGCCAGTCATATTGCAGGGAGAAAGCCCACAACACTATAGTGGTTATGCATTGCAGTGAAACCTGCGAGCTTCGGCTGGAACTAGCAAACAATGGGTGGTATGGCGCTGATATTCAGTGCAGCATTGCACCCAAACCTTACTGCGTGTAGAACAGCTCTCTACTGCAGACAAAGTTGTCAAGCTCCTGATGAGATTTGTACACTGGATACTGGATCCTAAGAAAGGCATGCTAACCACTGCACTATCCTGCCCTGCAACATTTCAAACCTGACTTGGTGCAACCATGGCTGCACTAGTATACTCCACAGGAAGTTGAGATTAAATGTTAAATGTGTCATTGAGAGTGAAATTTAATGACCAAGGAAAAAATCTTGTTTGAACAGATGCGTTGGATATACATAATTAGTATACATTTCTATGTTACTGTTTTCAGTTCTAATTCTGAGGTTTCAGCAAGATTTCAGCAGATTTCATGTTGATCTAGATGGTTTCAGGCACCGGTTGTCTCTGAGATCTAATGATGCGTTTCAAAAGTTCTTTTGATCGGCTGGAAGATGCAACTCTCTGTAAAATAAGAATTAAAGACAAATTTATAAAATAAAACGATAAGAACAATATCTAAAATTGCATTTCAAGAATAGTGAAATTTCAGGGATAATAAAACTAGCCACAAATAATACTACATTTTCTCGAATACAACCCCAAATTACATTCAGCATCCCCTTACCTTCTATTTGAGGCCAGGTTCTATTTGAGATTGGGTTTAGCAGGTTAAATTTATCTTTGCACCAGTTTTGGTTTCTAACATGTATTAAAAAGAATGAAAAAAAGAATAGAACTGGAAAACTTGGGGCATATTGTAATATTTGTAATCAGTCATAGGTCTAATGTCTCGTTAACTAATGAATGGTTATCATATTGTGTAGATAATGACTCCAAAGTATAAATCACAACTAGATATAAACATCAGTGCAAAGTTAGATATAGAGTCTTATAGTAGTGAAAGTGAGAGTTCTATAACTACTGGTACTCATCTATGGTTTGTACAATAGTACAATATAGACAACCTAGTTATTCTATGGTAAATGTTATTTTGTGGCCTAGCTAGCTTTTATTATACCATAACATTGCGAAATACTCGTATCTGATTGGCTACTGTGAAAAGGGATATAAAAGTTTACAACTCTACAACTAAGTTGTGCTTTGTGTAACAATATCATACAAACCTATAGTTTGATACCAAGGTGTTACATTGTTATCACACTATGTATGGCTGAGTGGTGTGGGGACTGTCGATACTTGCGATAGAAACCCAACTCTGAAGGTGTGGGTTCAATTCTCATCCCAGGAAAGTACAATACTTTTTCATTTATATTACTATTTTAAATTACTTTGTTTCATTCATCAAGCTGGTTAAATATATAAACACTATCTTATAACATTTAAAGTTATAAGTTTATAAATGCTATGATTGGCGGACATTCAATACCAAATGAAGATGTTTTGTGCATTATTCTGAAAAAGTGCAATATATGTGACAAAGGTACAAAAATGTGACTGGTACACGACTGAAATTTGCTATATGAAATGTGATGAATGTGTTGCAGTGATAAGTGTGAATGGAATATATTGATTATCATTGCTGTAATGGTGATATAGCTACATATTGTTATCATTGACTACTGTGGACTTCAACAACTTAACATAAACTAGTAAGATTCAAACATCAATTGATAAATTACTACAAGAAAGGAAAATCCTTTACCAGGTATAAAAATCTAAATCACACAAACATAAAGAAGGGATACCCTCATCATTTCTGTAATAAATCTCTATTGATTTTGGTTTAAGCAGTAAGAATCAACACCATCTTTTAGTTCTCTGAAAGCTATTGGCGTCAGATTTTGTAAAACCATACAAGTAATTAACTGAACATGCTTAAAAACATCAAACAAATGAAAAAATATAAAGGAGAAATTATCAGGCATTGATATCTTAATCAGAAACTAAAAAAAACAATTCATTTCCATGCAAAGCATCACACAAAAATCGCATATTCCTTACGAGTCCCAAATTTGTTTTTCAGTAACCTTATTCTGGTACCTTATAAACAGTAAGGTGTGAGGTTTTATTTTGCAAAATTTAAAATGCTTAAAGGGTCCTTAATTTCCATTGAGCCTTTGGCTGTGCATATATACCTAGTCCTAGATATATATGCTTGGCCTCAGGCCAATTCCAATAATGACCCCCATCCGGCAATAAATCTTGGATGGGGGGTCATTATAACAGAAATAATTTTTGTGGAAACCAAATTCAAAGGGATGTTTAGGCATGACGAATGCTAAAAATCTCATTAAAATAAACAGTATGTATGTACATAGACTTAAAAAGGTGAGGATTTATTTTGCAGTATGTAAAATGCTCAAAGGGTCAGTAGAACAGAGATAATTTTTGTGGAAACTAAATTCAAGGGGACACTCCTGTTTGATAAAAAGCCAAAAAGTAAATCATAAGTATTTATTTGAAATAAATCTGTTTTACATCATGCATATTCTCTTCCCACAGAGGTTACTCCCTTCAGATTTTTGCGATCCTAACCTCTGTTCTATATCACCTGAATTTCAATGCTCCAGCAAAATCCCCTAGCGAGGAAAAGGGGAACCTCACACTGTATCTGAAGGAAGTAACCACAATGGGAAGAGAATGCATCATGCATTAAAACATAAAAATAGGAATATCCCCTAGAATTTCATTCAGCTGTACTTTCCCTTTAAGCTGATGAACTAGTCCATCATTATCAGTTGACAAAATCATGTACAATCAACTCATGAACTTAACATCTGCTTTAGTTATTAATGTTATATAATTGTAACATACTTTCTATGAGTTTTTGTGAAAGTAAAACCTCTTTACGGCATTAGGTAATATAGTATTGTATGATAAGATACATCTTTATCAAAATTTTTGTGAAATTATAATTTTTGTTATGGCATTATCTTAGACATATGTAGTATTGTTTGATATGATACATTTAATCCAAATTTGTAATCTAAAATCTCTAATGGTAACCACTTGATCTAAAACAGATGTGAAAAATTCATTCAAATTTGAAAAGGGCAGTCAAACATAAGCTTGCATGTTTAGTGCTTAAAGTTTAAGTTGTAAAATTGAAGAGCTAACAAGCATGAATGAATAAACGAACATAAAATTTCCTTCAAAATGCTGTTTCAATTCACATTGATGCATCCCTCCGAGCATCATTTCTGTGGACGTGGTTAAATATTTAGGTCTCAAACTGGGGTAGGAGAAAAATTAATCTCATTTACATAATTAATAGTTCATCAATTTGTCTATCCTTAAAATGCTGCTATTATATGTGTGATTATACAGAAACTTGATGATACTATAATATCCTTGTCATATCACATCTCTAGATGGAGTTTATTGTACATACTGGCAAGGAAGATTTTTACCATATTTTCATGGTTATATAAAGCATATCCAGGTGTTTGAAATTATTCCATCCCATCCCATAGTTCTACCAAGAGCAAATAACTACATACCAGATCTTGGGGTTGCAATACAAAAACATTCATTGTTTACTTAATAGTTAGTCAAACTATAAAAACAAAAATTAATAAATAAATATATGAAAAAGATAAAATAAAGACATAAAATATTATGGGATTATACTAAACATTGAAAGGTAACCTGTATCTATATATGTACAAATTTAGAACAGCACATACAGTATAACAACATTCTCATGCTTATTTAATATAGGGATATAAAAAAAACCCAGAAATTCTTTCATAGAATATTTTAGAATATATATATAGAATTACATTTACCCAATAAATCTATCAAACAAACACAAGTGAACCCCCTCCCTTCTTTTTAAAAAACTCTTGATCATCTGTGAAACTTTATATCTTTTTCTTATAACAATAAAAACTTATTTTAGCACCAACTATTGGCTCTCTTTTAGAACTCCTAAATGTTTTTTTACATTAATCCTTCACAATGCCTACCCCCATTCCTATTTTGACTCAACCTAAACTCCCCAACATTCTAACACTGAAGTCTATAATCAAGAAACATCACCGACCTCCTTCAACCTGGCCTGTCTGGCGTGGTGCTCCTGTCTCGCTAGTTGTAGCTCCACCCACTTGGGCACATCCGGGATGAAGAACGCCACCGCCGCCTTCACTGCTAGCACGGCATGCTGGGATATGAAATAGATGTGTTAATTAACAGGTAAAACAGTTAAGATGGTCAGTTAATAATAGTCTTTGAGCTCTTAATTAATATCTATTAAATGTTCAAGTAATTATAGATTTGAGCTCTTAATTAATATCTATTAAATAGTCAAGTAATTATAGTGATGAGCTCTAAATTAACTTCTATAAAACCTCCAACAGTTTAAATGGTCAAGTAATTATAGTTTTGATCTCTTAATTAACTTCTATAACACAACCTCCAACAGTTTAAATGGTCAAGTGATTATAGTGGAATGGTCAGCTACCTCGACAGCGACGAAGATGATGACCATGTTGACGGCGGTGATGTTGGATGGGAGGAGTTTCTGCACCTCCGGATCCATGCCGATCAGTGCACAGTTGGTGATCACAGAGATCACACCGATCACCTCAAACGCAACCTGGATACAAGACGATGGTCATCAATATAATTCAACCTAAAATTGAAGCACTACATTAATTTTTCTAATATTTCATTTTCGCTGTGAATAATTATTTTTACCTGTATGAGTTTGAGAAAAGCTGTTCATGTGAATACATACTAATAAAATAGTGACGGTACTAGGGACGAGGGAAGTTGAGTTTTGGTGCAGATCCTAATAGCTTTATCAAGCAAGTACATAGAGAAACCTTGTTACCATGCAAAAATATCTTGGTTTTCCGTCACCTGTATAACTTCTAAATGTTTCCTAATCAAACTTCCAGTTCAAACCCATCCAATCTATATAACAAACAGAAGCGGATCAAACTGGGTTCAGACCTCCCCTCCCTCCCTGGACCCTAACCTCTTTTAAAGGGGCATTAGCACGTTTTTTGCAAATTTTATTTTTTCAAATTTCCCATTTATAATGATAGTTTATGTCATTTATATTTACTTTAGAGGGTAAACAATCTTTTTACACAAATCAATTTTCCGCCGTGGTTAAAACGATGTTGCGTTTAAAGCAAAAATTACATAGCGGCCATTTTATTGTGAACACATTTTATTATTTCGAATGACAAAAATTATTCCCATGGCTTTATGGAACCATCTACACTCATTTTTTAAATTGATTTTCCGAAGAGGGAAGGATGTTTTACTATTGGTGACATTATTTTTCAAATACATTTCATAGACTTATTTCACCGAAAAAACGCCCCTTTAATATGTGAACCCCCCTCCCCCTTCCCCAATCCCCTTTGAAGATCATTCAAAACTGTAGATAATTTCCACCTACCTGCCAAGCCCCAATGTTTGCAGCAGACTCTGAGAAGGGCCTCTTGAAGATGCGACACATCTTGAAGGCGTCAGTGCGGATCTCAGTGATGTTGTTGAGGAGAGCCCAGAGAGCGGCAAGGGGGAACGCAGACGAGAAGAGATATACATAGCCGAACTGCAGGAACAGTTCTAGGTAGTCATCCATTGGTCCCTATACAGAGAGAGAGAGAAAGAGATGTGATAATGTTCCATTTGGAGTTGCAATTAAATAGGAAGGCTTATGAAATTTAATGTCCATGGGAGCAGACCTCGGTAAACATCCTAATCCTAGTTAACCAACTTCTATAGCCTAGGAGTTACTGAACAACATTCAAAATCAAACGAACTAGTATTAAATTGTCACAAAAGTGACCATGTCCCCCGCCGCAATTAAGAAATGAGCTAAAAGGATTTACACACAACTTGTACCAATTGGTGACCTTAACATGTTTGATTCAGGTGTTATATCAGGCTAAGAACATTTTAAAAACTGGTCAAAGACTCATTGTGACCTTTAAAATTATGCCAAGGTCACCCAAATCAACTGGTGTCTGCGTATACCCCTAATGAAGACTGGTACCAAATTTGAAGACTCTAGGTGCAGCGGTTCATGAGATATGGCGCTAGCAAGAAATGGGACGGACATACGTACGGATGTAAGGACGGACATACAGAGCTGAATACTTGGCGGCGGGGGACAATAAGGAAAACACAAAGAGCTTACATCATAGCTGTCCATGGTGGCCTCCAAGTTTGCTTGTTTCTGTATTGCTTTGTCCAAGTCATTGCTACCATTGACCATCTGAAGGGCGTCGGTTTTCTTGAGTACACTGTCCAGCTGCTTGGCGCGACGCCGGAAGATGAAGAAGGGCAAGATGGCTTCCCGGACCTGCCCCATCACCTGGGAGAAGATCAGGAGACAGGCCAGGTGCTGGAACATAGGACAGGGTGAGAGATGATAATTCAGTGGCGGAACCAGAGGTGAGGTTCAGGGAGTTCGAGGTGAGGTGAGTGGGGTTTAACGCCGCTTTCAAGAGTATTTCACTTATATCGCGGCTGCTAGTATTATGGCAGGGAGAAAGCCCGCAACACCATGTGGCTATGCATTGCGGTGAAACAAGCGAGCACCGGCTGGAACTAGTGAACCATGGGTGGTACTACACTGAGATTCAATGTAGCATTGCACCCAAACCTTACTGCGTGTAGAACAGTTCTCTACTGCAGACAAAGTTGCCGTGGGATTCGAACCCCGAACCTCTTGACCCGAAGCCGAACGCGCCAACCCCTGCGCTATCCCGCCCCTCACAGGGAGTTCGAACCAACTCTTTTAACAAATCTTGCATGTAAAATTGATGGACCCCCCTGGGTAAAACTTCCTTTTCTATATTTGAAAATTCCTGGATCTGCATTTGGTGATAAACACCACTAGAGTAGGCTAAAAGCTTGAAAATTACCAGTGAAATTTCTTCAGTTTAAGTAGGAAAATGAAAGAAAAACCACAAATGGTGACTAGCCTGGAGAAGTGACAGGCTATTACACATTATTTCATACAGAGAAATAGAATGAGGAACAAATTTCTAGTGTTGATCATCAGTCCTATTTATTGTCATGGAAATAAAGACTTTCAAGACATCCACCTTAAATCTTGAACCTTTTTCAGTTATTAATTATCATTAATTTTTATTCTACTTTACTTTATATCCGACCCTTTACTAAATGTTTCTTGGATCTGAATAGGGTATAATTGAAGTCTCCTACAAATTGGGCAGTGAAAAACAACGAGTCAATCGTGAACTTACACTGTGTAGAACTTTGCGGTCCTGCATGTAGAAGGCCACATAGAAGAGAGAGATGAAACAATTCACAAAGTCAAACTGAAACAGAGACAAAAAAACAATCCAGCCAGACGGCACAACTGTTATCAACAATAAGCAAATGTAAGAAATATTGACCAAGCTGCCAGTATGAATGTCAACATTCTCTCCACACAGAGGTTACTTAAGTCAATTCTTCATCCAGTGCCTCTGTAACAAGAAGGCCAACATTCTCGCAAAATCACCCAATGGCGAAAGATACAATCCTCATTTCTATTTATTAAAAATACATCTTACATCTTAGACTGTCTTCGGTCTTGTAAGTATGTGTTCACAAGAGAAGGAATTACAGTCTTCTCAGTTTTTGAGAACAAATGAATGCTCAGTTTGTAACAACACTGTTGATTGTACAGTTGATTGCAACTGATCAGGATTCTCTATTACCATCCAAGAAAATGCTCCAATCGTAACAGAGGTTATGAGTTATGTGGTGAGGTAATGTATTGTCATTAGTTATGTATTCTTTAGAATTGATATTTCAAGGAAAATATTGTGTGTGATCACAATCAAAACATCATTCCCACTTCTTTACTGAAATTGTTTTTAGCAATAAAGTTTGCCATGTAAATGTGTAAGTAAGTCTATTGAAGATACTTACAAGAACTAGTTTGATGGTGAAGTGGTTATCATAGGAAGACTGTAACCGGTGGTTTTCTGCAATAAATGAAAGGGCTAAATAACAGTGCAAAAAACAACATAAATATCTGTCTTCCCCAATAATTAAAAGCTTTCAGGATGGAGGTTTTCAAGGTCCTCTTAGCGCTAAGAGTTTTTGAAAGCTCTTGTAGTGTTAAGATAGTTGTAAGTACCATACCTTAGCATTGGCTTATGACTATCTTAGCACTGAGATAGCTATGAAACAGTCGAAACCCTCGAAACTAGCTTGGAGGTAAACCCCGAAACCCTCGAAACCCTCTGTGTACCTACCCCAATCATTGAGTTTCTTGGCAACAAGGCGATAAATGCCATTGAGTATTCCAATCATGACAGCGTAGACGGCTGTCGGAGCATATAGGAGCGGATAGTTCCACCACTGTTTGTCCTCTGCATAATAAGCGTCGGCCCAATCCTGCATCCAGAAGTACGCTAACATGACGAAGAATGCCGCCACGAGACACACAAATATCACAGGAACTGATATCATGTAGAATCTCATCAACCGTTTCCACTTTGGAAAAACAGGTTCGGGTTTGCCTGTGACAGGATTCTTTCCAATCTTTCCGTAATAATTTGCCCGTGGTTCCTCAAACTTTGATGAGACTGAATCGCTGGTTCCCCAGAGGTAGGACAGCTCCGCCCCGTAGCGTTTCCAGGCCTCGAGGAAGAAAGTGGACCATAGTAGGTTGAAGACGGCAAAGATGGCTTCCCGATAGACGGAGTGCCAGGATGTTATGAAGTAGATGATGCCTATAAGGGCTGGAGGGATTAGAGATATTGTGTACACGCCCAGGAACCCGAAGTAGATGGCCAGCTTCTCTCCGAAATAGTTCTGGATACGATCTGGAATGAATGTGATGTTGGATATGAGAATGATGAAGAGATAAACAGCAGGTCAGCACAAGCTCTTATCGTCAGAAGTTTTACACATGAAGTTTTTTACACATGAAGTTTTACACATGAACGTTTTACACATGAACGTTTTACACATGGAAGTTTTACACATGAAAGGTTTACACTCACGAATTGGTTGGACACTGAAGACTTTGCGAACCCCACACCAATCAGTCGCCAGCCTCTTCAACTCTTCTTCATCATGCAGGGGGAATAACTCCAGCACAATCTGCCGACTGAGGTACTTCTTGACTGGAAATGAGGGTGATAGATAACAGATAGACTTCGGTATTTGGGAGAGTTGAACATAAGGTTACAGAAGGAATGAAACGTAACTTTATATCGGAATAATATACTGATATTCTTACAGTTGCTGATTGCGAGGGGGTGAGGGGTGAGGGGGTGAGGGGGTGAGGGGGTGAGGTGGTCAGGGCGTCAGGGCGTCAGGGGGTTTGACCCCCTTCGAAACATTTTGCATTTAAAAATTGATAAACCTCCCTGTACAATATATGAACTCTTTGAAAATTCCTGGATCAGCTGATGTTCATGTGATGGTAGAACTAGTACTGACTGATTGACTGCACTACATACTGATGCTCTTGCCGGGGTAGAGGCGGTGCTGCTCGTATCCAGGTATGTGGTCGTCCATCTCCCCCGCCCGGATGCTCTCCAGATCCTTCAGGATGATCCGCTGCTTCTCCGCCATCGAGAAGAAAGTAGACACATTCGCTGAAATCAGGAAGTAATGTTATCATTAGAATCCAATCTACTTCATAGTTGAAGTTAGTTCAGGCATTTATTAGGTTAGTGTTATTGTAGGGAGGAAACCTGCAATGTAATATTTTTTATCCACTGTAGGGGAACACCCCAAAATCTCCAAGTTCAGCTGGAGCACACCGCACTAGCACATGAAAGTTATGGAAATACAGCAAGGCTGAAAATAGCCAGTGACAGAGACTGGCATGATTTATGCCTTGCGCTGGGAAGTTTTAAAGTATATTTCTAAACTCAAGTTCACTGCAATCCATGGTCTAGATATCATACAGTCAATTTTGTTGGTGTCCAAAGGTCTCTACGTAAAACAAATAGAGCTTTTTATCCATAAAAATCCTGATTATAGAGCTGTGCTGACCTGATCCTCTGAAGTTCTCAAAGTCAGACACGGAGAACTCCTGGAGGAACCCGTCTGAGTGTAGTTTCTTCATCCCCATCAGCTCCGCAGACATCAGCAGGTGCTCTCGAGCTGCTCCAATATACAGGATAGTCTCCTGTGTAGAGTTACATAGTGTTGTTATTTCTCGCCAATACATTCACAACTTGAAAAGTATTAACAACATTTTGGTAAAATTTTGCTCACCATTTTTTTTTACACTTGCCCATAAAGAAAGAGAAGCAATTTTCAGTATATTACTTAATTGACCTGTCATTGATTGAAATAAACACATCCCAAATCACCAGATTCATAATATAAAAAATGTGTCTAATATCTCATAATTTTATGACACTTGATTTCTAAGCTTCATCAAACAAAGCTTGCAAAGTTTATAACCATGATCCTGATTGAAATAAACAATTCACAAGGCACTAGATACAGATGATAATCTAATGTCTTAAAATCCAAAATTTACATATTTTTTATGATACTTGATTTCCAAGCTTTTTTGCCTCATCAATCAAAGTATGTTAAGTTTATGTCGAAGATCCTGATGGAAATAAACACTTCACAAATCACCAGATTCTAACCAACATGTCTCGAATCTCATAACTCACTTAATTTCTTCTGATACTTAATTAGTTTCTAAGCTCTTTGCTTTGTCAATCAAAGCTTGAGCCACACCAATCAGACAAATCCTTCATCCCCATGCAGGATAACAAACAATTAATATCCCCTGCCCAACGTTGTTGGTGGGGGACATTCAAAAGGGGTTTGTTTATTAATCCTGAAATTCTTTTCGGAGCAAAACTCATAACTTGGAACAATCATCATATTACGTAAACATGCCTTTTGGGGTTCTTTGGGAGTCTTTACATCCCATAAAAATATTGTCATTTGGATACAATTCTAATTTGAAATTATACAGATCATTAAAACATTGCAGTAATTATTAGGCAAAGAAGATATTTAGTCCCCATGACAGTTTTCTCACCATTCTATTTTTCTCCCCGGTAATCACTGACTATGTTTTATGAGAATAAAACCATAAAAAAAAATTTTATCGTGGTGATGAAATCTATTTATTGGAAGATTCATATTTTTCATAATTTTGCGTCATCATTAGTGGCACAAATTTCAAACAAATTATTACTCCTGTTTCATGCGAACAATGAATATTAAGTTTAAATAAACACACAAATTGAACAAAACCACTTCACATCTTCTGTAGCTATACCATGCTGTTCAAGTGTTAATAACACTCAGAATGAACATATTAGAAAACAAAACTACAATTTCATCTCATATAAAATATTGTAATGAAAAGACTATGCTTAGATTTTTAGAATAAATGCTGAAAAATTCTATCTATAAAAACAGGGAATGTGATAAAATCTTCCTACAAAAATAAAACAAGCAAAACTAGTCTATAACAAAATATAACGTCATCAAAACTTTGTGTTGTTTCAGAAAAGTGATCAAGAAAATGTTGCATTCAACTGAATTCAAAATTAATTGTATTTGACCAAACAAATATATATTCAAAGTTTAACTATTACGTGTTAATATTTATCAATTTTCAGAAGCTGGTAGGTGATGCTCTCTTACCCTGACACACTGCTGCTAAAGCTTTGATATGTAACCATGGACTAATATATTTTTTCCCCCAATAAATTTGTATTCGTTGACTTTCCCTAATATTAGTTCTGAATCTGATCACCGATTCTTCAAATCCTGCATGCATTCTTCATCACAGTTTATTGTACTTTATTATTGCACATTACTAAATGAAACATCACTGAGTACAAATCAGATTCAGTAGGGTTTAATGTATTGATGACAGAATTTTAAATGAAATAATAACAACAGAAATTAAATATCTTTGCAATATTGAGTTGAAACCTGATAATGGTCTACTCTATTGCATGCCTGCAAGAAAAAGTGGACATTAATATATTACCAATCACACTTTCATTATTCATCAACATAAAGTTTTCAAAATTAGCATCTTGTCCCAAAAATTAAAATTTGCACAAGAGATATGCATTTTGATTGAATTCCTCAATATTCTGAAATTCTCTTTGACCCCCTTCAATTTTCAAATGAAACTACTTTTATAAAATATCCCAGGCAGTCTTCACATTCAAGCTTGGATTCCAAAAATCCAAAAAAGACTTACAAATATTATCCAATATGATTTTCCGAAATAAAAAAAAAATAATGATAGTGATCTTGGCTCAAATTCTGATTGGTTCAGATAGGCTTCATGCTGGTTTCCATGGGAACAGAGGCACATGCCCACACCCAGGATGAGGCACATTGCAGCGCCTTCAGTATTACACCAGTCCTACTACAGTCAGATTCAGTCTCTGTATACACTCATGTTTACATTTTGATTTTGATGTCAATATGGTTGTCGTGATTTTAACATTAGAATTAATAAAAGAAACTTTAGTATCAAAATCTAAAGGATGACAGTATTTTTTATTTAGCTTTCTTTCCTTTAATTTATAAAAGTATGTGATTATTACCATTTTGAATAGGGTTGGAAGGTTTCGAATAGGGTTATCTAAATGCTTGAATTTCTAATGTCTGAGCTTATCTGGGAGGGCTCTCATTACACGTAAACGACAATACTTTTCTAGCAACAAATGTTTTAGTACTCCTATACATGCAAATAGTACTTTTACACATATATTTTCCATTACCCTTCATAGTTATTGACAACCATCATGAAATGAAAGATTTAGCCCGTTTTAGAGGGATTATTTCTTTGGCTCATATTTTCGAAGCTGTCTTAGTGCTAAGATAGACGTAAGTCAGTGTTATTGTATGGCACTTTATAGAGCCATCAAGGATGTTGATGAACATATAGGAAAATTGCCAAAAATCTATCTCCGTGAAATATATACACTTAATTTTTCCCAAATTTGTTCGACCCAAAATAAGCCGAGAAATTGCACTAATTAGTAAAGTTTTCCAGTCTAAATATAGATCCAGTCTATTATTTTCAAGCACAAAGCATTGTGGTCTAAATCACACACTGACTGGATACAAAGACACGAAAGAATAACAAAGTTTATGAGCAATGAAAGAAATTAAAATATATGATTTTTGGCGGTTATTTATTTACCATTTCATTTCATAATGTATTTGCTACAGAAATTGGAATAATTGTTTTACCAAACGAGGTATTTTGCTTGAATTTTATAATTAATGAGAGTAAAATTTGTCATAGTTTGCTGGTCTCATCTCAATAAGAAGTACATTAAACAGACCATAATGTGTATATTCTCAGGACATTTAGAAACATTGTTTATAAAGCAATCGTCACATTAAGTAATGTGTGGCAAGGGTAACTTGCAAGAGAAGCACATGCAGCGAGTGAAGCACATGGGTTGTTATGGCGACTTGTGCTAGAGACAAGCTTTCACGCTTCGGAAGCGTTTGCTGTTGTGTAGTATGTTTTACGCAATAAAGGGGATTCTGTTTATATGACGTAAGATACCCTTAGCGCACGCTACTTGAAGGGGTACTTCTCTTTGAAACCAACTTTCATTGCATTGTCGTGATTTGAAAATTATTTATCACATGTCATGTTGTAGATGAAAGATTTCTCTGGCGATTGATGTTATAAGTTCATTTTCCAAATTTTTTCTATTATTTGAAACACTAACATCCTTGATGGCTCTTTAATACAACAATCTTAGCGCTAAGAGAGCTTAAAAAATATGGGTCCATGACAAGAGTGAATGTCACATTTAAGCTTCAATATTCCAGCGAGTGATTTCTATAAATTGGTTACTCAGATTCCACGAAAGTGTTACATGTCCTAAAACAATTTATGATGAGCTTTAAAATACTGCCATCAAATAGAAGGCTTTCCCAACAGAAAATCTGAAAATTCTGAATGAGTGTATACATTACACTAAATCTTATCTGAGTGAGACTGGGTAATATCTCTTCTGTCTTACCGTATCCCCATTGTTAGATTCATCTTCTTCCTGTAAGCAAGTTGGCTTAGGCATGCATAAAATATACCAAGACAAACAAAGGATAATTGTAATATTAACATTAATCTCAAAGCAGCATTAAAAAAAAATGTTTCTCGGGTACATTCTTTTCAAAAGTGACGAGGGCGGTAGGTGTTTATTTTTATTTTTTTTCTCCATCAAAATACAGCCTTGAAGTAGTAAATGTATATAAAACGGAAGCACATCCATTCCTGCAGATCTATATTTTAAGCGGACAAATGGATTTGGGGCTCAGCTAAAATGATGAGGCAACTTAAAAAATTAAATAAATAAAAAGGTGTCATGCGCAAAAATAAAATTGATGGGTTGATGCCTGAGAAACATTTAATTTTTTACATTGAGTCTAACATTATATGTCACGAGGATACCTGCAGATTAAAAACAATATTTTGAAATGATTTATTATAAATTCAAATTGACATCCTTTAGTGGTTATAAACAGACAAATACTTCATAACCATCTCCCTTGAGGTATCTAAAGTTGCCAGTGTTAATCTAACTCAAACCTAAAGCTTTTGTTTCACTCCTAGGCAAACATCAATATAGGCCTTCATTGAAAAGGTTCATTCACCATAAAATTTTGTGAAAATGCAAAAGCAAATATATTCTGTATTCAAATACAAACCACTTAATGTCATCATCAGAGCAGTGTTTATAATTTTGGAGAAAAAATATTCTTACCCTATAAACGCTACAGATGACAAAACTCGACTTTCACGTGAATATTCTAACATTCAACCATTATCATGCTTCATGGCATGACCTAAACCCTAGATTTAAAACTTCATAAATAAAACAGAATACCAACACCTCGTTCTTACATTATTATGTTTCATGACCATCATCCGAAGCTGAAGCCCCGCCCCTCCTTCCGGTCTCGGTGCTTGGATCCTCGACATCAGCCATTCTATCGCTGCCTGTTTCGCCTTGGCATCAAACTCTACCACTACCAGAGGTTCGAACGTGCCATCAGTATTTTTGACCAATGGGGGTGGAGTATTCCCCGCCAATATATTTCGTTTCACTGTCTCCATGACAGCTGCTGTTCCGGAGCTCAGTACCTACTCTCTCTGTCTGTAAAATGTAAACAGTGAAAGATTGAGCAAGGTATTGTTCAGAATCAATGTGAAGTACGTTAGTAACTGAGGACTTATATTGTCTTGAACTCAACGGAGGGGCAGACTCAAAGCGCACACACACACACAGAGTATTAAAAGGGTGAAATTTTTTTTTATTTCTCACCCTTTTAAGATATCGATGTTTGATAAATTTACAATGTTATTACACATTGTGTAATAATATTGTGTGTTGCAGATTGACATGACGTCAAAAGCGTTATACATGACGCAATTTAGCGGCACGGATGCAATTGTCTGTATCCTACTTGCAAGTGTCGTCATTTTGGAGATTTTCATACAATTTAGCCTAATATAAATCAGAAAGTAATAAATAAAATACTTAACTCAGTTCTGATTAATATATTTTCTATTTAATGTCCTTTTGATGAAACTCATGAATGATACTTATCCTACTTATTGACTTCATAAAGGAATAAAAGGGACATTGTTTAGTATTATACATGTGTATATACTATATAAAGAGGCTGTCAGATGAGAAGAGTTACTTGAAGACATTTCAAAAGAGACCACTGGGTGTAATGTGTTTGCGAGGACGTTCGTTGTTATTGATTTGTCACGTGACTATTACAGCGATGAACGTGTTATCATCGTCCATGTCAGTGAACAAAAATGAAAATTATTATCAAAATACCGACAATCCTGTAATAATATTGTTATGTACTTATTGCTCAAGCATAAATTTAGTCTAACACACAGTGGGAAGTCTTGTATACACACAGATGTTTTTCTTTTTACATTTGATCACTGCAGTGAAGCTGTTTTGAGTCTTCACCTCGTGACTTATTTTGTCTACAAACACCTAAAACAAACGACAAAGTCTGAAATGTAATCATACCTACTAAAAGATGAATAAACCTAGAAACAGACTGCAAAATTTGATAGACCTGCGCCCTGTTGTAACAGAGATTGCCCAAGTTGAATAATTTTTTCAGAAACATTTTAGTGTACGGATTGTTCAATAGAGCTATACGGATCGTTACCGATTGAACCAAACCTGGTATACAGATTGTGGTGATTGGCGTTTCTTAAACAAAACGACTCATTAAGTAGAAAGTGCCAAAATGTTACATTATCATTTGAAATATTTTATTTTATAGATAGTAATATTACACCTTTCTCATTTAAGACTACAAAAATGAATCATGTTTCAGCGTTATCAATGTCCTGAAGTTAAATAATTGTTCAAAGATGTCATTGAACATATCAAGATTGTCCATTTCCTAAAAAAAACCTTATCAATTCATCACATCATATTTTTTAAGTAGACATTTAATTTATTTAACTTTCTAAAGCAATTTTGATAAAAGAGCAATACTTTGAGTGTAATTTAAGTAGGGTAATATCCTCCTTACTCTCCATTCCTTAAAAATAATGGGCCTCAGCTCCATTATTTTTAAGGAATGGAGAGTTACTCGGACATTACCCTCTACGTTATTTTTAAGAGAATACAGTCAATAATTCTTGATATATCCCGCTGACAAGGGTAAAATGACAAAGTCTTGTTGTGACTTTGAAATGAAGGTCAAGGTCACAAACTCTGTAGGAACATCACTCTCCCTATGATGAACCCATATGCAAAATATGAAAAGAATCCAGTGAATAGTGTTTGAGGTATTCCGTTTCGTACGTACGTCCGTAGGGACGGACGTTAGCACGCAGCAGAATACTATATCCCCCGCTTTGCGCTCAACGTGCGGTGGGGGATGATAAAAGTGTAGGTTATACACTTGAACAATCTATTCCTACTGACAAAAATTGCTTTTACCATTCAAACACACTTTGATTATGAACTGGGATTGTCATCTCATTAACATATCTAACCACTTTGCAACGAATTTCAGTTGTTAAATGACTGTGACCTTAGGACAATCAAACAATTTCAGAAACCACCCATTTAATGGCTTTTGGCTTCAAGAAAATCTAAGTAAAAATGTCCTCAATAACACCAACCAGCGAGTCTGCAAAATTGAACTAAATATAAAAAATAAATCAGAGAGTGTATAGAACTGTCTCAAGTCAATGTATTAGATTGTGAATTCAAGATCAAATTTGTATAGTCACAATGTGTATAAAAAGATGTAATATCTTTCTTGCATAATAATAGCACACTTTACCGGTATTGGTTTTGTGTATTACTGTAACGAACGACACAGTACGAAATGGAGAAGACAAATTTTATTTTAAGTTTTGCTTGTTTAGAATATAAAATAACAAAAAGTGGCATACTTACATATGTAACCTTAAGCCTTAAACGTAAAATAATAGTTTCTCTTCCATTTGGAAATACTCGAGAGCTCATTTTATCGACAGACAGATGTTTTTTTATGTTTATTGAAACCGGAACTAGAGCGAACTGATTTGTTACATCTGCACCTGAATCTTGGTGCATCATACATACCCTTGTAGATTTCTTTAATGAGACGTTGAGACACATGCACACACGGTAGAGCAACATGGATCTTAGCACGTGAACGTTTTATATCTGAAGTGCACGGTCTTCATGCCTGGACTTGTTGGATCTCAGACCAATTGACTCGTACATTGTTTGAACAGGAGTAAAGTCTGAAAGCTACACAGGTTCTTTTATGAGATATGAAATATCCCTGTTTTCTGCAGAAAGAAACACTTTTATAAACTTACTGATAAAAAGATTTACCTATGCTATTACATGTGTTTGGATTGATAGTCAGTCATTGTTCCGCAAATTTAATAGCTTTCACTTTGTTTCAAAATCAACATGTTCTGATTTATTTAGAAAATAGACCAAATTCAATCAGGCACAATCCGAACCCTCGATCAGCACAATCCGTGTACCGTAAATCACATGATCGGTAACATCATGAAAACACATGATCCAACTTTGACAACAGATTATTAAATATTCACATCATACAGGGCTTGCAGTAGTATACTCATATGATAGGGAAAATGTACAGCGATTGACAAAATTTCGACGACATTGACTGACACGCATTTGCTAAAATGTATGTTTGCAAAAAAATGGTTAGGTTTATCTAGGGAGTACAGATATTTACTCATGAAGTAGTCGTTATTCATAAGTTCATAAGTATTCAAACAATATGCATAATGAGCTAAAATTTACCACTTTTCGTGGTCGTATGTCCTGCTCCTCGCATTAAAAGTCACGTGACGAATCAGTAACAACGAACGTCCTCGCGTACACATTACACCCAGTGGAGACGGTGGAAGACAATTTTGGAGTGGTTCATTTCATAATATGCAAACGTTAACCTGAGATGTATAATATGGGGGTCATCCAAAACCTAAATAAGTAAACAAATAATGAATATTTGGATATTTATCTGCTTCTTTAAAACTTGTGGGTGAGGTTATCTTGAAACATACCGTGCATCAAAATATCACACACAAAAATATCAAGAGCACTTTAAGCACTTATGTAACCAAATCAAATTTTAGTTTTGAGATGGGCCCTCACAGTTTCAGATTTATTTACCTTACGGATTGCAGAGTTTTCCTTGTAGACCTGTGTAAGCGTATTACACAATAAAGCTCTTCTAAAATAACCTATATAAAGATCTCCAGATAAATATTTAGTCGAATGGCCTTTATGTTATTTCAACCCCTCGAGTAGAGCCAATTTCAAATAGTTATTCATGAAACATTGAAACATTTTGTCACTGAATTTACAGATTTGGATCTTCAAATTGAATTCAAAATCAGGATATGTTAATTCAAGCTTCCTTCCTAAATACTGTATCTGTACAACATATAACCATGCATTTCCTTCAATATGCGATATGGTTTTAAAAAGTTGTCTGCATATCTCAATCTGCAATCTCATCTTCTGTGTGCAACTGAAAATTGTATTTGCCCTTAAGAATAATATCAATGTGGTAATATGGTTTTAAAACGTTCTCTGCATATCTCAATCTGCCATTTCATCTCATCTCACGCAAATTTTATTTTGCCCTTAAAGGTACATCCATTGTGTTGTTGGGGTCAAATATGACAAACGTTATAAATTGTCTTATTCTATCGAGAAGTACCAACTGTTACCAATACAACAATTTTAATGATACTCGACTAAGTATATTGACGATATGAAGGTAAAAGTAGTGATTTCTGATCGAAAACCGGACAATGCACCGCGTGTGGCGCGCGCCAATGAGTCAAACGTAATTTTGGAATCTTATTTACACCAGACAAACTAACAAATTTGGGTTGATAATGTTCAATAGGTCATATAACTACTGTGCATGTAAATAGGACGTTCACTTTCGGTTTCTACACATGCACAATGATGTTACTCGATTTTAATTGGAAAATAGTAATTATGATATGTTTGGCGATTGGGGATAAATATGCAAGCTAAGTGAATTTATTTGTGTTGTAAACAGCACATATGGTGTGTGTTGGAACGTATCAAAGCCAAATAAAATTTTATGAAACACAATGGATGCACCTTTAAGATTAACAACGTAAGGAGCATGTCTGCTCTTTGAACATTTTTTTTTACAGTTTAGGCTTTTAATGGAATATCTCCATGCTTCAGGCAACAATCGCCAAACATTGCAAAAGAAAACCTATACCACTTTCTTGTGATTAACCTTATCAATCAGAGTGAGTGAGTGAGTGAGTTAGGGTTTAACGCTGCTTTCAAGAGTATTTCACTTATATCGCGGCTGCTAGTATTATGGCAGGGAGAAAGACCGCAAAGCCATGTGGCTATGCACTGCAGTGAAACCCGCGAGCATCGGCTGGAACTAGCGAACCATGGGTGGTACTACGCTATCAATCAGAGATCTGATTCTATACTGCTTTTTGGCAAAGCCAATGGTTATCAATCCAAGATTTAGAGAGTGTATCTTTTTTCTCGTCAAATAAAAGCTAAAGCAAGTCTATGAAAAGAACAGAAATCTCAATTCAAGGCTGAAAATTAAGAGATCTCTGGTTCTTTTCAATTTTCAAATTTGGGACTTTTCCCAAAATTATATATCAGAGACTAAATATTAGTCTATTGTATTCCATGCATATAAAAAAGAGTTTTAATGAAAACATTTTGGAAATTCTGTCAAAAGTTCTGGAGAAATTCGGATCTTGTTTCATATTAAATTAGTATTTAGTAACATGCACAGATAATCTTCTTCACTCTGATGGTCACCCATCCAAGCTTGTTGTTGCTGAACTACATATGGTACTAGTCATACTACCACACATTCGACAATAGAGATCTGGCAGAAACAACAAAATATAACTTCATTCCTCACACAGTAAATAATTTGCCCCATCAATTTCATTACCGGTAAATAGTTTATTGCTCTCCAGATGCTGCACATATGTGCTAGATAGAATTGATGTTGAAGTATTAACAATACAGTTAGAATAAATTAAGTTCCGACCTGCTGCTACACATCTATATTTCAAATGATTTTTTCATTGTCTATTGGGTTCTGAATAACAGTCGCCAGAGTGTTTGGCTTCAGATGAAGATGTTCAAAATTTGAGTCCTGTCCTGAACTTGGGAACTTTGTCTGCTAGAGAAAACTGCTTGATCAATGTGTTAAATGTAATAAAATGTAGCATCTTTCTTAAAAAAAGAATTTGACTATATCTATAAAAGTTGTTCTACAAGCAGTAAACAGCCTTGTTGCAATGCAACATTGTAACTCAATGCAACATTGTAACTTAATGCAATATTGTAACTCAATGCAACATTGTAACTCAATTCAACATTGTAACTCAATGCAACATTGTAACTCAATGCAACATTGATACTCAATTCAACATTGTAACTCAATGCAACATTGTAACTCAATGCAACATTGTAACTCAATGCAATAACTCATTCTAACTTCCAAGATGCCTGGCACAAGCCTATGCTGACAGGTTTCACTGCAATTGATAAACTAAAGTGTGTTCCAGGCTTTTTCCTATAATAATAACCGCTTTGATCACTATTGATATTAGGGTTAAATATCAAATTTATTTTCATCTCTGTCTACTATTTCATAAAGAATTTTAAGAAAAGCGAAAAAATAAAATCCTTTTTTAAATATTTGGGATATTATTTTATAGTTTTCACAGCAAAGGACAGAGAGAGGGGCCACACACATGCTGAATTCTCATAATTTTTACTGCAACTTGGAGATATAAAACATAAAGGATTTAGGAGAATACATGGTGTGTTAGAATAAAGCATTCCACTTATTTTTAATGCTACTTTCCTTGATTTCATGCTATCACAAGTACAGCAACTTTTATGGCAATAATAAAATATCTACATATTATCAAGTACCTTGGTATGATGGTGTTTATTAATTAACTATCAATGTTATGGTATGAATACAGCATTTACGGCCTAGACCATATGATTTGACAACTGGGCCAATACGGGGAAACTGGGCCAATACGGGAAAAACTGGGCCAATTCGAGAAAAACTGGGCCAATATGAGTCTGAGCATGCGCAATTGCACATTTGGTGAAAGCCCGAAGCTGTCGCTTCACAACTTTGACCCGTGCTATTTGTTCACCAATCTTGTTTATAATTATTATTTCAATATAAATGAGATGTCTAGTGTTGTGCAAATAAAATGAAAAGAAGTTAATTGATAAAATTGTCATTAATTAAGTATTTCCGTATTGGCCGAGTTACAAGTCCTCGGTCCGTTGTATTGGCCCGAGACGAAGTCGAGGGCCAATACAAAGGACCGAGGACCTGTAACTAGGCAAATACGGAAATACTTAATTAATAACATTATATTATATAGATATTATTGTATGGGCAGTTTCATATCACATCCTGTATCAGCCAATGACCCCAATATGAGTACCAGAGCTTTAGCTTGAGGGCTGATATTGGTAGAGGGCTGATACAGGATGTGTTAAGTGTTAAGAAAACACCCATATCATACTATGTTTATCATATATCGTCAAATCGAGTTCTAGCTTCAATTTAGGTCTTGATATGGAATTTGGCCCTTAAAGACAGGCTGATACAGATTTTTGGCATGCAAAATCACTGGATCCATAAGCGAGTATATAATAAAATAGGATATGAAAAGATACACATGGAATATATACTCTTGGCATTCCTTTAATTCTTACTCTAGTTTCTGACATACTGTTTTAATTTAATTTCCCTGGGGAGTATACAAGCAAGCAGCCAGTTTTAAAATGTGCAATCTTTATTCAACATTAATTTATCTTCCAAATCATTACCAACAAGCACTGCTTTGTAAAACAAAGACACAGATTTGATTGAGTCATTTATCTTAAGGTGACATCGTAACTCTTGTGGCTCTCTCAGGTCTCCCATCCAGGTATTCACTATGCCCATTACTGCTGAACTTTATCAAAACACAGTCAACTGAGCCTGTTATCCTCTAATAACTGCCGAAATGCTTATCATGTCAGCACACTCTATGACCCAGCACTTATTACAGGTTCAGCCCTTATTAATTGGAGATGGGTGTTTAAAAGGTTATAATTAACAGATAATTATAAATTCTCCATAGGCATTTCATATGAAAAATGCTTTGAAAACTTTTGGCACTCTCTGAATTTATTTTACACCAAGCACTTTATTTTTAGAATATCAACTCGTTGACACTTAAGAGAAAAGGCGTATATGGTATTTTACAGGTTATACGGTAAGCACAAGCAGTGTATACAAGGTACATGAGAAAGTATATATTTATGGCCTGTCAGAAAGCCTATAAATTTTTAGTTGTAACCATGGTAAAAAGGGAATCAACACTGGAACTTATTAAGAGAAAAGAGTATTTTACAGGAAATATGGTAAGCACAAGCAGTGTATACAAGGTCCATCAGACGGTGTATTAAATATGGCCTGTCGAAAGCCTATACATTTTTAGCAGAATACATTTTCAAAACAGAACCAATGCTGCTATTTGTTTGTCCTTCTAACTTTTTCAGTTTTTCTTTAATTTATCATTTAGATAATAAAAATCAGAATTTAGGACTGGCTTAGATTTTCCAAGTATAATATTTTTTATGCATAAGGTGACCAACACTGCAGTTATTGTACAAATTGTATGTATTTTATTTCAAACATGAAGTACCTTGACTTACATTCACACAAATACAGCCATCTCAAATAACATCAAAGATACAGAGATTGTGGTATCAAATAACACAAATCTATGTGTAAAATTGCAATAAACATTCTTGCAAACATGCATTTTCATGTAAAATCACTGTTTAACCTGTGAAGCATTAACCTGAACCGTCTTGAGACACTATTCTTTCAATGAGGATATTTACAATATGCATGGATATTATCCATAATTCACAACATAGAGTCATAAATGGCCTTCCCTTTCCACGTCACTAAAAACTTGATGATACAAAAAAACTCACGATCATGCGAAAGTGTGTTTAAACGCATAATCTAAGCACATAACATAAAGGAGGGTCTGGTTTAATGAAAAGGTTTCTGTGACAGTTTGGATGAAAACAACATACCAAAAATTCCTGGTCCAACAAGACATTTTGAGAAGTTTTATCCGGAAATGACCTCTTTAGAGTTATCTCCCTTCTACCGAGCACAGTTGTGTTGATAATAAATATACGTCAAGGGTACATATAGCCTGTTATACACCTGTGTATAGGTAATTCAGTAATGATGTTCTAATTATCTGGTATAAAACAAATTAACCTTTATTTGAGGTTATAAGAATATGTGCCAGCTAGGTGCGATGTACATTTCTGAAATTGGTATTGCACGCTCAGCACGATAGATATTCTCTCTGAAATGAAGCGATAGTATAGAACGTTCTATTTTCTTGAGGTTGAACAAGTTGGAATGGAAAGAATCACTAATTTGAATTGCTTCAAAATCAAGTAACTGATGACAATGTGTGAGTGAATTCATCAATATTTATTCAATCGTATATATGGACTTTAGATTTTGTGAATAAACATCGCTACGATAGTCACGCTTGCACTACTCATATCCCCTCAGCACCTAAATAAACTCGTCCATTCATGATCTAAAAATAGATCCAGGTTATTGCGTGTAATAACAAAACGCCAATGACAATCATTGCACGGCCACCGACTAACCCACATTCACTAATTGCTACAATTGGTGTATATTGCACCTGGGGTTTAAAAAAAAGCAAATAAGACACAGCTGATGACCTAACCCCGGACGAATGCCGCTGCCCTCGAATCGTGGGCGTGTTTACCGAAGCATGACCGGGGATTGGAAAAGGGGCGATGATTGTCGCGGGCACCTGTAATACTCATAGCAGACTCGGCTATGGCGCTCGGCCTCAGGTGAGCGAAATGAAAGTGACGACTGATTGTGATACGAAATAGACATACAAGGGAGGAAATACCTGTGGGACCATGATAAAAGACTCTGAAGATAATAGTGAAGTCGGAAGGTGAGTTGATATAATTGATGAAATTTTGTTGACGGTATGACCGGTGAAAAGATGACAGTAGCTGTTTCTGTGTTGTGTAAAGAATTTAATGTGCACTTTTATGGTTTAGGTGTAATAAGGTCGACTTGTTGTTAACAAGTGTGCTCAATTATCAACATCTTGTCATGCATGTCATGATGTTGAATATTGGATGTACTGATCTAACCCAGAAACAGCTTTCAATAGTGTAAAACAGTGACGTTAAAAACTGCAAATCTATTTATTAATCAAGGGTCAGTTGTTTCTATATGTATACAGTGCAGTACTGTTAGGAAGTATTAATCTTTACTTTTAACCACTACATTACATGTAATATAATATACTGAAAATCTACTATAGTTGTTTTCAATGAAATATGTATATAATAAAGCTATGAGAAAAATAACAATTCAAATATAGTAACCATAATATACATGAAATATAAGATTCTGTATCATTGATACTTACCAGGCAAGCTGTATTATCATTGTGTAATTATTTAATAAAAAATCTATCACAATATATCTAAAAAAATTATAAATACACTACATGTAATTGTTATTTTTTAATTAATAAAAAGAATGGATGGAAAAGATACCAACAATGACATAGTTTCTGCACTATTGATATCATCTATCAGGAAATTGTATAACTGAGGTATGCAAACTTCTGAGACTTTGAGGTTATGCGCTAATGATACTCCATATCATTGAGACATTTAACTATAGATGACAATTCATCTTACAAAAGTAATTCAAACTTGTATAGTGCTCATACAATACTCTAATGGGACAAAGTACAGTGTGACAGGGTCTTCTTGTAGGACCTTTATACCTTTATACTTATACATATAAGTCACCCTGGTGTGCTGTACTTTTAGACAGTTTTTGTATTCCAGTCACAACAAGGTCAATCCCAGGCTTCGGTTACGTGACATTAAAGTGAATGTGAGAGGGAGCACAGTCTGCAAGGTTTACACAGTAGCTTGTATTTGCTGTAGCTGGCGTCTTCAATCCCTCTTCTCTATCCTTAGCCATTGAACCCCCCCCCCATCATTCCCTACTTATTCCCAGACAGTGAAGTAACTCTGCATCAACCCATGTTTCGTATCCCTTTCATTTGCTACCTGGCAAAGTTATTCCTCACAATCACAGAATCTGAAATTACAAGCATTTCACTCAACCTGATGCATTAATTTGCAATACAAATTCCTGGAGATTCCTGGAAATTTGAACCTTCACCCACAAGTCATAACTTGCGGTAGTCTCCATACCAGCCTTGCTGCTTTTTGTCATCTGTGATACTGTGTCATCTGTGATACTGTGTCATGTGTGATACTGTGTCATGTGTGATACTGTGTCATGTGCTTTTTGTCATCTGTGATACTGTGTCATCTGTACTTTTTGTCATCTGTGATACTGTGTCATCTGTGATACTGTGTCATCTGTGATACTGTGTCATCTGTGACTGTGTCATCTGTGATACTGTGTCATCTGTGATACCGTATCATCTGTGATACCGTGTCATCTGTGATACTTTGTCATCTGTAATACTGTACCAGTGCACACTAAACTATCAATTTGACAAAAAAATAGTGCACTTTCATTAAAAATCAATAAAAAGAGAAGTGAAGCCATAGTTTGCAACAGACATGGTACAACAGGGGTCTAAGGTTTCAAAGACTATTTACACTACAATTGTTTTACATGACCATGGTAGTACAGGGGTTAAACTCATCAATGACAAAACATTAATCCATTTTATCGTATGTTTATTTATGGCAGACAAGGGTTAATAATCTAACTGTTTAGAAATTTAAAGTCAATATAAGAAGCCATATATTCCTTTTTAAAATCTATGATTTCAAGACTACAAGTTTATTTGCAATAAAAGCTCTGTGAGTTGTCTGCAGAAGAGTATCTCTGTTTCACAGGTGACTCCATAATAATCCACAGGTTCAGAATCGCTTTAATTATCTGAAACTCAAGCCTCTTTCCCTCACTGTATAAACGCAGTGTATATATCCACCAGCTTCTTGCTCATGCACTAAGGGGGATATACACAATACAAGGCTTGTTTCACCAGTTTTTAAACATTTATGATTTCGTTTGACAAGCTCTACCACTTTTTGTTCATTTGTCTTTCTACACCTTTATTTTGTGCTTGGAATTTAATTGGAGACCTAAAAAGCTTATAGCAAACATAGAAGCATTATAAGTTTGATGTTAACTATGTTATGCAAAATATATGTAGGAATTATAGATATGCATCGTTATTTACCTTATTCGCAAATGAAAAATCTCGTCTATAGTATTTTCAATGGTTTAATATTTTATCTTATTTTGTTTTATGCTAAGTTATGAGAAACTTTTTCTTGAGGCATTCTCACATCATGTCATTATTTTCTTGAAAAATTTGCTTCTGAAACTGACATGGTTCACATAAAACTTGGTGTTTATTTGACAGATTTAAGATCAAAAGACAAGTGGGCTGTAAAACCATAGACCATGAGCAGCACTAAAATAAATTCCTTTTGATGTACACATGTGGAAAATATTCCTACCAGGTATACCTACTAAGATTTAAAGGGAAAGTTTACAATAATCATACATACAGTATGGACTCCACACTGCAAGTACGATTTTTATCAAAAGATTAAAATCCTTTTCTCAAGTATGATGAAACTGTGGTGTGCCATCCATTGCTGGTGATAGGTGGCTGACTCTTAGGCGGGGTCTACACTACGTCCGTTTTTTTCATGCGTTGCGATGCGAATCAAATAGAACCTGTTCTATTTTATTCGCATCGCAATTTATAATCGCATTGGAATTCCCTATATAATGTCATATTTTCATCATCTGAAGGGGTATTTCCCACTACGTGTAGGCAAAGCAGTCATACAAAAAGTATGTCAACAGAGATCTGTACATCAATACATACAAACATACATTCAGACTTGTATACATACACACATGTACATATATACATCTGTACCTACATACATACATTTGTACATACCGTGCATCCATCTGATTCTATACATAAAACCTGAACATACACCCATTGTACACACACCTACAGTAACCTACATGCATCTAGACATACATACATATACATGTACTTACATAACATATGGAACTAAAACAATGATATTCTCATAATAATCCCATGCAAAACGCATGTAGTGTAAACCACCAAATCGCATGCGTCAACACAATGTGATTTATTCGGACGAAGTGTAAACCCCGCCTTAGGGTGTGGGTTTGAATCAGGTTTCAATGATTTTACATAATCCAGTACTGACTGATGCTATGAAATCTAAATCCTGATGACATCCCAATGCCATGATGTCACAAACATGATGTCACAATGCTAAGATACCCCTGCACTGAAAGTGTAATTGTCAAATGTATAAAAGTGTTCAGAGATGTCCTTTTCATTAAAAGTAATGAGAAATGATTTTGAAAGATAAATGGAATCTCGACCTTGTCCTCTGATATCAAATAAATCACCACTTGTTGATAAGAGTCAAATACTCACGGCAAGCCTCAGATATGGTAATTCTTATCAACTCCTGTTGATATATTTTATATCAGAAGACACTTGGTGAAATTCTCTATTTATTGAGTGTGGGTTAGCGCGTTCAGTTTTGGATCAAAAGGTCTGGGTTTCGAATCCCGCCAGGGGCACGCCAACTTTGTCTGTAGTAGAGAACTCTTCTACACGCAGTAAGGTTTGGGTGCAATGCTATACTGAATTTCAGCGTAGTACCACCCATGGTTTGTTAGTTCCAGCCGTTGCTCGCAGGTCTCACCGCAATGCATAGCCACATGGTGATGCAGGCTTTCTCCCTGCCATAACACTACAGCTGTGATATAAGTGAAATACAATTGAAAGTGGCGTTAAACCCCAACTCACCTCACCTCACCTCACCTCTCTAATTATTGACACCAGTTTTTAAAACTTAAAAGTAAACTTCAAACTTTTGACCTCTCTTAGTAATTCTTAACAGTAAACAGTCAGACAGTTGAACAGTTCTCTTACCTTGTATCTTCTAAATACCTTCGTTTTTAAAAAAAATCCAGAGAACACGTAATGGCAACTGAAAACAGTTTCACAGATTCTTTTTTGTTTTTATGACATTTTCCTTCTTTTCTTTAGAGTGAAGATGTTTTCTCTCAGTCTAATCTTTGAAGCTTTGGAATTCTTTTGTAGCATATAAGACGCAGAAACGTTTTAACAGGTCATGATGACTTTGTGTGATGGTTTCTTTCAAAACAATAAGCTATTTTTTTCACTTACTTTATTTTCGTTAAAAGGAAAGTGTTTTGTCAGTGAAAAGACATGTTTATAATGGAAAAAAATTTCAAACGTACCAACGTAACAATTTGTTCAAAATCTGTATTTCTCGACTTGCGAAAACCCAAAAAATTTCCTTGTTAAGCAGTCGACCATAAGTGCAAGGATAAATCTTATCCGAGGAGGTTGTAAGTATTTTTTTAACCATTTGATTAATCTAACTCTTTGCAAGTTTCCTAGTACCGGTATATTAGAAACGTGACCCAATGCAATTATGCACATGAAATATCTTTCGCAACTGTCAGTGGTTTTTTTGTTTATAATTATTAATGTATTCTTCATGAAAATAGAGGGAAATAGGAGATAGCAGGTGATATATCCTGGTTTATTTTAGAAAAGGGCTTCTATGTTTAGCATTGTTAATGGTCAGCCACTCTTCTTATAGATGCATTCAGGAAACACTGGTGACAGGGTTTGCTGTTTCGGCACATTTACATGAAGCTCCCATTTCTTTTACATGGCACATGTAACTGTTGTAATTATTTTTATGTGACACATAAGAGCCTAAAAACTTGTTACGACTTGTCGTCACCCTGGTGTTGTGAGTCTAGCAGGTTTAGAAGATATGTAAGATTTATGAAATTATTTAATGATTTATGAATTTATGGTACCAGGTATATGAAGAAAGTCTGTTACCTCTTGATATAGAAAGGTGAGTTTGTTGCTGGGCACTCCATGTCAATTTATTTCTTAAAGATCACATTTTTATGTGGCATTTGTGTTTCCTTTTTTTATGTGGCATTTGTGTTTCTTTTTATTATTTGGCATTTGTGTTTCGAGCTTAAGCTCGAAAGCAATGAGACTGATCAGTAGCATAAATAAAAAAGCAAGTAGCGAAATAAGTCTTAAATAAAGTGTCATGTCCTTTCAGGGTGGGTGGGCGGTAAAGTGTAATATTTTCCTGTTACCTGTGTAAAGTGATTAGATGTGTAACAGTATGATGATGATCCTTGAGTAATTTTCACCCATGATGTTATTTCCATGATAACAAAACTGTTGAAACCCAGTGAATCAGTCTGATCAAAAGTGACCCTGTTCTGAAGAATCAAATCTGCAAAATAATGCATCTACCAGGATACGAACTGGTTCCATAGATTCCTGGCTATAAGGTCTGAGGACACCCCATAGTGCATGTTCTGTACCAGGTTAGTGCAGGCAAAATTTAGTTATCAGCTGGCCGATCACCTCATAGTTTTTAAACGATCCCCATTTTAAACACATTTGGAATCATTTGTAATCATGTTCTGAATTTTACGGAAACAGACAAAAGAATAGCTACGGAAACAGACAAAAGAACAGCTTTTATTAGAGGTCTTGTGATTGGCTAACTGTATTGTATCAGAACATGGGAGCGTACAGATCATCATCAGACTGAAGAAACCTCCAAATGATATTGTTTGTATCCCGGTACATTCTCTATTTTGCAACTTTTATTCCTCAGTCAATTTTAATCAGATTGTCCAGTGAATAAATGCATACCACTTCAAGACCCAGACTTTCCTTTCCTTTCCTAGAGTTTCCCAAAGTTTCAATATGTTTCCCCAAAATATATATTATTACTCTCCAAAAATTCCCATCTCAAAATAGATCTATGGGTAATGAATTCCTAGGGAATGTCAACCCTCTAAAAAGTCCTTGACGCGTCACTCCCCTTTTCATGTGTGTATTGTGGGCCTGGGATGTTTGGAAGATAACAATAGTGGAATGCAATCCAGAGAAGGTAGCCTGTATACCCGATATAGACACTAGCTCCTGGGTATTGTCCTGTCTATCCACTGGGGGTTATAGGTCAGTAGGTCAGATATAGGTAGTATTTACCTTAGTGGCTCAGTGATCCATGCTTAACATAACAAGTGTAACATTGTAATCACTAGTGTTGTTATATGTCCATTTGGGTTATATAGCATTCAAATGTGTACTTTATAGTGTGACAGTACAGTAGTGATGTTGTAAGACAAGTTTGTGATAAAGTGTTACATTGTATACAAATGCTTATATGTTTGTGTAGTTTACAGCTTCTTTATTGTGAAATATTATGAAAAGGAGATATTATGTTATATAAATATCACAGGTGTTTATGTAGTCATTTAGGTCACATAGTATTCATATTATCTAATGTGCCTTCTGTTGTGACACATTATGTTCAAAAGTGAAATGTTATATTACCAGTATGTAGATTAGCTTCAGTTCTGTGTACTAACTAATGCTCAGTATACACATATGTTGTTATGTATATGAATTTATGTTGTGATCATTGTAGTATTATGGCAAAATTCAAATGTATATCAAGTGTTAACACATTTTAGGTACTGATACATTGTTGTCAGGGGGAAAATAATGTAAGAGCAACTTTTTTCCCCTGACACAAATGTATAAAGTAAAATGTGTATTTCTGAATTTTTGTATCACAATGTAAATCAGAGCTCTATACACATGTTACTTTATACATTTGTGTAACATGTATCTCAATGAAAATAGTGTACACTTGCAGTTTTCACTATTCATAGATTGATCAATATACAATTTAGTGCACTAATATAATGACACATTGTGAAACAAAGTATTCAGTAATTTAATGATATGTAGATGTTATTCTTCACACTGGTGTGACAAAATGTTTATATAAATCCATCATAAGACTCTTTATTATGTAATGAACAATGAAATACTCAGATTTTAATAGTTAGAACTACTTTAATCCCCTAATTAAAGGAATGAGAATTGAAAAGCTCATATTATAGTGCTTTGAATAACATATTAAGTTTAAAATTACATAATGAATAAAATTGTCTTCTCAAAAGAGTTTGTCAAATACCAGGGTTATTTCATCATATTAAGTTGTCTGTCATTCTCACCAAGATATGTGTGGTTATCGTCTCAGTATTTCAATGATTTATTTGAAAATAGACTCAAAGGAAGGAGAGGCAGATTATGTGGGTGAACATGTACAATATAGATGCATGAAATATCTTTACAGCTTTTATTTACACTAACCCACAGTTTCCCACACAGTTTATATATAGACGTACATTTGTTCTGCTTTTATCAAAGATAACCTGTTTGAACAAAGGGGGAGGTGTATATACACCCGAGTGGAAGTATAGGGAATCAGCTTTAATAAAAAGTGATTAATTAAAGTTGATTCCCAATACTTCATCTCAGTGTTTATATGATCGGATGGTACAACCGCCCTCTTTTTCAACCTTACTATTTAACGTTTACATTAGCCTACCGCCCGGTATCCTTTAAAGAAACCGTGGATAAGTACACCCTCTCAAGTTTACACATAACCTGTTTGAATATGTTGCTGTCTATTGAACAAGTTCTTTGGTTGCCTTTACTGCACTTGGAGCTGTCAATGTATTGTTCAAGATGTGTATTCTATTTTCAATATAGAAGCATAGAAATAATTCTCTTTCATCTTGTCAAAACACTCTAAGAGATATGGTTGATTGTGTAATAATCTCTCTGCTTGGACTAGGACTTTTACTGACATATAAATTAATCAATCTGAGTGGTCAATTCACAGGAATTAGTAATAAGGGGAATAAATCTTAGATTAGTAATTGGCTAATTCAGATTGATTTCTCGTGAATACTCTGGAATTTGCAGGTAAAGAGTTAAATTGAACTGTGTACAATTTAGAGAATTACATACGTTTATCATGAATGTACATTAAAGCAGTGGCCGATCCAAAGGCAGTTCAGTGGGTTGGAATCCCGTATCCCTTAGGATTTTGCATGTAAATTTTAATAAAAACCCTGAGTGAACTCCTCCCCCCTTTTCATGTTTTCACTAAGGGAACGCTCAACCCCCCCCCCCCCCCCCCCCCCCGCATAAAATTCCTTGATCCACCACTGAACAGTATATATGTCTCAATGTCATAAGTGAATATGAAGTATTTAAAACTTATGTTGAGTTATGATGATGTGCATCCCATTAAAAACTTAGGTAAATGTCATAAATATATCTTCATGACATTTACGTTGCATGTTTCATGAGAGCTCTAAAATGAATGACGTCAGCATATACCGGTACATTGAAAGCATATATAAATCTGTTTAATTCTTTTAAACTACTGATGTCTTCCCTTTTACGCACTTCATGGTAGATTTTGAATGTATGAGTCACGGACACGTTTATATGCAAAATTTGTGAATATTTAATTTTAAAAATGAAATTGTAATTACATAGTTTAGTGCTCTATCTCCGACAAACCTCTTAAGCTCATTCTAAACACTTCGTCTACGTTTAAAGGTAAGAATTTTCAGGCTGCAAATATTTACTCAAGACTTTAATTTATTTAAATTTCATGTATGTTAATCGAAGCCAAATGAAGACTAAAATTGATACAAAGTTGCCATCAGTAAGCCATATAGCATGGCCATTGAGCCACTAATGATATGAACAAGCAGTACAAACATTGTAGTCAATGTTGTCAAGCATGAACAGGGGGTGACAGTCAATAAAACAAGTATGATCTAACAGGTATGAGATAAGAGAGTATAATACACCTTTACCTGGACACTATGGTGTTTATAGTATTATCAACTGCCACTTTGAACTCGGCCTATTAGACCATTATGTGTTATCAATGGTGTGAACTGGTGTTTATTGCATTAACAGATAGGTGCTTTAGTACACTTGAACCAACACAGAGACAAAGGACCCTGATAGTACCCTCCTAATGTTGATCAAGATTATGTAAGATTTGCTTACCTCACCTGTGTGGGAGGGGGACCGTGGGAGGAACACCTGGTGAGATGAGAGATAACAAGTTAGATTTTCTTCTGCAGACATTAGAAGAATATTCAGGCCTGGTGGAAAGTTTACCAATGATTAAAGTGAATCATTTATTAGCATTTGAAAACATAAAGGAAAACAAAGATGTATGGATAGTCAACCTCTTATTGCAATAAATGCAATGAAGAAGTTGACTTTCCATAAAACTTTATTTTCCTTCATCTCTACAAGTTATTTGACAATTTAGTCTGCTCATGCAAAGACATTGAGCGGTTGACATGGACTGCGATATTATAAGTGATTTATTAAATTTGCCATTTTATCAGAATCTCAACCGGTACTTAAAGGGAAAGTTCTATCACCGATCTATCGGTAGCATCCGCCATATTGGATTCTTTGCATTACGTGAAATGAAAACAAGCTATATTTAATCTAATTTTACACTTTCTAAAAAATAAAATATATACAATGATAGAAAATTCACATAGTAACAGATAACATATAATACAATTAATAAATAATATGCTGTTAGACTGTAGCGAAATTTTCCCCACTCGCAGCGCCGATAAATGGCTTCAGTTCTCATCGTTTTTATTTTTCAACAAGTGTGTGCTTGCCTTTATCAATTTGTGGAATATGAAGTCATCAAAATATTACTTTCATTAGTATCTTTCAATTTGACTGTGTTTTAATCATGTATTAATAACATATATGTGTAAACAGGAACATCTTCTCGAATTTCGTTTCCACAAAAAATACCCCGATAGAACCCTCCTTTTAATATCTTACACTCTATAGCTTCCCATTAAAGTAATTGTTACAAACTTTAAATCGAAAGAATGGCTCAGAGCATTATTATGAGTATTGAAAATGATGTGAAATCATCCAAATAATGAGTGCTTGTAGTGTAAGACAAAACTTATGAAGCATCATCCTTATTGAGTGTGTTGATTAAACAGTATTATATTTTTAAAAAAACATTGACATCTATGACATAAACCTTTAAAAAAAGGATAAGGACTGAGATAGCTTATATAAATGCTTTTCCTTCAGACATACATATGACAAGTGCTGCATAATTACATACATGGAAATCGCAGTTCACTCTGACAAATGTTACAATATCTGAAAATTACTACTATTAGAGATCAATGCATGTGAAGCAGCCTCTTTCACATACATATTCCTACTTGCTTACATACATGAATATTACACCTCATTCATAGATAGAACTTGTAACAGGTGGGTCATGAAAACCTAGCCTCGTCATACATCGCAGTTTCACCGGTACTTAGCGAGCTACCTGCCTCTAATACTATGTAAATATGTGTTTATATACAGTTTACCTGAGGCTTAACCGATGATAATCAGCTTATTTCCCTGCATAGCAGTGTGTCAGGCAGATGACTAGAGGCAATTAGCTTAATTAGCTGTTATCTATTAGTGAGAGCTTGAAGTTTACCTTTCCAATAATGTTGTGACATGCTGGAGCTAATTCAACTGTACAATGCACATTTTTTGTTTTATTGTAAGTTTGTTTGACAAATGGATGATTTGAGGATTATCGGTATAAGGTCTTTGTAGGATCATGAATATTTAATGGAGTTCGAAATGTGTACAAAATGGAGTTAGGAAATTTGAGTGGGGCACAAGGTTAAGCTGTTAAGTCCCTGGTTGCACAATTTAATGACACATTATCATAAATTTCTTCCCTCCGATGTCTCTCTTTGTTTATCCTTTCATGTCTGACTTCTTTCAGTCAATCTTTCAGTTTGAAATGTGGATAGAATTAACTGAGGGTCAGGAGCCTACCCTTCCTGCTGGTACAGTAACTACAGAATCATTTCTGTTCTTCTGTCACCGTCTCAGTTGATCAAACTTCACTTGTAAATATCTCCTCATTGCACTTTGTCATTTTGGAAAAGATTACTATTTGATGTTATTTCTTTAATTATTGATTTTGATCATTTGAAAAAAAGGAAGATTTGGAGATTAAAACCTTTGCTATATGCTTCCTGGTGTAGCAGTCATTGATTGTTATTCTCTTTCATCTGTCCATCTGTCTGTCTGTCCAGTGATGGACGATGAAGTTTATCAAAATTGGAGGGATCCTCATTTACCTGTCGATTAGGAGAATGGCCGCCAATCAGTGCCATCCAGGTCAGTCACCTAATACAGGTGAATTAAACAGAAGGGCAGGTATGCCTGGTTGCCTAGCAACTGCAGGTGAGAGATGTTTATGAGCGATGTCCGTCCTCTTGTTGTGAAAACTTGACCATTTGGACAACACCAAAACGTGACTTGCGATGAAGACATCACAGTGTAGTGCTCATTTGTGGCCCGGTGTTGATATTGCTGGAGAAACATATTTGCTTGTGAGAAGGTAATCCTGGTGCATGGCTTCAGCTGGCTACTGTCTGGCTGGCCGATTCAACTGAAATGTGCTTCTGGGTGCCGTTGCACAAAACACTTTTAATCACTAAGGTAGCCTAAGTGCAATGTTAAAGGATGGCACTAAGGTTAACCTAAGAGAGATAAGGTTGTTTTGTGCAACAACCCCCTGGCATTTTGACCCAGGGGCAGATAACTTTTTTAGAAGGGGTAAGGGGGAAGAGGCGGTTAGTGGCAATCTTGTTCATTGGGCAGAAGAAAACTGAATGATACAAAGTCTCTCTCTTTGAAAATGGGGGCCACCTCTCCACCCCACCTTCTGTATCCATCACTGTGACCCGACACAGAGTATTCCTATTTTATCCCATCTTTCACTAGTGGACAATCCCAGCCTATTCCTTTTCTTAACGAGTTGAGATTCCTCTAAATTGACAACTCAGAATGGTTTGGCAGTAATTCATTCAGCATAAGAGTTAACATTATTTTTGTTCTCTAGGGGTTTGCCAGCTTAATTCACAAAATGACACATTTGGACATGAAACATCTCAAACGTATTTCCATGGCAACGTTTGAAGTTAGAACCAGTGAGGGTTATCTGTTCAGATTCGGTGTTAGTTTTTGCCGAGGTTGGTGACAACGGACAGCCGCTTGTCTTCAAGATGACAGCGTGAGTTATCCTGTCAGTTGTCTCCCTTTGTTGGCAGTTTCGCTACACTCCCTGTTGATTCTTAGTAAGCAGTCTTGATGTCATCTCTATAGTGCAGGCAGGTGCTTGTTCCTCCTTCAGTCAGGTAGTGTTCCCTCTTCATAATAGTTCAGACATATAAGGCTTATTTCATTTCTTATTTTTCGCACTTTCATTTATTCTTCTGGTTATAATTGTTGTCAACAAGAAGTACAATGTTATAACTTACATGTTGTTGTGTAATTTTGGTTCGTCTACTAAATATTTCAAGAAAATGTTTTTAATTCTCTACTTTATTGGTATTGTTTGTAAGTTTGAATGTTCGCTGGTTCGTTTCTAGTAGAAACTTTCTACTGTTGTCAGGAACATTTCTTATAATTATTGTTTCATAAGTTTTATCAGGTTCGTTAAAGGTACATCCATTGTGTTGTTGGGGGTCAAATGTGCCAAACGTTATAAATGGTCTTACTATATCGAGAAGTACCAACTGTTACCAAAAACTACCATTTTGATGATACTCGACTTATAATGATGATATGAAGGTAAAATAGTTGATTTCTGATCAAAAACCGGACAATGCACCGCGTGTGGCGTTTGTCAATGTCAATTTTGGAATCTTATTTAGACCAGACAAAATAACAAATTTGGGTTGATAATGTTTAATAGGTCATATAACTACTAGGCAATGTAAATAGGACATACACTTTCAGTTTCTGCACATGCATAATGATGTTACTCGATTTTAATTGGAAACTAGTAATTATGATATATTTGGTGGATTGGGGATGAAGATGCAAGCTGAGTGATTTCTTTTTGTATTGTAAACAGCACATATGGTGTGTTGGAACGTATTAAAGCCAAATAAAATTGTATGAAACACAATGGATGCACCTTAAACATGTATAATAATAAATTCATATTGAAAATGATGGTATTGTTTAGTGATCATTTAATTACATGTTGTGTGATATTGTGTGATACAATTCATGAAAGATTGCTGAGTAGGATGTTCCTGACATATTTCATTGACCATTCCACTAATTATCATTAAAAATATTTAGAGGATATTTGTCTGGTATTTGTCAAGAAAAGACAAATTTTCTATTTATTATATGACCAAATCTTTGCATATTCACCGAAATCGACTTGCATTTACGTTAAGTCGGCTCCAGAATGAGCCTGTCGCCTCAGCAACAATGTGACGTCATGAACGTGTCATGACGTCGGAGCATTGTTTTATTACGTCAGGTCATTGTTATATCAGTCACTAGTGACTGATAACACGTTCCATTGTTATTTTCACTAGTGACTGATAACACGGTTTATTTTCATTGATAGATCCCGGTATTTCACCTGCAATCATATAATAATGTTTTTTTCGTTTAATGATATTTTATTTTAATCAGTTAAACAATATTCAAGGTATAGATGCACAGATATACAAATTTTTAGTCTTAAAACCTGTTTCTCGACTGAAACATGGCGAGTGTTTATTTTGTATACCAGAAAAGAAATGAAAGAGATCCTCTGTGTAGTTATAATGAGATGTTCCTTTTCTTTGAATTACAAGCCAGTGAAGCGTACATGTGGCACAATGGGTGTAATTTATTTTGGCTAAGATGTAAAACTTTCAATAGTATAGTGAGATGTGCATGTTGCCCCTTACCTGTTTTGAAGTTATTGTAAATTCATATTATAAAATGAAGCATTTTCCCTTTAAAAATTAATTTCCAAAGTATAATTATTAAACATTTGACAATCTTTTATGTGTAATATTTTGTTTTCTATATTTTAACAAGTTTTAAACACAATTTTAATGTATCTGCAGTTGATACTTTTTAAAAAAAAATTCATTTGAAATTGAAACTCTTTAACTTTAAATGCCTCTGCTGAAACGAATAAATATAATAGAACTGTGTCAGAATGAGTTTAAATGTGTTTCATTAAAAATTTATAATGTTTCACTTTACATTTTTAGATTACCGGTATTATGAATCATTTGAATATGTGAACATATATCTGAACAGAATTGCAACTATTGTATGAATTATGATGAGATGGCTGCAGCTGAGACTTTTTAACACAATGTTTATTATATAAAGTAATGAATATTTACAACCATTAATTTACTAGATGACTGGATTTCATCTTAAATTCTCATTTTGATGCGTATAGAATTTCTTTATTCTGAAAATCAAGAACATCTTGACAAGAATATATAAACTGAAATATGAGAGAAATTTTCTTTCTGTATATTTCTTTGTCATATGTTATTAAATGCATTTTCATATCTATCAGTATGTTATGTCATATATGTACTGTTCAATGCTACCATGTTGCGCATGCACCAAATCTTTACTTTCTCTCTGTAAAATCGCCCCTATACCCCTCTGTGTGGATCTAGAGAAATAAAGAATCTTGAATCTAACGCTGGAAACAAAAAGAATGGACAAGTTTATACAAAAAATCTCTATTATAATTCACCATTTATATGCCCATTTGAAATATATATTCATGTACAAACTGCATGTCAATAATAGTATATAACTGTCACATTGTATATATATATATATATATATGCAAGGCAAATACATATTTGACATGCCTAATTTGATGACTTTAAATTTCCTTCCTTCTAAACAAAGTTCATTGTCTTGATACACTGTACAAACTTAAACATACAACCATTAATTATGGTTATTAATTACAACCTAAAGCGTGTGTCACCTATGAGGTCAGAAGGGCTCAAGCATTTACGTCATTATACCGTAAAATAAAGCTAAAAAAACGATGACCTGTTGGTAAAGCAGGTATGAGCGGCACCAGCGTACATTAACTACATACCACGAGGCAGGAAGCTGTCTCAAGTCATTGTGTCGTCCTCACTCTCCCGGCTTATTATATATGCGGAGCAGGCCCAGCACAGGACATGTCAGAAAATAGAAATAGAACAGAAAAAATATATATTTCCTCGTTTGGGGTCTATGCTATAGCAGGATTGTGAAGAATTCTATCACACACTTCAATGTGCTTGTATGAACTTTGAGTGAAAGGGGAGAATGTTAGTTATTGTTTCATCTAATTGTTTTTAATTGTTCAATTGTATTAAAAATACAGTGCAATCTAAATTCTTGACTTATTAACACTTCACTTCACCTGTTCAATCAATTCTGTGTGTCCAATATGCAGGAACCACAACTTGCATCAAATGGAAAATTTCGGAATTGGCAACCTGCTACAGATGAATCATTATTCTGGAGTACAACTGTTTAAACTGGTTGAAGTATTATGAGCAATGAAAAGCTGTATATTAGTTACACATGTATTTCATTTTACTTATCCTTTCATTGTGTTGAATATGATAATATATACTTATATCCTTTCTTGATTCAAACTGCAGTGTACATTCTTTTCCTAACTATGTTGGCTAGTCCTGCCCCATGACTGTGTAAACAAAGCCTTTAATACAGTCTAGATCCTTATTTATCAAGTCTAGATAAACTGAATACACATGGACTAAAAGTATTAAAAAAATATAATCAAAAGGATGGAGGTACAGTTATTAAAAAATCCATAGACTAAATCTAATCTACATGTAGGCCTATACACTGTGTTTGTGCATGTGGTAAAGAGGCTTCTATTCAAGCTTGTTACTTGCAGCTTTGTCATTTGGTGTAAGTTGATAAACGACTGAGAAAAGTTTTGAATCGATGTATAGTGATGAAACGGTAGATTTTCAATTGACTACATTGTGAAGAAAACCATGTCAAGTTAAGGCAACATGTCATCAACCGAACAAGTATATCAGTACAAAATCTCTTCTTCCAACTGTGCATTAATAAGGATACTCTTGGACAGTGCTGAAAACAGTGCAAGATGGGTGTGTCACAAATGTTTTAGAGCACCTGTATACAAGGGGACACATTAACCAGTGGCAGATTCAGGGAGGGGTCAGGGGGTTCAAACTAACCCCCCCCCCCCCCCCCCCCCTTTTTTTTTCAATGAGTGAAACCTACCCCCCTCTGAAAAATTCTGGATTTGCCACTGTAAGCTGTAATGTAAAGATGCAGGCAAGAATAGAGACCCGTCATATGAATAACGATTTACAATTATTGCTTAGACCAAAGGAGAGAAAGATTCTACATACTAGGACTCTTTTGAAAAGTGCTTCGGGGTACCTGTTATCTTGATTACTGTAGCTATTTTACAGTCCTATTTACCCGGTCCTATCATTTTCCTCTTTTGTACTGAGTATAGCAATTACTGGGGTCCTTAGAGGATACACATACTCTGCACATAAAAGAGAGCTTTTTACCTTCTAGGGTTACACACGAAATCTTCACTGTCTGGTTACAATACACCATTTGATATCTTCACTGGCTTTGTGTTCTGTCAGTATCATAACTTCTTAACTAATCATCTGATTTTTATCAAATTTTGAATGGAGATATATAATTACACAAGGGGATGTCCAACTTCCCAATGCAAGGCATAACTCTTGCCAGTCTCCATTACTGGCTGATTTAGGCCTTGCAGTATTTCCTTAAGAAATCTGTGTTTAGAAATCCAGGCCCGCTATGCATTTCCAGTGCAGCGATTCACTGCCTCGACACAAGAAAGCGAGAGAAATACCGCAAGGGTTAAATCAGTCAGTAATGCAGACTGGCAAGAGTTATGCCTTGCGTTTGGAAGTTGGGGGATGTCATGTATAACAGTTTTGAAAATATTTTCTTAAAATTTTGCAGTTTGGGGTAGAATGGCACGAATTTACTAAAAGTTTGGATCAAACTTCCATTCTATTTATGACAGAATTAAAGGAATGGACAGAATTAAAAGAATTGCAAAAATTATATGCATAGCAACTTCTTTTTTCATGATATCTGACGTTTCAACACAGATTCTTGTGTCGTTATCAAGCTATTCTTATCATTCCAACTTCTAAAATGCCCCTTAAAGAAGAATTGAATGAGTCTTCAAAGGTAACTTATTGAGGCTGTCACCATTTTAAAACCTCCAAATAATTTGCATTGTTTCATTCTACAATGTATAATCTGTTACCCTTCCAATTGAACGTCAAATCTTCAAAGGTGATCCAAGATTATGTCCCCTGACTCAAGATTATGTCCCCTGACTCAGGATTATGAAATGTTATCGCTCAGGGCATCTGGGTTATGACAGTTGACATGACGTCTTGTCAGTTTCCTGAAATGTACATGCTGTTGGGAGCTCAACTTTACACAATGTACACTGCCGAAACGTTGCTGCCTAGCAGAATTATCTATGTATATTACAACTCATTAAATTGTCTTGAAAAGATGGCTGTTCAGAGTACAGTACACACTTTACTACTGTCATTGAAGTCATATTTGCAAAACCCTTCCTGGTGGTGGTGTGGTAAGTGGTCAGTGCTTGCCTGGCTCTGAAGGTGTGGGTTCGAATCCCGCAAGGGACCCGGCCTAAAAAAGTACAAGAATTTGTACTATTGAAGGTAGTGTTATCCCAAATGTGACAATGTTAGATTCTTGCATCGTGGAGTTACGGGAATCACAGCTCGTCAGCAAAGACAGTTATCTTGATTAATCAACGAGGGGCAAATGATAGCCATACCTAGAATATTATAGTATTAGCAGGCAAAGCTTGAAACATAGTGAAATTAAACTCGTACAATTTTTCTTGCTTGTTTGAAACACTGCCCTACTGGATGTTAAATGTTTTTAAGCTGAAGTTTTTAGATTCAAATAGCACTTAAGGAATAAAAAAAGTTCAACACATTAAATAGCGAATCAGAAGAATAATAAAAAAAAATAAATGAAGTATTTTGTTCATGGATGATCTAGACCTCAAGTTGAAGATGTATTTTTTCACATGACTTCTTATTCTGTAAAGTCCCTTTTCAACAAACATTCCAAATTCATTCTCAGACAAGTGATATTTTAAATTTTTCTTCCTTCATCAACAATCTACTCAGTTGTCAAGGAAGATAATGAAGGCTAATTACTCAGTAATTCGTTAAAATCCAACCACAGGTGTGTCAAGTTGTTTATTATAGTCCGAACCAAATCACTTAACACAACATCAGACATTGACTTTCTACTTTGTGCGGACATGTTTCACCAGACAATTGTTTCTTAATTGCGTCGTCATGGATACTTTTAATCCTGTCTAGTTGGGGAGTGGTCAGACATTGGCTGGAGGGATTGCTGACCACTAATAGCCTGAGGGCTGAGGGGACAGTTATTGTTACAGGTCAAGGGTCAAAGTTGAATCCAATAGGGTTCATGCTTAGGTCATTGGGAGACTTCATTTTACAGATTTTATTCATGTCAGGTATAAAATATTTTTTGGCTACATCTTTTAAGCTTGATTAAATCTCAATTCAGGACACAGCAGAGGTGATTTGAACTTTTATTTTTCCAATGCTAACCATGTATCCAATTTTTAAGATAATACTTAAATCAACTTTCTACCTTAGAGTCAATCAAGTCTTTGACAAAATCATGTGTCAAATGATTAACCCATAAATGAGCTCTTGGTGTTTGTTCTGTTAAGTGTTCATCTTGTCGCCCACAATGAAATCGTCTCTACCTACCATTTTGTAGTCCGGGAACGTGCACCCCCTCTTTCTCAAAAAAATTTATCCACCTCTGATATATATGTTCTATATTGTCTAAGATGTAAAGTTACTCTCATTTCACAATATACACTGACGTTGCCTGAATAATAACAAAGGTACATGATATATATGATATGATATCATTATATGGAAGTAGTTACATGTGTCAGTTTCAATGAAGTCTCCCAATGGAAATTAACCTAACCATATATATTATTTCATCAGTATATGCTTTTACTTAGTTACAATGCCAGTCAAAACACCTGGACACACTAACCTAGATACCAGGAAAGCACAGGGCTATGGTAGTATTGAACGGTACATACCTATTTATTATAGTCGTTTAGAGATCAATATTTCAGCATTCCATACATTGCGATGTGTGTCAGGTGGTAGTGCATTGAACTAAATGTTCGTAACTGTTTGTCTTAAGGAGAGCAAAATTGTTAGTATATGATTTTATAAATACATATTCTACAAATTGGAATCGTTATTATGTTCTAGCTCTTGTTGGAGCACAGTGGTGTAGTGGTTAGCCGGCTATAGCCACTCACTCCAAAGGTCAGGTTTGAATCCCAGTGGACACACAAAATAATACCTGGTTTCTTACTGTGTTGTGTCCCCTGTGCAAGGTATTTCATCCAAATTGCACTTAGTACACCAAACAGATTTATTTGGTACCTGAACACAGAAGTATGGACTTATATGGTCGCTCGAAGCACTTAGTAGTGGCACCGAAAGTAAATTCCTTCAAGGTAATAATGTACCACAATTGAGAAGTGATTGCACTGGATATCAGACATTTAAATGATCATTATTATTTTAAACTATCAGTAAACTGTCAGGATAGAAAAATACAATACTGTACATTGTGTGATTCTAAAAGAGAACAGTAAATAGTTAGTCAATACATTTAGAAATTGCTGTTCAAATTGCATTGTATGTTATGTGTTAGGGTACATATGCTATAATGTATGCCAGTGTATGAACTAATTTTGAAAAGTAGCTTGATCAATTCAAATGACAAAAATAAAGAAAAACTTCCAAAAAATTACCAGCCCGGAACAAAGTTACCAGGTTCCGGGCTGGCAGGCAGGCCGGCCTTCATTGATATACATATACATGCATAATATAATATAATATAATATAATATAATATAATATAATATAATATAATATAATATAATATAATATAATATAATACATGCATAATATAATATAATATAATATAATATAATACATGCATAATATAATATAATATAATATAATATAATATAATATAATATAATATATCTTAATAGTTAACTAGTTTGTTTCTGTTGTAAACAAATAATTTTTCAATATTAACCGAAATATCTTAGCATTCTACAAATGAATCTTTAACAATACCTTTCTTTTTTTTTCAGAAGCTGAAAGCGACAATGACAAGGTCTTGTTCAGGACTACTTCTGACCTTGACCTTGGTCATGATGACCCTTGCAAGGACAAGGTCAGAAGAGGAGTGTCCCAGGAAGTGTCAGTGTGATGACCAAAAGGCAGTATGTGTTGGTGTCAGCCTCCCAACAGTCCTGGCAGCATTGAGTTCAAACATCACCACACTAGCAATATCTTCTTCAAGCAATATGAGAACACTCCGCCCAAGCGACTTCACAAACGCGGAGAACAATGTCAACCTTCGACAGCTGTCCATCACCAACTGCTGGGTCCAAGATATCCAAGACGACACCTTCCAGACCCTGAAGGACCTTGAAGAGCTCGACCTCAGCTTCAACAACATTGGTTCCATCAGGCAAGGAGCCTTCAACGGCCTCAACAACCTACGGGTCTTGAGTCTGAGGCACAACAACGTGGCCAATGTCGCTAGTGTCTTGCAGTCCCTCTTCAAGCTGGAGAGATTGGATCTTAGTTATAATTCTCTCGAGGACCTGCACACAGGATCCTTTCGGTCTCAGTCCAATCTTGGCACCCTCACACTTGACGGCAATCGACTTGAAAACCTTCATGGGTATGTGTTCCAAGGGCTTCAGAGCCTTCGGCATCTGAGCTTGAGGTCTTGTTTGCTGTCAGAGATCGCCACTGACATGTTGAGTATCGTTAGAAGCATACAGACCCTTGATGTGGGACAGAACCAGATCCAAGAACTACCCACATCAGAGGATTTCCGGAACCTGCCGTCTTTGCGGCATCTTGTTCTGGACAACAATCAGATTGCTAACCTGAAGAACTCACAGTTTTCGGGGATAACTCTGGACAGGTTGATTCTGTCTGGAAATCAGATTAAACACATCACTCCAGACACTTTCAAGTACTTCAACACAAGAGTGATGGACCTCTCATATAATCAGCTGAGTCATATTGAGGACGATTTTCTTCGTCCAACAGCTCCACAGCTTGAACATTTGAACGTGGCAGGAAATCCTCTACACCTTCTGCCTAAATCAGCATTTAACGGACTCTACAGGCTGAAGATCCTTAACATCTCAAACTGCCAGCTCGAGAGGCTGGAGAAGAAGCAGTTTGAGAATCTCCAGAACCTTCAGGAGTTGGATGTGACCAGAAATAGACTCAGCTACATTCCAAGTGAAGTGTTAGAGACTTTGGACAAGAAAATTGCCTTCCACCTACACGACAATTCCTGGAACTGTGATTGCAATATAAAACCATTAAAACTTTGGCTGGAAAGCATCAGCCTTGACAAAGAGTCCTGTGTGAAAGATACATTGTACAAGGATGTATGTGCAACGGAGAAATGCTACACACCTTCTCCCTTAACCAATGTGCAGATAACAATGCTGGAAGCCTCGGACATCAGCAGGTGTGCCGCGGACGGTTCCTTGTCTGGTCAGCTGCCTACAAATACTCAAGCCGCCATTGTGACCGTGTGTGTAGTCGTTGCAGTATTTCTCATAATCATTGCAGTTGTATTGTGGCGGCGAGGTAAGACAAGGGACGAGTTAAGAAAACAGTGCATTCGCTCGCCGTCATCAGATCCGGTGAGCAGCCATCAAGACTTCATAGAACGCAAAGTTCCTGTTTTCGATTCTGTGTCCCTTACAGAATCTGACCACAACTACGTGTTTAGGAAATACTTCCAGACAATGCCCTCCAACCCAGAACTGTTCTGTGAGACGACCTCGTTAAGTCAGCACCTGTCAGCAGGGGGCGCTGATAGTGTATATTCCTCCATGCCGTCGGTAAGCAGTGGAGGCTCTGGTAATAATATAGGCATGGAGTCCACTGTATAGTTGTGCTAGGTCTTTTGTAGCTAGGTAATCATACTTCATCCATCTTGGTCATGTTGGTTTTCTCTTCATGTAGCCCCTGGATCATTTTTTAAGATTTTCTACCCTATAAGGCCTGTTTCTTGCAGTTACTTGATCCATATTATCCAAAGTGGTGAAAAGTTTTATTTGATTTTAATGAAATGAGATAATTAATTTTTAATTTTAGAATTAATGAAATTGATCTATTATAAATGATGAGTAAGTATGAGGGATCAATAGTTATAATGAAAGAATTTACTTTAATAAAAACAAACCCAACATTTTCTTGACAAAAAATCAACCATTTAGCTAATATTTTTATCTTTTACTAATAACTGTCATAACATTGTTTGTATCCAAACAATAGCGTTTTAGTTAGCCCCAAACAATAGTGTTTTATAACCAGTTAGAAAATGAACAATGTCATACTTTATTCCATACACAATCAAATTGGAATCCAATACATTAACTTCTAGTTATCTGGTTGAAATGGTAAAAAGATTTCTTTGATAATTACTTTTCATATCCATTAGTTAAATTCTCATAATCCTAATTCTAAGCATTGCAGGGAAATGTGAAATTTTAACATCTGTGTCAGCTACTCCAGGGACTATCTTGAGGTGATTCCATACAACAAAGCTGAGAAGAGAATCAGACGTATGCAATAGTTAACCACATTTTTAGAAACTTTGTAGTGGTATTCTGCTTCAACTATTTTAGATGGATCATTTACACATCTGTCCAATGTATTTGTTTGTACTAGAACCTTGTTAAAACTCTTCATCATAAAACATTCTTTCATCATGCAAACTTTTGCAAAAATTTGGTGCAAGATTCTAGTCAAGCTTCAGCTATGTGACGTTATTTTTATACACCATTGTTCCATTTGTGCCTCGAAAATCGAAACCATTCCTTCAATATCATGAACATGTTATTTTAAATGCTGTTGAAATGATACAACTGAAAATCTCTTTATATGTTATTACAATGATATATGCAAAGTAAGCAACAATGGTTTAGTAGTAATGTTCACCCTTGGCCTTTTAATGCAGTACTACATACCCATGGCACAATGTATGTTGAGTCCATGGTCATTGGATTATCTCCCCCTGACACTGCTTATGATTCTTGAAGGTCATCTTTTCAGGAATGGTTTGGCAGTAAGAGTAATTGAAGGGTCCAAATGACGGGGTGTCTAAAATGGCCATAAAATGCAACCAAACTCTTCAAAATTGCTCAGATGAAGTTTTTCTGATAGCTGAAATAATTATCTATAGCATGATATATAACATGATAATCTTTGAATTTGGTTGCAAGTTATAACTTCACATGGAAACGGGTCATTTCTGAATTTGGTTGCAGTCCCTATTCACTAAATACGATGTTTCAAGTACATTTCTGTCCTGCAACCAAATTTTCTGATGTCAGATATATGTCATGTTATAGAAAATCATCTCTGCTATTTTGATCACTTTGTATGATCAGTTTCTCTTACTTCAGTAGCATTTAAACATCATTATGGAGCCCCCGTCATATGGACCCTTCAATTACTCTTAGGCCCATCTTTTCAGAAATGGTTTGGCAGAAATTCAACGGAAAAGGATTAATTTTCTATTAATTATGGGTTCCTTTTACTAGAATCAATGTTTACTGACTTACAACATTAACCATGCAATTTATAAAACAATCATTAATGTTATGCAATCTTGTCTTGTTAAATCTATTCCAGTATATACACATACCTTATGCCTTTGATGTTTTATGTAAATAATTACATTTTAAAATGTATGTCTTTTCACAGAAAGCCATTACATTTGTAGGGGTAGCATGTGAAAACCTCTTTTAGTTGATGCTTCACTAACCAGGCCTAAGGTTGAGAGAATAGAACATTTAAAGCATATCCACCCCTTTATACAAGGTTGTATGAATATGTTCATTAGATTTGCTTTTATGATTTTATAAAAATATTTTAAATATCAAAGTTATACAGTTCACACACATTCCATTTTGAAAGGGCAGTCAAAAATGTAAATGAAATGTTTTATCTGTATTTTCCTTTTAAGATTTTTCGAAGCTCTCTTTGCGCTAAGATAGACATAAGTACCATACATTAACATTGGTGTACAATCGTCCTATCATGCAGAGAGCCTAAACGATTTAGGACCTCACTTTTTCTCATATCATTATTTCATTTTATACATTATCATAAATCTTTATTTATATTGAAATAATTTAAATTTTCACAACCCTTATAGCAAGGACAGATGGTTGATCAACTGTGATGCTATGACACTATGTAAAGTTATCGTATTACGGTATTATACTTATTCCTTTTAGCAAAGCCTTCGTGGCCGAATAGTTAAACTATTGAGACATTAGTGCTGTCGATAGGTGTCTGACTCTGAGGATGGGTTTGAATCTTGCAATGGACTTGTCACAAAAAAGTAAAACAATTTGTACTTAGCAGACAGTGTGACCCCAACTATAGCAAAGTTACATTTGTTCACTATGGAAACGACATGTATTTTAAAGAAATGTTTGAAGCTTTGTAGGTGAATAGTGCAGTAAATATTAAACACATTTTTACATATATAAGAAGGAGTTTGGATCTTCTTAAAAGGTTAGTATTTTGCATATACTAATGCAATTTAAATTAATAGCATATGAGGAAACATTTTCTGATATCATGTACGATAATCAAAATTTCATTTACATCTACATTACATCTATTTCATCTACAATTCATTTTCTGACATGATTTATTATATGTTTAGAACATAGCAGTTACTCTTTTAGTTCTTATAAGATTTTTTATGTATATGTGTTTATAAAGCAAAATTGCATAGCACAATTGAAATGTGTTACATTATGATGATAAATTTGCATAGATGAATACTGTTTAATTGTTGTCTTCATTACATATTTTGTAATAACACTGTAGTAATGATGATATACAAAACAACCTTGAAATATAGTCAAGCCCAAAATCAGTATGAATATCAAACTTATACCGGTAAGTAAAAACAATTTCCAGCCCGAATCATCACAGAACATTTTGGATGATCAACTTCTTAATGTAGGGTAGCTCTTCATAACGTTTTCAAATCAATTCTCAAGCTTGAAAATGCTCAAGGAGCTTTTATACAACAAAGAGGGGGCTTGATAGTGCAGTGGTTAGCGCGTTCAGCTTCGGATCAAGAGGTCCGGGGTTCGAATCCCGCCAGGGGCACGACAACTTTGTCTGCAGTAGAGAACTGTTCTATACGCAGTAAGGTTTGGGTGCAATGCTACACTCAATTTCAGAGTAGTACCACCCATGGTTCGCTAGTTCCAGCCATTGCTCGCAGGTTTCACCGCAATGCATAGCCACATGGCATTGCGGCCTTTCTCCCTGCCGTAATACTAGCAGCCGCGATATAAGTGAAATACTCTTGAAAGCGGCGTTAAACCCCAATTCACCTCACCTCACCTCACCTTATACAACAAAGAAGTTGATCATCCCTGAAGTCTTATCATGGAATGATTGATCTTCTATCGCCTGTCAAAGAGTTTCAAATCATAAGTTACCAAGTTCAGAGCTCAAAACCCAATTTGGAATTTGTTAGAATGTTTTATTGTCAATTATGAATAATGAACATGTATATATATGAAATCATGACATATTGAATGCAATATTTCCACAGTTATTATCATTATTTGCTCAACCAAGGAAAATAAGCATCCGGTTTACACATGCATTGCATTTTACCCCTTTCTGTGGCTAGTTTTAGTGCTGTAGAGACAATGCTCGTATGTCGTCATAACTTTCCTATGCTAGACATTTCGCTCACCAGTCTTCATCCATTGAATTCTTTAAGTCTTGGTGCATTTCACACCTGAACTTCATTGTGCATGCTGCTATGCTAGATCAGAAATGTTAACAACATGCAGCAAGGCTTAAATAAGGCAGTGATGGAGACTGGTGGAAGTTATGACCTGCAGGGGATGTTGATGCTGTCATGGATTTTACCTTTATCATCATTCTTACAACTGATACACCTGTTTATATATATTTGACTATATATATTCTTGGGCCAAATGAAATACAAACTTTTTCTCATTACTTTTTGTACAAATTATATATTTTTAGAATCACCAGCTTTCAGGTTTCAAATGGCACAAACAACAAGTATCAAACAACTTAAATGTCACTGGAGGTCTGTATCGAAGACACTTCCTTACCAGATCTATGTTGCACAAAATCACAACCGTAAAACTGGTTAATGAAGAAATTATTACATTTGAAAGGATACCATATGCCTTTTACGAAACTCTATATTTTAACCATAATTTTCGCTGTCAAAAGGATAATACAAAATTTACATTGTTTCATACAAATCATATGACACATTTTATCAAATAATAATATCGATATCTAAAATTGAACACGTTTTCCTTACCGGTAATGTTTTTAGCCTGAGATACCATTCAGTGAATAGAAAGGTGAAGAGAAACCAAATGTTTTTTATTTGGCCTGAGTAAACTCTTGTTATCTGTGTGACCATTATACAGAAGATGACTTATTATATATATGACTGTAAATGTATACGTATATGTATATTTATATGTATATGTACTCAAGGAGCCATGTCTGACACCAAGCATCTATCAGAGTTGCTTGAACCATATTCATCTACCAAGAACTCAATAGCCAGAACTTGGTTCTTATTTTTGTATACAAACATTTCGCTCATTTTTCTTGTGTAATAAAGTCAACATTTTGTATGAATTCTCTCCTTTGTTTTTAATTATACACCTGTAAAACTGCCATTTTTACGGATTTTTGTTTCATTTTCAGAGCAACTCTTGAAAACTAAATTTGATAAGGATGTTACATATATGGTGATGTTGCCTTCTAACAATTTCAACTCAAAGATGCCAACATTCTAAAAAAGATTTGATAAAAAATGGAGAAAAAAAACGACTTTTCAACTTTGATATGGAATTTTCCTAAGTGGTGATGATATTACTTTTAGGGGTGACAACTCCACAGTGGATAGTATTGCCATTTATTGACATGATTGGCTAGATATCAATGCTGTCACCCTACAAGTGGGATATGTGAGCTCTGACTTGTTTTTTCGAGCAATTATAACCGACGACAAGGATTTCATACATGATTAACATGTCACAGAAAAGTTAACATGCATGTTGTCATAATTTGAGACGGTTACAGATACATCCATTGTGTTTCATAAAATTTTATTTGGCTGAAATACGTGCCATTATGATATGTGCCGATTTCAGTTAAAATAATTTCACTCAACTTAAAATTGAGCAACATCATTATACATGTACAGAAACCGAAACTACACGTCCCATTTACATGCACAGTAGTTTTAAGACCTCTTTAACATTATCAACCCAAAGTTGTCTGTTTGTCTGGTATAAATAATTAAGTTTGACTGATTGAGGCAGGGGGCGGGATAGTGGTTAGCGCTTTCGGCTTCGGATCAAGAGGTCCGGGGTTTGAATCCCGCCAGGGCCACGGCAACTTTGTCTGCAGTAGAGAAATGTTCTACATGCAGTAAGATTTGGGTGCAATGTTACACTCAATTTCAGCATATTACCACCCATGGTTCGCTAGTACCAGCCGATGCTCGCAGGTTTCACCGCAATGCATAGCCACATGGCGTTGCGGACTTTCTCCCTGCCATAATACTAGCAGCCGCGATATAAGTGAAATACTCTTGAAAGCGGCGTTAAACCCCAACTCACATCACCTCACTCGATTGATACGTGCCACACGCAGTGCATTGTCCAGTTTTCGATCAGAAATTGATACTTTTACCTTTATATCGTTGGCATACAGACTCAACTATCATTAACATGGCAAGTTTCGGTAACAGTCAGTATTTCTTTGAAAGATTAACATTTATAATGTTTGGCATATGTGACCCACAAACACAAGGGATGTACCGGTACCTAAATTTAATATCAGTGTTCACAGAAGGCAGAAGTTGTTCAACCAATCCAATCATGTCAAAATGACCTTGCGGAAGCAGACAAATCCTCTACGTCAGTGCGACAGAAACAAGCTGGAGAACACCAACATGTCCTGAGATCAACCGAACGGAAATACAAGATGGGGGCACCCATAGTCAGTTGTCATGTGAATCTCTTCTCACAGAAGGATGTTTTATACAACCATGCACTACATTAAAGAAACACAAACAAATCTAATAAACATCTAATTACAACAAAAAAATACTAAGAAATGTGATGGTTGTACCAAACAAGTATACATTTGTATGAATTAATGCTAGCATATTATTTTAATATCTAAATAAGAAAACAATTAAAGAGTATGTTGTTGAATTACCATTATGTAAAACATTATAAATATTGTTATTTTATCGAGAAGTTGTAACTATTGCTGAAACTTATCACTTTAATGCTAGTTCATCTGAGCAGAGTGACCACATAGAGAGGTGAAAGTAATTATTTATGATCGAAAACCAGACAGTGACACATGTCAATTGGTAAAACATAATTTTAGAAACTTACCTACAAAAGACAAAAAGACAGGTGTGGGTTGGTAATGTTTAATAGGTCATGACAGCTGCATATATATGGGATGTGCTATTTCAGTTTCTGCACATGTAAAAGGTTTCCATTGGAAACCAGTAATTATCATATATTTTAGGATTGGGTATGAATATGCATGTCAAGTGAAATCATTTGAACTTTAATCAGGACATATCTTTCAGGACATATGAAAGCCAAATAAAACATGCCAAATACTCAATGGCTCTTTAAGGATAAATGTGATCACACCCATGTGAAGAATGTATTAATGCAGAGCCATTTAGTGATTCATAGTACCAGTAATTTATTGAAATTGTTGGTCGACAACTTACAACTGAGAATATTCATGTATAACTCACCTTGAAACTGCAAAACACAAGAAATAAAAATAGTCATTGGATCTGTAGCTCAATTTGATTTAAATAATACACTGTATAAGGAACTGTTATTCAGTGGGTTAACAAATCTAGAAATCATAATCCACAAAAGCCTTTGTACATGATATTTCAGCTTCAAAACCTCTATTTCTTATAAAGAAAACGAAAACGAAAATAGTTTCAAGGATGTAATTATTTGGGGCCAGGGAGTCACCAAATCTACAATTTATAATGCCTGGTTAATTGCCATTTGTATGAGTCAAATTTGGTCAAATTTGGTTACACATTCATACACATTAATTACAATTATTAAAGACTTTTGAATTCTACTGTTTTAATTCTTATTTGTATTCTGGAAACATATACATTTATTAAAGGTACATCCATTGTGTTGTTGGGGATCAAATATGACAAACGTAATAAATGGTCTTATTTTATCGAGAAGTACCAACAGTTACCGAAAACAAACATTTTAATGATACTCGACTTCGTATATTGACGATATGAAGGTAAAGGTAGTGATTTGTGATCGAAAACCGGACAATGCACTGCGTGTGGCGCGCGCCAATGAGTCAAACGTTATTTTGGAATCTTATTTACACCATACAAAATAACAAATTTGAGTTAATAATGTTCAATAGGTCATATAACTACTGTGCATGTAAATAGTACTTTCACTTTCGGTTTCTACACATGCATAATGATGTTACTCGATTTTAATTGGAAAATAGTAATTATGATATGTTTGGCGATTGGGGATGAATATGCAAGCTAAGTAAATTTAATTGTATTGTAAACAGCACATATGGTGTGTTGGATCGTATTAAAGCCAAATAAAATTTTATGAAACACAATGGATGCACCTTTAAATATTGAAAATGAGCCTCAGTTTCTGAAAATACAGGCTCATTTTCAATATTTAATACAATGGTGATTTTTTTTTTTCAGAGTCTAACTAAACCAGTCTCACACACTGACTGTTACACAGCAAAGAAGTTGGCAGTAACCTGAAATCTCTGTGGTTGCTGTAACGAGCTACTCACAACTCTACCAGGGAGTAGTCACTCTCCAGGTCGACACAATACAATTACATAACATGCAGGCCCTGCATTTAATTATATCTATTTTAGATGTTGTTTTCTCCACACTCATATATTTTTCTGTACTGGAGAAGATGAATATAGGTGTGGTGTCACAATCTCATGTAGATACTTCTTATACTCTTAGTTATCGTTTCATCACCAGTCATATTCAGTTCACACATCTCATGTAAAATAAATAATTTCTTAAGTCCTCTTCCATTTATTTCATTGCTGCCTGTCACAATATACAGTTCACTGGGTACGTATTCAATAGTTCTCATTTCACATTGGTTCACATCAAACATGCTCACAATGTAGACATTAATCTTTATAATATATTGATATATCTATTTCATGGTCCTATTGAATAAGATTAACTGCAAAATAGAATAGAATAATAATAGAAAACTAAATCAATTATACAGTTTAAACTCATATGAAATAAATACCAAATTAACTCATACTGGAAATTTCATTCAAAATGTAAACAAACTTTGTCACAAGAAAAGCTCCAAACTAATTACATGTACACAATATCATATGATGCTCAAAAACTCTTTAATTAATTTGTTTAAGACCAATAAGGCTTGCTGAAATACACATTGAAACAATTTTAAGAAGAGATTTCTGCAATACAATTTTGATAATTCTAATGTATCAAAACTATTCTTTCTTTAACAATTTCTCCTAGATTTTCAACCGCGAATTTTGCCACAAAGTGATTATTTTAGTAAGCATATGTGCGAAATTAAAATGATGCAGCAAACCGATCCTTTTTCGTTTCTTTGTCGGGGGCGATTGAACCACGACATACCAGCCAAAGACTAGGCTCCTTCTGAATGATTGCGCATACAAAATGTAGAACCAGTTTAAAAAATATTTACGACATACCAAATAATATATTGCCCTTATGTGAATTTGGTTAAAAGTACTATATTCTGCAATTCTCTTAATATTTATTATTTGATATTGTGTCGTTTCACCAGTTATTTGCGATAACCATAATCCAAATAAATGCGACATATTCGACTCTGAGAGCTGAAGAGTTCCAGACATGTGTTGTGGTTGTACATGACCTTCAACAAATCGCTGATCATTCCAAATTGGCATATTGTAAGTGATTTTCATGTGACATATATGATATGTCATGTATGATTATAAATAATTTACATATTATGATTGAAGAAAATATAAGTAAAACAAATTACAGACACCATAATAAATCCATAAAAATGGTGTTGTCAGCGTGTCATTCTCAAGTTTTATCATGTTTATATATCTAATCAAAGTAATTTATGATTATCTGTAAACTTGTTTTTATTTTTATTAAATACTACTGCCTCATTATATTTGTCTTGAATTAAATCATACGTTAAATAAACAGCTTGGAATATGTAAATGCATTGATAAATTTATGCCTAACCAGAGCCTCATCAAAGTCTGACAGAACCGATACTGTAGAGTATTCATACAGTAACACATAACATGACGTAAAACTAATAAATACTCTGCTGTAATGGAGTATCAAAGTTTTCCCCACTCGCAGCGCCGATGAATGGCTTCAGTTCTCATTGTTTTTATTTTTCAACAAATCTACGCTTGTGTTTATCAAGTTGTTTAATATAAAGTCATATCATCAAAATATTACATTCATTACTATCTTTCAATTTGACTGTGTTTAAGGTCCTTTTAAGGTCAACAATGTTATTTTGTGAAAGATTGTTAAAGATCCTCTGATGTGCATTTTTCTCTATATAATAGAAGCTTATAATAATAATAACAGCTTATTACCTCTACTTAGATTATATATCGGATTCAATTGAGCATAAAATCGAGACAATATACACTTGCCATTGATTATTAAGACCATTTTAATGTACCTATTTTAACAATGCCGCAATAAGCACCGGCAGTTTTGAAAAGAATCATTGAGGCGTGACTGATTAACCACAGACGACGGGTCGTCTGTGACCCGCTCGTGGAGCCTCGTTAATTAATTAATGATGATTATCATTGCCGCTTAATTAATTTATGTGTGTTAAATCGCCAAAAAGACATGTTTATTCAATAATAATGTAATTGTCATCTGCAGAATTACCTAGTTGGATATCTAAACATTCGATATACGGAAAATTTAAGTTGTTTTATTGAAGATTTGTTAGTGAAATTAACAATCAAAATGTTGCGAAATTACGTTGAATAATGACTATCGCTGATAATGAGATTACTCCAGTGACGTCACAGAAGTCATCGCTTCACGGACCTAACCCCACCCCCCATTTTCATTCTGGTCGCCGGGGCTAAATAAGGCGTTTTAAAAAAAAAGCCATATATAAGTAATTTATGGACCAATTTCAGAAATTTAAAATCGAGCAATTGTCAAATTGACATTCCATTTTAATGAATCTGAATTTGACCATATATCATTACATCTATCCTTTAACACAATATTGCTAACATCTTTTGGTATAATGCGACAGGGAATCAAACCCCAGTGTTCTGGGTGATAAGCGGACACTGTACCAACTGAGCTATATTTCTGGTGAAAGGATGTTAACACAATAATGCTATGTGAACAGAAATATATATTTAAAAGAAACTGACAATTTGCTTTAAACAATTTATAATGATTTGACTTGACAATATCAGTTGGATTTATAATTATGTTTTTCAGCTGCAGCCATGAATGGCATAAGGAGTCTCTGTTGCAAAATAACAAAAGGACAAAGCAGAATCTTTCAGTCGACATGTTCTTCCTTTCTAAAAGGGGAAAGGATACCGCAGCTGTCGATTGCCGTAAGAAGATATTCTTCTGGAGAAGATGAGTTGACTGAAATGCCAGTAAGAGACCCTGTAAAAGGAGAGCTGGTTTACGGTGGAGCAATATGGAAACTCGTCAAAGGAGTGAAAGCATTCTCTGTATCTACAAGTTTAATCAGTTTAGGAGCTCAGCCATATATTTTCATGAATGCAGGAGATGTTGCCTTGACTACCAAAGTTGCTGTCGGAGGAACAATGGCTTTCTTCGTTTTCGGAACACCTTTACTGATTCATTTTGTGACAAAGAAATATGTAAGAGATTGTTACTTAAATCGTGAAACTGGTGTATTTACTGCATCGACTTTTAATTTTTTTATTCGGCGGAAGGAAGTTCAATTCACGGCTTCTGATGTGGTGGTGCCAGACGTCCCTGGGATGTTCACAACGATAGTGGTCAAAGGGACACCACTCTTCATGGACCCAAGCATGTTCTACAACAAGGATGCTTATATACATCTCATGGGATATGACAAACCATTGGACTTGCAGATGCCGGATTTTAGAAAGAAGGAATCTAATGAAGACAAATGATTTAACTGTGTATCATACAATAATAACCAGATAAAACTAAATCTTTGTACTAAGTCCATGTGTTTTTCTTTGTAAGGATGCAAACTTTGTTCAACAAGAGTCATCAGAAGATGACATATCCCACCGGTTCCACAAAATTTGTAAAACACATCTTTTACAGATACTTGTGTATCTTCTACTGTACTTCAGTTAGTGGGTATTACAGAGTTTCAGGAATGTTAAGGGTTTCAGACTTCTGCTCCAGAAGCAGTCAAAATCAACAACAACCAACATCCCTCTCATGTTTCTATGGAAACAGAAAAAAATAAATTTTTCAGAAAAAATCTGATAATATCAAAAGGCACCACTTCAGTCAATGGGTAATACACATGCAAAGTTTCAGGAAGATATGATGAACGGTTTTGGAGCTGTGCTCCGGAAACGAACCTGTCTCTGAACAAAGTCCAACTTCAACATGTTTCTATGGAAACGAAAAAAATAAAATTTTCAGAAATCCGAAAATATCAAAAGGCACCACTTCAGTTAGTGGGTAATACACATGCAAAGTTTAAGAAAGATATCATGAATGGTTTTCGAGTTCTGCTCCGGAAACGAAATGATTATGGACGGACAGACGGACGGGGCGATGATTATATCCCACGGTATTACATACCGGTGGGATAAAAATGAGATTAAAACTTTTTGGTATGATTGTCTTTTGACAATGTTTTAGTTTTTGAATTTAGATTTGTAAGAATTTATCGCAGAAGTAAATAATTGTAAATTGTAAATAGTAATTCAGTTTCATTTCAGACAGATTTATTCAGTACTACCTGCCTATAATTGATATACTCATTATGAAATAGAACTTGAAGTTTGAGTTAGTGGTCGTTCAATCAGATGTTTTGGGAAGTTAATCATGTCTTTGTTGCGAACAAATGTATGAAAACATGTCTGGTTCATCATCTTTGATTTAAATTGCACTTAGGATGTCATCAGATTGTTCTCTGACACGATGTTAATTTTTAAAAATAAAATTTTATTTGAGAGTAAATTTGTTAAATAATCAATAGTTTAGGACAATTTAAGTAGGCTAATGTCCTCGCAACTCACAACTCCTTACAAGTAATAGTCCTCTGATCCGTTATTGTCAAGGAATGAAGTGATACTCGGACAATATTTGTAAGGAATAGCAAGTTACGAGGGTAGTACCTATACCTTATTGTAGCCTAGGGGAGGTTTGTTTGGTTGGATTCAGTATTTGATTCTTGAAGGATGTTTATGCTTGTTTGGTTGGATTCAGTATTTGATTCTTGAAGGATGTTTATGCTTGTATGGTTGGATTCAGTATTTGATTCTTGAAGGATGTTTATGCTTGTTTGGTTGGATTCAGTATTTGATTCTTGAAGGATGTTTATGCTTGTATGGTTGGATTCAGTATTTGATTCTTGAAGGATGTTTATGCTTGTTTGGTTGGATTCAGTATTTGATTCTTGAAGGATGTTTATGCTTGTTTGGTTGGATTCAGTATTTGATTCTTGAAGGATGTTTATGCTTGTAAGTTGAATTCAGTATTTGATTCTTGAAGGATGTTTATGCTTGTTTGGTTGGATTCAGTATTTGATTCTTGAAGGATGTTTATGCTTGTTAGGTTGAATTCAGTATTTGATTCTTGAAGGATGTTTATGCTTGTTTGGTTGGATTCAGTATTTGATTCTTGAAGGATGTTTATGCTTGTTAGGTTGAATTCAGTATTTGATTCTTGAAGGATGTTTATGCTTGTTTGGTTGGATTCAGTATTTGATTCTTGAAGGATGTTTATGCTTGTTAGATTGAATTCAGTATTTGATTCTTGAAGGATGTTTATGCTTGTTTGGTTGGATTCAGTATTTGATTCTTGAAGGATGTTTATGCTTGTTAATTAGGTTGAATTCAGTATTTGATTCTTGAAGGATGTTTATGCTTGTTTGGTTGGATTCAGTATTTGAGTCTTGAAGGATGTTTATGCTTGTTAGGTTGAATTCAGTATTTGATTCTTGAAGGATGTTTATGCTTGTTTGGTTGGATTCAGTATTTGATTCTTGAAGGATGTTTATGCTTGTTTGGTTGGATTCAGTATTTGATTCTTGAAGGATGTTTATGCTTGTTAGGTTGAATTCAGTATTTGATTCTTGAAGGATGTTTATGCTTGTTAGGTTGAATTCAGTATTTGATTCTTGAAGGATGTTTATGCTTGTTTGGTTGGATTCAGTATTTGATTCTTGAAGGATGTATATGTTTGTTTGGTTGGATTCAGTATTTGATTCTTGAAGGATGTTTGTTTGTTAGGTTGAATTCAGTATTTGATTCTTGAAGGATGTTTATGCTGCGGCAGCTGATACTGGGAGTGACGCAAGACAAAAAAGGCGTGAGGTGAGGTGAGGTGAGTTGGTGTTTAACGCCGCTTTCAAGAGTATTTCACTTATATCGCGGCTGCTAGTATTATGGCAGGGAGAAAGCCCGCAAAAAAGGCGTCAACTCAACTCTTTTGTTGGGACTTTCTGTGATTGGCTACCTTAAAGGTACATCCATTGTGTTATTGGGGTCACATATTCCAAACGTTATTAATGGTGTTACTTTATCGAGAAGTACCGACTGTCCCTGAAAACTACCATTTTAATAGTAATAATAATAATTAGGGTACTTTTACCCCGCACACATAAGATCCACATGCAAGGCACATGCTCAATGATAGTCGACTTAGTATATTGACGATATGAAGGTAGTGATTTCTGATTGAAAACAGAACAATGCATCGTGATTGACGCGCGCCAATGAGTCAAAAATAGTTTTGGAATCTTATTTATAACAGACAAAAAGATAAATTTGGGTTGATCATGTTTGATAGGTCATATAACTACTGTGCATGTAAATGGGACGTGCAGTTTCGGTTTCTGAACATGTATAATGATGTTGCTCAATTTTAATTGGTAATTATGATATACAGGTACATGTATTTGGCGATTGTTTTGGCGGAGTTAATTTATTTGCACTGTTAACAACACATATGGGGAGTCGGAACGTATTAAAGCCTAATAAAGTTTTATGAAACACAATGGATGCACCTTTAATAGCATCAGAACATGCAAGCCTGTGGGCTGTTATCAGACAGTTTTGCAAGGAAACCTCTGAACGATGTGAGTTCGTATCCCAGTAGATGCACTTTTTAAAATCTTTTATTCCCCGTAAAACGGTCGATTTCAATCAGACTGTTGCACCGCCCTTCCACTTTATGGCGGAGATAATGATTGTCAATTCAGTATGGCCTAAAAGGACCTGGTGGACTTGTACTTATTTCGATCATATCTCTCTCGACAATTGAGATTCACGTAGCAAAATATTGACCCATATTCTAGTAACATGAACTGCTTCCTTGTACAGTTTTCCTCGAAAATAATGGGAGTGTCAAATTAAGGAAATTAGTCTCTGTGCTAAATATACAAAAGAGAGGGACATCTGGAACATTTATAATGTTAGTTTTGATTTTGAAAATTTATAAAGTGGATCATTTCCCGTTGTTGATGAGGTGCGACGGCTGTTAATTGATCTGATTAATCTGGCACTGGATCAGTAGCTAAGGCATCGTTCTACAGTTTTAAGGTTATAAACGGGGGCCAAAGAGTTCCCACTTCAGGGAGCAAGTGGAGGTCAGATAGTGTTTTACCTCAAACTTAAAGGTGATAAGGGCCAAGCGGATAAATCTTTCTGTTTAAATTAGCCCATATACTTAGCAGTCAGTCTGTAAAACTCATGTATCCCTACGCGGGGTGCAGAAGGTGGAGTGATAAATTTAAGAGAGGCTGTTTGGTCACTTCCGGGTCCAAGATAGCACTGTTTTCCATGTGTGAATTTCATGAGGTATTATTTCAATCGGCTGTAGCTCGTTTAAAACATGGTGAAGGTATAGTATTTCAGTTATCTTTTGGTCAGGAATATGATTGTCAAGCTGTTAGTAGTCGTGTAATGTGCCAAAAAATTCTCGTTTAAGTTTGACAGGCCGAACAAGGTTGGCCATTTAACATTGGAGTCAATGGAGGAAAAAACTGTATCACGAGACCTAAGTGTTGAATCGTTTAATGTATGGACACGATAAATAAAGACAAACACCAGAGTATCAATTAATCCTCATTTTTATTCAAAATTGAAAAAAATGATGACATAATGAAAGTAATGATCACAAACCTCTTTACTTTAGAAGTCAAATGATCCTGATTTCACAACCAACAATTGATCTACCATGGTAATTATATTACAAAATAGTAATTTAAGATTATATGTGAATAGCACACCTACTCAAGCCTTGGATAGCACTCTTTCAACACAGCATCTCCTCCGGTGTCATGTTAACTTTTGTCTGTTTAGATGCAGTTACGATATTAGTACAACTCTTGTTGAGGTAACATTATGAAGAAAGTTTGCTATCCTGGCTTGTACGGCCATGTGTTATGACAGTTATCACCTGGGTGTGTGGCATAACTGTTAGCATCCTGGGCCAAGCACCGAGAGCTGATATGTCTAGTCCTACATGTATTAACCTGGACAAAGCCACTTTTCCTTCAAGGGGTGCCAAGATGTGTTCAAACACATGTATACCACATTTCCTTTAATAAGAACCAAGGGTCACAAACCTTTCAAAAAATAATTGCTGGTACTGTAATAAGCACCAATGTCCCCCACATTTTACAATCACGTTTATATGTAAAATATAAAAGTGAATCTGTATTTCTGTTTTTGTTTAAAGCGTCCGATCTTTATCAAGCGCTTGGTCTGAGAGTGCTGAATTAATAATCACCTGGGTGCTTATTAAAGGAAATATGGTACACTTAACCAAAAAGCAAACAGTATTATCAGTATATTTTTCTTTTTACTATAATAAAACACACAGAACACTGAAAAGTTATAAAGAAACTTGGATAACTAAATACAACCTTGGACTACCAAAATAATACAGATTCCGAATTTCAATAATTTGTTAATCGACAAATGTCAACATTGAATAATTTGGGGACAATCTTGACACCTCTCTCCTCCAATCATACAGCAAGTTTCATGTTTCGTGCCAGTATCACAGACACCAATCGTGAAGGGAGCGACACGACCGTTATTTGCTTCAATCGCTCTAGTAGCATCCACAAGGGTATTTACATTAATCACATGACCTGTATCCAGTCATCAAACAAGTTCAAAATGAGGTGAGAATAAGGTGAATCTTTTGAAATCACAGACATAAACAACTTAAAATAACAAGGCCAGTCATGCTCTTTAGGTTGAATCCCTGTGCAAGTGTTTACACAAGGATGCAACCGTCGAGATTCTGAGCGCCATCAAGTTTGATTTTCAAGTATGGAACGTGACTGATGTTTGATAAGTAGGGACGCAATCATTCAACTCAAATCAATCGAAATTTACGACACAAATTCTTTCGCTCTTATTAGTTTCACTCTTATTACATAGAATTATGTTAAACTGAATAAATATGAATGAACATGCAATTCTCTCAAATAGGTCAGGAATGACAATAGACAGGCCAGTTAAGAGACTCATGGCTTGTGGAGAATAATTCTCATATCGCCTACCACCTACTCCTGCAAATCATCACCAACTTTTTTTGTATGACCTGGGTCTCCTTTCACACAGCACTAAGGTGATCGTAAAACACTAAGGTAACCTTAGTGCAATGTTAAAGAATGGGACTTAAGGTTAACCTTTGTAAAGGTTGCTTTGTGAAAGGAGCCCCTGGGCCTGGTCATTTTGAAATTTTGCGAATGCAGAATAAAAATGATATGCCTAAAAAGTTACTAATCGGCAATCGGAATTTAAAATATCATCACTAGTTATTAATAAAATAGTGCTTTCTCTTAAAAGGTCTTTTTTTAAAACTAAAACTTTGATATTCAAATCCAATTTATTTATCTAATCACTTTTGTCTAAAATTGCACGTCCTATTCACAGAATAATTTAATTGTAAAAAGATATTTGACTTGCTATAACTAAAAATCCCACTAAAATAATTGACAAGAATTAAAAGCGGTTTGAGCATGAACCGAGAAACTGGCCCAACTATGTTTTCCCACAGTTGGATGATGTCGTATGAAGATTTGTATGTACACAGCAATGAATGAATGAATGTAGATGGATGCGAATGTTCCCTAAATTCACGACTAATATATATATGTACACGCAGACAGAACAGGTGCTTGCCAGAATAATCCTTATTCTGCATGGCACCTGTCTGTCTACAACAGAGAAACAAACATAACATAAATACATGTACAAACTTCTAAAACTGGCGGTGATTATTGTATAGTGGGGAATGTTTGCAGTGGTCCAATTATCTTATATGAAGATGAGATGATCATTAAATAAGTATTTCCTGAATTCATCATATATGTCGATACAGAAGCAAAAGCTGTTATAAGATGATACAAAATATGCAAAGCAAATAAAACAATTACAAGTTTCATCAAAAACCCTTCAAACACTGCCCACTATACAGCACCATTCATTTTTCTCGTGGGTTTTCCATTTTCTAAAATCAAATCGAGACATGTCTATTTCAGAGATGTGACTTCCAATCAATCTTTTCGGCCATCCAGCGAGCCTTCCAGCTTTGCTGGAATAAACTTGTATAGTACAACAAACATAAAAAAATACAAAGATGTCTGTCCGTCGAGAAGTCAACTCGGTCAAAGCAAATAATAGACGCTACAGACATAACCTGATGAAGTATGTATATATAAATATATGCAGATATCAAAAGCTAAAAGATTTGATCTCCTTTGTGATTATGGATTAGGATGCGGACAGCTGTGGATCTGATTCACAGCTTCTGCAACGGTAAACTATCAATCAGCTTGCACCTTGTGAAGATCTGGGTATGTAGCTACGTAGGTTGGTAGGTAGGGAGGGAGGGAGATGAAAACAATGCTTGCAAATCACTTGAATCAGAATGATGATGAGGAAGCTACGACTTGCAAAACAAGCGTCGATCCAGATGACAGTCTGCATTGTAAGGCCACCTGAATATGGAAGAGTGCCCAGATTTTGTTGCAGTTCTTTCAATGATCTTTGTCAACATAGCAATCACAAAATCAATGTCTTTTTGTCATCGTAAAATAACATTTCACTTCCTTAGTGATTCAGTTTATACCTATGATCCATTTCCTTGAATCAAAAGCTCAGCTGTGGACACACATGAATTCCTAAGTTTGCACGATTCTGACCCAGCAGGGTAGAGAATCCACTTTTGTAATAATTCACAGACCAGGACACCAGGCCTGGCGACACTTGATAACCAAGTTCACCAGGATAGTTCACCTTCCTGGAATCATTAACCTTCTGACTGCTTGGTTGCCACTTTTGGTTCTTTACTAGAACTGGGCATTCATATACTTCTCAGCTCCCACCATTTGTTCAAGACAATTCAGCCTGAGAAGACTCTTATTCTACCAACATTTGGTTATTATCATATTAAAATCTGGCATGAAGTTGTTTTATCAACAAACTTTCATCTTCTCATTGTTTCACAGCATGACTCCACTATAGAAAGATCAAGATCCCCAAGGACTTCAAAAGTTCAACATGGCGGTCTCGTCTTTTACACCTCCTCCTCGCCAGGTTCCTGACCCGCTCCATACATGTCGGCGAGTTTGGCGAACTTAGGACCCCAGTCATTGAGGTAGTCATAGTCTTGTTCACTAACACTCGATGAACTGTTCAAGGAGCTGAGGGTGCCTGCGTCACTGCCGTCACCCTCGTACACAAACTCGCGCACTGCATCGTAAGGAGGTGCGTCGTTGTCATCATCTGCGTCTCCCAACCGGTCTTCTATGAAGTTGCCCACGTCCGGACTTTCTCCAGGTGCATCTAAAAAAGGAAAGGGCTGCTGTTAGAACTAAAATTTAAATGAATCAGACAGTTTGTAAGCCCCCACTTGACTAGTTTTAAAGATGAGTATTCTTGTGATTTTAACGTAACTTAGAAGCGAGAAAGTTAATACCTTTAGGTTCAATCCAGTTGGCTATATTAGTCATCTTCAACCAAAGGAACATTCAAATAGAGTTAAAAGATTACTCAGTTTCACCATGAATGCTTTGAAAAGCTAGAAGTCTGTGTGACTAATCCCCTATCATTAATAGTTTAATTTCTCTGGAAGGCGGAGTGCAGAATGTTGCATCAATGGTCTGCACACCCCTCTGCCTGCCACTGAGGTAATAATAATAACAATGATGAGTTTTACGTCAAGTATCCATCTCATCCGAGTTGCTCACCGACATTATTACCCTGACGGATTGTACTTTTTCAAAGCTGCTTGCTGTCACATGCTGAGCTAAGTTAAGTATTTAATTGTAGAGACACTTACTCCTCAAAGGTCTGTCTCTTCGCGGCAAGGTGTCCATTGGTTGTTTGTAGATGGATTCTGAATCTGGTTTCTGAAGTCGACTGATATCGTATCCTTCTTGGTCTTCTTCACCTGGAATAGTTTTGTTTTAGTTGAAATAAAATATATTCTGGAGCCTGTACTTATGATAAAACAACAATCGGGGGTGAGACAGTATGACTGGGTTTTCATGAGTATTGAGCACATATTGCAAAGGTTAGTATTGTAGGAGAAAATCTGAAATACTAGTGTGGTTTGTGCTCACTTGAAATAGGTGGTGCAAGTCGCACAGCAATAGAACACGTTCTGCAAGCCAAGAGCAGTATGTTTGGAACAAACTTCGGGAAATGGAAAGAAGCAGGCCTATAGACTGTTATCAAATTTGACGAAATTGGGCACTATGCTTCATGAGATGTCGCAATACCATGAACGGGTGTATTAAACATGAATGTATAACTCAAGTACTCCAAGTGAATTGAGAATGAAAAGGAAGGGTGTTGGTCCTACCACCATGATAATAATGTGTGTGATTTTTAGCATGCCCTTTTTGGCGTAAAGTTATCAGAGAAATAAAAGAAGGCGTACCTGCTCCCTCTTCATCGTATGCGATCACATTTTCTCTGGTATCGAACTCTGCGTCCACTTCTAGAATGTGTTTGTCGTCTGGACTAGAGCGTCGTCCACATTTAACCAGGAGAATTATAGCAACAGCCAAAACTGGAACACAAAGGAATATTTCAATATTTCAACATTAATTAACTCACGGGAGGATGGTGATTAACTCTTCAAATGTTGAATTAATTTAAAATAATTAGGAAACTCTGCTGGCAGTGTCAATTAGTGCCAAAGCCAAAACTCGGTGGGAAGCTGGGAAGTTTGAATATTCTGCCACGAGGGCTAAAAAGGGGTAATATAGAAACAGCAATTCAAGGGTGTACAAAGGAAACTGGCTCACAAAACTATCCCGGGGCTTGCAGATTTGACATTTAAACATGTGAAAAATATTTTTTCGTCCTTTCATAGTAACTTACCCAAAAGAACAAATATTGAGACAATGATTGCTACGATTGCTGCTGTGGTGAACCCGGCAACGAGTTCCTCAGCTTTTGGTCTGTCACAGAACTCCCCGGCCCATTTTGGCGGACAGAGACATACATATTTATGCTCTGTCTCTGTTTCAGTGTTGACCTGGCAGGTGGAGCCATTGAAACAGTTGTGATCTTGGCAGTAGTCAATTTCCACACATCGTCCGTTCTGGTCCTCGTAATGCTCAGGACATCTGCAGGATGGAAAAATTGTATAAACATCCCTCTCTTTAATTTTTAAAATTATTTGATTCAAGTAAAAGGTTTTATTTACAGTTCAAAGGCCTCAAATCTAATTTCAATAAAATATAATTATATCGGTATATATTATTGCCTAAATATGCAACAAATACATTGATCTGCCCAAATGTAAAACTGTGTAGTGTAAAACTGGGATGTTGTCATTGATATCAACCTAGATTATTGCCTCAACAGGAGATACACAGTATCCTCACCTGCAGTCGTAAGCGCCCCAGAGAGGGTAGCAGATAAATCCACCAGGGGGACAGACAACATTGGCACAGTCATCACGTTCACATCCCTCAACGACGTTACGAATCTTGGAGACAGCTGCAGCGTTACTCTTGGAGTTCTCCGACATCTTCATGGGGAACCATTCATCATCCATACGGATATCTCGCACACAAGCTATTAGAAACAGAATTAGCACAAATGTGTTAAAACAGTTCATAGACAAAAGAATTAAATTTCAAATAAAAATAAAAGGTTTTGCTCAAAGATCTTAACATACTTTCATATGTAACAAGAACATCTTTATAACTTTGTGTAAATGAAACCAAGGTTTTGCTTAAAGATCTCAACAAACTTTCATATGAGAACAAGAAAAACTTTGTGACGAAAGAGAAATAAAGTTAGGTCCCAACTATCACAAACAATGTCCACTTACTTTCTATAAGATCAAGGGCAAGGTCAGGGACTGTTTCAGCAAAGGACACCTGCGCTCCAGCAAACACGGTATTATCGATCATCATTTCGTTCTTATCTGCAGGTTGGCCATAAGTGAAATTGAAATTTGGTCCTTCTCCATTGTCCATCGAGAGGACAAACTCTCGACCACTTCTCTCAAGTTTTGCTGTGTGCCAAGCTCCATTGTTTACGATCCTGTTGTAAAGCTCCAGTGTTCGGAATCCGTTGCCAAGGTTGTACGTCAAAGTGAGACGACCCTCTTCAATCTATTAACATAAGGTAACATAGTGTAACATAAGGTAACATAGTGTAACACAAGTGGTTGTCACTAAGGTGACATAATCCCCCGCCGCAAATTAATACTTCAAAATTGAAAAATAATGTCAAAATCAGCAAAATCGACTGTCAAACATGTCGGAAGAGTCAAAGCTCCACTGTGACCTTGAGAATAATGTCAAGGTCACCAAAATCTAATCAGCGCTTTCTCTTCCCAAGGAGGTGCTTTGTGTAAGATATGATGGAATTCCTGTGAATGGTTCTGGAGATATCCCGCTGACAAGCTTTACATGTACATTAACATGTCGAAAGATTCAAAGTTCCGTAGTGACCTTGACAATAATGTCAAGGTCACCAAAATCTAATCAGCCCTTTGTCTTTCCTTGGAGAAGCTATGTGTAAAATATGAAGAGAATCCAGTGAATGATTCTTGTGATATCCCGCTTACAAGGATAAAATGACAAAGTCTCGTCGTGACCTTGAAATGAAGGTCAAGGTCACAAACCTCTGTAGGAACATTACTCTTCCCATGATGAACCCATATGCAAAATATGAAAAGAATCCAGAGAATAGTATTTGAGTTATTCCATTTCATACGGACGTACGTACGTACGTACGTACGTACGCAGCCGAATACTATATCCCCCGCTTCGCGCTAAACGCGCGGCGGGGGATAATAATGTAACTTGGTGTATAATAAAATAATTCAGAAATGTAACAACTCACACCTATACTATTTCAAAGTCAAGTTGTAAAAGCATTTTAACTGTAACAAGAAAAAAGTGAGCATGGCTCACATACCCCCGCCATCCGTTATCCGTCCATTGAGAATTATAGATGTGAAGGTTACTATATTTAAAAAACAGCTTCAAGCATCATAATATTGTCCAAAATAATTTAAGGAACTGACAAAATTTCATTCACCCAGATGTAATATTTTTCAGGTAACTTAATTTTTCCCATTAGAGCATCACATTGGTAATTTGTACCAAGTTCAATTACAGATTCAAGGGCTTCATAACTCCGTAAAATATTTCGGAACTGGACTTTGAACTCAATGAAGAGTATCATCTGGACTACCTACATGTAAAATTTCATTCACCTAGATGTAATAGTTGCGGAGAAAACTTTTCCCAATTGGAGCATCACAGCTCTTTTGGTACAAAGTTCAATTTCGGATTCAAGGGCCATAACTCTGTAAAATATTAATATTTCGGAACTGGTTTTCGAACTCGATGAAGAGTATCATCTGGACTACATCCATATTAAATTTCATTCACCTAGATGTAATAGTTTCCGAGAAAACTTGTCCCCATTGGAGCATCACAGTTCTTTTGGTACAAAGTTCAATTTCGGATTCAAGGGCCATAACTCCGTAAAAAATAATATTTCGGAACTGATTTTCGAACTCGATGAAGAGTATGGTCATGAGTACTCACAACCAAAATTTCATTCACCTAGGTTGAACAGTATCCGAGAAAACTTGTCCCCATTGAACACAATAAAACTAAGTCCAAAAAGTGACGTGAAAATTGTCTAGCCTGTCGGAAGAACATGGTTAACAACTGTACAAAGTTTGGTTGATGTACCTTTGATGGTTTTTGAGAAAATTGACCGGACGGAAGGACGGAATGACCGCTATATACCCCCGCTTACTTCGTAGCGGGGGTATAACTAAACATGAATGATAACCAACCAACTAGGGCACCAGATAGTTGCCATTCACCTTTAGATTGTCCAGCAAATACTCCATCAATTAAAATGTTTCAACATTTCAGTGGAACTAGTGTGTGTCTAAAATCATGAGTGGCCAATTCATAGGAATGACAATTGTTTAAGTAAATAATCTGGGAGTAACAATTTGCTGAAGACCATTTCAACTACCACAAGTGTCAGAGAATATTGATTGGTAATTTACCTTCAGAGTGACGACCAATTCGCTGTTGGTGGACACCGTCCAGAGCACTCCCGTTGGATCTCTGGTCCGGAACATGATGTGCATCTTAAGTTTACGAGAGTTGACCGTGTTGAAGAAGGAATCTTTGAGTCTCCACTGGATGAAACTGTCTTCTTGCAGGTCCATTGTTGTTGCCTCTGTGGATACAAAATGAGATAAGGTGAGTTGGGGTTTAAAGCCGCTTTCAAGAGTATTTCACGTATCTCGGCTCCTAGTATTATTGCAGGGAGAAAGCCCACAAAACCATGTGGCTATGCATTGCGGTGAAGCCTACGAGCATCGGTTGGAACTAGCGAACCAAGGGTGGTACTGTGCTGAAATTCAGTGTAGCATTGCACCCAAACTTTACTGCGTGTAGAACAGTTCTCTACAGCAGACGAAGTTACTGTGCTCCTAGCGGGAGATATAGTCATACAGGATGCATGAAGAACCACCATTTAAGTTTTCAAGTCAAAAGGTTTTACAGCAAAAGGCTAAATTACAGACTGACGACCACTTGTGGAGGAAAATCCAGTCAGGTCTGACTCAAAAACAGTAGATCAGCTGGAAACTCTCATCTGTATTTATTATATTGGTTTCTTTTGGTCAGATATCTTTAAACACATCCATGATGTTAATTAAAAAAAAAAAAATCGGTACATTTGAAAAAGAAAATCATATTTCCTAATGTTTAGAATACACTTTAAACCAGTGATTCCAAAACATCAAACTGGGACCAGACTTCATTATATAAAAAAAAATAATTACAATTTCAGGTCTTGAGTCATACAAGTTTCTAGACTATTACACTTTCCTTACTTTTTAAAGTTGTATTTTAAATTGATTTAACAAGAAACGAGCTTCAAATATTGGGTCTTTAGGATTTTAAAGAAACATACCTTCAGTACATTTCTCCCCAAACCAGCCAGGTTTGCAGACACAAGTGGCCGTGTCAGGTTGCCATGACGACTCGCATATTCCATTGTCTCCGCACACAGGTGATCTGTCGTTGCTGTTTTCTCCGCAGATGACGTCCTCGCGGGAACACTGGTTCTCTCCAGACGGGTGGTCTGGATCTCCTTGGCCTCTCACCGTCAGGTCATACAGCTGCAAAAATAAATTAATTGTTCCAGATGTCTATAAAATCTATATAATTAATTATGATGAGGAGATTTGACGTTAACACTGCTTTCCAGATTTCTTGAGGGTGGCTAGTGTTATTTCAGGGAGTAAGCTTGTGAAACACCCCAGAAAGATTGTTCTTTATATTTATTACCTATATTTTTAATTCAATATATGATTTAATTCAAGATGGTTGAAATAAAGGATAATACTTCATTTAAACATGAAATTTCTGTTAATCATAAAATATTTGCCCAAAAAGTTGGTAGATAGCATACATGATGTCAATATTAACTTAACTAGAAGTTTGCGGTATGTAGATTACAAGAATGATGATCAACCTGTTTTTTCCCCATAATAGAAAACATTTGATAAACATCCTTATAACATCAGCTCTGTTCTAAATCTGCTTCAATATCGATGACAAAACATTGCTGTTGTGAAAATAAAGTTCATCTACCATAAAGTTTGTGTCATAATAATATTGAACCGTCTCTTCTTTCGAGTGCTCACCTTTCCGTTGTGCATGAGATACTTGACACATCCATCAAAGTTGGTGGACGTGATTCCCCGTGGGAAGTTGGGCTGAGAGAACCTTCCTCCAAGCTGCAGCAGCGTGTTCACGTTCAGGAACTTGTTGTCGAAAGGCGTCGACTCTGTTTTACGACACATCGAGTCGTCTTGTACAACTTCATTCGCTCCAAGCTCGGCCTTGTCACAATGATCAATGATCATTTCAACTTCCTGCAGTAAGAAACAGGGTATTACTCAAACTGTTTGGTAACCTAAACATTCCAATCACACAAAGAGTCATTATTTTAACAGTTTTATTTCAAATCTAATTAGAACCTCTTATATTCAACCGTTGAAAGCTCAAGGATACTTATATTATCCATGATCACTTTATATAATTCTTCAATGTTCTTTTTGCAATATCTTAAACATTCTTACTTCTCTCTATCCCAAGATTGTTTACCTAGAGATAAGAAATGTCTAATATAATGGTGAGTCTAATTAAAATAGATTGTTCTCAGAGAAATAAAATTTGCAAAAAAGTACATATATCAGGATACGAACTCATATCATTCAGAGGTTTCCTTGCAAAACTGTCTGATAACAGCCTGTAGACTCCCATTTTCGACGAATTCAGTTAACCAATCACAGAACCTCCAACAAAAGCTCCTCAGTGCAAGAACCTATGGGCAGATAACTCCTAACAGCTATCCTTTCGTCTGTTAAGAATGCTTTCAAAACGGTGACTGTTTAAAAACTATGATGTGATTGGTAAGCTATTTGACTGGGCTTTGTCTGCGCTAAACTGGTATGGAACACGCCCCTATATGGGGTGTCCTCAAGACCTTGTGGCGAGGAATCTATAGAACCAGTTCGTATCCAGACACGAACTATTTTGCAGATTTAATTCCCTGGAACAGAGTCGATTTTAATCAGACCCTATCATTGTAAAAAACATATTGATTTAAACACAAAATAGTCTGTAACAGACCCAGAGATTCAGACACTGACCCTTCCATTCCTGAGAATATCAATCCTGTGCCATTTCCCATCACTCAGTTTCTGGACCTTTGCAACACCGTGAGAGTCTCGTCCATCAACGTAGAGCTCCACTTCACCGCTACCGTGATCGATCCTCAACTTTGGGTATCCGCCTTTCAACTCCAGAGAGATGAAGTCAGTCGGATCTTCAGATCCAGCTGGTCGGTCCGCGGTTGGTCCGTTGTACAGGATGAGACCGTCCTCTCGCCCAGTGATGAAGTAGAGGCTGGTGCGGCTACTCTCACACTGTTCCAGGGGGTCGTATAACGCGTAGCTGGCTCCGTCGAACGAGTGGTGGGTGCCCTGACATCTCGGTCCTTTAAACGATGGCAGGCAGCTGCAACTGTAACACCAGCCAATCGTTTCATTTTCAGTTCTTATTTCTTCGAGATGGTTTCGAACTACTACTAATAGTTCAGTCTTTGTGAATTGATGCAGCAGGTATTGAGAACTCACATTGAACTTCATTTTAGAAGTTGTATTTCTAACAAGGATAAACTGTTTCAGTATAGGTTCTTATACAGTTACCCCCGGTATACAGAATTTCTCCTAGGAGAATGGTAAATATTAAATGAAATATGAAACCTAGATGGTTAAGGAAAAGAACAAAGCTTCCAAAATTACAGTACTACACTACTAAGTTGAAAGAACATAGACAAATTGTTGAATTTGTGACAAAAAAATGTTGTGCAACTAAACATTTGTCCAACTAAGTAAGTGATTTGATAAATCCCTAACAGTAAAGAACCCTGGACCCACTGCATATTGAATTCTGATGCTTACTGAAGTTCTCCCCAGTCGTCCTGGCTGCAGGTGCCCCCGTTGTAGCAGTAATCAGCAGAACACTCGTCAGTCTGCGGGTAAAAGTCCGAACGACACCCCTCGGTAGCCTGAACGAACATTTCCACTCCAACAAACGATGTGCCGTTACTGTTGACGAGAGCTGGTTTCTCTGTCACATTGAGGAAGTTGTAACATCCACCCTCAAATTTCTCGTCCGCACATTCGTCGATGGGAACCATTTCTATGCTCACCCCAACTTCTCTCTCCATCTGTTCACAAACAAAATGCATTTTACAGTCGTCTGTTCCATTAAGCCATCTCGGACCTTCCCTTAATCATATGGACAATAAATGGGGGGTGGGAATGGAATACGGCCCAACCTATTTGCGGCCATTGCAAGAGCTTTACATCCTTTCCATCTTATGGACAAACACGTTTTGTACATTGTATTCCTAACAATACCATCATATTGCTGGACCTCTACATTTTTCACTACCCTATATCATAGATAAGGTTGCTTGGGTACATACGACATGGTAAAAACTCTACATGATTCAGTTTGCAAATTTGCTTTTAACCCTTTATTTGTTGCTTTGAAATACAGCCAATCTTGGATTAGATTATTCTCTTATTGGCCACTGAAATTGTTTTCCGCAACTTCATTGAGCAGTTAATAGAGGCTATCAACTTCCTGAGTTCTTTCAGATCTTTTCCAAAACTTGTGAATTGATAATGCTAGAGGTGGCTATTAATCAGCTCATATCTAAGACAAAGAATAAAATGAGTTTACATCTAAACTTAAATGATACCTAAACAGAGACCATGCCCGAGATACATTGTTAATACTAGCTAAAAATGAGTAAGCGTGAGCAGTTTGGGCAAAATGTCAGCCTTTAGTCATGTGTCAAAATTAAAATTCTCAAAACAAAGCTTTAACCATGTGTAATGAGTGGTCAAACTTCTAAAGACAAAGCTACCTTTTCTCTGTTGAGTGCCACAATAGAATTCATTCTGCTGGCGGGGTAGTAGGGGGATCCTCTAGCGGAGTAGCGCACATCAGTAAACTTTATGTGGTTCTGTACGCTGAGAACGTCCACGTTTTCTTCAGGTACAATCAACATATTCGCTAAGAATGTACGGAGTTTGTCGTACTTGCTGGGTTCATACGTTGTGATGTCACCGCCAGGGCTCTTTTCACGAATGACAAACTCCTCTGCTGTGATTCCTGTGGGCAATTAATAAGGTGGTTTAATTTAGTGGTTGAATGTTATTCAGACATCATGTCAAAGAAACTTCCCCATGATAGATTCATGAACATAAATGGCACCTGTTTAATTGCTAACATACCCGGTAGTAATTTTGGGAATAGCTATCTTAAGCCACTGACAAATCCAAGAATTTTTTTCTTTTTGAACATATTAAAAATTGGTCAGTCTTGTAGTGACCTTGACAATGAGGTTAAGGTCACCCAAATCGACTGGTGTCTGCGTATTTCTCTAATGAAGACTGGTACCAAATTTTAAGACTAAAGGAACAGCGGTTCATGAGATATCGTGCTAACAAGAACGGGATGGACGTACGTCACAGTGGCGGAGGACAACAAGCTTTTAACAATATTTGTCAAATATCTAAGAGGGTAAGAGCCTTCAGACCTACCCTTCAATCTGACAGCCCCGGAACTGAAGACGGCGTCCTCCGTAATGTCCTTGACGAAGACGGTGACGGTGCATTCTACTTCCACCTTCCAGTAAGAGTCGTACACGTTAACAGTGAACGTGTGATACTTATCACTCGGGACTCCTCTCATCATGGTGATCATTCCAGTTTCTTCGTTAACCCTGATGAAACAAAAGTACATGTTATGTGTTGGGTAATGTTGGATTCATCATTATCTCTTAAAAAAATACTTCAACAGGACCTTTATCATTACAGAGGGAAAACTCACAACACTATTGTGGTAAAAACTATGAGCAATTTGACATTGAATATAAATTATTAGTGTATGGTATGTACTATTTATAACTGTTGTCAGATGTGCTCACAACATTATGTGGAAAGGTTTTATGGAAACATGCGAGTATATTTGACATTTCATTAGTCTATCATTGGTAATTATAACATTTGTTTAAAAAACTATCCTTATGCACAAAATTTTATTTTTAAAAATCACATCAATATATATTTTGTTTTCACCAATAACGATAGCATGTTTGTAGAATACCGAAATCAGAAAGAATATCGTTCTTATTCCAAATTGAGTTTCCTTGACACATTCAAAATGTTCACGTTAGCAATTGTTCTCCTTATGAAGAGTCACATACTTGAAATATCGTGCCATGTACTGCGGTCCGGTGAATTTGAATGTTTTATCCACTACGTCCCAATCATCTGGATCCTGAGCGTATACTGTACCGATTTCCAGGGGGCCGAACAAACCTAGAACGAAAATATCTAATTAATACATCGTGGAACAAATATAGGATACTCGTAAAGTGACGTCATCCGTTAGATTTAGAATTGAAGACAAACTGGTTATTTTGAAGAATTACAACAGGCGGGATGCCAGCACAAAATTATCCCTAAGAGATGCAAGATTTCTGGTACAACATCTCTATTGTTACCGTTCACGACAGTTCGGAGTATATGCTTAATCAGTCATCAGAATATTTTGAAGACCATTAAGAATAGAAGTTCCACAAAACATGCCGATGTCTAAAGTGCCCTATAGAGATGGAGATAAAACATTTCTTGAGTTGAGGAGAGTTGTATTACTGCAGGTAGAAAGCCCATAAGGTGAGGTGAGATGGTGTTTAACGCCGTTTTCAAGAGTATTTCACTTATATCACGGCTGCTAGTATTACGGCAGGGAGAAAGCCCGCAACGCCATGTGGCTATGCATTGCGGTGAAACCTGCGAGCAACGGCTGGAACTAGCGAACCATGGGTGGTACTACTCTGAAATTCAGTGTAGCATTGCACCCAAACCTTACTGCGTGTGGAAAGCCCATAACACCATGAAGGCATGTAATGCGGTGAAACCTGCAAACATAGGCTGGAACTAGCTAACCATGGGTAGTACTGCCCTGAAATACAGTTCAGCACTACATCCAAACTTTCAGCATACAGAACAGTTCTCTACAGCAGGGAAAGTTGCTGAGCCCCTGGCGGGATAAAACATTTCATCAACAAGTGTAAATAGAACTCACCCTTGTAGTTATACACAAAGATGTTCTGATGGCCGGGTTGCTGAACATGATCGTTTATGTCTCCGATTTCAATGGTGAGGGTGTTGGTTCCCGTCTGAGACCGGGAGTCGCCCTTGCCTCGCATGTCCCACATCACGATTGGCATGTAGTAGAACTTGGTCTTTTCACGATCAAACACCTTTTTTGTAGAGACAGTTGCAGATCCATCTCCACCTGGTAATAAATAACCAATCGTCAAAATCTGGGAACATAACGAGAGCACAAAATGTGAAAACAAACATACCTGAAATATTTACCACCTCACTTCTTAACCAGTATTTATGACATGGTAGGCCATCCAAGATTTCCTTAACCCCCAATATTAAACCATTTCTCAGAATTCATTAAACTTTGGATTTTTTATTTTAATTTTTTATTTACTCTTTATTTCTTTAGCTTCTTATTACAACACTGTGTTTACAAATCGACTTTACTTTAAGTGCAAGTGGACGCAAGCAAATATATGTTCCAAAAATATTCGGCTACCAGTCCGAGGGTTAAATTGTCGTAGCTTTATATTCGAACTATTCATCCAAGTTCTTGAATTTGATCACATTCTCATCAAGGAGATTGTTACACATAGTTTTAATATCTGTACATATGACAGGGTGAAAGATTGAACTCCAAAGATGAAAACTCACTGCTTATGAACTTGAGATCGAAATCTTCACAGGTAGGATTCTCTGGACAGGGGCAAGTTGTACCACTAGGACAGGTAGGTTCTGCAAATCCAAACGGCGCTCCAAATGGATCGTTGTCTTTGTCAATGGCATTTATAATCTGAACAAGTTCGTTAATCTTGTCAGCATCCTCCATTACAATTGGGCGATAATCCTTGGCAAATATTGGGTAGTTGTCGTTGACATCAAGCACGGAGATCACCAATGTAGCCGTTCCTGTTTGCGCTGGATCACCTATGAAACAAGATATAAATTTGAGTGGAAATAAAAACAAATGTATGCTGAGAAGAAACAGTCTGAAACATAATCAACCCTTGAAAAGTAAGCCTAGAGTTTGGTTTAAACTTTGAATTAGGCATTTCTTAGAGGCTCATTTGCAATGTAATGATAATTTTTACAGAATAATATTATTTCAGAGACTAGGTGTCAGTCCAGACAAGATTAAGTAAAATCCTTCTCACCTTTATCGATGGCGAGGATATGTACGGTGTGTTCGTCCTCCGTCTCTCTGTCCATCATCTTCCTGATGGTCACGTTACCGCTCTGACCCACACTGAACAGACGGCTTGGGTCAGTCTTCCGGTCAATCGAGTACCTGGACAATGGATACATTATATATACTCACAATTGTTCATTTCTTACAAACACCATCATTCAGATCAACATAGAAAATTCTTTAATTTAAAGCTAAACCTCAATGTTGACATGATTTGAAGGCAAGCACAGATCCCTAAAGAGTCTCTACGGTCATGAAATTGAATGTTGAGTGCAACTCTTTCAGCTGTATCATGACAACATTTCACTGCTACTGTGAACATATTCCGGTTTAACCTATCTTTAACCATGGTTACTCTCAGTATTCTATTTGTTAATGAGTTGTTATTCCTGTCTATTGGTCACTCACAATCTCTAAACAAAAATTATTTCAGCTGTATTCAATTCTGTTTCAATTGACATAAATTAAGAAAAAAAACACAATAAAACAATCTTGTTTATTTTACTGTCAAATTCTACAAAGATTTATGAAAAACTTACTCAAAAATGGCATTCATTCCGCTGTCCGCATCGCTGGCATTGAATTGCGCCAAGAGAGTTCCAACAGGAGCTGATTCGTATTCCGACACTTCGATCCTGGATTTGACAAATTCTGGGGCGTTGTCGTTGAAGTCTGTGACGGTTACCTCAACATATGCCACAGCAGTGTGGGTTGGTTCAGGGTCCTGTACTACAACCGTCAAGTTGAAGAACCGCTGTGCCGGGACCTCATAGTCAACAGCCTGGAGGAGTGAAGAAATTAGAGTTATTTGGTGTGGTGAGGAGATTCTAAATTTCAAGAGTTTATATCATATTATATCATGATGGGAAGTTTTATTGCTGAGGGAAACCTGAAAGCACAGACTGGAGCTAGCGAATCATCTAACATTGTTCCAGAGCCTTACTGTACATAGAATCATTCTCTATATCCCAGTTGCTAAGAACCTGAGTAAAAGATCATTTGGATTATAAAGCCACTATCATGACAATGTATTCCAGCAACTATCAAAATGACTACACATAAAGGCAAAAGTCAGCACAGCTCTCATATCCTCCTACTGTAATTTGAAAGCCTTAATATAGCATTAATTAACTATGAAAACATGTAGTCAATTCTGTCAATAAATAACAAAAATTGTCAATTAACATTTTGGAACATCATCATATTTGTCATTCCTGATACAAATTTGAAGTTTTCAAGTTATGCTCCAGAGTCGGAAAACTTTGTTTTTAGTCAAAATTTCAAAAATTATTTAAACTTGGGGGTTGAAACATCTTAAAGGCATAATGCCACTACACACCAAATTTGAATTTTCAAAGTCATTTAGTTTTTGAGTTATGCACCGGAAATGATTTCGGACGGACAGAATAGTGGATGGACAACAGAGAGCTATATATTCTGTACTACAGGCGTAATCGATGTAACATTCCTGAAATTTTATGGAAATGTGACACCATAAATGAAAAGGGAAATATTAACAAGAGTGCTCTGAGAGCACAAGAACACCCGGGTTCCTTATTTCCAAATGAGCAGTTTAAATGTAAGGGTAATTTAATGATCTATTAAAAATAAATAAGCATGTCAAATATTGAAGGCCTTTCACCAATCAATGAAAAGGGCAATATTAACAAGTGTGAGATTCTAAGTGAGAAGTTATTTCTGAGAATATGCTATTCTCCTATTAAGACCAATGTTGTCTATAGTTAATGTTTGTTGAACATTCTGAAATGGTTGTTATACATATTGCTTTAGATTGTTATACATCATATTAATATGTAATACAATTTCAGTGTTTGTTGAACATTATGAATGAATGGTGCACATTGTTATTTTTTGTTCTACATTGTTATTGATGCTGCTCTTTACAGTCATTTCTAAAACATTATTGGATAATTAAGCAATTTGAATGGCTGATTTCAAGAGAAAGGTAAAACAGTTAGTTCTAACTCAAAATCTCATTTAAACTTGTACAGACACCAAATGGTTCCATACTAACCTTAAACACATTTATGCTGCCTTCATTATTATTTTCATCAGTGTTTATGGAGAAGTGATCCAGAAAGTTACGGAGGCTGTAGTCAAGTCGAGCATTTTCACCAACATCATCATCCGTTGCCTTGACACGTCCGATTGGTCCACTTTCAAGAGCTTCAGACATTTCAATCTGGTAAATTAATTTCTCAAACTTTGGAATCTGGTCATTCTTGTCATCTAGATTTATGGTTACTTCAGTCTCTGTAGCCATAGGTTCATTTCCTCTGTCGGAGGCCTTCACTTTAACCGTGTATGTTGGCGTCGTTTCTCGGTCAAGTCCAGCCTCGTCGGTGTTGGTCTGAATGAGCCCTGTATTGGGCTGGATACTGAACTTAAAACCATTTGAGATCTCTGATGGTCCTTCCACTATTTCATAGACAACTGTGCCATTCAAACCTTCGTCATAGTCAATAGCAACAACAGTCATGACAGATGAGCCTAAAAGAAGAAATGTGAGAGTTATCGTTAATGGCCACTAGCAAATGCTTGTAGTAAGATTATGATCAGTTTGCCTTATATATTTGACAGGTTTGTAGGTGGACAACGATTGAACAATTGACGTTAACAATTGAAAGCAGGGACACAGGTCCAAAGCATGGCTCGAAGTCAGTAAAGCTTACCTCGAGGTGAGTGCTCCATAACACTTCCTACAGAGCTGGAGATAAACAAGGGAGCATTGTCATTGATGTCGATAGGCTTCACCTGTACACTGGTGTAGCCGAACTTGGGAGGGTCAAGGCTGGCAGAACCTGCAGGGGGGTCCAGTTCATCTTGAGCTCGCACGTTGAACTGGTAAGTGGCTCGTCCGCTTGGCAGATCACGGTCTAGACTCGTAAGCAGGTACAGTTCTCCTGTCGTCGCATTGATATCAAAATATTTCTCTGGCGCCTGAGTTCCAAACCCAAGCAGAGAGTACCGGATATTGGTGGGTCGGTTGATGTCGGCATCTGTTGCTGATACCTGTTTGGATGATGAACGTTGTTTGTTAGTTATGAGGACTTATTCAGAATCAAAAGACTCAAAAAATATCTCATGCAAGATATCAAGAAAAAGCTTTTCAACTAGTCTGAATTCTTATATATTCAATGTGAGCTTTTACAACTATGGTTGTAGTGACATGTTTTAAATGTTTTATGCCATGTCTTCTTTGTTTCAATGTCACCATTTTCTAGACATCTTGCTTTTATTTTGTTTTACATTTTGTTTATTTTCATGAAATATTTAAAGATAAGGTAACTAACCTGAACAAGATACTTTGGATTTGAGGCTGTGATGGACTTGTCTTCTTCTACAACATTAATGACTACATATGGATCCTCGGAGAAAATGGGACTGTTGTCGTTGGCATCAAGAACATGGATCAGTACTGTGGTACTGTTGGAGTAGATTCCGTCAGATACATTCATGGTCAGACTGTACACCTGAAATATAAATAAGGGTGAACGTTTAAAATTAAAAACATTTATCAATAAATAAATCCCTTTAACCATTACTCAGTATAGTTAAAACAAGATTTAATGCTTTACGTTCCATAAGTCATTACTGGACTTTAAAATCACATCTGGTTTTAACTGTATTCTGATATGTTCGTTACAAATATATCAAAATTAGTCTCTAAGATGGTGACTATCTTTCACACATTTCTTAGAAAAGATATTTGAATCATAGGGATTTTCAAGTCACATACTGGGGATCAGGGTTTACAGTCATTGTACTTCCTCCTAACAGGGTAAACCTTCCTGGAGGTCTTACAAGCATGCCATAGTTTGTTGGCAGGTCATAGCTGACCTTAGTGGGACTCAGTGTGGACCTGTATGGTTTTAATAAGGTTAAAAGTTTCTATCTTTTAAGAATTTGTTTGTGAGTTTTAAGTACAACTTTGAAGTTTCATTGCATTACAAATGCGTTTCTCTTTGATAACAACTTCAGTCCTTGATGATGTTGGTGATTGCATTGTCTAACTCACATGTTGCTCAGTTTCATAGTCAAGTTGTCGAGCCACAAAGACCACCCCAGTCTTGGCCTGCACACCAAACGAGTTCTGGAAGTTTCCTCCTGTGATTGAGTAGGACAGGACCGCAGCTGGAGGAGAAACGACAAATTACATCTAGGATAACCGTTATCTCATCCACATACAAGACCATTTCCTTCCTTATAAAAAGATGTTAAATCTCATTTATTTTAATTTTGAAGTAATTAATAGTCCACAATATGATCCATACAATTCTTGGATATTGAAAATTGGAATGGCTCTTTACCTTTTGCAGGAGTATATTGTGGATACTGTGGTGGGAGGTAAAGTGAGAGGACTTGGGGATAAACACCACTTTCATAAGTATTTCACTTATATCACTTCTTCTAGTATTATTGTAGGGAGAAAGCCCGCAATGCCATGGTGGCTGTGCATTGCAGCTAAACCTGCTAGCATCAGCTGGAACAAGCAAACCATCGGTGGTACTGTGCTGAAAATCAGTGTAGCATTGCACTCAAACCTTACTGCACGTAGAACAGTGGAAAGTAGATAATGACCAAACCGGATATTATTCTCTGTGTAATCTAGTTGTGTTACCTGTAAATTGGGCAATCAGAATGGTTAGGCACTTGTTGATTCAGTGTGAAATAAGGGCCCAATCGTTAAATGTCCAATAAAAGAAATTTACCGTCATCGGGATCTTGTGCTTGGACGGTGACAATGCTCTCCTGAATCGAGGCGTCTTCTCTCACACTGGCGTTGTAGGTCTGTGTGAAGAAAGGGGAGTTGTCGTTCATGTCTGTGATTCGGATCCTCACCGTAGCCTTAGCTGAAACATAAAAATTCAAAGAATGTAAACAGGAATGCTTTTTAAACTTTAAAGCAAAGGATAATTATGCCCATTTTGGAAACCTAACAAATACCTGAAACAACCTTTTAAATGTTAGAACAACAGCTAAATGCTCATCCAATTACAATGTCACCTGAGTTGTACTTATAGGTAAAGATTTTAAAACCATCTTAGCCCGTCGTATGCGTTTAACTTTGGTATTTACGACTGTAACATTGCTAATAGAGAGATCAGAAAATACTATTCAATGCAAAAGAAATCACCTCATATCAAACATTTTCATCATTGCTAATGTACTCACTAACCATTAGAATATATAAGACACCATTTGAACCAAATAAATACCAGACCTACCAAAGAACATTTTCCCACTAAACTGAAATACCTGGAAAAGCTCACATTAATCTTGGAAATAGCAACATAAACATAATATCTCTACACAGAAACAGCAGAAGGAGTAACAAAAACCCTTGATTGAGGAACAGAAAATAGAAATCCTGCAAACGACAAGGCAAGGCTCATATACCTCCAAATGTAATTTGAAAACCATGTACCATATTTTCTCCGGTATAAGACCAGGGGACCAAGCAAATAAACTTCTTAAAAACATGGGGATGGGCTTTTAGATGGGAGAGACCCTGACTCAGATGAAAATTCATACCGGAGACTGTCAGACAGTCAGGTCAGGTTTTATGTAGGTTGTTAACACTTAACTTAAAATAATATTATTGATGTATGTAATGTATGACCAGGGAACATTTGGCAAAATTGGGGGTGAGCTATAACCTGAGAATAACCCCAACCAGGACAACCCTCTGAAAAGTGGAGGTTGCAGGCCCGTAGCACCAATTACGGGAGGGGGGGGGCTGGAATTTGGAATTTGGGGGGGGGGGGGAATACTGTAGGTTTTTCCCATAATGTAGTAATGTTCCGAAAAGGATTTCGGACTCATGAACACATGAAGTGCTATATACAGCTGACTTTGTCGTAACTAGGATATATAACAATCTCATGCATGCTGAACACATTTGTTAGCACTTCCCCTTGTTGTCAACGTCATTGCTATTTTCTTCCTTGTATTCAACCATCATCACACTTGTGTTTTCACTTGTTTAGTTTACTGTTACTGCAAACTTTTCTTCAAGAACTATAACATTATGCATTATAAGATCATTTTTGTACCTGTATTTGGTCCAGGGGGGTGATTAGGTCTCGAAGACTGTGTTCCATCCTCCACTTTAACGTCAAGGAAAAGTTGACTTGTGTCTTCACGATCGAACGCTACCAGATTTGTAAGAACAGCGGTGTTGTCATCAATCTTTTCGATTTGAAATTTATCTGACACACCAGGCTTGTCAATGATGCTAAAGGTCAACTACAAAAGCAAGAAGAATATATATATGTTTATGTACTTTCAAGGAAAAATAAACTTAACGTTTAATAGACACATTATATTCCAATACAATGGTATGAGTAATCATTCAAATGTACATTGCAGTTCATATTCAACTTATCATGACATGGAGATCAATGTCGAAACATTTTTGCATATTATTTCTATTCTAACTGTAATTCCCTTAAAAAATATCTTGATAGATAATATTAAGTTTATTTATGGATTTAGATATTATCATTATTATTAATCATAATCAAGACCCCCGAAATGTCACATTAAACGTGTCACCTTCAACAACAGTTGTTACTCCATGTTTTGACGGTACCTCCCCCTTTATATAATCATAATCAATGTTCATCACTCACAAGGTTATTTGGATGTGTAGGATCTTCATCAAAGGCTTTGATTTCAATAACAGTTTGACCAGCGCCGGCATTCTCCGGAAGACTCCCAGGATAATAACTGGTAGTTGTATCCAAACCAAAGAATTTCGGAACTTTGTTGTTTGTGTCGATAAGTTCTATAACAGGATGGATCTCGGAAGACATGACAACAGTGCCACGGTTCTGGAAAGAAGTGTTTTGATGAGAGTTTAAAATGCTATTCAAGTTTTAGGATAATCTGTCAGGACAGACAAATCTTACCAAATTTATCAAACATAACATATCAATTTCTCAGTGACTGAAAACTTCTTTGGTGAAGCAATTCAGCTAAATGTTCAATATTCACTATTTTCTGGTATAAACTTTCTTATCCTGAGAAGAACTATTTTCAAAATATTTTTGTGTATAATAAATTTTTGTTTGTTATGCTCTACCCAATATATTGATGATAGTCTTAAACTATTCATGGAAGAATTGTGCTAAACTATTTACAAATAAACATAAACTTACCGATACTCTGAGACGAATTTCATATCTGTTCTTTACATTAAAGTCCATGGACGAAAACACAGTCAGGTTGACTTGATTCCCAGCAGAAGTGATTCCAAATGGAGGGACTGAATCAGCAATTTGTCCATTATTGTCAATCAGCGAGAAGGAAACATCTGGATCGTCAACATTTGACACTGCCTCAAAGGTTCCAATGACATATGTTATAGGTGCAGTTTCATCAATCCTGTAAGGAGTACTATCATAGTCATCTCGCACCCATCTCGGGGGTTTACTCGTGCTGTCTGTGATCGTCACAACGACTTCAACGGTAGTCTCAAGAGGAGGTTGTCCTTTGTCTGTTGCCTTCACGTCAAAGATGAATTGACTTTGCTGAAATAAGAACATAAGATATCGTCAAAATCCTCATGCCCATAACTTCTACTATTTAGTGCACACAGCATTTATAACAGTACACTAAATTAAACATTCAGAGTACTTATGATAACTTGGCTACCCACCGTCGCGAGGGACTTGTTCAGGTAGATGATTCCAGCTTGGCTTTCAATACGGAAGAAAGAAGCGTCATCACTGGGCACCAAACTGTAGATGACCTCTGCGTTAATTCCTAAGTCTGCATCATCGGCTCTCACCGTGAGGATGGTTTGTCCGGGTTCAATGGTCTCGCTGATTTTAGCATTGTATCGAGGCTGGTCAAAAACAGGTGCGTTATCATTGACATCTTCGATAGACACTGTGAATGTACAGTATCCGTCCAGAGGGGGAATCCCTTGGTCATTTCCCTTCACTGTGATTGAGTAGGATGATTGAATCTCTCGGTCAAATTGTGTTGCGCTGGTCAAATTACCACTGTCCGTGTCAATGTTGAAAAGGATTACTGGTTGCGTTGGTCCTCGAAGAATGGAATAAGTGACACGTCCGTTTTCTCCTCGGTCGCCATCCTCTGCTTGGACCTAAATACAAACGTGTACACTTACTTTGAAGTATCTCTATTCTCTGCATTTCAACAGAATGAAGATACAACTTATTTTGTATTATGTATCATAAACGATAAAATATCCAAAAAACATTATAATCTATTCTCAGAATCATTTTTTTTCTTTTAAACAACTTGACAGAAACAGGGAGATTTACCCCTAAGCAGATTATGCAAACGACTTATTTTGCGAAACACTGAAATACATTAATCATTTATTTAAAGTTAGGTTGTTTGTGGATATTTCTCTTTGTAGTGAAAGCTAAGGTAACAAAGTTTATTAAAACTAATGTTTTGAGTTTAAATTAAACGATCTTACCATGAGAACTTGAGTCAATGGAGGTTCGTTTTCTCTGAATGTTGTGGAACTGTACTGGCCGCAGTTAGGGAAGGAGGGTTTATGGGTGTTGATATCTACGATCTCAACATTGAGGTAAACTTCACTGGACAATCGGACCGTGCTTCCACAACAACTTCCGTCATCAATAGCCGTAATGTTCAGTACATACTCATCACGATCTTGCGGCACAGTCCGCCCTACTCGTATAAGACCTGAAGTTGGGATGATGTCGAAGATTTCATACGTCCTTCTCCTCGCTGTGAAATACAAATATGTTGGTTCACTGATAACGATAGAAATAAGTTAATCATCACTCTTTAATGTACTAAAGGGAAAGTAAAATGTTTTGGTCTCAAAGTCCATGATTAACAACTTCCATTTTATTTCACAAGGAAGTAAGTAAAGGCTCTGTATTCAGTTGAGTTAAACAATCATCAGATTTCACATAATCTTACATGAATGGTGAGACTTTGTCTCTGTCCATACCCAGATATAAGATATATATATTCAAAGATGTGCTTACATTATCTTACAAATTGTAAATTGCAAATATACTTCTCATGGAGTTGATATCACAATTACAACTAAAAACTCAAAGTTGTAGACAACTCTGCTGTCCTGATTGGATATTGGTTGCATGTAGATGAAGAAGAGATTACAAACCAGGCGAAATAAAGACTTACGTGAGAAGTAGAACTCGACTCGATCTCTGTCCAGATCAACGGCCTGGACAACAGTCACAACTTCTCCGATGTTAGCATCTTCTCGTACGCTCAGTTTCTGGTCGTCCAGGATAATTTCTGGAGGTTCATCATTCACATTGGTCATGAAAATTCGCACGTTGGCGGTGCCGGTCTCAGTAGGAGTTCCCTTGTCAGTAGCTGTCACTGTGAAGCTGTAGAAGTGTCCAGGGAGCCGGTCGTAGTCCAGGGGTCTGCAAGAACAGGTTGGATATTGAGTGTATTCAAACACTAAGTACACTTGCGTGTCAACATTAATGGAAGCTGTCATTGTGAGACTGTAGACCGTACTCAAGTGACCTTGAAAGAGGAAAAGAATATAAATACTGGTTCCTTACCCACTGCCAGACAAAGAGTTTAGTTTAGTTGGAGTTTAGGTTGCTTTCAAGAATATTTCACTTATATCACGGCTGCAAGTATTATTTCAAGGAGAGAGCCCGCAATGCTATGCGGTGAAACCTGCAAGCATAGGCTGGAATTAGCAAACCATGGGTGCTGCGCTGAAATTCAGTGTATAATTGCACCCAAACTTTACTGCATGTAGAACTGTTCTCTACAGAACAGACAAAGTTACAGAGCTCCTGGTGGGATTCGAACCCCGGACCTCTTGATCAGAAGACGAACAAGTTAACCACTGCGATATCCCGCCCTCTTACTGCTTGACAATATTGTATCATTACTGCTAGACAAAGATGGTTCCAAAGCACTGTATCATTACTTACTTCTTGACATAGATGATTCCAATGTACTGTATCATTCCAGCTGTAGTTGTCGAGGTTGTGTTCACTCCAAAGTTTTCATGATCCACAGAATACACCAGTTCTCCATTTTCACCAGAATCATCGTCTCTTGCTTGCACTGTAGCAAACACACCACGCATTTGGTATTGGAATAACATTGGAATTCTTAAATTAGGTTTCACCCCCTTGTTGTTGGTTGCCCCACCAACACTAATTAGATTTTTAACCAGAAGAGAATTTAATTCTAAGCAGAACTTCTATTTGCAATCAAGATTTAATAATGGAAAGGCATTAGAAGTTGCTTTCAACATATAATGGCAATTTATTGTAATTATAGCAAGATTGCTTTTAACAATATTTTACTCATATACTCTACATGAGTGCAAGTACAGGGGGAATGAACAAACTTCATTTTTAGAACTTGTGTTCTGCGTAAGTCCTGAAAAAGAGCAAAAAATACCTTGAATGACATCTCTTCCCACTGCTAAATCTTCAGGGTGCGTGGCAGAATACCGAGAAAGGTCAAACACGGGCCTGTTGTCATTGTCATCCAGAACCTCTATGTGCAACTGAAACAACAGCAAGAAGAAATGAAACTCAGGATTTAGTCAATGAATTCCTTTCTTTTTGTTTTAATGAAGGTTTCCAAACCAAATGCATATTGAATGGCCACCTCTATTTTCTTGTCAATTTATCACTGTTGAATTACTTCTGAGTGGCCACTGTACAGGAACTACGATTCATGAACAAAGAAACAATCTCAGATCGACCAATGGTTATTCCTGACACGGTAGGTGAGGTGAGCTGAGTTGGGGTTTAACACCGTTTTCAAGAGTATTTCACTTATATTGTAGCTGCTAGTATTACGGCAGGGAGAAAGCCCGCAACGCCATGTGGATATGCATTGCCGTGAAACCTGCGAGCATCGACTGGAACTAGCGAGTGAGTGAGTGAGTTATTGTTTAACGCCGCTTCGGCAGTATTGCAGCCATTAGCGGCGAGCGGAACTAGCGAACCATGGGTGGTAGTACGCTGAGATTCAATGTAGCATTGCACCCAAACCTTACTGCGTGTAGAACAGTTCTCTTCTGCAGACAAAGTTGCCGTGCCCCTGGCGAGATTCGAACCTCGGACCTCCTGATCAGAAGCCGAACGCGCTTACCACTGCGCTATCTCGGCCCCTATTTCTGACAAGTACTGTCCCAGCAGACAAAATGATGAAGCACATGATTTGCTCCTGTCTACAACCTGAGAAAAGTTTTCAGTTGATCCTTGTAAGATTTTTTTAGTATGTAATAATAACAATAGTAATTTATGTGAATGTCAACATTTAGAAAATTCTTTCATTTCTGAAGCCACGTTTAGATGGGATATTATACATATGTTATACAGAAAACTAACCTTAGCCAAGCTCAGGTAATATACATTAAGACAAGTTTTGCGGTTTCTGACAGTCTCTCGATGGAAGATTTAAAAAATAATTTTCCATGGCCTAATATACATTATGCAGAAAACTAACCTTAGCCAAGCTCTGAAGATTGGTGACAGCCTCTTTAGCAAAGACATTTACTTCATAGATGGTAGGTAATATATATCATACAGAAAACTAACCTTAGCAGAGTATCGCAGGTCTCTTGAGGGAAGACCTTTAGTTCATAGATTGGAGATTATATACGTCATACAGAAAACTAACCTTAGCCGAGCTCTGAAGATTGGTGACAGCCTCTTTAGCAAAGATGTTGAGTTCATAGATGGGAGGACGCTGTTCCCGAGGAACGGACTCATAGTCAAGAACTTGCTGTGTTTTTATTGTGCCGTCAGCGTCGATCGAAAAGCGACTGGAGGTAGAATTGTCGGCCTCTCTTAGTTCATAAGATAAAGCGTTGCCTTGGAAAGCCTTGGCCTCTATCTTGAATTCATTGTTTAATCTGGAAATGAAAAATGAAAATATTTTCATTCTTAGATATGAGGCAAAAATGTTCTTTTAATTCACCTTTTTATAAGATATTGATGGATTGGATAAAGAGAAATCTGAGCTGTTGAATTTATGCTGAATGTTGGTATTTTAATCAAGAACAAAAAAGGCACTTTATTCAATCTGAAAAGTCGCAGTAACATTCTTTTGGATTAGAACTTAATACAGGACACATATATTTATATATATGTGTGTACATATAAATAAGTAGCTGTCAGTTTCCATTACTTACGTTTGGTCAATCCCGTTGTTTTCTCTTACAGTTCCTCTGAAATCTGTTTCATAAAACTGTGGAGCTCTGAATCCAACTCTCACATAAACTGTTGCAAATGTTTTCTGTACTGGGCTGACTCCGTTGTCAGTTGCGCTGCACGTTAATGGATATTCACGATTTTCTTCAAATCGACCTTGACCTTGAGTGTAAATATTGCCGACTTTGATGACTCGACCGCCGGCGAGAGTGGATGTTTCCGTTCGTATCAAGAACCTGCTTTCAGCACCTGCAGCATAAGAGTTGAAATATTCCTGACCAACTTCTCCAACTGGAAAACCTTGTCATGGAAGTGGAGAGGGAGGGGGTATGCAAGGGGAGGTTATTCAGTTTCATCCAAACACTCACTCAAATAGTGATATTTACATGTGAGACCTATCCAGGAAGTTCAATAAAGTTGTTCTGTACTCTGTTATCTTTTAAAACAACGATTTACAAGATAATTTCAACTTGAAATTACAATGGTCAAAATTTTTTGAAGCATCCGTGTGTTTGACAGAAAAGCATTAATGGAAAAAATCAATTTAAAAAAAGATGTGCACCAACCTGAATCAATGTTGTACGAAATGTCGGAGTTTGTGTCCGGATCCTCTGCATAAAGCTCATAGACTTTTTGATTGGCCGGAGTGTTTGGTCCCACAGTAGCAAGGAAAGGAAAAGGTTTGTTCTTAAAATCTGGGGCTTCGTCGTTGACATCAGTGACAAGTAACGTTAGAATTACCCTTATCTTAGCTGAAATAAAGAATAAATTGTAATTAAGGTAACGATGTGAACAATCTAGCGACAATTATGTTCTATGTATGAATGTATGAATGTATGAATGTATGTATGTATGTATGTATGTATGTATGTATGTATACAATTTACAATCCTTTTTTACTCACATTTTGGCAGAAATTGTAGAAAGAAACTACAAAGATAAACTAAAACAAATTAAGATTACAATGAACCAATGGCTTGGTAGAGATATCACTTCCCTTGGCAGGACCACTGTCCTAAAAAGCCTTATTTTGCCAAAGTTAAACCATATTTCTAGTGTGCTACCTAAAACAAGTGAAAATATGATTACAGAAATCGAAAAACTATGCTTTAATTTCGTCTGGAAAGGAAAACCATATAAGATAAAACGTAAAATAGTTACTAAGAGTTACGATGAAGGAGGGATAAGAGTACCAGATATAGGAAATACACTGCTTTCACAAAAGATAAGCTGGGTGAGGAGACTCTTTCATTCCAATGATAATTAAATCAAAACTGAAAACTTTCTTTGAATTAAATATATCCCCATCACACAAGGACTTCTATCAGTACAACGAAGCATCAATCATAAATGATGTCATTATTCCAAAAACAAACGATTTTTGGAAAGATGTTTTACATGCATGGCAGCATTTTATAAAACAAAAAGGAAATATTGTTACAAGGCAATCTGAAATCTTTTCTCAATCAATATGGCGAAATGACAATATAAAAATAGACAAAAAGGTAATAAATAACAAAAATATGTCAAATCAGGTATTTATTTTATCAATGATATCATAAACTCTTGACGGCACCTTTCTCAAATATGAGGAACTTATAAAAGAATATCAATGTAAATTAAATTTTTAAAAAGAAACATTTGTCTCGGGTATTATTAAATTTTGGTCAAGTTGTCATTTACTGTTTTAAATTTATTAGACCTTGTCCCTAGTATTGATACCTCCTTTTTGCCAATGAGGAGAAAAATTAAAAAATGATAATGCTTACTATATCCAATACCAGCTTCTGTCAAATGTATAGAAAAAAACCCACATTGTTCTTAATCATGTCATTGTATATATTGACCTATGTTATGTAAGTCTTTCATGCCATGTACATGTACAACAAAAATAAAGAAGTTAAAAACAAATTAAAATAAGATTTTCTGGAATAAATAATATTTTATCGTCAAATGGTTATTTAAGTTTATTCATCCTATGTCTACTGATGAGTGTTATCAGTGTGAAGTGAGGACAGGTCAGATAAACTATGGGGTTAGGAATGTGCCTGACACGGCCTTGTTTGACATTCCTGTCACTTTATTGATTGTGTGACCTGAAAATACTGAAGTGTTTTACCCTGTACCAAAAACATTGTACTTTGATAACATTGCCAATTAGATAGTATTTTTCTATTTTAAATATATTTATGCATGATGACAAATCAAATTCTCACCAATTTCACACAATAGATTAGCAATATTTTCTCTCATGAAATATTCAGATATTTATAATTGAAACCACAAACATTGTACTGTTGATATTGCCAATTGGATAAAAAAATTTCTAATCTATATATATTTACGCAGGGTGACAAATGTCACATCATCACCAATTTCACACAATAGATTAGCAATATTTTCTCTCATGAAATATTCAGATACTTATCATTGAAACCAAAATCATTGTACTGTTGACATTAGCAATTGGATAGCATTTTTCTATTTTATATCTATTTTCGCATGATGACAAATGTCAAAACCTCATAATAATAATTTCACACAATAGATTAGCAATATTTTCTCTTATGACATAATCAGATATAAGTCATAAAGCCAATTCAATAGAATATTCCAAGTTTGCCAACGTTTAGACAATCGATAATCTCATATTAATCACATTAGTCCCTAACGAGGTGTTAATCCTGTAAATTTGTAACTCACATTGGTTTGGCACTAATTAACTCAACAGCTAAAGGGTTAACTCCTTTTCGCAATTAAAATTTTTCCGGTATTCCTACTTTAAAAATAACAACTGCACAACTGAATTACTATATGGTAAAATAAATACAGAAATAATTGGATTCATTTTAATAATCTAATAATTTTTCGTCCTAATGTTGAAAATAGTGTATATATTAGAAATTATTGCAATTGAGATTTAATTAAACTCATGTGCCTTATTTTGATTGAATTTCAGACTGAACATTATTTCAAACCTACATATTTCTTAACTAGGGATGTTAGGCAAAGAAGTCATAATTTAAAACAAAATCGGCCAGAATTCATTTAATAGAGACAATTTAAAATCTACACTTTCCCTTTTCACTGCCAAAAACCCCAGACAAAACAAGTCCCACTTTCCCCGAGAATGACGAGGCATTCAGTCTCGAAATAATTTCCCAAACAGGTTCTAATTTTAGCCAAGCAAACGGTTCAATACAATGCGGACCCTCGTCCAATAAAGGCTATTAAGTTGAGACTGGAGTGTTCCCTGACACAGGTCACAGGAATGTCGTTTGTCACACACGGGTGCGGAGTTATCCTGTGTTCGCAAGTGACAAATCGATCGGCTTATGGGGCTTGTGGCTCACAGCAGAATCTGTGCATGTTCATAATATGTGAGGTTTGGAATTATGGAGGAGACATATGTTCAGCAAATAAAATGTAATATCTACTGTCTAGGTTATCTTCTTTCATTTTATGGAATTATGAGGCGAAAAAAAATTACCCAAATTAAATGTTATATCTAGTGTTTTGGTTATCTTCTTTTATTTTATCCCATATATTAATGGGCATTGCGAACTTTATGGATGATCAGATTTGTTATAAGACACTGTTCCTAGATTTAGGTTGTCTCTAGCTTAACATGTATTTTGTAACATTTTAACCTTTACTTAACCCTAAACTGAAACTGATCTAAATTTGGGTTAGTCTGTCAACCAGACCCAAGAGCAAAGTATTCAATTGACGACCAGCCAGTCTAGAAAACTCTACTCAGAAATCCAGGCATCTTTGGGGCTCCATTTTGTGTAACTATTTTAATTGTTTGCAAAAAAATAGTGTTTATATCTAGATAAGAACTTATTTTCGAGACTAAATGTTAGTCCAGATTTCGGCCTGAATTTCCCATTTCTCTCAGGCTACGTTCCAATATTCTGTAAGTCATTTTTCTTCTGAAAAGGATTTATTGCAAACACTAAGGGTCAATATAGTTCTCATAATCAGGTGATTGGTAAATGAAGTAACAGTATGATGAGGCGAGTGTGGGTTTAACACCGCTTTCGAGAGTATTTCACTTATATCGTGGCTGCTAGTATTATTGCAGGGAGAAAGCTCGCAACACCATGTGGCTATGCATTGCGGTGAAACCTGCGAGCAACGGCTGGAACCACCATGGTTGGTACTGCACTGAAATTCAGTGTAGCAGTGCACCCAAACCTTACTGGAGACAAACTTGCCATGCCCCTGGCCGAATTCAAACCACGGACCTCTTCATCCGAAGCCAACTGTGCTAACCAGTTGGCTATCCCGTCGTCAAAGTATGATGGTGTTACTAGTGATCATACATAAAACATTTTTCATTTTAGACAATCACTTGTGAATGTGCCAAGCGATGGATATTGCTCTCATGTATTAAAAGTGCTGTGGACAGGAGCAAGTTCAAACTGTAAATATTGAAGAATTAACGTACACCTCAATTTTAAAAGAAATCATGACTAAATTATTCTACCATACACTCTCAAATCACATTTCAGCTATTAAAGATATTGAACAATTTCAATATTATTTGCAGCAAAATTAGAATATTCTCTTTCTTTGAAAAATGTTATCTAATAATTACAAATAACACATAAGACACGAAAAGGGCCATATGTTGGATATGTTAGCTCCTGTTTCAATATCCTACCTGTCAGTTCAAGACATGTTGTTGCACGATCTCCATTAACATCAATATTAAATGAGTCCATTCACAGAAATATTCTTATCATTAGCTGTAAACAATGGCATTTGGAAATATCAATATCTTCAAAACTTCTAGTAATTACAGTTGGGTAACAAGATAACATTGTTGCATTTTTAATATGTTACCATGTTTGCAGAATCGGCATAAAATATTGGTGAAAATATAACTAGCACGTCCAGACAAAGACATGGAATTGAAAGCTAAAAGGTATAAAATCACATGGATATGGATGCAGGTACACTTACTATACAGTCAGGCCTCGATAATCCGAACGTTTCCGTTTTTCATCGAAAACGTTCGGATAGTGAAATGTTCGGACTACTGAGTACTGAGGACTACTAAAGAGATTAGTTTGGTTACATCTTCCTACCGTTCGGAAACTGCGAGATTCGGATTATCGGTGGCCGGATTATCGCGGGTTGACTGTACATATAAAATTTCATAGACCATATTTTGTAACCCAGTTTAATTGCAGCCAGTATACCGGTATTAGTATGGATACTATACATAAATTGTATAAGTATAAAGACAACAAAATTCTAAATTTCCCTTATGTCTATATATATATTTAACAGATTTGAGTGTTAAAAGTTATAACTTAAAACTACTTAGTCACTGCCAATCAACAAATTCTTTCATTACAACCTAAAATTTTCTACATGTTTTATTTTCTTTTGTCAAAAACGATAAACATTTGAGCTGATCCTTTGAACCTAATCATTGTCTTTGCTTGGTAGACAATAGCAAGGTCGCCATTTCCAAGCTGTACACGACCCTTTGGAAGGACTCTACTCATGTGCAGGCGTCTGGTAAACCTCAAGTTGCTTCTTGTGCAGGAAGGTGGATCATATATCACAACAGAGGTCCCCCCTCAAAGTTCCCCCCCCCCCCTCCACCAACCCCTCCCCCTAAACCCTCAATGCTACATGATCCCTTCTCCTCCTGCTGCTACAAGATCCAAGATGGCTGGCACTCTAATGAGATATCTGAATCTGCTTCTAATCTGAGGATAGCTTGTGAATGAAATCTCTCATTGAAAATAGTCTTGGAAAATTGTGTTCGAAACAATCTTGACACATAGTTGAATTTGATAGAAGATAATTCATTTATCCAATTACGTGCGATTTTCAAAGACATGCACACATATAGATAATATACCATCTTATAGGTTCATCAAACACCAAGAATCATAATCAATACATTAATCTCTTATTCTGTGGTTTTAACTGAATATTGAATAAAACATGAGTAATCTTTTAGTGTGAAGCTTATCTGAAAAATAGGATTAACAAAATAGAACAGAATAACATCAACAGCAGAAAACAAAGGGAGGTCATTCCAATATTTTCTCGCTCCAATTCCTTTACTAAAAATGGAGCGTTGCACGCCACTACAACTCTTTAAATAAGAAATTTCATTTTTAACATTTTGTTATGAGTAAATTTGTAAGCAATAGTTTGAGTGTAATTTACGATGAGTCTTCTAACTCTCTATTCTTTAAAAATATTGGCCTCGGCTGTCTGTTCGTTATAAGATAATATTAAACAATTATTGACTTCAAGTGAGGTTGATCCAATGATTTATCGACCTTGGACACGTGATATTCACCGAGGCGAAGCCGAGGTGAATATCACGTGTCCAAGGTCGATAAATTATTGGATCAACCGAGTCTGAAGTCTATAATTGATTTATTATATGAACAATGTCTTAACTTGCTATTCTGCTGTGAAATATAACAGGTGTGAGGTGAACGATTTCATCATGATACATCAATATTCAATGAAAACAAATCGAGCTTAAATTCAATTGTTTAATGTTAGAATCAATTTGTACAGTTAATAATATTTCAACAATTTCAAAATATCACTGTCGAAAATATTTAAAATAAGTCATTTAATTTCCTTGTCATGGCTACGATATAGGCCTACGTACCGTTTTACCGTCGACTTCGATATTGTTGATACGAAAGGGACGTTACTCTTATTCAGCACGGTCACAGAGACGAAGCGATGCCTATCGCTTGATTTACAGTACAACACGCGAAGTACGGAGTTCAAGACCGGGATCTTCCAAAGCTATTTTTAGCCACCGTAGGTGTCCGGATTGTTATATCAACCTCTCGCGCGTCACACAGGTTGACATCGCTTGGCGTCAGTGCTGTCATGTGACCAAGTAGACCAATCAGAAAGACGGAAATAATCCATTCATATAATAATGTGCTTTATTGTCCCAGGTTATCTCTATCAATACTATTACCATAGGAGGATAACTTATGTTTTTCACATCTCTTGGTAACAGTTATTGGTGTTAATGCCTACAACCAGAATAGAGGTTAGGATTGCGCAGTGCTTTGCACATGTGGCTTCTGATCAAGAGGTCTGTGGTTCGAATCCTGCCAGGGGCATGTCAACTTCTGCAGTAGAGAATTGTTCTACATGCAGTACAGTTTGGATGCAATGCTACACTGATGCAGTACCATCCGTGGTCTGTTATTTCTGGTCGATACTCGAAGGTTTCAACGCAATACATAGCCACATTGATGTTGTGGGATTTTTCCAACCAATAATAATGGTGCAATTGAATAAGAATTACAAATGGAATGTAACAGAATCCACAGAAAAACAAGTAACAGAACAGTGATAATTCAAAGTCATCTTGTACCAAAGTATCCAATAACTTGTGCCATGACACAATCTGGTCCGGACAGACTGCAAGGAACATCCGGATACCAGCATCTATGAATTTCTTATTTGGGTGCAGTTGAGTAAGTATTTTCACAGAATCTAACAAAACAGCTTATAACAGTACCCACATGGATTGGTTCAAGGTCACTAAATACTGATATCACCAGGACTGGCACTATGTGAACAGTAAAAGGACAATTCTTTTTTACTATGTTTTAAAGTAATATGTGAATGAAAGTCTTCGAAGTTATTGTCAACTGACAGAATATTATCCCTAATGGCATGGTTTTAAGGAAACAGATAATGGTGTCCTATAAGAGTCAGTGCACTATGTCAACAATCGCCAATACACTTTGATGTAGTCTTATTAAATACTGAATGATTGTAGATCTTCAGAATCATTGTCAATGGAGAGAGTGGTAATCCTGAGCCTGGCTGAAAGTCATCATATATCAGTATCCCATTATTGACACCATGGCACAACATGGAGTGGACAGGAACACTCTGCTATGGTATCAGCATAAATATACAATTCATTTTGATACAGTTTTATTAAGTACTAAATGGTATAGTTATTCAGAAATCCTTGTCAATGGACAAAACAGTAAGTAACCCCATGCAGTAATCATATATCGGTATCCCATAACTGGCACCATGGCAAAATCTGGATCGGACAGGCTGTCAGAAACACTTTGCTATATCAGCATCTATAGACAATTTATTTGGATGTAGTTAAATGAGAATTACAATGGAACGGAAAGAACCCTATCAAAACAGCTAGAAGCATAAAGCCATCAGGCATGAATTCAATATTAGATACTCAACGTGGCACGGTTCAAAGTAATTAGATACCAGTATCCCCTAACCAGCACCATGACACAACATGGAGTGGACAGACTGTCAGGAACACAGACAAGCACTGGGCATCTGTGTTGAGGAAGGTCATTTGTCTAGAGGAAAAGCTAGCAGCAGAAGCTGCAATTGATCAGGCCTTCCCTGTCAGGCACACTGACAATTTCAAGGAAGGAATTTGTTGATCAATACTGCAGCCTGGCTCTGGAATTAGGGCCAATCATACAATGTGGTCCTGCAGACAGGTTTCCTTGATCCTTCTGCAGTGAACGAATGCACTGGTTCCATGTTCAATATGGTTTCTATGAAATGTTTTAACATTTGCTTCTTGCACTGGTTCTATGTTCAATATGGTTTCTATGAAATGTTTTAACATTTGCTTCTTGCACTGGTTCTATGTTCAATATGGTTTCTATGAAATGTTTTAACATTTGCTTCTTGCACTGGTTCATGTTCAATATGGTTTCTATGAAATGTTTTAACATTTGCTTCTTGCACTGGTTCTATGTTCAGTATGGTTTCTATGAAATGTTTTAACATTTGCTTCTTGCACTGGTTCTATGTTCAATATGGTTTCTATGAAATTTTTTAACATTTGTTTCTTGCACTGGTTCCATGTTCAATATGGTTTCTATGAAATGTTTTAACATTTGCTTCTTGCACGGGTTCCATGTTCAATTTGGTTTCTATGAAATGCCATAACATTTGCTTCCTGAACTTTTATACTCAGTAGGTTAACATGTTAAATTTCTTCATTTAACACTATAATTGCTAAGTTACATTATAACTGAACCATTCAGTTTGGCCAGTTAATGGGAATCACAGTATGAGGACCATGAGTTATTTAATTATTTAATATTTTTTGTTGTTAGTTTGTTTGTAACAAAGTAGAATTTTACCCAATTTAGTAAAATTAGTAGGAGATGTAAAAAAAACCCAGATAGATTGTTCGTGCCTAAATGTGCCTTTTTAAAGAATGCCTTCATACACAGGAATACATTTGTCGCTTCCCATTCAGTTTTCATATAGCTAGACATGCTTGATGAGAATCTAGACTTGGTTCTTAAATATTTATACAGTAAGACCAGCTGGCTTGATGAGGAAGTACTTCGGATTAATTTTTAATATCTGGGACCTCATGGTTAAATAAGTAACAAAATGTATTCAAATACAAAAAGCAGAGGATTAGAAAGAACCTGATGTTTGTAAGAACAGTATGTTGAGAACTTTATTTCTATCAATTACCAAATTTCCTTCAAAAGTTGTTTCATTTACCATTTGTTTTTTGATCACATCAAAAGAGATTGTTGCTAAAATAATATGTGACAAAAAGGGTAAAGAGTTCATTGTTAATAACAAAGAAGTTCTCCTTTTTGGAACTGCTTATTATTTAGACAGGATAGACACTGAGCCAAAGAAAAGCAAACCAATCGACACTGACAGATGTTATTCTTCCATGGAATATGGTTTGATGCTGAAGTGCAGAACTGGAAAATCTACATCACCCACAAAAATTTCTTTTGCAAAAGACCTGGTATAAAAACAATGAGGGTATACAGGGGACAGAATCATGTGATAGTCTGCAGGCTTACTGGTTTTACAAGTCCAAAATAAGAAATGCCAGCCCTTCATTTCTACTAGGTATCACCTAAATTTCAAAGTGTAAACAAAGGTATTTCCCCACTTTCAAAGAAGCTCTGAGTATTCCACATTGAATGATTAGGAATTTTACAGGCCCACAGGGCTAGCAGTATCCAACATTTTAGCCCATAGTAGTTTTTACTGGCCTTTGGCTGCATGACTAGTGTTATTTAATTTCTATCTTTGACGAAAGAAAAGCACTTGAGTGTTTCAGTAATTGCCCACACAAGAGACTCCTATAATATGCCAGGATAACCTACCCTTAGCCAATCGCCAGTTTATCCCATTGCTACAAAGAATCACTGTAAACTGGTCACTTAGAATGGTTTTGCACTTATTCAGTTAAAAGCTCAATGGTTAAAATGTCATAGCATTTAGAACACTCAAATAACAGGAACACATCTTCATCTCATTTAAATATTGATATTTCTATCATAACCTTGAAATTTGAAAATAATGAGATTATTTTTTAGGTAAGATTGTAGATTGATTGGATGTCATTTCACTCATGAAAAGAGGAAATTCAAGTTCAGATGATTTCCTGACTTGAATTTGCATCATCTAGCGTATACACATCAGCGAACAAGTCAATTTGCATAGCATATTCTGCCATATTGCATGTTTTACATGTTCCCGATGAATTGAAAAGGATGCGTTTTTCCTTTGAAGCTCTCAATTATTCCATATGGTGTACGTCAAATGTCATTTTTCACGACTGAAGATTAAATCTATTCCCCAACGCTTAAATCTCAAATCATCCTTTTGCCGTATAGATCACATGCCTGTAAAATGCATTATACAAAACAGTATACAAAATTATTATACTTATTACATTTAGGTTGACTAAAATGGTACAACTGTACAGAAATGGAGAGTTACATAGGCAATACTTAAATTACACTTAAACTATTGTTTATCTCACAATTTGTGAGTTGGGGTTTTACGCCGCTTTCAAGAGTATTTCACTTATATGGCGGCTGCTGGAATTATGACAGGAAGAAAGCCTGCAATGCCATGTGGCTATGCATTGCGGTGGAACCTGTGAGCATGGGCTCGAACTAGCGATTCATGAGTGGTACTACACTGAAATTCAGTTTAACATTGCACCCAAACCTTACTGCGTGTAGAACACTTCTCTACTGCAGACAAAGTTGCCGTGCCCCTGGCGGGATTCAAACTCCAGACCTCTTGATTCGAAGCTGAACGCACTAACCACTGCGCTATCCTGCCCCAGAAATTAACTTAGCAGCTATAGGATAATGTCACAAATGTAATTGAATGTCAAATTACTAAATTACTTCATAAAAAGCATTGCCTAGTGCCCGTACATTTCACTTTCCACGTCAGACAATGTCAACTTGTCAATGTGACCATGGCGAATAAACAAGTGAATGTTAAACTTTATACTGATTAAATATTTCCCTTACCATGAACATCAAATAATGTAAGAAATTAATGTAAATTACTAGAAATTTCAAGTTTTGCTTGGCAAATGTACAAAAGACAAGAGCAATTATAAACGAAGTTGACAGTACTGGACGCCAAGTGACAAGTGAAAACTGGAAAGTTACAACATGGCAACATGACAAACCATCTTCAGATATATACAAAAGAGTAACAAAGAAAAACTCTAATTTCAGTAGCCCTTTTCATATATTCATGGAAACCAAATCTTATCATCAAATCCAGATCAGATTTTTGAAAACTCTTTCATTAAAAATAACCCTTAATGCTAGTTTCACATCAATACATTGAAATTTCTGATTATCAAAAAGGAATCCTCCCTTCTAGCAAAGCCTCCCATTACCTCAATGTATTTGAAGCTCAAAATGAAAACCACCTGAAAGAGTGACATGTTGGAATTCTATCAATTATATTTACTTCCTTTTCTGAAGTTACCAACACCTAAATTTCGATCTTACATAAAGCCCTCCATTACGATGATTATATCGTCCAATTCCATTAAGCAAAGTACCTGAAGGATTTAAGTGCTGGAATTACAGCAGACACTTCACATGCTTAAGTAAGTAGTACTCTTGAGAGGAACACTTACTTAGCTGTAACTCTGGTTACTCCATATAAGCAGTGATTGCGATGAAGGGCTGCCTTGTTAAAGATCACCTGTCACTGGTCTACACAGGGCTTGTCATAGCATAGAAATCGGGTTATTCAATACATATCTGAATTCATAAATTCATTTTCTGCATTTTGGGATCTCTAATGTACATCATTCTTTATATTCTCCTTTTCAGATAAATTTATGAAAAGTGTGGTGTTGAATCATTTCAATTAGAAGATGGGATGTTAGTATTTAAGTTTTCATTTACATTCTACTTACCATCAAACTCAAATTTGGACAAATTAAACATATTTTGACAACTTGTTTTTATTTGATTACATGAAGTTAATATAACTTAAAGTACATGATGGGACATATGCATTATTGTCATTGAGTTTTATTTTATATTTTAATTCAAAATGTACTTAAGACATAATGGACCTAAAAACATGGCTTGTTTTTTTAATCTACCAGAAATAGTAATGACAATGCTGAAAATTTGAGGATAATTTCAATTTAAAGTTTATAAGAAATTTATTCAGAAAATTGAGATTAGAATTTAACCAACTCAAACATGATACTTATATTTCACATTGATTCTATTACTACAGTAACCATTCAATATCCCAATACAAAACATTGACTTGGGAAATAAAATTGCTTAAATTAAAATGCAAATGTGGTATAGTCTCTCAAACATAAACATCAGGATAAAATCAGGTCACTAGGTGGTTATTTATTCCAAATTTTGGGACAACACTTCACCTTAAACTTCCATAAATTCATTTGTTTTGGAGCTCAAGCTTAAGGCTTATCTAACGATAATGTTTGATTAGACATACAGTGCAAGTTCTAACAGGAATGATACACATTGGAAGTAATAGGGGCAGATAATAGTCTGTCATCCAGACACTAGAGCAAAAATTAAATGGAGCCTTCTTAAAGGGACACCGCGTCGAGGATAAAAATCAGATAATGTGTATCTACCTATGCTAATTAACATGTCTTCTAACAAGTTACAGACACCCAATTTCAGACAATTGACGTAATTGGTAATAAAACTTTGCATGTAGACAGTGAAGCGAAGCATTACACGTTAGCAGACACTCTAATCAGCTTAGTTAAAATAAAAATGGGACTCATTTTTATCCTCGCCGTTGTGTCCCTTTAAGTCTAAGAAATGTTGGCCAGTCTAGTTGCATCAGCTGTGAAATTAAGTATTGTTCAGGTCTTCTTTCCTATCAAATATTGAAAAGTAAAATATCAGTAACAAATCTTTCTTTCAGAGACTATATGATAGTCTAAGGGAGATTACAACGGCAGATTTTGCAGATCATTATGTTTAATGCAGGAGTTTTTATTTCCATTTTAGTTTAAGGGTAGTTTTGACATAATGGTCCTAATAACATTCTACCAGAAATAGTAATGGCGATGCTGAAAATTTGAGGATAATCTCAATTCAAAGTTTGAAAGACCTACTAGTAATTTTTTTTACCAATATCCGTAAAAATACTAATTACCTAAGAAATGTATTTATAACCAGTTAAGTTAAGACTTAATTGCTAAGAAATGTTCATAAATCATTTACCACTAAATGGAAAACAAAGTGTTCAATGAGGTATTGATAGTTAATTGGCAATAGAGAGACATAAGAAATAATATATTTTCTTATTTAGGCACTTGTATTCATAAAACTACCAGACCTCATTAAAAAAGCTTGAAATCTAGCCAGCTGGAAAGCCTTATTTTATCGATTAATATGGCAAAATAAAGACAAACCTCAAAAACTTAAAAGTCCAGGTAATATATTTCTAGGTTATGTAATAGGCTATCAGTTGGGTTGTATTTTATACACTGGTCTCCGCTATCACCAGAATAAACGATAAAATATGTATCAATTTGCTAAGGCACCTGTACAAGAAACAGGAAATGTCATGTTGTTCCTACTAACAAAAGGCTTCAATCACCCATAAGGCATGTAAGTACTTGCGTATCTGGTTACAATACACAACACATTACTCAGTGTGTGTGGGTGTGTATTCATGGGGTTTCATCAGATAAACTAATTAACACTAACTTAAGTGGCTTTTAATCAACCATGATGGGCTTCCCTGGGTCTGTTTATTTTAACAATGTTCAATATAATTATTGGTATTGTCTTATTATATAACATAACAAACATGAACCACTGTTTTCACATGAAAGCACTTTGTACACTATAACTTGATTTAATCTAGATCTATGTGAATTCTGTTATCAAATTTATTCCTCAGTAATTGTATATTCTGTAAATAGAAATTAGAATTTCATAATGTTAAGCAAAGACTCTGGGGGCATATTGTTTTGTACTGAATGCATGGGTGAAAAAATCTCCCTTTTATAAATTCAACTGCATTGTATTCTGGACTGGTGTTGTAATATCCTCCCCCGAAAGCGGACTATGACTAAGTAATAAACGATAAGAAATACATTATACCTGGATGTATGCATCATTCATATTCATATACACCTATGGAAAGGTGTATTTGCAAACAAGTCAGACGTAAATATACAAATATTACATTTGTCTCAAATTGTAAAAGAAGTGTTACAAATCGATACAATGTGATGAATAGCTGACATTTTGTAGAACCAATCAATACTTTTGTCAACATGTATCAGTATGTGTAATTGTGTGTTGTTTAACATTGATATATGCTATCAATGTTATTTTCCTTTGTCTGAAAACATGAAAATGTAAAAGAAACAAAGAATAATATTGTATCACATTGTAACAAGACTTGATGAAGCGCATTGCATTACAGTCAATGTGATGCATCAATGCATGACTAAAATGTAGATAACCAGTGCCTCTCTACTAAATTCATATGCATCAATATGTGTGCTTGAGTATTTTTAAACAACCATTATTTTAAGAATGTCATCATAGTTTACCTGTTGCATTAGTTATATCAGTGCCATTGACTGTTATTTGAATAGAATGTTGGGCATCGTCTTCATAATCCATGCGTACTCCTGACTTCAACATAACCACCCCATCCTGACTGACAGTGAACAGATTCGAAGTGTCCATATCTAACTTATATACGTATTCAGTGTCTGGAAATTGAACTGCTAAATCGTATACAACTCCAGTTTCGTTTTCTGGCAAATTTTTTTCAAACCGAATCTCCTGCGTTGTCACTTGTCGCCTCACTCGGTCATGATAAGACCGTGCATGCCGATGATGTCTTAAGACTTGGTTCACCTGGGGATCAAAATCCATGTCATTGATATATACCACATTATGATCCACAGGTCGGGATGCATGGACACAACTCACAAGGAGCAGAATGGAATGCATGAGAAATGCTGCAAAGCAGACGCATCGGTTTGTGGAAGCCGCCATCTTTGTCAAGGTGAGCGACTGTCCACGGGAATCGAGATCTGCCTTTTATGTAGAAAAAACTTTCTGATTCACAACTTGTTATATCCACTCGTACAATACATTGTTTGGCCTCCGTGTGGATAGTCAAATATCCACTGGCTTACACATACACTGTCACACTTTCAGCAACCGTTGGGTAAACCTCCTTTGAATTATTGAATTTTAGATTCCGAGCCGACTGGGCTTCCCTCCGCACAATGTCGACCCTTTCACTTATCCAACTGTAATAATCCAAACGGTTCAAGAGTAATAATCCACCTGTCCAAGAATGTGTCCTTTCCGTCTTTGAATTTTGTCTATCTACCTTTCACTCTCCATTACACACTCCTGTTATCAGTCCCCGGCTTCCTGTTCGAACGTCTGCGGAGGGAATGTGTTGGCTGTTACTTCTTCCACCCCGAGCTGAAACCAATCAATTCTTGCGTCTTAATCTGAATACATGCATCAGCGTTGTAACCGTCAATACACTACTACAACGATAAGAAACACTGAGAGTTATCAATATAGTGATCACAAAAATATATTTCGCCAAATGCAAAATAATAATATTTTTGCCGAGGGAGGAAAATAGAACCGCCCGGTAAATCCGACTCTCAGCCAATGCGGGCGTGGGCAGTCTGATGTCATGCGCACCTTTGAAGTGACATACCTGTATGATTACTCGGTCCCCATTGTTATTTGAAGCGTGTAAACTTTGAAACTTGTTACCTCGGATTCTGGCGAGAAGGCTGAAATTGCGATTTTGTATTTGAAAATATAAATATTTAGTTATATGTCACTCCGTGACAAGTTTATATAAGCCATTCAAATGACACCTGTAAACCTGTGACCAAGATGGCGTCACTTTCCATTTACGGAAATTGGGACACGCTGAATAGGTGTGATATACTGAGGGCGATATGGGCTGGGCCGTGAATCAGCTGCTCTGCATATTTCATTATTCAGGAAATCGATGGGATTTTGTTTATGAATAAATGTCATTGAAGACGTTTCATGACTATGAATGTATTCAAACCGGTTTAAACTTTTTAAATGGGTGAAGTTTATTTTTGATAGAAGACTGGTGGTGATAGTTGCAACGTTGTCTCTTAAAAATATTTAAAAATATTTATGAATATAAATTTTGATGAATATTTGTGATGTCCTTTTATAGTATTATTTGGAATATGGGATATAATTACTTGTTATATTTTACATGCAGATAAGGGTTTTATTACGAAATATTCATAATTTCTATTTTCCAATTTTGATCGTTTGAGTTTGATTTTTTAATTTTAGCTTGTAAAAGCTTGTGTAAATATATCATTTCCTAGTTCTTATTTTTGTTACAGAAGAGTAAATGCGATATTAGATTTATTGAAGGTTTTATTGGATATGCATCCAAAGTCTGTGTTTATTTTGCTGATAACATTTCTTATAAGATAAACAGCAATACCTGAATTTAATGAGAATATTGTTGTCTCATTCAATGGATGGGCATGTCTTAAACCCTGTTATTAAAATCAATAGTTTTATATTTTCATGGATATTACTTTGTCAACAGTTATGCTAAATCATGGTGCGTGCAAGACTAACAAATGACCAAAGTCAATGCGAAAGGTGCCAAATTTAGAATTATACCAGCAGTACCATAATCCCCCGGGGGTTGTCAGTGACAGAAACATGCTTGAATCTTCACAAATGAAGCCGTTGTTGTCCATACACATGGGTGACCCCGCCCATCTGTGCACGTGAGAGGTCACGGACAAGACAAGAACGTCCATTAACAACAAAGACGGTCCAGTTATCAGTAGAGAAGGGACGTCCATTCATTAAGAAATTCTTTTGTGTTTGTCAAGAAGAAATTTTCTCGTAATTCCGGGCTACAAACAGTCGTTGTTACTTATGATGGGTTTAAAGATAAAAGGATGCGATGAATTAAGGGATATACCGTTTAAAGTTGTGATACATGTATAATACATTGTAGTTCTTTGGTCTATGTAAGGGTATCATTATTTACCAAGAATTTATATGTTACGGATCTGTTATACCTTAAAGAGACGGTCTGACTCTATGGCTAAATTTTTCTGGTTAGCGCTAACATTGAAGTAATTTATCAAAAACATCTTAACATGACAGTTTATAAAATTTATTAATCAGCCATACACGATTTGATTTCGTTTGAAACACAGCTCGCACAGTTAGAATGAAACTATTGTGTGCTTTAAAAGAAACATCAAATGATATGTATTTTTAACAAAGAACGTTCACAACTCAAAGCTTTTTGAGACAATGTTGAATATTAAATAAACATTCAATCTGTAATTTATGCTATGCTTTAACGAGAGAATACGAGAAATATTACATCGCTAATAAAATACAATTTATGAATGTTTGAATATAGAATATCACTATAGACTAATATGTTCTTCCTCTAAGATTGTGGATCACAGCAACAGACGTCTGAAAGTAATTCATCTTTACAGGAATTCCATCTGTCGTCTGCTCCGGGACGATCTCGTCTGCTTATCTTCCAAGCGCTTCAAGCCTAATGACTCTTGGAAATGTCATTAGCCAGCGAGGACTCTGCCGCGTGATTGACAATTGAAATGGATTCCTTTGCTGCAGATGTGAACGCTGCGCTCGGAATTGATCGGCTGTGACAATACTTGGTAGCGAGATCCGAGATGGAACTCCTGAATGTAGATGTGATCACTGTGCATTCAGGATTGATCGGCCATGACAATTTTCGTTACCAAGGTCCGCGATGGTGTTCGAAATGTAGATGTGATCAGAGCGCACGGAATTGATCGAATGTTGACACATGTCGGAAGCGACGTTCCGAATGTAGAAGAACATTGATTTGGTTGGTGCACAGGACATGGGTGGCAACTACATGCCAGTTTACCATGACACGTTGTGATGACCGAACTTTACTCGTTGTGATAGAAATAAGAGAATCATTTCTCTCTTTGTTTGTAATTTGGGGACTTTTTCCTCAACATGAAAACAAAACACATGTCAAAAACAATATAATTCAAATTATCGCATGCAAGTCCCATGCATTCCCTTTTACTGCTTTAAGAACTTTGAAAGAAAGAACCAAATATATCAACAGAAAACCAGTAGCATAAGATTTTCCATGACAACATCATCAACTTAAACTAAGACAGATATAAATATTCAAAATCAAAACTCACCATTAGAACGAGAACCTGTTTTTAGAAAGTACAACACTATACTGGAGATGTTCCAGCCGCCCTTCTCTGTTGTATATTTAGCACAGAGATTAATTTCCTTAATTTGTCACTTCCATTATTTTCGAGGAAAACTGTACAAGGAAGCAAGTCATGTATATGGGTCAATATTTTGCAACGTGGATCTCAATTGTCAAGAGATTCGGGTTACTTTTTATCCTGTTATGTTTTCTAAAAATAATATTGAAGAACGATGTAAATGGTACATATCCTCGATGACATAAACTTGATCTCTAAATAGAAACGCCCCAAGTTCAAATTAAATTTAATCAAATTAATTAAGATATAAATACGCCTCTGAAATCTCGTATATTTAGCTTCCTCGACTCGCTGTCTTGGAGAGAGAGATTTGCTTTGACTTCAGTAAATAAATATGGGGGGGGGGGGGGGGGGGGGGGGGTCGTTGTACGAAACCAACTCAGCTTTAGCTTAACCTAAGTGCTGTCCTTTATATACTTACTGCCATAGGTAATTCATACTCAATTAACAAATATATAGCAATGCGGGTCTATGTTTCGGATATCTCATGAGATATTTTTGTTGTAAATGCTAGAAACAAATTTGCACCACTAGCATTTTTCCCTTTCCTTGTACGCATGCAAGTTCTTTTGGTATTCGGTGAACCCAACAATTTCAGTTTTAGCATTCATAATATACTATAAATCATAAACCAAGATATATATAATAAGCGAAATTATATATTTAACAAACGAAATTATATATTTAAAGAAACAAAATTATATAAATAATAATGACATAACGGAGCAAACCTTTTTTTAAACCATAAATCACTGAACAGTGTTAAGCCTGCAGTACGAAATTGAAGACCTAATGCCCGGTATCATTTACTGCAGGTTGACATGCCCCTTATTCTTCCTAATCTCTAAGTAAGTTAAGCCTGGTATTGATGCCTTCATTCGTGTGATTTAGGAGGGCCCTGGCGCATTGCTCCGGGGGAAACTCGCTCACACCAAGTCGCATAATTCCGGCATTTATCAACGTTGTTATAATGTCCTCTTGAATGATAGTAATCACGGAGTCACCGAGTCATTGTCACTTCTCGTCGGTGTGTCGCATCAATATAGCTTACACTACCAAACACTGTCATTATCTTATACCAGGACCGTGTTCAAGAGAGGTTTCAAAGCAATCGCTCAATGAGGTTTTGAAATATTTGACTGACTGATATTTAAATGAATGTTGTTTCTTCATCTATGCAAGAACCTTCTCGGACCGTATGGTATAACGAGCGAGGTATTTATATCAGATATCTCGTTTATATAACTTTCACTACCGAGTAGGGCAACATCGATCCTAATGTTACGAGGTTTTGAAGTCCATGATCCGGAGCGTTGCACAAATGATGTCATATGTATGAACATACAGGAACAGACATTTTTTTAACCATGCTTGTATTTCCGTTAACATAAATTTCACTACCGAACATTAGCATCGTCACTTGTCTTCATCAACATATGAACATGTTCGGACCCTTGTATCACGGGACAGAAACGTTAAAATCATGGTTCTCAGTAACGTTGACAGTCAAACATAATAATAACACTTTATTGTACTCATTAAAATTCATTATCTTAATAATAGTCTACCAATTTAAACCCTGAAAAATATTTAACAGTCTGGAAATCCCATTTCTTATAATCTCATTTTCAATATTGAATAAAATGATGATATTTTACGAATAAATGAGTGCAAGACTATCTTAGCAAGTTTTGAAGTTTTTGTGAACGTTGTGGAGGTAAGCTTACACCAACCCGTGTGTTCATTAGATAGGATAATCTTAGTCAGTTCATATGAACAAATCTTTGAAGGGCATTCTTCACAGTTCATTGATAAAACATTTGCTACCAAACTCTATAATTTTTCTCTAAAATTTCCAAATTCATCCCTAAATTTCGACTCTACATTGACACCTGTACCTGTTTTACATCAGATAAACCATGACGAAGGATACAAGAACAAACCTAATTTAACAATGTTCAATAATAATCAGTCATTTCTCAAATAGTCATGATTGTCCTGAATTATGGAACCAGGAAAATATATTATAAGATCACACTCTGCACAAACTGAAAGTATACAAATTGGTGCGAATAACGACATTCAAGTACTTGTACGTTATTTGACTGATAACCGAAACTTGTAACAATTCAGGAAACCATCATCATCTTAATGTAAGCCTTTGTTTCCGGATATCGTGCCCTTATTCCATATGAACTACCATGCAGTAGTATTCATTATCAAATTAAATGGCAAATAAGTTGTTCACGTAATTTGGTCAATTCTCTAAGCGTCCGTGAAGTACTCTCCAACCATCGACATATTAATTCATATATGGTATTATATACCACAAACTAGTCTGACATTTAGCCTCTGACATGAATTTTTTTGTTCATTTTCTAATACTGAGCTCTGTAGACTTGCCTCATTGTAGACTTGCTTTGGCTCTTTAAATTTATGGGGTCTGGATGACAGACTAACCAAAAACTTATAATATTCTATGATTTATTTAAAACGACTATCATCTTTCTTCAAAATTTTCAAGTTCCCATCATAATTTAATCGAACAGATTTGGAAAAATTTCAATTTAAGGTTAAATCTTCACGACAATGTTTAGCTTCGTTATGAACGAGTAATACTCCGATACCGACGTTAGACCTTGCAGCGCATTCCATCAAACTCCCGAACAGGGTCGCAAAAAAGGCGACAACCCAACTCGTTGTTAATCTGCAATAGAATGAAGGACTAGATCTCTCGGGGGACCAGTCACTGTCATGGTCGACGTTAGGGGACGCCACATCTGTCTCGGGGTTATCGGGGACTGCACAAGACTCGCTGGAAGTCGTCATTGTGAATTTCTTAACATTACATTTACCTTCTCTGTAGTTCTCATACTGTTCAGGCTTTTTCTGGAGGATGTGGTAATTTCGAATTTTATCATTATATACCTCTTGTAATAAGTGAAACTGCTCCGAGGCTATACGATCTAGGAATATACTGTCTAGCAGTTTTCTGGAAAGCTTAATGAATTCCTTTGATCTTTGGTTCTTGTTCAATCTCTAACGGCACGGTTCAATTCTAGTTCTCAATTATAACGGCACAGCTCAGTTCTAGTTCTCATATTAAACGGCACAGCTCAGTTCTAGTTCTCATATCTAACGGTACGGCTCAATTCTAGTTCTCATATCTTACGGCACGGCTCAGTTCTATAGTTCTCATATCTAACAACAAACACAATTCTAGTTCGCATATCTAACGGCACGGCTCAATTCTAGTTCTCATATCTAACGGTACGGCTCAGTTCTAGTTCTCATATCTAACGGTACGGCTCAGTTCTAGTTCGCATATCTAACGGCACGGCTCAATTCTAGTTCTCATATCTAACGGTACGGCTCAGTTCTAGTTCTCATATCTAACGGTACGGCTCAGTTCTAGTTCTCATATCTAACGGCACGGCTCAATTCTAGTTCTCATATCTTACGGCACGGCTCAGTTCTATAGTTCTCATATCTAACAACAAACACAATTCTAGTTCGCATATCTAACGGCACGGCTCAGTTCTAGTTCTCATATCTAACAACATAACACAATTCTAGTTCTCATATCTAACGGCACGGCTCAGTTCTAGTTCTCATATCTAACGGTACGGCTCAGTTCTAGTTCTCATATCTAACAACATAACACAATTCTAGTTCTCATATCTAACGGTACGGCTCAGTTCTAGTTCTCATATCTAACAACATAACACAATTCTAGTTCTCATATCTAACGGCACGGCTCAATTCTAGTTCTCATATCTAACGGCACGGCTCAATTCTAGTTCGCATATCTAACGGCACGGCTCAATTCTAGTTCTCATATCTAACGGTACGGCTCAGTTCTAGTTCTCATATCTAACGGTACGGCTCAGTTCTAGTTCGCATATCTAACGGCACGGCTCAATTCTAGTTCTCATATCTAACGGTACGGCTCAGTTCTAGTTCTCATATCTAACGGTACGGCTCAGTTCTAGTTCTCATATCTAACGGCACGGCTCAATTCTAGTTCTCATATCTAACAACAAACACAATTCTAGTTCGCATATCTAACGGCACGGCTCAGTTCTAGTTCTCATATCTAACAACATAACACAATTCTAGTTCTCATATCTAACGGCACGGCTCAATTCTAGTTCTCATATCTAACGGTACGGCTCAGTTCTAGTTCTCATATCTAACAACATAACACAATTCTAATTCTCATATCTAACGGTACGGCTCAGTTCTAGTTCTCATATCTAACAACATAACACAATTCTAGTTCTCATATCTAACGGCACGGCTCAATTCTAGTTCTCATATCTTACGGCACGGCTCAGTTCTAGTTCTCATATCTAACGGCACGGCTCAATTCTAGTTCTCATATCCAATGGCATTGCTCATTTCTAGTTCTCATATTCCACGTGGCACGCCTAGTTCTCAATTCTTTTTCGGCACAGCTCAAACCACCTTGCTAAAATTGACTAAAAAAGTTCTCATTGCCTGCACGAAATGAGACTTGCTTAGACCGTCTTACAGCCATGTTGAATGCATATTAAGATCTCCATTCTGTAGAGATTTGTATGGTATTCTCGAAGTTGATGGTAAAGAGATGTAAAAATATGGCAGTTGATCATCCATAAATGTTGTCATTTCTTCCTTCCCTATGAACATACGTATCTTCCCCAAGCTCATTTATAAGGGGATGAATGAAACGTCTCCATGTCTTCTCATCACTTCCTTTGAGCTTCTGGAGTCGACAAACCTGCATGTCCTTAGGCTATGGAGTCCTGAATAGAATGTATCTTTGTCTTTGAAGATTTGTTAGTTCACTGTAATTATAAAATCTAACATCTGCCTTAAGTAAAAACCATGTTTAATTAGACTCGCAGTATTAATTAGCTTTGTATTACCTGCAAATGACTATCAGTTGTAGACCTAGAAATGAGTACAGATTTGTCCCTAACCTTGTATGGAATAAAAGTTAAACCATCTCTATGATAAAACCATATACATGTACGATGAACTTTAAGATCTGTAATAGACCTACCACAATTAAAATCACAAATTATTCCTTGATAATGACATCGAAAAGAAAACAATCGAACGATATATGATAAGATTTTAAAAATTACAATCAAGCAAAATCTCGGATAGACTGGCGTTTAGTCTTTGGAATGGACATTTCGAAAATAGTTACAAAAGTCAAATAGAATTGAAAATACGTTATCAGAGATCTCTAGATGTTCAGATTTATCAAGCGTTGTTATTTTTGTAGATGTATGTATGTGTGTTTGTATGTGTGATATAACATTCTGGGTTTCCTTTCTCAAAGCAACTTTTACTAAGGTTAAAGCTGAACTCCCATTTCTTAACATCGCAATATAAGGTTACGTTAATGACTTGCGATCTATCTGAGTGCTGTGGGAAAGGAGGCCCTGAACGACAGACTAAAATCAGGACTAACACTTGAGATATATACTTCGTTATTCTTGTATGTGGTATATTGAAAAGGAGCCTCTTTTTATCTCAATATCCTATTTCTTACAGTCTCCTTTTCAATTTGTGATAAAATGGTGATATTTTAACAATACAAATTTTTCTTTCAGAGTCTGAGTGTAAGACTGTGGTACCAGTGTTAGATATTCTAATCACTCTGGAAGCAAGTCTACCACTGGAAGAGCCTCTGGAACGAGTGGTATTCAGACAACTGGACAAAGAGTAATGGTAATTAGTGTGGCTGGTACCAGTTTTAATGACTCTTGTGACCAACATTAATGACACTTTTATGCTTCTGTGATTGAAATTAATTAGATCTATTTCTACAACTCGCATACAGTGACCGAACTTGACTTAGGATATAACTATTGGACGCTTTTTAATCACGGTTTGTGTAAGCAGAAATGAGGCACACAGAACATCTTTATGAGTCTGCTCACGCGGAAAAATGATGAAGTAAAAACAATATTTTGAATATTGTAAATCAGTAGTTCTTTACTCTACCTGTTCACTGTGGGGGTTAAGTTTGACATTTATGGCCGACTATCGAGTATCATGAAAGTGGAAATAGGAACCACTCGACAAATGCTTGCCCCAAACGATACTGGCATGTTTATAACTGCTGTCATATTTGTTTAAAAACTAAAAAAATGGCGTAGTTGACAACAAGAAGTTACAAGATTAGACTTTAATGTTTTTTTGGTGGGTTTTTTTTGGTGGTGTTTTTTTTATTTTTTTAAATTTTTTAAATATTTTTTTTAGTCTAGAGAGGCTTTTGAGCTTGTAAATCTAAATTCAACATTTGTAATTGCATACGAAACGCTTGTGAGTAATTTTCGAATCATATCCTAGTGATATCCGTTTAATCACTCATTCCCTGCATGGTTAGCAAACAGGAGGTATATTCAAGCAAACAGTGGTATTGTTTTACCAGGAAATGTTATGATTAACAGGAAGTTTATGATAATAAGGTTATAGAACAAACCGCATTCTGATTGGATAATCTATAACCCCATACTGAAAATCCATTTCCGTGTGTGTTTTTCTGTTTCCTATACCGCTTTGTATATATATTTTAATATGTATATATTTAAAATATCGCCAACATTTCCATGACTGTATCCTTAATGGTTATTTATGTTTGTAGAAAACATAACATTTCAATAATACATATCGTTAAACAAAATATAGTGTTAAATCTTTGCATTAGTAGTGAACATTACAGGTGGAACTGAAGTGTATTTTACACATTAATAATGCACTTATTAAATCTAATAAAGGAGGTTATAGACCATCTTCTTCTCCAGTATCAAAAGGTCTAGAAAGTTGAAAAGTGGTGTACATACTCCTTAGCCAATTGGGTTTCTAAATTGTAGATTTGGTTACCCAGTATGGCCTCAAATATGGGCCACAGGGGTCATGACCAAAGTACTTGCTTTCATATTCCTCTCCAATACGTTAAGAACTTTGTTAATTTGTAATGTCTATGATAAATACTTCTGGAAAGTTTACGTTTAGTTTATTGTTTAAAAACTGATAAGCTACAGAATCAATGGATAAAACAATCCAATGATATCTCATCGCACAACGACTACATCGACCGAGATACTTCAAAAGTATCAACCCTTTACTCTGTAGGGTATGTCTAATAAGCATATGTCCTTCGACTATTCCTGATACAAATACTGCAAATAATCTATTTTCATTTTTCATCTCTCCATTTTGGTCTTATTTATGTTTTTGCAAGTCCATGTCCAATGGTTTTCACAAATTCAAGCCTGAAGGCATTTATATATATATATATATATATATATATATATATATATATATATATATATATATATATATATATATATATATATATATATATATATATATACTTGTTCACAAGAAAACATGTTGCATTTTTTTAATATTGGGAAAGAGCTTAAGAGAAATGAGACTTTCTGAAGTTGTTTGAGCCGAGCTGGACAGGATATCATGGTCCGGCTTGGAGCGAAGTTATGATGACATGATATAAACAGAGAAGCCTTGGGTAAAAGTAATTTCTTTTTGGGCAGAAGACGTCCCTTTTACAGACATGCGTTGTTCAGTTTCATGTCAACACTAATTGGTTTGGTTTATGTCAACAACAAGTAATGCCATCACGGTGACTAACTATTTTAGAACTATTTTTACTCCATCACCCTAACAACCTTGACATTTTAGATGCTGAAATGATTCAGAATGAAGAAAATTGTTTCTTCACCTTGAGGCACGTGATCAAGTGACAATGACGTTAGACTCTATGTTGCATCGTCTCCTACACACAATATAAAAGTTGAATATCCATCAAAATGTCTTCTTCATTACCCCAACTTCTTAAATACCAATCAAACAACTCACTCTGGTAAAGTTGCCTAGATTATATGACCAGGTACCGTATTTCCTCTAATAATCGCCAGGTCTCTAATAAGCGTCAGGGGGTCAAGGGTAGTTGATAAAATAAGCACCGGGCCTCCAATAAGCGCCGGGGCTCTAATAAGCGGAGGGTTTTAACCATTAGATTAATGCTTCCTTAGTTATCCTCAATGTTCTATAACAGAAATAAGCCGAAAAGCGCCGGACCTCTAATAAGCGCCGGGGAATCAGGGGTGCTGCAAAAATAAGCGCCCGGGCACTTATTAGAGGAAATACGGTCTATCCATATACATAGTTGTGATACACTGTCCAGTGTCGTGGATATACTGCAGTAATGACATACTCCAATACTAATAAATCAATGGCGTGTTCTACTCAAAACGACTAGGTACAGTCGTCCATTGTACTGCTACCAGACTATTGTTGATACCATCGATTTGATCACGTCACGTCTGCGTGGAACATGTTAATATGGCACGTTTATTATGCTGTGACAATGACAATCAAATAAACTCTATGAGCTCGATAGGAAACGAAATAGAAACACGCACAAAAGAACATATTGTTTAATGGTGCGCATCGTTGATGAGTAGAACAACTAGTCATAAATTGCTAGTAGGATGAAGTCATTATTTCCGGTCGTCTTTTCAGTAACTTTCATATAATCATTGACTATATTTAGTTTCTAAAACATATTTTGATAATGAAAGTTATCATTTTAAGAATAAATAGAAACCAGAGAAAGCAATTATATGAAAATCTATTTCGACTGTGAAGACCCAGATAGCTTTAATTTGATTTCACAGTAAAATCCTGATATAATTTATAACAATAATTAGTAGCATTAGAACATATAAAATGTAATATGTATGCAGTATTATAATGAAAACTCCTAATAATAATCGTTCATGACAGAAGAACTTTGAAGTCTAGCATACGTCATGCATGCGACCTAGTTGTGGAATTAAACTGTAAACGTTGTCTGTCTATAACAGCTGTTGCTTACATAAAACGATATCTATTTTTATCATGGGAATTTGTCTCTTCCCTCATTTACATATCAGTTTAATGTGATAGCACGCAAAACATATCAATATAGATTTATCATCACGATTATATTTCCTTTTTTGAATGATAATAATAATTGATTATCTAAAGTAACAGATGCTGACATGTTATGTGTATGTCATTATGAAATGGATGTTACTTCTCATTATTTCACATATCAGCTAAATAGGATAACGCCCAATACAAACCAATAAGATATAACATATAAAGAAACATGTTGACATGGTATCGCATTTCATGATGAAATTTCTATTAGTTTCTGAATGTCTTAACCAACGGCAATACTGGCATGACTTGACTTGTGGCTTGAATAGAAATAAAATGCCTTTCAATGTGTTGTCTTGATTCTTAATCGAATTGATAAGGTTCTTTATGTTTCTTACGTGAAACTACTACAATCTGCTAATAAAATGTTATGTTTGTTGATGAAGACATATGCTTATTACTTCAATGAGTGCCATTTTTATCTCTTCAAAAGCAATTTCATTACCTTAAAAAAATAAGCCAATATCTTGAATGCCCAAAACTCAATTAGTTCACCAAGTCCCTTGAAGCCAACTCTTGGGTCCACTGCTATGCTGCATTGATCTGGCGCATAACACCACAGCGGGTGTTCTACTCCAACAGTGCCATCGTCTCTTAGAGGTTGCCATGGTGATGCACCTTCTTGGTTCCAAAATGGCCATTTAGTTTATGAGATGGCTGAGACGGTATAATGATGTCTTCAATATCGACGCGGGTTGGAGTGTCTGTGGTGACAGTTATCTAGTGATGGCCATGTGATAGAACCAACACTCAAGGCTTTCCGCTCAGATCAGTATTTGATATGATTGGAGGAATTGCATTGATGAGGAGGTACTTGCGTTCTGCAATGTGTTATGAAATAAACTCGGCACTAAGGACAGAATATCAGGAAGAAAGAAATATGTCACATTTTATTTGTGAAGAATGGAATGAATTGTGCCATAAAGCAAGGTTTTCCGTTTTTCCGATGTTTTTGTTTCAAATCTAATTAAAGGATGTACATGTACATGCTCGACGACTCTTGGATACTATCACTGCAAGCCTTTCACAAGAACATCTTGCATTCTGGGTGTGTTTTATTATTGAATTTAAAAAGCAATGTCGAAGTACACTGTATATGTAGATTTCTTCTCTTATCTTCATTAACAGATGTATCATTCAGTATTACGAGTGATAAAATATTGTAAAAAACATTATTACTTTAAAAGTATAAGAAAACGCCTCAATGTTCAAGTTTGAGAACTGAAGTAAAATGCTGTATGTGCAATAAACACAATCTACTTTGTTTTACCTTTCATCGTTTCCAACGTCCATTTGATTTATTTTTGTATTTCTATATCGAGTCTGTTCTCTGTGCTTCTACACACAAAGTCTCTATATATGGTTTAATCCTGTTACACGCTACGCCCACTCTCGAATTGACATTCTGTTTCATAACCTTGAACTAAATATATAAATACAGTTAAATGTCAAATGCGTGAAATATCTATCCACTTTGAGAGTGATACTTCTATTTTTTAAACCTCATTTTCACAAAATCGATCGTTTCCATTAAAATTGCAACCTACATGTTGCAACGCCTTCCAGTGCATGACTCTCCAAGTGTCAATTGTATCATATGCTGTATTTTCTCGCCTGTTCAAAATTTGAAATTGAATGTGTCAGCACTAAGAACTATAGGCTGAAATATCCCTTTTCATAAATATTCCATAGAGTAGTGATAGTTTGTTCAAGTTGACTTTTAAACCTTTGATTGCACAGTATTTGTCAAACAACAAACCAAATATTTCAGTAATACAACGTACAGTTTAGAGTACACCAGGCAATGGTTGAGTACGTACACACATACGGTGGTGTCAAGTACCCATATGTGTAGATTTTTTCAGAAGGTTTTAAAGGACAGATATATACAGCGAATCTCGCCCACATGTCTTCTGATATCTAATATATCAACACGAGTTGATGAAAGTTACAGCTACAAATAACACATTTTGCTTTTTTTCAACGAGTATTGATATTATTTGATATCAGAAAACTCGATTGTTAGATTCTATTTATCATAAAAATCATTCTTCATTACTTTAAGTGAAAAAAGAATGCACATTCTTAAACACATCATTAGATTTCTAATAGACTTCAATAGCAATGTCACGTCATCTTGACGCCATGGCATTATGATGTCATCAGGTTTTTGACAAGACGTTGTGCAAAATCTACTGTTAAAACAATATGTGTTATGAGATATCGCTTGATCTCACACAATCTCCTGTGGAACGCAGTTTTCGATAATAAATTGAAATGTCAAATACTAAACAAGATGGTGTTTCAGCTATCATAATAGTGCATATCCTTATTAAACGAGGATTCTGTTATCAGGCATGATATCTTCTATAATGACACAATGAATCAGGATAATACTTGAACAAAAACACGAACAAGAAACAAGAGTTCTGTGTCATCACCATTTAGGGATTGTTAACATAGATTTACTTCATATTAAACACTTAACAAGAGGAGTATAAAAACGATAGTGACCACCAAATAACGTGTATGTTTTAACAGAAGGACGAGTCTCTATATCATTGTGATGTATCTGTCTCCCCAGATCAGCGTCCAGAAATGGACATCATATTATACACTATACAAGGAGGGTATAAAAACGTCAGTGACCACCAAATAACGGGATGTTTTAATAGAAGGACGAGTCTCTATATCACTGTGATGTATCTGTCTCCCTAGATCAGCGTCCAGAAATGGACATCATATTAAACACTAAACAAGTGGGGTAAAAAAACGTCAGTGACCACCAAATAACGGGATGTTTTAATAGAAGGACGAGTCTCTATATCATTATGATGTATCTGTCTCCCTAGATCAGCGTCCAGAAATGGACATCATATTAAACACTAAACAAGGGGGGTATAAAAACGTTAGTGACCACCAAATAACGGGATGTTTAACAGAAGGACGAGTCTCTATATCACTGTGATGTATCTGTCTCCCTAGATCAGCGTCCAGAAATGGACATCATATTAAACACTAAACAAGGGGGGTATAAAAACGTTAGTGACCACCAAACAACGGGATGTTTTAACAGAAGGACGAGTCTCTATATCATTGTGATGTATCTGTCTCCCTAGATCAGCGTCCAGAAATGGACATCATATTAAACACTAAACAAGGGGGGTATAAAAACGTCAGTGACCACCAAATAACGGGATGTTTTAACAGAAGGACGAGTCTCTATATCATTGTGATGTATCTGTCTCCCTAGATCAGCGTCCAGAAATGGACATCATATTAAACACTAAACAAGGGGGGTATAAAAACGTTAGTGACCACCAAATAACGGGATGTTTAACAGAAGGACGAGTCTCTATATCACTGTGATGTATCTGTCTCCCTAGATCAGCGTCCAGAAATGGACATCATATTAAACACTAAACAAGGGGGGTATAAAAACGTTAGTGACCACCAAATAACGGGATGTTTAACAGAAGGACGAGTCTCTATATCACTGTGATGTATCTGTCTCCCTAGATCAGCGTCCAGAAATGGACATCATATTAAACACTAAACAAGGGGGGTATAAAAACGTTAGTGACCACCAAATAACGGGATGTTTTAACAGAAGGACGAGTCTCTATATCACTGTGATGTATCTGTCTCCCTAGATCAGCGTCCAGAAATGGACATCATATTTTACACTATACAAGGGGGGTATAAACACGTCAGTGACCACCAAATAACGGGATGTTTTAACAGAAGGACGAGTCTCTATATCACTGTGATGTATCTGTCTCCCTAGATCAGCGTCCAGAAATGGACATCATATTAAACACTAAACAAGGGGGGTATAAAAACGTCAGTGACCACCAAATAACGGGATGTTTTAACAGAAGGACGAGTCTCTATATCATTGTGATGTATCTGTCTCCCTAGATCAGCGTCCAGAAATGGACATCATATTAAACACTAAACAAGAGGAGTATAAAAACGTTAGTGACCACCAAATAACGGGATGTTTAACAGAAGGACGAGTCTCTATATTGACCGTGATGTATATCTACCTATAGATCCGCCAAATAACGGAATGTCTTACCAGAAGGACGAGTCTCTATATTGACTGTATATCTACCTAGATCAGCGTCCAGAAATGGACATACTCAGATCTGACAAAACCAATTAGAGATGGCTCAAAATGGCCTCCATAAACTAATAGAGCACGTTTTATCTCGGCGCCACAGACAAGCCCGTTCACTTCCAGCCTGTATCACAGTCTCCAAATCAATATTTCATGAGAACGAGCTTCTTCAGGTGCTTTACATGTGTAGTTCCTTGCACAGGGGCGTATATCGCTTAGAAACAGCGTTTGAAAGACATATACCTACGAGGGGCGTTCAATAAGTGTTGCAACTTCAATATAAAACCAACTCGCGTAGTCAATTTTTTACTTTTATTTTTCAATATAGTTACCCTTCACCTCAATACACTTATTCCATTTCTCTTTAAGACTTTTGATGCCGCTTTTGTAGAAGTCTTCCGTTTGCCCCCCTAACCACGCCTCTGTGGCAGCTTTGACGTCTTCGTCATCCCGGAAGTGCCTTCCACGTAGGGCGGATTTCAGGTTTCTGAACAGGAAGTAGTCACTGGGGGCTAGGTCTGGGCTGTAGGGTGGGTGGTTAAGCTGTTCGAATCCACGATCATGTATAGCGGCCTTTGAACTCTTGACTTGTGGACTGGAGCGTTGTCATGCAAAATCAGAACACCACGTGTCAACATTCCACGGCGTTTCTGTCGAATTGTCTTTCGCAATTCTTGCATTAGGTTGGCATAATATTGACCATTCATTGTAGTTTTGGTTGGCAAGTAATCAATTAATAATATGCCTTTTGCATCCCAAAAGATTGTCGCCATAACCTTGCCAGCTGATGGTTGAGTGCGAAACTTCAGGGGAGGCGGTGAACTCGGTGCTTCCATTGCTTGGATTCCAGTTTAGTTTCCGGGTCCCAGTGGTGGATCCAGGTTTCGTCACCTGTCACCAGACGAGACAAAAACCTGGCTTCATCAGCATTAAACCGATCCAGGAGCTCCATGCAACTTTCGGTTCTTTTCTGGCGATCTTGTGCTGTGAGGTTTCTGGGTACCCATCTTGCAGATACCTTGGACATACCAAGATGGTCATGAATTATTTTTTCAACACTTCCAACTGATATCTGGAATTCCAAAGACAGTTCAGAAACTTTAACACGGCGGTCAGCTAAAATTCGTTTTTCGATAGCGGCAATAACTTCCGGTCGGGTGACTTCAGATGGCCTGCCTGACCGTGGGTCATCGTCTAAGGACTCCCTGCCCCGCTTGAACTGAAGAGACCAGCGACAAACTGTTGAAAAGTTAGGAGCATCCTTACCCATCACATTACACATACGATTATGTATTTCTGTAGCTTTGCATCCCTCTTTAGTAAGGAACTTGATCACAGCGCGTTGTTCATGTTTGAGAGAATCCATGATTATTGAGACCCCTAGGTCAGCGCAGCTATTATATCTAAATAATTGTTATGTCTAGAAATTGTTTTGACATGTGTCAATGTTATGTTTTGACTATAGTAACACCTGCTATAAGCTGACACTGTTTATGTAAACACCAATGCCCCGCTTGCAACACTTATTGAACGCCCCTCGTATATAGACCCTACCCTATTACTATATAATAGGGTAAGGTCTATATAGATATATGTCTTTCATACAAAAACAGCAGTGGGTGATTAATGTTTTGCTTTGCAAATATGGGTTGTATATTGGAATAATTGAATTCTTTAATCGTAATCATATGATCTAAGACGTGTAGTCCTACTATATTGTGCATATTGTATCGACTAGTTTACCATAAGAACCGTGTCTACAGTTTATATCGCCCAGGAGACAATTGTGTTTGTTACTTACATACAATTTCAGGCCCAGAAATAAAGCAATATACTGTATAATGTTCAATGAAATGAATAAATGATATGACGCCTCTGTAACAAACTCCGTTTGAAAACTAATGGCTTGTTCATTGTTCTATATCGTATATAATATACATAAGTATCTGAGTTTTAGACTTGGAACTTATAGATTGACTCGTCGATGCAGTCAAAAAGAAATTAAAGTTTTCCAAACAATGTAGTCCATCATCCAGGGCCTTCTTTCACAAAGCTACCTTTACTAAGTTTAACCGTAACTCCCATTATTTAACATTGCACCAAGGTAACCTTAGCGACTTACGATCACCTCAGCGCTTTGTGGAAAGTCAAAGCAAGTCTATCGCGTTAAAGTAAATCTAGAACTCAGAAACTCCATTGTATTTTATTCTTTAATCATATTGGAATTTCTTAAATTTGAGTTTCATTTCAGAGACTATATGTTAGTTTACTTTTAATTAAACAAGAACACCATTCCAGAGAATTCATTTCAGTTCAGCTACGAAAGAGGAATGGACAGTTCTTTATCTGACCTCCATCGTACATATGGAGTATAACTCAACTAAGCTGGTGCCTAGTGATTAACCTGACCAAACTTGCTCTATCGAGTCTTAATCAAGGAAAAGTTTCATGTTTAGTTTTCCGTAATCTATTTCCACAAAGCCAACCTGAAATAGAATGGATGAAGGAAAGCACACAGCCAAAATCGATTATATTTAACCGTAGAGTTCCTATTTACCTCTGTAAAATTTAGGTCTCTTAGCATAGTGTTTACAAAAAATATATCATAATCAAGCAGGAAAATATGTATGACTGACCGAAATATTTGCAATTTTAAAAGTACGTTGGAGGGATCATTCAAGGTAAAACAAAGTCTGAATCACATTACCACATGACTATACCATGCCTTCATTTCACACTTATGTGTATTCCTATTGACATTTGACTGCCAACACATGTTAACCTTGCCATAAACTGTACATGAAGCTTGAAATGGAATAAAACATATTTTTAAAAAGAAGGAAAAAAAATAAGAAAAAAAGTCTGAATCAAGAAGTTTAAAACTCGTAGGAAAGTTTCAAATTCCCCTGTTTTAATGAGCTGAAAATTTACCTTGCCATATGTTCTGGATTTCTACCCTATCCATTTTCAAGAAGGTTCACTTTCAAAGTTAAATGTTTTGTATTATGCTTAAGAAAATACGTTTCAGAGAATCACTGCCTTCTCTTTGTTGGTCTCATACAGATCCCAGAGAAATATATCAAAGGAGACTTTGAAAGTCTAGAAAACTTTGGCGAGGCTAGATTAGCTCAGACCCGAGGATCCCCTCAATTGTGTTTATGTCACATCATAAAAAGTAGAATTTCACAATAAATGTTCTTCAATGACTGATCGTTAGCAAAACTCTTCATCTTCTCTGATGTACAGGACCTCGTAGAACCATTTACTCGGGTTCCTTCAGACGAAGAGATTTCCCAAACGGCCTCTCACATTAGAAGGAGGAGAGCAGACTGCAATGTTGTCTATCATCCTGCACTCCAAGGGCAGAAGAGATAGGGTTTCCTCCACATCTGCTCGCACGTGCATCACTCTGCACGGCACGCAGCTTTTTATCAGCGTCTTCCGCGGCCTCTAGACGAGATATCAGCGGTTAGTTGCCTCCCTGGTGTAGATGGTGTTGAAACAACATTGTGTGTTGTTATCCCCCGATCGTGGAGAGAACAACAGTTGTAAGGGATAATTGCAAGCCGATTATTCTAACACCAATTTATGATGTCTTAAAGAACGTTAATAGCTCAGACCTCATGTCGGATGATTACTGGCTCGACACCTTCGTGGGTTACACCGTGTTAACATCTCATTTCTGGTATCTCGGCTTGTTAACTAGATACCTCTTTTTGTTGAGGGTGATACCTTAATGCAACCTGATTACTTAACAGTAGTTTTCATATTGCAGATGAAATGGAAATTCAAATTCAAGTTTTTTTCTCTCCAATAATTAATTTCACGACCATATAACACTGTATATAACGACATCCCTCTTATTTACACAATCTAGAAAACACATAATTTCATATATCCATTTACAATAAGTTCATCATGTACTTACACATAATGTATTTAACAATATCAATGCATTATATCAATTGTCTTATGATCTCTTAGTTTAACATACTGTCACATATTTCTGTTTCATCGCTATCCAATGTAATTCTGAATGTTGCAGTGTGTACAATTACAGACATCTGCATCAATACATTTGCATATGGAAACTATTTATGTTTCAATTCACGATTTGATAACTGTATTTACCAAATTAAACAAGATAAAAACATCCACCGCGGTCATGTTTGGGTTTGTTAGACATTCGCAAAGAAAACTTTCTGTCTCACATACCTCTAAACTCTCGTTACTCAGGCTTTACACTTTCAAGCATGTACCACCCATGGTTCGCTAGTTCCAGCCGATGCTCGCAGGTTTCACCGCAATGCATAGCCACATGGCGTTGCGGTCTTTCTCCCTGCCGTAATACTAGCAGCCGCGATATAAGTGAAATAATCTTGAAAGCGGCGTTAAACCAAAGCTCACCTCACCACCTTTCAAGCATTACCTCTGTCGTGTTATATCCTACATATTATTACACAAATATCCTGTAACTTCCATTCCTCTTGAAGAAAGTACGAGCAGTAATACCGATGAAGATACGAGGGGCGTTCAATAAGTGTTGCAACTTCAATATAAAACCAACTCGCGTAGTCAATTTTTTACTTTTATTTTTCAATATAGTTACCCTTCACCTCAATACACTTATTCCATTTCTCTTTAAGACTTTTGATGCCGCTTTTGTAGAAGTCTTCCGTTTGCCCCCCTAACCACGCCTCTTTGACAGCTTTGACGTCTTCGTCATCCCGGAAGTGCCTTCCACGCAGGGCGGATTTCAGGTTTCTGAACAGGAAGTAGTCACTGGGGGCTAGGTCTGGGCTGTAGGGTGGGTGGTTAAGCTGTTCGAATCCACAATCACGTATAGCGGCCTGTGCAACTCTTGACTTGTGGACCGGAGCGTTGTCATGCAAAATCAGAACACCACGTGTCAACATTCCACGGCGTTTCTGTGGAATTGTCCTTCGCAATTCTTGCATTAGGTTTGCATAATATTGACCATTCATTGTAGTTTTGGTTGGCAAGTAATCAATTAATAATATGCCTTTTGCATCCCAAAAGATTGTCGCCATAACCTTGCCAGCTGATGGTTGAGTGCGAAACTTCAGGGGAGGCGGTGGACTCGGGTGCTTCCATTGCTTGGATTCCAGTTTAGTTTCCGGGTCCCAGTGGTGGATCCAGGTTTCGTCACCTGTCACCAGACGAGACAAAAACCTGGCTTCATCCGCATTAAACCGATCCAGGAGCTCCATGCAACTTTCGGTTCTTTTCTGGCGTTTTTGTGCTGTGAGGTTTTTGGGTACCCATCTTGCAGATACCTTGGACATACCAAGATGGTCATGAATTATTTTTTCAACACTTCCAACTGATATCTGGAATTCCAAAGACAGTTCAGAAACTTTAACAGCTAAAATTCGTCTTTCGATAGCGGCAATAACTTCCGGTCGGGTGACTTCAGATGGCCTGCCTGACCGTGGGTCATCGTCTAAGGACTCCCTGCCCCGCTTGAACTGAAGAGACCAGCGACAAACTGTTGAAAAGTTAGGAGCATCCTTACCCATCACATTACACATACGATTATGTATTTCTGTAGCTTTGCATCCCTCTTTAGTAAGGAACTTGATCACAGCGCGTTGTTCATGTTTGAGAGAATCCATGATTATGGAGACCCCTAGGTCAGCGCAGCTATTATATCTAAATAATTGTTATGTCTAGAAATTGTTTTGACATTTGTCAATGTTATGTTTTGACTATAGTAACACCTGCTATAAGCTGACACTGTTTATGTAAACACCAATGCCCCGCTTGCAACACTTATTGAACGCCCCTCGTAACAGTGATGATGAAATCCCCGTCAATGTCTACAACTACATTATCAATTTATTTCATATTTATTATAACTTCAAAGGTTTATAACTACATCAAGCATACCCTTTTATAATCCATTAGTGAATGCGATTTGTGATACAAAATGTTAATATCTCATTTAGAAACAATATAGTATCACAGACCAACATTAATGCAACACAGCATTAATACCTCATATATCGCCTTGTTATTATCCCATATATCATCTTATTCCACCATGACAACAGTAGCTATTTATTACGCCATGTAATATCACACATCCTCGTTAGTATTACAACTTTCATATCTCATATTTCTTGTTCCTCGTTTATAACTACACCGCCCGTCTACATTACATTATGTAATATCACAAACCCTGCATCAATATTGGCTAGATCAGCATAATCGATGGCTCCCCGGCAAGTAAATCAAAGTGCAACCACCACACCTCTTATAACTGAATGGTGAATATAGACAATCAATAACCCCTCTCGTGTATGTGAGTTAACGATTGAAGAATGATACTCTGTTTTCAAATAACGATCAAATAAGTCATGTAAATATTCTTTTCTGAGCAGAAGATACAAAAAAGTTTACTTTACCAAAACTGAATCTGACAAATGCTGTTTATGTTATAACATGTCAGAAACGCGGACGTGTATTTGTATAGGATGATAATGAGAAACGAATCGTGGGAAAATATGAATTTCAGTCATGTTTAAATAAGACTTAAATTATATTCAAATCCTAAAAAAAACGTGAGACGATCCCCAAAGAAATAACCGCTATCGACACGTTTATGCAAGACATGCATTTATAAACATCTTCTGTCAGAGTCACTTATCATTTTAATGTCTAGCTGTAGAATAGCCTCATTAGTATTGCAGCTTGTACATATCGTAATGCTTGTTCCCTGGAACCAACTACACCACCCTTCTATATTACACCATGTAATACCACAAATCAATGGTAAATGTTGGCTAGATTGATATAATCAATGGATCTCTTTGAAGGAAATCAGAATACAAACAACGCACTTCATGTACATATCGGAATGCTGAAACAGATAGATCAATACTCTATACTGTTGTACTACTGACGCTTAAAGAACGACGCACTGTTTAGGATCAAATAAATTCGTTCTTTTTTACAGATACAACACTCTTTTATTATATATGCCATGTAAGACATATCTTTCAATACTATTTCATAGTTCATTTATACTCAAATAATCAAAAAGGGTCCGAAATAAAAATGTTTTGATATAGACATGTTAAAAGATTTGCATTTTTTATACATTCTCTGCCAAAAACATTCGCTGTTATAACATAGTGTCATGCTGTAGAGAAAGCATTGTTACTATGGATATACAGTGAAAGTAAATGTACCTACCGTATACAGCTGCTGACCAAAAGTTTGTTCACCTACTTCACCTATATATCATGTCAATTGACGTTCATTGTAACGTCAACATTACATCACATACAATGACAACGAACATTTATATATCCATTAGTAAAACAATCATTCTCAAACGTGGTTTGTGGTCGTCACGACAATGGTGCGTGTTGATGAAATTTGACATAATGAAATAGATAGAAGAATTTCATTAATTTTTTAATAAAAGTTTTCATTTTGACTTAATGAGAACAAATTCATCACAAATACAGTATTGAGTATAAGAGAAATATGATGTGTTTTAGACCCATTTGATCACTTACTGAATGTTTCACAGATGAAAACAAAAAACAGTAGTTTTGAGAAGATTGGCGCCTGGTCACTTCAAAGAGCTGCCAAAAATGTAACTGTTTACTACGAGATATGAACAGATTATGTTATTGAACACCCAACTCTCTTCTAACAAGAAAAGCCTTTAAAAAGGCATGGTTCGAGGCATCTTGTTAAGGCTAAAATATATTATAAAAAGGATATGTATGTCATATGTACATATAGCAAAATGAAGCCTGCATTATGGTCATTTTGGGGGATAAAAGCTTTGATTACTAATCACACAATTAGTTATTCAATTCAAAAGTCGCAAATAATTTTGTTTTTACCTCGATCGTTTAAGTTGTGTATATGCTTTTCAATTTACATACATTATTTATTCATAAATAAAATAAAATTATATATAATCTATCATTTGAAAATGAAAGTGAACATTCAACTTCCCCAATTTATTTTAAAGCGCAACTCCCGGGTGCTTTTGCTCCAATTTTGAAGTAGGCCTATATTATGAATTTGATCAAAACGTTGTTGACAGTTGTGTCATTGTTAGATTCCAGCAATAAGAATATGTAGGCCTATTTTCCCTGAAACACGCAGTCAACCATTTGTTAAACATTTGCAAATTTAAAGTGACCAATTCGATTGATTATGAAGCATATTCTGTTTATCTGTGGAAGAAAGGCATATGGACCTTTTTTAATACAAGGATAATGACCCGGTATCCTCATGCTTGGTGCTGTCAGTTTGGACATAAATATGGTTCTATCCAATATGTGCTTATACATGTACAAGCTTCACTATCATTAATTCAATAACAGTACATTGAGTAGGCCTACCATTATGCAAGTCTGATTGGCATTGAAAATATTGATAACTGAGTGGAAGGTTGGTGTGTTGATTGACAACCACTATTATCGTTTAGTATATGCTTGCTCCGCGCGTATAACATTAGCTTGTAAAGTTTCTTGGATTTTCCGAAACTGCAGTGCGAAATTATGCACTTGAATTGGTACATGTCTGCTCATGGAGGTGTAAAATGGCTTTGAATTGAAACATCTTATGTTTACTAACATTCAGACTCAGAATAACACAACGGTCGTGTCTATTTTAGATGTTTAGACAAAATCTCTTTTCGCAGTAAAAGGGGATAATTATTTCGGATAACCCACATGGTCACGTGGTTACAAATTTGTTACAGCCGTGTTCGTTGGTCATATGTTTTTTCCAAAGTTTGAAGAGGCCAAGCATGATTGGTCGAAAGTTTATTTTGAATATTCCAACAGTAATATAGCGTGAAATCCAACTGCGTATCAGGTTGCGCCTCCAACCAATAATGCAAAAATGCAAAGTGGTCGGTTTAGTTTTCGGGTTGATAGGATGCTTCAGAGACATACCAAATTACATGATATTTTCACTAAATACACAATCAGGTGAACAAACTTTCGGTACGCAGCTGTAGTGTATACATGCTCATGTTATGTGGTACACGTGTGAATGTATGTTTTATATGTAGTTGTACAGGCTGTATGATGTATATATGCTCTATCGTTGTCAAACATATTTTGCAGTTACGCTCCTATGTTTAAAACTTATTCTTTTCAAATAAAGAGAATTCTAGACGTTAGACACTATTTACACTGGATTTTACTTTTGTGCCTTATAACTAACTGTAAACCGCTTATCGGATGCTCAGACATCATCAAGGACTTCTGCTTCTGGTGATTTTATTAAGACATTTGCGGCTTTTAGAATATATGTGTGACCCACTTGTATTTCTGTTGTATCTTATTTGAAAATCTAAAGTGCAAATCAGACGTGTTGTGTATTTCATTCATTACAATTTAAATGAAATAAGACTTGTTTGTTTTCATTTGCTGGTTTCATTTGGGGACTTCATATTTAATTTGCTAAACGTAACAATACTTACATTTCTAAGTATGAGTAAGCTTAGTAGGCACATCTAAAGGAAGCAGAACCAAACTTATGTACAATGTCGAGTTTTATTAAATGTACTGGTTAATAATGTTCAATTTACGAAAGTATCTGGTTTACAAAAAACAAGAACAAAAGTACACACGTGAAACTGAGATGAACGAAAAACAAGTAAATTCTGTTATTGTACAAGTTAAAACATTGAATTTATACATTATATACACACATTAGTCAGTAAAACATCCAGCGTCAACGCGGGTTTAATCTTTCTTTTTTTGGGGGGCTTTTTCAGAGGAAAACATTCAAACTGCTTCATCGATTCGTACTCCGAGCCTCTCACAAGACATCATACAATGCGCTTTGGTCTTGCATAGAAGCAACTTGCTTGCAATTCCAAATCTTAGGTCATACATTTGTTTTTCTATCAATCAGGTAGTATGTTGTGGTACACGTCCTCCTGGGGTCATCATCTCATACAATGTCCTTTCATTAGTTCATGTTTTCATTACTCGATTTTAATTACTCAAGGTTGAGTAAGTTAACTACGAATTTCTCACGGGGGTACGATTGCATGATAGGTTTTGAATATGGATACGGAATACATAACTATGTTCAATACACATCTACACCAACAACACAAATATACTTTTTAAATTAAGACTGTGCCTGTCAACTCGATAAACGACGTTTATGCATACCCGAGACTATGCCTTGTATACAATAAGATAACCGACTTTAATGTGGACATGGGACGAGGTAATTGTTCATCGAGCTGTTTTGAGGCAACTTGTAAGAAAAACAATTAAGCAGATATCTAAATTCACAGAAACATGTATATGCTTACGTGTACGTGAGTACGTATATCAATCAACATCGGTATTAATGTCATACTCCCTGATGAAATATGTTGGAGTGAAAATAGCTCTGTGTCACCTTTTTACTTTTGAATATATGAATTTATATATTTTATATAGATCTACAAGCGTACAGTCAATCGAGGTTTTATGAATTATATAAGCATATTTCCCACGGAGACACCTGTGCTCTTCAGACAAGTACTAGACCTGATTAAGCACAGTCGTATATGGTTACATAATCCAATAAACATAGAGCATTTGGCTAATTGCAGCCTCTTCAGCAATTTACATTTACGTTCAGGATAACTAGATAGACACGAACCGCTTCCAGATGAGGTTTAAGGTTTCAAATACGCGGGATCAGAGCAAATATAGCATATTTCACTTCTAAGAAACGGATGTTATCCTATATAGAAACGTCCAAAATAACTCTTATTTAAAGACAAAAAAATCGCCTTCTTCTAAGGTTTCAAATATCAAGAATGACGCATCTCTCTATTTTAGAGATAACTATACTGTAAACAAGAAAGATAAAAACTAAGGTGTAACTCCCATTTTGTTCTGGTAAAGCGTTAACATATTTTGCTCTTGCAGTTCTCATTTCTTCACATTTGAACATTATAGTACTGCCGCTGGGATGCTTGTACTTCTCCTTTCTACACCTGTTAATTATAGTGTTCAAACGGGCACCTGCTGGTGTATTGAGGTCAAGTATAGTTCATGCTGTATTGCCATGTACATTGCTGTCAGTCATCGCTTTTTGTTTACTGACAGTTCATATGATGGACTTCATACACCCATTTCGCTTTAAAACAATGAAATATTTTTCGATAAACATTTTAATTGTTTCTTATTAATACAAAAACGCAACTTTTAAAGACAGGCAATGTCCTAGATAAATGGACTACCCCATCCCTTTAAAATAGAAGATTGGTACACCGAAGTGAGAAAGGTGCGTCAACTGAAAAACTGAAATGTTCTACAATTATATACAATTATTTAACATTGGTTGCCATCAAATTCATTCGTGATGGGCACCAGGGCGTGATTCCTTTATGAAGAAGCCTTTTTTGTACTAACCCAATCAATTGGTTATAATAAACCGATTGAAGCACCGGAAAACACATCCTGTGTAGTGTCTACTTCAACATCGATTCAGATGAACCAACACGCAAGCCCCATGTTATGGAAGGTTTATTTGATAACCAACGTTAGTACTACCGGTCAGGAAATGGTGAATGGTGCAATAAGACCACTTTGTCTGGATAAACAGTAACTGACAGAGTGTTATAGCTCTGTTTCCTCATCGATTGATGCTTCAGTTAAAGTAAACTGGAGACCAAGTGGTCTGGCTTTTTCCTTCTAGAGCACTCAGTGATTGTTAACTTAATAAAGGATGGTGTAGAATGCTGTCTGCTCTCATTATTATGTAATTTATTAATGTCTTTAGTTGGTAAGACCTATACATAGAAAGCGATTGACTATCAGTCCAAGGTGCTTATGTGTTAAAGCATTAACATGAACACTTTCTTCGATAGTTGTATCTCTGTCGAAATGTCGCCTACACAGAATAAAGAAGGTGTATATCCATAAAATAGTTCTCCATTGTTCTCAGGAATAGCAGTTTCACTTAAGTCACAAAACAATCTGTGTGTATCACGTGTCCTTGTATAAAAAGTTTGCTTGGAATTTCAAATTATTCCCCAAATATGTAAACATATATTTTAAAATAAAATGTATTTGTTAAAACAACACAGGAATCATTATTCTAAACAAGAAAATCATATAATCATATATGCAATGCGTTGGTAGACGTTAAACGTATCAGTGAAGCTATTACCTACCTAATCAGGTTGGTATTTATAGGACGTTAAACTGCATTCGTTTTATGATAACATTTATTCTGTGTCTGTGATTATAAAGCAAACATTTCGATCGACATTTTCCAGATACGATTCAGACAGATTATTTCCACTGTGAGAGCCGAGCCTTTCTGAAGTAAGTCCTTCTGATTAATGTGGAATATATATGCGCCGTGAAGTCATTGTATGTCTAAAACTGGGATAGTCAAGTGTGATGGTCATTAAGTGAACATGATGTTAAGTAAAAAGATCATATAATGAACAACATAACCAGTGAATAATGAACTTGGGACATAGAGACTATCAACTTTCTTGTTTCAAGGACAAAGAATCTTGTTTAAATATATAATAGCCTTTTTGTTTATTATGGATTCAGCTTGCAATTTTATAACCTCGATTCAGCTGGGATTGAAGTAATATCAACTTGCTAGCGTGGTATAAAGTTCAGGTGCAGTGCGCTGTTTCGTTGTTATGCTAGAAAAGAAATGTTAACAAAATGCAATAAGGCTTAAATTTAGCCTGATGGAGTATGGTGCGAGTTGAGGCTTGCGGGGGAGTTGAAAATATGTAGAAATAGCAGTCATGTTTTAGGATTTGCATAACATAGTGTGCAGTCTGTATGTTTTCTGAAATTTCAAGTCTCAGACTCTGTTAATGCACTCTGGGAACATCTCACTGATATGGGAATGTTGGCATTATGTGTAATAACAATACATGGGACAAGGCAAGTAGAGCGATTGATAACCACCATTACACACCAGTGGTGGCCGTGATATGGTATTATTCACATAAAGTAGTGGATAGGTCAAAGAGACCTAAATGACATTTGCAAAACGTATTGGACATGTAATGATTGCAACAAAACTCGTATATGTTACAAATCATGGATGCAGGGGTCTTACTGACACTCAATTCAAATTAGAGTTGTCACAGTGACAGACTACCACAGAGACTAATAATACTTAATCATGTATCAAGCTCTGTTGATGCAGTAAGCAGGATGATATGCTGGCACAGTCAATGTTACACGATATGCGATATGCAATATGCGATGAGATGACACATATCATGTAATGATTGATCACGTTTGGAATGAAAAACAACAATTTGTGAATGAGGCATTTTGTTCACTGATGGACATGTAATAATGTTTATTGTTACATGTTTGTGAAACCACCAAATCGATATTAGATTGTATGATATGTTGTTATTGATCAAGTGCTCAGTGGACGAAGGCAATGCTTTGATTATAACTGCAGAACATTAGATGGAGATATGTATTGGAAGCAACACCCAACCGTATCGATTTCGACGTGCATTTATTGTGTTTGTATATCTAATTATGTGTTAACCAATTGGTCGCATTTATATTATGATGTTTATTGAAAGTTAAACCTCTCTGGGAAGTGTCTGGATTTATATGTATTTGGGATGTTTTATGCTGGCTTTCAGTAGTAAAATTTCATTTAGTCATAATGAATCATAAGAGGGAAAGTTCGGCTTCTTTCTTGTGAACTACATTTACAATTTCATTGTTCAACTGAATTGGATAAGCCAGTATCACTTCCTATAAAAGTAATTTCATTTGCTGGCGAGTTGACATCTCATTTTCTAGAAAATAGCTATCAACTAACTGATGAATAAAACCAGAATTTACACAATTATTAGAGCAAAGAATTGTGTTACTGTTGATTTATTATGCATATTTCTTCCCCAGGAACGTCTCCAGAGATGAACTGAAACGTTCCTCTGATGAGCTGGTGAAGTTTGTGTGAAACAGTAGGTTTAATGTTCACGCTTATTTAGAAGGAGATGATGTTCTTGAGAAAGGAGGGTGACTTTTCCTGAATCTCCACCACCATTTGGTGAGAAACATGTCTTTCCTTAACGACGTGATGCAATTTATTCCACTTGGAATGAACATACTGGCTCCTTATACATCTTTATTTCAGATCCTTTGTACCGGAAAGAATGAAGTATGGTGAATGGCATCAGAGGGTTGCTCATGGTTTGCAGTTAGAGAGTCAGTTGCACAGATACAATGTATTATTTTTGGGTTTCATTTGGGTGTTGGCCATTGTCTGAATATAGTTGTTAAATAGATGATGTTCATGCTTAGCGATGTGAGTGAAAATGTTGGCTTTACCAGGTCACTCGATGAGAGAGAAGTGATATCACACTGAAAACACAAAATATCCTCTATGTCCTCTGATCCATTGGATAAAGTGAGAATTGAAGCATGACACATAGATCTACCTTCAGTCCTTGTCATATTTCAGTATTCAACATTTTGGTTAAATCTTGAGAACAAGAAGTGTGGTAAATAGATTTGATCAGGGCTGTGGCAAGAGTTGGGTGTTGGACAGCTTGTCAATACTCTCTTTACAAGGTGGACAAATCTCTGAAAACAGCTAGCTATGTTTCATTACTAAATGATCATTTCAGGATGGGAACATTTATTCCCCAACCAAAGAAAACAAAACCTATTGAATGACTAGAATCAGCCGTAACTCTTGAAACTTAAAACTTCCATTTCCTCCTTCTCTCCAATGCACTAGATATTTCAAATAAAATAAAAAAGTTCAGACTTTTTATTTTATATTTTAATGTCAAACAAAGAAAGCGTTTCTAAATGTACTCTTCTTTGGTCTTTATTACTCAAACAATTTCTTGACGCCTAGTTTCCAAAACGCCTAACATCAGTCCCAATTCTGTTCATGAAGTGAAAAGGAAACAAGTCAGACTTGTAAAGCAGAGCACCATAACATGTTGGAGTAATTGTCACTCTAAGATTCACCAGCAGAAGACTCGCTTCTTACTCAAGTATTCTCCAGTAAATAATAATTGATTTCGTAATAGTTGGCTTGCACGAGGGAGGCTACGTCTGCTTAATCAATATGTCGTCTGCTCACGCAATGCACCATTCACTAGTGTATTAACTAGTTCAATCAGGTATACTTGGGGTATAAACTCCAGGAATTAATTTTTAGACATGTCCTGCACGTGGCAATAATTCACGGATCAATATTCGCACTGAAGGAAGATAAACAAATATCTCATCCTCCTCAAAGTCCTATTGGAACCTTGACCTGTCGTCTGCTCCTTGTGAACTGTTTATAGAGGGCAATGGATTGCCCTTGAATAAATATTATACCTGGAGAGAATCTAAACTGTTTAAGAAGTCTAAGAAAGGATCAATAAATGCCCTGAATGTTGTCGTCAGTCTTCATCCAAAGTCAACAAGGGTTATACTACGATCTCATCTTTTTGAAAGTAGTGAATGAATCTTGCCCTGTCTTCTGCTGCCTTTGCTTGAGCTGTGTATGATATGTCATTGGTTGCCTGAGAATAAATCTCACTCCTTTGTTGCTGCAAGAGAAGCTAAACTGGTTAGGAAAACTTAATTTACAACTTTGAATTCAGTCAGATGCATAATATCTGAAATACCTGGTAGTTATATCAGAACATTTAAACCAAGCAGTCGGATTTCTCCCTGGATGAAATCTCACCTCAAGCCATTATTTAAAGAGAAGCGACACTGTAAAGAAATAGATGAAAATCAGTCCCGCTCTCTTTACATTCAGTTTGATGCCTAACTAACTGATCCACATGGACGCATATAGACTTGTCCTAACGATGCTCGGCCACCAAGTGTTTGTATGGAGACGAACCTGATGAGTGACGGATCATCGTCCTAGAGCTAGACCGCAATGAATGAAGCTGGGACTCTCATTCCTATTGATTTGACCTTTGATGACGTTTGCAGATGTACTGAAGACTCAAGGCAGAGTCGTGCGTATATTGCTTCAACTTTTTAAATGTAAATATTCATATTTATCGATTTCAAATAAAAATGTTTAATCCTTTTTGTTAACACATCTCTTGTTATCGGAAAAGTGTTTTAATATTCCTCTTTGAATATACATGAATCTTTAAACGTTTCGTCAGAGCAAGCTAACTCAGTGTTCATTTGGGAAAATCACAAGTTTAATAATTTGGTCGACATCAATTTCCAAAAGGAGTTTACAAATTTGTCAACACAATCTTATGTATACACTTCTATTTCAACTTTCCAATTTTATATAATTCCTTTATTTATTTACTTATGATTATCAAAAGAAAAATCTAAAAATAAAATCTATGATATGACAGTTAAGTGTAAAATGTTTATATAATAATTTCTCCATTCTCAATTGCTATATCAAACTCCTTCAATTAACAATAAAACAGTTTAAAATATTTAAGAACAACTGTAACACTTAATCAATAAACATATCACCATGACATTCATCATGCAAATACTCAGTGAGAAAACCTGAAGATTCCTGTTATATCCAAGATGCACTCATTCAATGTTCACAAGGCAGGAATCCTGTGAAAGATTAATTCCCAGATGTATTTTCATTGATTACATGTCTGCCTTATATCAGGAACACAGAATCAGAGCTCACAATCCTGTATATGTCAGTACTCGTAATCTAATAACCTGGAAGTAGTTATTAATTATGTATACTTGCAAATTCAGAGATCTTCGCCAATATATTTCCAAATGAAAATGTATGATGTTCGACCACAGCCTCAACCTGACTTTAACCTTTATAACTGTATACCAGGTCCGCATGTAATACTGATAGCCTAATGTAGAACCTAAGCATTAAGATTAAGTGTAGTCTAATGCACTGTTCATCCGTCAGTAGTCTTTCACACTGTGTATCAGTCAGTAGTCTTATACACTGTGCATTGGTCAGCGGCAATCTTTTAGGATGTGTGAGAGAATATTTCTTTATTCTCCATTGTCTAATAACTACACTCAACCGCGAAAGAAACGTCACAATGCAACATATAAGATTATTCAAGCCAGAGTTACATCATCTCTTCAGGAGCCAATTAAACTAAATATAAAATTTCAGAACATTATCTATTCATATTTCTGAGAAACGCACATTTTAAGAAATTGGTATTTTCAATAACGTCGTCGTTAATGTAGACATGTACATCAGGTCACAACTGTCATACTCCCTGATGATACTAATGATACATGTTGAAAAATGCATGGCTCTGTATCTTTTTTCACTTTTGAATTTATATATTTTATATAAAATGACGGGCAAAAGAAAGTATATGGATCACTTGTATTTATTTTATGTATAATTTTCAAAGTTAAATATCTCGAGTTTTCGACGTCATATTAAAAAATGGACTAGTTTGTGAAATTTGTCCAAAACATTAAATCAGTCAAAGAATACCTATAGGCAGTTTAAATTTTGAAATTCCCCCAAAATAATTTGGATAAAACACAACTGTTCATCGACATGTAACACATACTCTGTGTGAAATCAATGTCCTGCACACATTTACAACATTTTGAACATGATAGGGGTCAAGTTGGTGTAAATTTCATTTCTTATCCCTGTCTACTTTAAATAATGATATTTTAGTTAAAAAATAAAACAGTCACAAATTAAGTCATTCAAACTACTGCCGAAAGGTGTTAGTCCCATAATCAAATGCATCTCATGTCTTTATATATTGAATGAATCGAAAACAAGTGAGTGTTATGCTTTCTTTTGCCCGTCAGTTTAGATCTACAAGCATAGAGTCAATTGAGACAATCAGTTTTATGAAGTATATAAGCATATATTCCGTGGAGACGCCTGTGTTCTTCAGACAAGTACTAGAGCTGAATAAGCACAGTTATATATGGTTACATAATCCAATAAGCGTCGAGCACATGGCTAATTTCAGCCTCCTCAGTAATTTACATTTACGTTCAGGACAACTAGATAGACACGAACCGCTTCCAGATGAGGTTTAAGGTTTCAAATACTCGGGTTCAGAGCAAATATAGCATATTTCACTTCTCAGATACGGATGTTATCATATAGGAACGTCCAAAATAACTCTTATTTTAAGACCAAAGAAACTCGCCTTAGTCTAAGGTTTCAAATATCAAGAATGACGCATCTCTCTATTTTAGAGATAACTATACTGTAAACAAGAGAGAGAAAAACTAAGGTGTAACTCCCATTTTGTTCTGGTAAAGCGTTTAACATACACGTATCTCATGAAAGCCTTGCTTCACATTTTAACATGATGGTACTGTCACTGGGATGCTTGTACTTCTCCTTTCTACACCTGTTAATTATAGTGTTCAAACTTTCACCTGCTAGTGTATTGAGGTCAAGTATAGTATTGCCATGTACATTGCTGTCAGTCATCGCCTTTTGTTTACTGATAGTTCATATGATGGACTTCATACACCCATTTCGCTTTAAAATACTGAAATATTTATCGATAAACACCTCACTTGTTTCTTATTAAAAAAACCCCACAACTTTTAAAGACAAGCAATGTCCTAGATAAATGGACTACCCCATCCCTTTAAAATAGAAGATTGGTACACCGAAGTGAGAAAGGTGCGTCAACTGAAAAACTGAAATGTTCTACAATTATATACAATTATTTAACATTGGTTGCCATCAAATTCATTCGTGATGGGCACCAGGGCGTGATTCCTTTATGAAGAAGCCTTTTTTGTACTAACCCAATCAATTGGTTATAATAAACCGATTGAAGCACCGGAAAACACATCCTGTGTAGTGTCTACTTCAACATCGATTCAGATGAACCAACACGCAAGCCCCAATTTGCCCTTACCACATGGGCCCCATGTTATGGAAGGTTTATTCGATAACCAACGTTAGTACTACCGGTCAGGAAATGGTGAATGGTGCAATAAGACCACTTTGTCTGGATAAACAGTAACCGACAGAGTGTTACCGTTCTGTTTCCTCATCGATTGATGCTTTAGTTAAAGTAAACTGGAGACCAAGTGGTCTGGCTTTTTCCTTCTAGAGCACTCAGTGATTGTTAACTTGATAAAGGATGGTGTAGAATGCTGTCTGCTCTCATTATTATGTAATTTATTAATGTCTTTAGTTGGTAAAACCTATACATAGAAAGAGATTGACTATCAGTTCAAGGTGCTTATGTGTTAAAGTTTAAGAAAGTTTACTTAGAATTTCAAATTATTCCCCAAATATGTGGTAAAAACATATTTAAAAAAATATTATAATCAAATGTGTATTTTAAAACTTTGTTTCAATACATGAATCATTATTCAAAACCACAAAATCCTACAAGCTATGCATTGGTAGACGTTGAACGATATTTACCTTTTACCTACTTAATACATACATATTAGATCAAATGTATTTGTTAAAACAATACATGAATCATTATTCTAAACCAGAAAATCATATAATCATATGTGCAATCCGTTGGTAGACGTTAAACGTATCAGTGAAGCTATTTCCTACCTAATCAGGTTGGTATTTATAGGACGCTAAACTGCATTCGATTTATGAAAACATTTATTCTGTGTCTGTGATTATAAAGCAAACATTTCGATCGACATTTTCCAGATACGATTCAGACAGATTACTTCCAGTGTGAGAGCCGAGCCCCTCTGAAGTAAGTCCTTCTGATTAATGTGGAATAAATACGCGCCGTGAAGTCATTGTATGTCTAAAACTGGGATAGTCAAGTGTGATGGTTATTAAGTTAACATAATGTTAGGTCAAAAGATCATATGATAAACAATTTAACTAGTGAATAATGAATTTGGGACATAGACACTTAGAACTTCCTTCCTTCAAGGACTACGAATATTGTTTTAATAAAAAATAACTTGTTTAAAATTATGGATTTAGCTTGAACATTTATAATCTCAATTCAGCTGGGACTGAAGTAATATCAAAGTGGCAGCATGTACTATGAAGTTCAGGTTCAGTGCGCTGTTGATGTTGTTATGCAAGAACAGAAATGTTAGCGAAATGCAACAAGGCTTAAATTTAGCCTGATGGAGTATGATGCGAGTTGTGATTTACGAGGGAGTTGAAGATATATAGGAATAGCAGTCATGTTTTAGGATTTGTATAACATAGTGTGGACTCTGTGTGTTTTCTGAAATAATTCATACTCTGTTCATGCACTCTATGACTTTCCTTCTGATTATCAACAGGGATTATACACACCAAGACTTTGTATGAATTAGGATTTGCATACTATTTTAAGATGAGAACAGGAAGATTTTCTGGATATCAACTTCTTTAATGTGAAAATACACGACGTTTCGGGGTACATACTCACTCCTTCATCAGTCGGAATGTAAGGAAATAACAAAATATGATACATTTATATAACAAACAAAACGACGTTGTCGACTTTTCACCAACACCCTCTACAAGAAGCCTTAGAAGTACTCCGATCCAAGCTCCAACATGCAGTAAGCAGGATGATATGCTAAATAGCTAATGTTAGATGATATGAGATGAGAAGACACATAACATCTAATGATTGATTATGTTTGCAAAGAAAAACAACAATTTGTGAATATGGCATTTTGTTCACAGATGGACTTGTAATAATGTTTACTGTTACATATTTGTGAAACCGCCAAAGCAATGTTAGATGATACTATATGTTTTCATTAATCCAGTGCTTGGTTCAAAGCTTTGATTATAACAGCAGAACATTAGATGGAGATATGTATTGGGAGCAACACGCTGTTGCATCGATTTTAGACGTGAATTTCTTATGTTTGTATACTTGATTAGATATTGCCATTAGTAAATACCTTGATGGTAGTTGGGACTTATCCATTTATATTAGTTTATTGAAAGTTAAACCTCCCTGGAAAATAATTTTGAAAAATGCTTATGACTTTGGGATGTTTTATGCTGGCTTTCAGCTATATAATTTCATTTATTTACAATGAAACTTAAGAAGGAAACTTTGGCTGCTTTCTTGTAAACAACGTTTACAATTTCATACTAAATTTGATAAGCCAGTATCAGGTTCTATAAAAGTGATTTAATTTGCTGACAAATGTATGGACATCTCATTTTCTATAAAAAAAACCCCTATTATTATTAACTATTATAATTATTAGAACAAAGAATTGTGTTACTGTTGATATGATATGCATATTTCTTCTCTTGGAACGTTTCCAGAGATGCCAGAAATGATAAGCCGGTCATGTTTGTGTGAAACAATGGGTTTGATATTCACGCTACCTTCTGAGAAAGGAGGGTGTGGTTAAGACTTTTTCAGAATCGAGTGTCTTTACTTACGACATGATGCAATTATATATGATTCCACTTGGAATGAACACGTTAGCTCCTTATACATCTTTCTTTCAGACCATTTGTGCAGGAAATATTGTGAATAGCATCAGAGGATTGCCCATAGTTTGCAGTCAGAGTTTTGATACTGTGCAGATACAATGTGTTATAGTTTTGGTTTCATTTGGGTGTTGGCCATCGAGTGAATAGTTGTTAAATAGACAATGTTTATGCTTGTCCTCTGATCCCTTGGAAAAAGTGAGAATTTAACATGAATAATTGACTTGCTGTCAGTCCTTGTTATATTGCAGAATGAAACATTTTGGTTAAATCTTGAAAACAAAAAGTGAAGTAAATATATTTGATCAGGGTTATGGCATGGGCTGGGTGTTGGAAGCTAGTCAATACCAGACCCACAAAATCAAAGTAAAAACGTGTATCTGCATAAAACAGGTAACCATATGTCATGAATAAATGACCATTTCTTTATTCCCCAACCAAAGCAAAAACCTATTGAAATATTAGAATTTGCTATAACTATTGAAACTTTTAAATTCTCCTTCTTTCCAATTCATTTCAAATAGAATAAATAGTTCTGACTTATTATTTAAAATTTAGTTCAAACACAGAAAGCGTTTCTAAAAGTGCTCTTCCTTGGTCATTATAACTCAAACAATTTCTTGACGCCTAGTTTCCAAGACGCCTAACATCATTCCCAATTCTGTTCATGAAGTGAAAAGAAACAAGTCAGACTTGTAAAGCAGAGCACCAAAAACATGTTGGAGTAATGGTGCACTATAAGATTCACGCCTCCATCAGCAGAAGATTCGCTTCTTACTCAAGTATTCTCCAGTAAATAATAAGCTTTATTGATTTCGTAATAGTTAGCATGCACAAGGGAGGCTACATCTGCTCACGCAATGCACCGCTCACTGCTGTATTTACTAGTTCGAGGCAGGTATTAAGGGTATAAACCTTCTCTGGACAAAGACAATTTGAAGAATTACAGGCCGGTGTCCAATCTGCCTTTCCTGTCAAAGGTGTTGGAGAAGGCAGTGAAGATTAGACTATTCACACATCTAGAAAATCACAAACTTATTGACAAGTACCAGTCAGCCTATAGAGTTGCGCACAGTACCGAGACTGCTCTGAATTATGTTCTCGATAAATTGCGAACAAGTGTTGATGAAGGCGGTGTCGCTATGTTGACTTTGCTCGACTTATCATCGGCATTTGATACGATTGACCATATGACCCTGATCCACCGTCTCAAATCCCTGTTTGGAATTGATGGTATGCTCCTCAAGTGGTTCCAGTCTTACCTTCATGAGAGGCAACAGTGCGTCAACATTAAGAGTTTCAGATCTGCCAATCAAACCTTGATCTGTGGCGTACCCCAAGGATCAGTCCTAGGACCTGTTCTGTTTACCCTGTTCACAACACCTCTAGGCAAAATCATTGAACCCCATGATCTGCATCACCATATGTATGCTGATGACACACAGCTTGCCAACAGTTTCCAGACCAATACATCATCTCAACAATCTGCCATCAACAACATGGATCAGTGTCTTGACCAAGTTAAATCCTGGATGGGTGAAAACTGTCTTAAACTGAACGATGACAAGACAGAGGCTATGATCATCGGCCCCCCTCAACGTCTTCAAAAGGTAAATGTAGATCACCTGAAGATAGGCGATGCTCTATTCCATTCTCTCCTGCTGTGAAGAATCTGGGAGTGCTACTGGACTCATCACTGAGCATGGATAGACAAGTCAGTGAAATCATCAAGAAATGCTACTGCCATATCAGATCCATTGGAAGAATCCGACATCTGATAACTGACACAGCTGCAGCAACGCTTGTCAGATCACTAATCCTGAGTCGCCTGGATTACTGCAACAGCGTCTTGATTGGAACATCAGCTGAGAACATCAAACGTCTGCAGAAGGTACAGAACACTGCAGCCAGGATTGTTGTGAAGGCCAAAAGGGATTCCCACGTGTCACCTATCCTACATGAACTTCACTGGTTACCCGTCAATCTCAGGATTGATTTCAAAGTCCTTGTACTGGTCCACAACTGCGTGTATGAAAGAGCACCAGAATACCTGCAGGACCTGATCACACTGTACACACCCTCAAGGCTCCTGCGCTCCAGTTCCAAACTTCAACTTGACGTCAAGCAACCAAGGATGAAGACATTTGGTTATAGGACATTTCACTATGCAGCAGCCAAACTGTGGAATCAGCTTCCCGTTGATCTGCGATCAGTAGAGAGCAGCGAACTTTTCAAGAAAAAACTGAAAACCCATCTTTTTAGTCAATTTCTTGGACATTGTTAGCGCTTTGAGCATGCATGCATGGAACCCAGCGCTATAGAAGCAGATATATTATTATTATTATTATTATTATAAATGTATAAACTCCAGGAACTAATTTTTAGACATTTCCTGCACGTGGCAATACTTCACAGATCAATATTCAATATAATGTTGACGTCTGCATGCGCGGCACGCGTGTTTAGGTAGGAAAACCGATATCATTCTGATCCTCCTCAAAGTCATATTAGACCTGTCGTCTGCTCCCTTTGAGCTGTTTATAGAGGGCAATGGATTGCCCGTGAATAAGAATGTTGTTGTCTGCCTCCACACAAAGTCAACTAGAGTTATTCTACAATCACATCTTTTTAAAAGTCGTTGAACCTTTCCCTGTCTTTTGCTTCCTTTAATTGAGCGTTTGATGATATGCCTGAGTATAAATCTCATTCCATTGTCACATCGAGAGAAGCTAAACTGGTTAGGGAGACTAACTTTACAACTTTATAATCAGTCAGATGCATATTACCTGAAATATCTAGTAGTTATATTGGGATAGTGCATTGAGACAAGGCAATAGGGTTCCTCCTTGGATGAAAACTCACCTGAAGACATCATTTAAAGAGAAACTATACTGTTTGTAAAGAGATTAATCAAAATGGGTCTCCGCTATCTTTTCGTTTAGTTTGATGACTAACTCAGTCTTCATTTGGAAAAATGTTCAGAGAGCTTATGACAAGTTTGATCATTTGATAGAGATCAATATCCAAAGGAGGTTACCAATTTGTCAACACAATCTTATGTATACACTTTTATTTCAGATTTCCAATGTCATATCATGCCTTTGTTTATTTTCCTAGAGATTATCAAAACTAAATTCTATAAAGAAAATCTATGATATTACCGAAGACAGAGGTTTGTGTAAAAGGTTTAAGATAATACTTTCAACAAACCCCCCATCTCACTTTCTTTATAAAAAAAATCCTTCAATTAATAATCAAACAGTTTAAAACATTAAAAAACAACTGTAACACTTAATCATCATGGCGTTCATCTCGGTGAGAAAACCTGAAGATCCCTGTTGTAACCAAGATGCCTACATTCAGTGTTTACAACGTAGGAATCATGTGAAAGATTAATTCCCAGATGTATTTTCATTGATTATATGTCTGCCTTTAATCAGGACAACAGAATCAGAGCTCACAATCCTGTATATGTCAGTACTCGTAATCTAATAACCTGAAAGTAGCTATTAATTATGTATACTCTGATTCATGTATCTTCGCCAATATATTTCCAAATGAAAATGTATGATGCTTGACCACAGCCTTAACTTCAGTTTAACCTTTGTAACTGTATCCCAAGTCTCCGAGTGGTACTGATAGTTTATGTGGTATTTCAGCATTAAGCTTGGTCTCACACACTGTGCATCAGTCAGTGGTCTTATAAACTGTGCATTGGTCAGTGGCAATCTTTTGGGATATGTGAGAAAATATTTCTTTATTCTCGAGTGTCTAATAACTACACTCAACTGCGAAAGAAACATCACCATGCTTGCTTGATGGCGTTAAACAAATTTAAGAAAGTTGTTTGTATCGACTACTTGACTCGACTCTTTCATTCCTCAAATCTCCTCATTTCATGAATTTTTAAGTTCAATGTCAAACATTCTGACCAAGAACCATTTTGAAAAAGCGATTCAACGCCCTAAGTGTACTTGAACAGACATAAAAATAAACTTATTATACTCTGATGTATGAAGTTGCTGGTATACCTCTTTACACATCATGTCCCTAGAAAAGGCATTCATAATCGACTTTCTCTGGCAGCAGTATTTAATGCTTTACGCTGTTGAAAATGTGGTGACGTATCTTTCACGGTTGAGTAGAAGTTCCAATTATTCATTTACAATAATGACGATTTCTATGAACTGCATTGGAGCTCATTGTTCCTACCTTAAACCTTGCAATAATGTAACACCTTAGTATCTTATTTCTATTTTGTTTTGTTGTTGTCAATAGAACAGTGCTCTGTTACTTCTTGCAATATTACAGACCCCTCGTTACTATTTTTGCTCGCATGACTCTTTATATAACCTTACCGTCCTACTACATGACATGTAATATCACAAACTCAAATATTGACAAGATAAGCATAATCAATTACTCTCCAAAACAATGTACTTCGTATGCGGAATACAACAGAATAGACTGATTAATATCTCTACTCTTGTAGATGAGAAAGGCTTGAAGAATGATGCACTTTTTTTCAAATAATGATCAAATAATTCATGTAAACGCTCTTTTCTGAACAAATGCGATTCCTTATAATTCTACATGTAGAACATGGGAAAATAATGACATGTTTACGAATTTTTCTGAATCTTTGATAAATAGACACGTTTTATAAAAAAAATATAATAAATTCATTATATCCAGAAAATGCAGCCTTGCAAATTAAATTTATGTTATAACAGAAATACAAAGTTTATTTTTATAATAATGAGAAATGGTTTGTCGAAGAAAAGAATTTCGAACATTTGAACAATCGTTAGATGATGTTTAAATCATAAAAGCTGGCTAGGGTTTTCAAAACAAATAAATGCTATAGATTCGTCAATACAAGATATGGTTTGTAAGGAAGGGGATCATGCACTTGTTTCCGATACATATGAAATAACTGTTGGAGATATATGTTAATGAGTGAATAACATGGAATATAAAAGGCTATATAGATATATTCTGAAAATTGGATTAATGGACTGATTTCATTTGAATAAAAACTAAAATGAAATTTCTCAAAGAGTGAAGCCGTGTAAAACGGTAGTGTAAGAAGATAGGACATAGTTGTAAGATATAAGCATTGCCTTGGAGTTTCTCTGTAAATGATTATAAACAGTGACTTTTCAACACCTGGTGCCAATTGTTGAACACATGTTATGGTGAGTTATCTAGATTCATCAACAAAACAATCTTAAATTTAGCCATTTTGGTATTTTGTATCCAACCTGTTTAATCTATCAGCAAAATGACCATGGTTGTACTTATAAACTATAGAAATGCAGTTTGATTTATCATATTTGTAAAGGATAAATCATCTACAAATCATAAAGCTTGTCATGATTCCCGAAACATAGAAAAGCACTTATATATGCATGTTTCATAACCTACTCATATGTATTGCATCATCAAAGAAGTTTAACTTTTACATCACAAAATGATACGTTTTACAGCTATGCTTATTGTTGAGAAAATGATCAATGTACAAACAGGCTTAGTCATTAATACCATTGCATTATGCACATGAACGTATGTTCTGTGGATATACACAACTATATGTTCATTAAACATCAAATTGCATTAAATACAAATACATGTCCACATATGATTTAAATTGGAACATGTTGCAAGTTACTTTTAACCCTATTCAATCAAATCAGCTAAGAACACTTGGCCACTTTCAGCCTCCTCAGCAATTTACACTTCAGATGTAATACACGGATTGACATAACCTCTTCCAGAAACCTCGAAATCTGTGTAAATATAGCACATCTCATCCCCAAGACAGGTCGTATCATATAGAAACGCCCAAAATAAATCATCATTTCACTCAGCTTAAAGCTGCAAGTTTTTTTTAATGATCAACGGTCTCAACTATCAAGGTGGCTATATCTAGAACTCTACAATGTTAACATGATAGACACAAACTAAGATCTAACTCCCACTATGTGTTGGTAAGGTTTTTAACATACATATGTTCCACATGTGAGCCTTACAGTTATCTTTTCTCCACCTTTTTGGGATGTACTTCAACCCTCTACACCTGTTAATTATAGTCTTCAAACGGGCACCTGCTATGGTATTGAGGTCAAGTATAGTTCATGCTGTATTGTCATGTACCTGAACATATTATTATTGTACGACCTACATATACATAATTAAATATAGATCATATCACTGCTCCAAGACATATCTTATCATATATAAACATCCAACATAAATCTTCATTTCACTTAGCTTAAAGTTGCTAGTTTTTAGACCAACTAAATCTACTCTTTGGTCTCAGCTATCAAGGTGACTATATTTAGAACTGTTCGCTGTAAACCAGATAGACAAAAGATTAAGTCCCACCACATGTTGGTAAGGTTTAAAACATACATACTCGAACCTTGTATAGTTCTCTGTTTCCCACTTATTAAAATGTACTTTTCCTTTCTACACTTGTTAATTATAGTGTTCAAACGGGCACCTCAAGCATAGTTCATGCTGTATTCACATATATAACGTGGTCATTTGGGAAAACACTTGAAATGAAATGAAATAACACTTATCATATGAATTGTTATTGGTATATATGTATCAATGCATTGAATAAAGAAAACATATAGATTAAATATTTAGTGTCTTAGGAACGTGTTAATGTATTTGAGAGAGACTCCTTTGAAAGCCTTGGTGCATTCGTTGTGTGGAATTGCTCTTGAAAGTAATTAAGCTTAAAGGTATATCGTATGAATTGTTATATATGTATCAATGCATTGAATAAAGAAAACATGAACACATTTAAATTAACAAAGAAATACCCAAGCAAACACCAACAACATCTAGCCCCCAATTGTATCTGATTTTGATTTCCAACAAATCATTCCGTGATAAGCGCCATTACTATATTTCTTTATAAAGAAGCCTACCAATTCTGAATTAACCCAATCAATTGGACAGAGTCAGTCCGTTGAAGAAGCGAAAAACGGCCAGTGAAAAGCCAATAAGAAATATATTAAGATAATCCAACATGCAAAACCCAATTTGTCGTCGTTACATGGACAAAACTATAGCTCAGGGACGGTTTTTTCAACAGCTAGATTATTACTTAGCCCTAGAAAAAAAATCATTATATTATAAACATTTCCCTCTGTATCAGTAAAAATTGGGAAAGCACCAGTGTATAATCAATTATGGCATCTATTCAGATGAACCAACACGCAACCCCAATTTGCCCTGGCCACATGGGCCCCATGCTATGGAAGGTTTATTCGATAACCAATGTCAGTACTGCCAGTCAGGAAACGGTGAATGGTGCAATAAGACCACTTTGTCTGGATAAACAGTAACTGACAGAGTGTTATAGTCCTGTTTCCTCATCGATTGACGCTTTAGTTAAAGTAAACTGGAGACCAAGTGGTCTGGCTCTTTCATTCAAGAGCACTCAGTGATGGTTAACTTGATAAAGGATGGTGTAGAATGCTGTCTGCTCTCATCATTATGTAATTTATTTATGTCTTTAGTCGGTAAAACCTATACATAGAAAGAGATTGACTATAAGTCCAAGGTGCTTATGTGTTAAAAAATTAACGTGATCACTTGCTTGACAACATTTGTGTCATCCTTAAAGTAATGTCAAATCTGTAGCGTTAAAATTGTTTTTCGAAACCTAAAATGATAAGGATATTTGTATCTATAAGTGAATTCGCGAATGAATGAATTGAGTCACATTTTATGACTTGGTTTTGTCATGGACAACAAAAGCACTTGAAAGCTAGTTTTAAAAATAAATGTGATCTTAAACATAGGATTATATGAAGATATTGAATACATTTCACTTGTTTTCCACTTTTTTCTTTTCATTATCATTGCTCGTGATATTATCTTATCTTTTCCGACATTTCGACTAAATAATAATTTAGCAAGCAGGATTGTACACTTAGATAAATGAAATAGCGTGAAATGTGAAAACATTCAATTTAAATTCGAAAGAACTGAAAAACGATTTATTACATTATTAAATGATATATTGACTATTAAGAATATGACTATATCCTCACTTACACTTTAAAGATTCAATGATACAAAGTACTAATGTAGGTATCATATATATAATCAGGGTATTTGTAGGAACCTAAATTTACTTATAACTTCGAAATATCTCCTCTCTGTCTGTGATTATAAAGCAAACATTTCGATCGACAGTTTACAGATACAACTCACACAGACTACTTCCAGTGTCAGATTCGAGCCATTCTGACAGTATTTGCTCCGGTATATAGGAAATATATACGAGACAAGTAAGTCATAAACTGTAGAACTTGGTATTGAAATGTAATGAAGATAAGTTAACATTAAGGACTAAGAACCTTTCTCATTTCAATCCAACTAGATTTCTGAATCAGCCTTCACTGGACATTTGATCTTTCTTATAGGAATAGATATTAAATAAAGGAAATCACTTGTTTCAGGCAAATTGTATGTGTGGTGTAGCGTTCCACAGACATTTGATTAAACATTAGCTGTAGCCACGCAAACAGTGTATTAAGAAAACATATGATATACTGGTAGAAGTTACACAGCCAGAAATAATGATCGCTATGGAACTTGATCAGTGTAGTGTTATGGACATTCAGGTAATGTGGTATCAGTCTCTACGCGGTCCACTGTGGGGTAATTCTTTCTGTGCAACAGGGGATAGATATTAAGTCATGGAACTGATAAATAGAGCTGAGTTTTTGTGAAAATAACTTTACGCCGTCCCTCGTTGAGGGATAAGTGATATATTACACTGAACACACAAATGATTACGTTTAATGTATCCTCTATGGTCGGAATTTTTGTTGAACGTCCAAAATTACTTCAATTGAGCAAGCTCGAGTGACCCCATACCAGTGTTGCAATGTATTCTTACAATGTTGCATCTGACGTCATCCTATAATGTGATATACATACGCTTTTAACAGTGCGGTTTATAGTCGTTGGCATGATATGATATATGTCACATGAATGAGAATGTTCGAACTGTATATGTTGGTCACGAGATAGTGTGATATATGTGATATATGTGATATATGTGATATATGTCAAGTAGTGTTTAAAGGTGCATCCATTCTGTTGTTGGGGTCACATATGCCAAACATTATAAATGGTGTTTTTTTATCGAGAAGTTCTGACTGTTGTCGAAAATTATCATTCTGATGATGTTAAAAAGGTTTTAAATAGTGATTTCTGATCGAAAACAGGATAATGCACCGCGATTAGTCAAACGTAATTTTGGAAACTTATTTACAAAAGGCAAAAATACTATTTTGGGTTGATGATCTTTAATAGGTCATTTAACTACTGTGCATGTAAAATGTCATTGAAAAGTAGTTGTTATGGTATAATTAGCCATTGGCGATGAATATGCAAGTTGAGTGAAATTATTTGAACTGAAATCAGCGAATGTGGTATTTTGGCACGTATTAAAGCCAAATATAATTCTATGAAACACAATGCATGCACTTTTAAGTGTCAAACCGAGAGAATCGTTTTATGTACATATACAGGATGTTGAGTTGTGAGCATGAGATTGATACGATCTATATATCTGTATATAAAATACACACATACTGGTGTAGCCTTGAGTGGCATTTTAAACTGTTATCAAATAAACAAGAAAAATTGCTATTGAAAACATAAAGAAGTTGAACATTTATAAAGTTGTGAATGGCACAATGTTTATTATGATATTTTGTTACTTAACTCCAATCATGTTAATTACAACCAACGGGTAATAGTACATATTAAACCTGACACTTCTACCATACAGATTAGCATGTACAAAGAGTTAATCATGTATCACATTGTATTCAGTAAACTAGCACAGTCAATGTCAGGTGATATGAGACGAAATCAATAATATCACGTTTCCATTGATTACATATACACTGAAAGCCTCCTACAACGTCCATACCGAGCAGCGTGTAATAAGGAAAGAAAGGAAATATGCCTACTCAGTCATTGTAAGATCATTTGTGATGGATTAGATTCACAAATGTAAATGTTGATCACGCATACAGTGAAATGATTGGATTTAAAATAACAGACAATTAGATAGACATATGTTTTGATATTAAATGCAGCTGTATATTTCTGTTGTTGTAATATAAACATGGCAACACTAATGACATTTAATAAGACGATAATTATACCTTGACATTCAAGAAGAATTTGCATTGACTAATCTATTTGAAGCAAATTTGTCCGGAAGATATTGAAACATCAGTCACTATCCTATGAAATCATATCGATTTTGGTACATAATGCGCATTTTCAGCTGCACAATGTAATCTATTGAGTAGTTTCAATGAACATTAAGAAAGGAACTAGCATTAGCTGTTATCTTATTTCAACTAATAATGTATAATTCGATATAGAAATGATACCGTTATATAAATTTCATATGAAAGAAGGAGTCCTTCTTTCAGCAAATTCACAAGGAATTCCTCCAAATTATCAGATGAATAAGTCCAGAAGATACCTCAACAAAGAGAACAATGGATGGCCTTACTGCTGATTTGATATGCATATATTAACTCTAGGAATGTCTCCAGAGATGAACTGCAGTATTCCCTCTGATGAAATGCTCATCTTGGTGTGACACAGTTCACTTGATGTTCACACTTGCTTAAGGTGTTCTTCAGATAGAGGAGTGAGTTTACGACTTTATCAGCGTTCTTGGCATCGTTTTCTGGGAAACATGCCTCTATATTGCAAGTTTCAGGCTACAGATAAAGTTTCACTTTGGCGTGAAAAAAAGTTCGTGGCTCATCTACTTTTCACTCAGATCCTTTGCATCAGAACGAAAATATGCTTTTTCCAGGTCCAGGTATCGTTTGTTGACATCATTTGGCCCATAATGTTCTGTCAGATATTGGGAATTAAAGACATTAGACCTCCTGGCCTTACCACCTGCCTTCTTCACATTTTCCACCATATAACTTTTATCACAACGAACTTAACTGTGGAAGGTATATTATATCTGTATTGGGGCCTACTTGGTGAAATTATACATTCTTACTGGTTTCTGTTCACACTGTCATGAACTATTTATGAATATATTTTCAAACAACAGAAATGTTTATAAATGTACTTGTCCATGGCCTATCTATCAGTGCACAATCTTGATTGAAACAGTTAAGGCCATCACCATTACTCCACATTACATGTTGGAGTAATGGTGCACTGTAAAATTCACGCCTCCATCAGCAGAAGATTCGCTCCTTATACTAAAGTATTCTCCAGTAAATAATAAGCTTTATTGATTTCGTAATAGTTGGCTTGCACAAGGGAGACCACGTCTGCTTAAGCTTAATCAATATGTCGTCTGCTCACGCAATGCACCGCTCACTGGTGTATTAATTGGTTCGAGTCAGGTACGTGGGGTATAAACATTTCATGCCAGAGTGAAAATGGATGTTGAAACGTCAGGAACTAATTTGTAGACATTTCTTGCATGTGGCAAAAATTCACGGATCAATATTCACACTGAAGGTTGTCGTCTGCCCTCCACGAGTGTTAAGGAGGGAAACCGATATCTCATCCTCCTCAAAGTCCTATTGGAACCTTGCCCTGTCGTCTGCTCCCTTTGTAAGGGCGGTTTATACAAGGCAATAGAATGCCCGTTCATAAATATCATTCCTAAGTTGCACCTGACGAGACATGTACTGTTTAGGAAGTCTCAGGCGGAAACATCCACGCTGCCTTTATATCAGAGTTGTAATAAGATTTCCTTTAGTAATAATGTTAGGAAAGAGTTTTACACCAGGATATAAGTCTTACCCAGGAATAAATCTCATTTGGTATCGTTGCACCGAGAGAGAACTAAGCTGTTTAAGGAGACTCATCTAATAAAGTCGTCACTAACATTACATTTCGTCTGATGAATATTTAACTGAACTACACAGTAGGTTGTGTTATAGCTGGTGCTTACAATGCTGAAGGCATCAACTGTTTGTTTTGAGACGAAGCAGGAAACTTGGGATGAATGATGGATCATGGTTGTCCAACCAGACCAAAATGAAGCTGGAATTCTCACTCGTATTGATTTGCCCTTTTGAGTCTATCTGCAGATGCACTGAAGACTTAAAGCAGACTCGTCCGTCTCTCGTGTAAATAATAAAGTAAGAACATATGCTTTGATATCTAATCCTAAATGTTAACAAAAATCAAAAAGGTTAAAGTTTCATTAAAACAATCGTTAACTCAATCTTCATTTGGAACAGTTTACAGACCTTTAAAACAATCTCTATAAAAACAACAGGTTGAAAATTTGGATCACCGTGGCATAATATTTATTGAAGCGACAATAAAGGTAATTGTGTTTTAAAGGTTACCTATTCATTAACAAAAAATATGTATTTACTTTGATTTCAGATTTCCTAGTTTATGTTATGCCTTTACTGAATTTCTTAATGGCTATCAAACATAATATCTCAAATAATACAGTATCTGAAGACATAACATATCATAAAACTAATAAACAATTCGCGGTTATGATCTAACAAATTTGTTACCACTCGCAATGCTGATGAATGGCTTCAGTTTTCATTGCTTATTATTTTTCAACAAATGTGTGCTTCTGTTTATCAAGTTGTGAAGAATGAAGTCATCAAAATGATACCTTCATTAGTATCTTTCAATTTCACTATGTTTCAATCATGTTTCAATCATGTTTCAACCATGTATTAATAACATATATGTGTAAACAGGAGTATTCGAATTTCGTTTCCACAAAAATACCCCGATAGAACCCACGTTTTAACCTGAGTTTAACCTGTTTAACTGTATACCAAGTCCCCGAGTGATACTGCTAGCCTATGTGATACATCAACGTTCAGTGTTGTCTTATACACTGTACACTGTACACTGTACACTGTACATCGGCCAATAGTTGTATACACTGTATATGTCAGTGGCGATCTTTTGGATGTGTGAGAGGCTATTTCTATATTCTTGATTGTCTTGAAATAGTTCCAATTGTTCATTAACAATAATGATGATTTTCTAAATCTTCTGAATCAAAGTGTTCCCAACTTGTTATAAATATAGCACACTAGAACTTCATTTCTACTTTGTTACCATGTTAGTATTACTACTTGTACGCCTTGGTTTTTTTTATAAACACACCACCCTACTACATTACATGTAATATCACAAACTCAGATATTGACAAGATAAGCATAATCAATGACTCCTTCAAACAACAATGTACTTCATATAGCGGAATGCAAAACATAGACTGATCGATATCTCTACTCTTGTAGATGAGAAAGGCTTGAATAATGATACAAGTTTTTCAAATAACGATCAAATAATACATCTAATATCACAAATTCAAATATTGACAATATAAGCATAATCGATGACTCTATCAAACAACGCCTTTACTATTATGGAATGCAGAAATATAGAATGATCAATATCCCTACTATATCCCTGTATGTGAGATAAGGCTTGAAGAATGATGCACTGTGATTAAATGAATCATGTAAACTTTCTTTTCAGAGCAAACATAATTCATTATAAATCTAGAACATTGGAAAATAATGACATGTTTATAAAATGATCCCGAACCTTTGATAAATAGACATGTTTTATTTAAAAAATGTATAATAAATTAATTTTCTTCAGGAAATTCAGTCGTGCAAACGGTGTATTATGGTGTTTATTGTGTATTATGTCATTAAATATCAGCAATACAGAAGTTCATTTCCATACGATGATAATGAGAAACGGTTTGTCGGAAAATAGGCTTTTAAAATCACATTTGAACAAGCGTAAAAAATGTTTCAATCATAAGTGGGTCAAAGTTTTCAAAACAAATAAATGTTATGGACTACAATACTGTAGAAATAACTGTTCTACGAACTATAACTTGGCATAATACTAATGGGTAAATAACATGGAATATAATGGCTATATAGATTCTGAACATGGCGTTAAGTGACTGGTTTTATTTGAATAAACAATAAATTAAAATTGCCAAAGAATGAAGCCATGTAAAAGGTACTGTACAGAGGAAATAGTTGTCATCTAGAAATATACATGCCCTTGTGGTTTCTGTGTCAATGTCTATAAACAGTGCTTTTCAACACCCGGTGTCAAGTTAGACTATTAGGCCCTCGATAACCATAGTTAATAAACCAGCCAAGAGCACTTTGCAACTTTGAGCCTCCTCAGCAATTTACATTTAGGATGTAATACATAGATTGACATAAAAAAACCATCTAGAAATCTCGAAATCTGCGTAAATATAGCACATCTCACTTTACCCAAGACAGATCGTATCATATAGAAACACCCAAATAAACCAGCATTTCACTTAGCTTAAAGCAGCAAGTTTTAATATATACAGTCTCAACTATCAAGGTGACTATATTTAGAACTCAACAATGTTGACAAGATAGACCAAAAAAAAGATCTAACACCCACTTTGTGTTGGTAAGGTTTTTAACGTACATGATCCAAATGTGAACCTTGCAGCCTTTTGGGATGTACTTGTCCTTTCTAAACCTGTTAATTATAATCTTCAAACGGGCACCTGCTATAGTATTGATGTCAAGTATAGTTCATGCTGCATTGACATGTACATCAACAATTACTACAGACTCCATATACAGAATTAAATATAGCATATCTCACTGCTCCAAGACAAACCTCATCATTCAGAAACACCCAACATAACTCTTTATTTCACTTAACTTAAAGTTGCTAGTTTTTAAAGACCAAAAAAATCTACTCTATGGTCTCATCTATCAAGGTGACTATATTTAGAACTCTACGCTGTAAACCAGATAGACAAAAGATTAAGTCCCACCACATGTTGGTAAGGTTCGTTCCATACTCGAACCATGTATAGTTCTCTTTTCTCCGCTCATTAAAATGTACTTTTCCTTTCTACACTTGTTAATTATAGTCTTCAAACGGGCACCTGCTATAGTATTGATGTCAAGTATAGTTCATGCTGCATTGACATGTACATCAACAATTACTACAGACTCCATATACAGAATTAAATATAGCACATCTCACTGCTCCAAGACAAACCTCATCATTCAGAAACACCCAACATAACTCTTTATTTCACTTAACTTAAAGTTGCTAGTTTTTAAAGACCAAAAAATCTACTCTATGGTCTCAACTATCAAGGTGACTTTATTTAGAACTCTACGCTGTAAACCAGATAGACAAAAGATTAAGTCCCACCACATGTTGGTAAGGTTCGTTCCATACTCGAACCATGTATAGTTCTCTTTTCTCCGCTCATTAAAATGTACTTTTCCTTTCTACACTTGTTAATTATAGTCTTCAAACGGGCACCTGCTATAGTATTGATGTCAAGTATAGTTCATGCTGCATTGACATGTACATCAACAATTACTACAGACTCCATATACAGAATTAAATATAGCACATCTCACTGCTCCAAGACAAACCTCATCATTCAGAAACACCCAACATAACTCTTTATTTCACTTAACTTAAAGTTGCTAGTTTTTAAAGACCAAAAAAATCTACTCTATGGTCTCAACTATCAAGGTGACTATATTTAGAACTCTACGCTGTAAACCAGATAGACAAAAGATTAAGTCCCACCACATGTTGGTAAGGTTCGTTCCATACTCGAACCTTGTATAGTTCTCTTTTCTCCGCTCATTAAAATGTACTTTTCCTTTCTACACTTGTTAATTATAGAGTTCAAACGGGCACCTCAAGCATAGTTCATGCTGATTTGACATATATAACAGTGTTACATTTTGGATAACACTTGAAATGAAATGAAATAACTATTGTTTTATATGTATCGATGCATCGATTAAAGAAAACATATAGATTCAAGATTTAGTATCTTAGGAACGTTTTAATGTCTTTGAGAGACGACAAATACCGACTCCTTTGGAAGCCTTAAAGGCATATCGTATACCCGTCAAATGACTCATTTACACTTTGAAAATGACTTAACTAAAACATTATGAATTCACCATCTGGTTTAAATGCATACCAATTTTAAAAAACAAATTCAATTTGCTTGCAGGAAATGGTTATTTTGCCTCAATATTTGTATATGTCACATTACCAGATAATGCATCAGAATCAATAAACTGCAAATTAAGTTTGGTTTGACAAGGTAGGCAAGACAACATAGTTATATTATGTGTACTGTGTCACTGTATCTTAGGGTCGAGATACATTGTATCAAACAAATACAGTTTTGACAATATATAACATGAACATATTTTACCAGGTATAGATACTTAAGTTTATCAAAAGAACTGTAACATTAACAGAGAAATATCCAAGCAAATACCTACAACATCTAGGCCCCCAATTGTATCTGATATTGATTTCCAACAAATCATTCCGTGATAAGAGCCATTGCTATATATCTTTATAATGAAGCCTACCAATTCTGAATTAACACAATCAATTGGACAGAGTCAGCCCATTGAAGAAGCGAAAAACGGCCAGTGAAAAGCCAATATGACATATATTCAGATAATCCAACATGCAAAACCCAATTTGTCGTCGTTACATGGACCAAACTATAGCTCTGTGCACAGTTTATTCAACAGCTAGATTCAAACTTAGTCCTAGAAACAAATCATTGTATTATAAACATTTCCCTCTGTATCAGTAAGCATTGAGAAAGCACCAGTGTATAATCAAGTATGGCATCTATTCAGATGAACCAACACGCAACCCAAATTTGTCCTCGCCACGTGGGCCCCCATGCTATGGTATAGGTTTATTCGATAACCAATGTCAGTACTGCCAGTCAGGAAACGGTGAATTGTGCAATAAGACCACTTTGTCTGGATAAACAATAACTGACAGAGTGTTATAGTCCTGTTTCCTCATCGAGTGATGCTTCAGTTAAAGTAATCTGGAGACCAAGTGGTCTGGCTCTTTCCTTCTAGAGCACTCAGTGATGGTTAACTTGATAAAGGATGGTGTAGAATGCTGTCTGCTCTCATCCTTAAAGCAATGTCAAATCAAATTTATTCACGTGCTATATCGTTAAAATCGAAACTGGACTTAATATTTAAGAATTACGGTGAAATGTCAGGTATGTCTTAAAATGATAAGGATATTTGTATCAATACGTGAAATCGTGAATAAATGGATTGAGTAACCTTTTGTGACTTTATTTTGTCATGGACAACAAAAACACTTCAAAGCTATGTTTATAAAAACAAGTGATCTTAAATATAGGATTTTATAAAAAATATAGAATCAATTAAATTTGTTTTTCCACTTTTTTCTTTTCATTATCATTGCTCTTGGTATTGTCTTATCTTTTCCGACAATTCGACTAAATAATAATTTAGCAAGCAGGATGGCACACTTAGATAAATGAAATAGCGTGAAATGTGAGAAACATTCAATTTAAATTCGAAAGAACTGAGAGAAAAAAAATTGAATTATATAAGAATATGACTTAATCCTCACTTACACTTAAAGGATTCAATGATACAAAAGTATTAATGTCAGATTCGAACCATTCTGACCTCATTTGCTCTGATTTATAGTGAATATATACGAGACAAGTAAGTCATAAACTGTAGAACTTGGTATTGAAATGTAATGAAGATAAGTTAACATGATCAAAAGATCATATCGAGGGGTTAGTGCCAGAACCCATTAAGTGGTAAATTTTTCAAAATTGAGATATGTGATTTATTAACATCCTTCTACTATATACACTTTGCATTCAACGTTTTGTAACAATCAAATGTTTATTTACAAAGATATTCAACAAAGTCAAAACAACTTAACGAATAAGTCTAGAATCAGTTTGAGCAAAAACCCAGTAACTGGTGCTAAGCATTTCAATAGCATAATATATTGTTGCCTAAATACTGTAACACGAGGAGATTACATCTGGCAACGTAAACCAAGTTGGGGAGGAAGCACTGAGCAAGGCCACACTAGAGCTGCTCGGGATCATTCATACTGGCTTTTTAAGTTGATGGCTGATAAGGCCGACACTTGACACCAGATAGTTCCAACTTGTGCTGTCTGCTGGTGGCATGGGTTCCAGTGTATCTATTGCAATACTTTACAGCGGCTGTTTCTAACTATTGTGAACTAATGTGATATGAACCGCAGGAATAGTGTTTCTCAACTGTGTATATACTGATTTTGGAAATTGTACACATAAAAACAAAGCACGGATTTACATGGGAAGTGAAAGATATTTACAGAATAACCTTACAAGGTAGGTGTTTTGTGTTTTATTAGTTTTACATCGACAAAATAGTGTTATGATTAACATAACATATTTATTTCTGAATGAAAACAACATCACATGGCATAACTGCCTTCCAATGTTTCTGTACACTTTTACAATGAAAATATCTGCTTTTCTAGGTTGAGGCTAAATCAGTGATTAATGATCAGCAATTGATTACTCCATTGATAAATATAATTATGACATTAATTAACTACTCGGCTTCATCTCTTTTCTTTTGAAATTTTAGTTGTCTCAAATATGATACATTCCATATATTTCGATCAAAATAATTATATAAACTTTAATGGGATCTAATACTTACGGACCTTTTAATTCTGTATATCTATAAACGAATATACCGTAAATGCTCTAATAGTAGTAATTGCCTTTGAAATTATTAGTACGTTTTACATTTTAAGAGAGATTAGGTGGTTATTACGATGAAGTCAGTTTCTACAGCACTCGTGAGGAGTAGATTTTCTTAATCTTGTAATAATAAATAATGAATGCAAACACCAAAACGTGTGTTAAATATCTCCAATAGCAGTGATAGTGTGACCAAACTGCAAACTTAACTACAGAACACAACAAAAGAAATGCCAAGAACACTTTTTCCAGTTTTCAATGTTTTTACCTAGTACGAAATACAGGAATTCGGGAGCTTTTGTACTCTCCCCATGCAAAGCACGTGGAGGGTTAGGGGGGCGGGAGGTTGAATGTTTGCAGGTTAGTTGCTAATATTTAAAATAATAGGCAATTATTAGAGGAGCACTTACGGTAATATTATTTTTACTATTTATTAATCTAGTTTGATACACATATAGTCAACATTTTTCATTCCCATATGAAGCTGCAGCAATTATACTTTTTAGCTAGAAAAACATTTTATTGCAGGTCTTGAAGTCATCATGATGGACGAATACTGGTCAGATATTGACGAAGAAGACCTTATTCATGCGTGTCAGCAACAATTTGAAGTAAAAACAATGGACCCACAATCTACTGACAAACAACCTGAATCAAGCAACAGTCAAGCTACAGAAGGGGAATCTGGACCCATTACTGAAGTGATTGATACGACAACTACTGACAAACAACCTGAATCAAGCAACAGTCAAGCTACAGAAGGGGAATCTATACCCATTACTGAAGTGATTGATACGACAACTACTGACAAACAACCTGAATCAAGCAACAGTCAAGCCACAGAAGGGGAATTTGGACCCATTACTGAAGTGATTGATACGACAACTACTGACAAACAACCTGAATCAAGCAACAGTCAAGCTACAGAAGGGGAATCTGGACCCATTACTGAAGTGATTGATACGACAACTACTGACAAACAACCTGCATCAAGCAACAGTCAAGCTACAGAAGGGGAATCTGGACCCATTACTGAAGTGATTGATACGACAACTACTGACAAACAACCTGAATCAAGCAACAGTCAAGCTACAGAAGGGGAATCTGGACCCATTACTGAAGTGATTGATACGACAACTACTGACAAACAACCTGAATCAAGCAACAGTCAAGCTACAGAAGGGGAATCTGGACCCATTACTGAAGTGATTGATACGACAACTACTGACAAACAACCTGAATCAAGCAACAGTCAAGCTACAGAAGGGGAATCTGGACCCATTACTGAAGTGATTGATACGACAACTAATAACAAACAACCTGAATCAAGCAACAGTCAAGCAACAGAAGGGGAATCTATACCCATTACTGAAGTGATTGATACGACAACTACTGACAAACAACCTGAATCAAGCAACAGTCAAGCTACAGAAGGGGAATCTGGACCCATTACTGAAGTGATTGATACGACAACTAATAACAAACAACCTGAATCAAGCAACAGTCAAGCTACAGAAGGGGAATCTATACCCATTACTGAAGTGATTGATACGACAACTACTGACAAACAACCTGAATCAAGCAACAGTCAAGCTACAGAAGGGGAATCTGGACCCATTACTGAAGTGATTGATACGACAACTACTGACAAACAACCTGAATCAAGCAACAGTCAAGCTACAGAAGGGGAATTTGGACCCATTACTGAAGTGATTGATACGACAACTACTGACAAACAACCTGAATCAAGCAACAGTCAAGCTACAGAAGGGGAATCTGGACCCATTACTGAAGTGATTGATACGACAACTACTGACAAACAACCTGAATCAAGCAACAGTCAAGCTACAGAAGGGGAATCTGGACCCATTACTGAAGTGATTGATACGACAACTACTGACAAACAACCTGAATCAAGCAACAGTCAAGCTACAGAAGGGGAATCTGGACCCATTACTGAAGTGATTGATACGACAACTAATAACAAACAACCTGAATCAAGCAACAGTCAAGCTACAGAAGGGGAATCTATACCCATTACTGAAGTGATTGATACGACAACTACTGACAAACAACCTGAATCAAGCAACAGTCAAGCTACAGAAAGGGAATCTGGACCCATTACTGAAGTGATTGATACGACAACTACTGACAAACAACCTGAATCAAGCAACAGTCAAGCTACAGAAGGGGAATCTGGACCCATTATTGAATACAGTGACGCTACAACAGGTGACCACGAGCCTGTAGGTAGCACCATTATCAAACTGTCTATTCAGAGTGATAGCGATTTTGACTTGTCCGATTGTTTGCCATTGGCAACATTAAACTTTGGGAATGGAAACGTTAATCCTAGCACCAATGGTGAAAAACAATCACATGACATTACAGCAGAAAGCGACTTGCCTTTAGGAAATCAACGTGGCAGTGAAAGTGAATTTGACACCTCAGATTATGTTCCCCTTGCACAATACGAGAAGCAAAGTCATAAACCTTCCACAGAAAAATCGGATGATGATTACTGTCCAGACGTTGATGATGTTAATTTATCAGATCCTGATTGGCCACCATTACCAAAAATTCGGCGAAGCAAGCGAACAAAAAAGTCAGTACACACACCAAAAGTTAATCAGAAAAGAATAATGTCTACTGCTGAGCCAAAGAGAATAATACCTTCAACATCCACTGATAATGCATATAATGTAAATGCTGCTTTGGTTGAAAGCCAGATTTCACATAACTACATCACTCACATGAAGAGGATACACACCAACAGACTCGTGCAGCTTGTTCAGTGTAATGGCTATTCCATTCACAAGATACCTGCTGATGGTAACTGCTTTTTTACTGCATCAGCAATTCACCTGTCCGACAAGACTGATCCTGCTGAACTTCGAAAAGGTCTTTGTGACCATCTCGAACAAAATTTAAATACTTATGTTGATTTTTTCCCAGAAGCATGCAACAGTGACAATCAGAAATGGCAGGATTATCTTTTGGAAGTTGAGAAACTCCGACAAGATGGTTACTACACCAACAAGGTGGCCGATTTTCTGCCCTTAGCTTTAGCAAACTGGACAGGACATGGAGTTCGCATATTTTCCAGTAATGCATCTTCTCCAATCATCGATGTAAGACCAAGTATGCAGACTTCAACCAAAGAAAAACGTATTGTCCTTGCGTATACTTCAATCAGGGGACTTCCTGAACATTATGATGCTTGCGTGGTACTGGGCATAAACTCTACAAGAATGCAGGGCAGTACCGATGTACCATCAACTTCACAACATGACTCCAGCAGCACACCTAGTATGGACACAGCCACTCCTGATACAACTAGTACCAGTGTAAATGACTCTATTGATGTGTCATGTCAGGACGTTGCAGCTTCAGTGTCCGATATATCAGCTTGCAATCTTGATTCCTCATTGTCAAGTGTAGTCAGCTCAGATAGTTCTGTGTTGATTCCTGGAACATCCACAGTCACACCTGAAAAAATATCAGGTCTTCCAGCGTCTTCTACCCCTAGAAAAGCAGCTGCATACAACACCCCTCCCAAGAAACAGTTGTTTCGAAAAAGACAAGCAAAACCTGAAAACTGGGTAAAAAATAAAAGAAAACGCTTACGGCTTAGTGGAATGGAATATACTAACCAGGACGGCAAAACCATGAGAGCTCGAGCAGTTCAACAGGTGGACTGCTCCAAATGCAAGTACAAATGTTCGTCCAAAATATCAGAAGAAGGTCGACAGGACATAATGAAGTCATTCTGGGGTTTGGCGTCCTATGCTAGACAGAAAGATTTTATTTGTGCCAACTCAACTGAAAAGAAGACTCGAACTTACCTTGATGACGATGACAATAAGGTGGAGAAGAAGCGTCAAGTGCACAGAACATACACGTTTCAGTGTGAAGGTGTCCGTCATAAGGTGTGCAAGGAATTCTTCAGGAAAACGTTGGATGTAGGAGAAGCATATGTAAACCATGCCTGTGAGAATAAGAGTCAGGGTGTATTCAGTGGAACAGAAAAGCGTGGAAAGCACATACCACATAACAAAACTAATCCTCGTAGATTAGATAAGGTCAGAGAGCACATCACATCTTTTCCACGAGTTGCTGCTCATTACACCAGACGAGATACAAACAGACAGTTCTTGGGCTCAGAACTGAACATCAAGAAGATGTATGAACTATACAAGGACCAATGTTCTTTAGAAGACACAGAGCCGGTATCTGCATCACTGTACAGGAAAGTGTTCACTGAAGACTTCAACTTTTCATTTCATGTACCCAAAAAAGACCAGTGTTCATTGTGTGAGAGATACTATAGAGACCAGGAGCAAGGATCCCCTGCATTGGAACTAGAGAATGGCTACAACAAACATCAAGCACGAAAAATGAAGGCACGCGAAGAAAAGATGGAAGATAAGGCCCTTGCCCAAAAGAACAACTCAATCTTTGTTGGAACGTTTGACTTGGAAGCTGTCCTTAACACTCCTTGTTCACTTGTCAGTGAAATATATTACATGAGGAAGCTGAATTGCTACAATTTTACAGTCTATGATTGTACCACCAAAGGGGGCACATGCTTTTTGTGGTCTGAAGTTGACGCACAAAGAGGATCATGTGAAATTGCTTCCTGTCTACAGATTCAGCTCAAATCCTTGCCTCCAAGCATAAATCATGTGGTGTTCTATTCGGACACATGTACAGGACAGAACAGAAACCAATATGTCGCTGCCTCATTGTTGCATGCTGTTACCAACATTGACCACATCAACATGATTGACCACAAGTTTCTTGAGCCGGGTCACACCCAGATGGAATGCGATGCTATTCATTCGAGCATAGAGTTCGCCAAGAAAAAAACCAATATCTACGTACCAAGTCAGTGGGATACCGTAGTCAGATATGCCAGAAGAAGAGATCCATACCTGGTAGTGCCAATCAGATACACAGATGTACTTGATTTTAAGAAGCTAGCAAAATCGAAGTTCAGAAATACCAGGGTAGATACAACTGGTGCCCGTGTGAACTGGCTGTCTATGTGCTGGTTGCGTTTCCAGAAGGTCAATCCTGACAGTATTTTGTTCAAGAACGATTATGCAGACGACACATTCAGGGAAATGAAGGTTACGGCAATCAGCCGACGGGGTCGACCACAGAGTACCATTGACATCCTGACAGCACGCTACAAAACAAAACAGCCAATTTCGCATGCCAAGAAGAAAGACTTATTATCATTGTGTAGATCAGGAGTTATTCCTGTTGAGTACCATGAATACTACAAAAGTCTGCAAACTGACAATGACATGACAGACTCTCTGCCACAGCCTGACGCCTTGGAAGAAGACACAGATACTGACTGTGACTAACAGTAACAGTAGGCATTGTGTTTGTAATGCAAAGTGTAATCTTGAAAACTGAAAAACTGATTACAGATAATGCAAAACTCAGACGTTTTACTTACATAATGATAAACACCAACCAGTTGTGCAAAAAGGAATACCTTACTTCGCTGTTAATCTAATGTGCAATAGCACGTCACATTTAGAATACAATGTGTGTAATTGATGCTTTATGTATTGAAACATTCTTTACACTCACGATACAGGTATGAGCTGAAAAAAACTATTGACGGTGTGTAAGTCTCTGATGAACAGTTGAAGTTATTTAGATTCAATGTTACATGTACTTCTCTTCAAAAAACTTTTCAAGTAAAACTGGACTAAGCAAATCATAGTGTAGAATATTACATTAGGCATTAGTAAAGATATTTTCTGTAAACACTATTTAACTGCATGCATTTCTAACTATATTTCTAAAGAATATTAGTATGCGCATGATTCATTTTATAAGATATTATATACATAATATACTATAATATTTTTTTATGTTTATTAGTTCATTATATTAGAAGTAATCATGTTAATAATGCAATCAACTGTACTGCTTTATTACTTTAGTCCATATTATATAATTCACCCAGTTCTTTAGATGCACGCGTCAATTTAATGTTAAATGTTCCAAAGTGCTTAGATATGGAAATTTAACGTTATTAGATTAGGATAAGATTTCTTGAAATAAGGCCATTAATATTAATAACAATGTTTTTAATGACAGTAAGTTATATACAATTAGATGAATATGTTTTGTTTATAAGTGCTACATGCTTAAAAGTTTCTGTATTTATATCCTTGATTAAGGTATATTACATCATAAGCATGTGCTGCTACTACCAGTATTAAACATACATGCACATTACTTGTTTTCAATATGACTATAATGGGATTCTTCGTGTGGCATAATAATTAAACATTGTTTAAATGAGCTTGTGTTCATTATAATGTTGTGTATGTTTGTATTTTGCTGGCAATACCGTACATTAACCCTTTAACTGCTGCGACAGGTTTTTACTGTACCAACTAGTGGTTTTTATCATGTAATTATCTCCCTTGTAGCAGTTAAAGGGTTAACAGTGCAGTTTCCGTCAAATATTGTGTTAATATCTGGTTTATGTACAACAACCACATCAATAGTAATGTTACTGGCTCCTTTAAAATGGTATCAACAAACAGAAACCTGAAGACCATATCCTCGCTCAGTTCACTAAAGTATTTCGTGCACCTGTTGACAGTCATGGAGCCTGGCAAGCTCAATGCTAGCAGAAGATAGGCGTCTTGTGGCCTTCAGCGGGAGGGGGCTGTAACGCCCGATGCTATCAGTCAGCTGGCGATAGAGCATCACCGACACTAATTGGGTTGCTCTGTGTGAATGTTTACACAGTGTTTAAACCGGGGTCCTCCTACACACACATTCTAGTCTATGTAGACCACACTGAATGATAATATTAGAACTGCGGAAGGAGTGTTTATTTCAAGATAACCAGATTTCAGATTTGAAACTAAACATGACTTAGATGAAGTATCATTTGCCAGGCAAATGTTTCTGAAGCAGCTTGGTTTAATGAATGTGGTTCACATTGTCGTTACACGTGCCAGAACATATTATCTACTAATTTCAGTAATTACTGTGAAACTAATTAAGTTATAGATCATGTATTGATGCAAGCTATTTGCACAACCTGTAGCATCGGCCAGATGTAAAAACAAATAAGAATATATTATATTTGTATTTTTTGTTAAGCATCAAACTTTTGAATGCAGTTTTCTCAGATATCAACATTGTGGAGATAAGTGGTTCTGGTTCTAACCCCTCGATCGAGGGGTTAGTGCCAGAACCCATTAAGTGGTAAATTTTTCAAAATTGAGATATGTGATTTATTAACATCCTTCTACTATATACACTTTGCATTCAACGTTTTGTAACAATCAAATGTTTATTTACAAAGATATTCAACAAAGTCAAAACAACTTAACGAATAAGTCTAGAATCAGTTTGAGCAAAAACCCAGTAACTGGTGCTAAGCATTTCAATAGCATAATATATTGTTGCCTAAATACTGTAACACGAGGAGATTACATCTGGCAACGTAAACCAAGTTGGGGAGGAAGCACTGAGCAAGGCCACACTAGAGCTGCTCGGGATCATTCATACTGGCTTTTTAAGTTGATGGCTGATAAGGCCGACACTTGACACCAGATAGTTCCAACTTGTGCTGTCTGCTGGTGGCATGGGTTCCAGTGTATCTATTGCAATACTTTACAGCGGCTGTTTCTAACTATTGTGAACTAATGTGATATGAACCGCAGGAATAGTGTTTCTCAACTGTGTATATACTGATTTTGGAAATTGTACACATAAAAACAAAGCACGGATTTACATGGGAAGTGAAAGATATTTACAGAATAACCTTACAAGGTAGGTGTTTTGTGTTTTATTAGTTTTACATCGACAAAATAGTGTTATGATTAACATAACATATTTATTTCTGAATGAAAACAACATCACATGGCATAACTGCCTTCCAATGTTTCTGTACACTTTTACAATGAAAATATCTGCTTTTCTAGGTTGAGGCTAAATCAGTGATTAATGATCAGCAATTGATTACTCCATTGATAAATATAATTATGACATTAATTAACTACTCGGCTTCATCTCTTTTCTTTTGAAATTTTAGTTGTCTCAAATATGATACATTCCATATATTTCGATCAAAATAATTATATAAACTTTAATGGGATCTAATACTTACGGACCTTTTAATTCTGTATATCTATAAACGAATATACCGTAAATGCTCTAATAGTAGTAATTGCCTTTGAAATTATTAGTACGTTTTACATTTTAAGAGAGATTAGGTGGTTATTACGATGAAGTCAGTTTCTACAGCACTCGTGAGGAGTAGATTTTCTTAATCTTGTAATAATAAATAATGAATGCAAACACCAAAACGTGTGTTAAATATCTCCAATAGCAGTGATAGTGTGACCAAACTGCAAACTTAACTACAGAACACAACAAAAGAAATGCCAAGAACACTTTTTCCAGTTTTCAATGTTTTTACCTAGTACGAAATACAGGAATTCGGGAGCTTTTGTACTCTCCCCATGCAAAGCACGTGGAGGGTTAGGGGGGCGGGAGGTTGAATGTTTGCAGGTTAGTTGCTAATATTTAAAATAATAGGCAATTATTAGAGGAGCACTTACGGTAATATTATTTTTACTATTTATTAATCTAGTTTGATACACATATAGTCAACATTTTTCATTCCCATATGAAGCTGCAGCAATTATACTTTTTAGCTAGAAAAACATTTTATTGCAGGTCTTGAAGTCATCATGATGGACGAATACTGGTCAGATATTGACGAAGAAGACCTTATTCATGCGTGTCAGCAACAATTTGAAGTAAAAACAATGGACCCACAATCTACTGACAAACAACCTGAATCAAGCAACAGTCAAGCTACAGAAGGGGAATCTGGACCCATTACTGAAGTGATTGATACGACAACTACTGACAAACAACCTGAATCAAGCAACAGTCAAGCTACAGAAGGGGAATCTGGACCCATTACTGAAGTGATTGATACGACAACTACTGACAAACAACCTGAATCAAGCAACAGTCAAGCCACAGAAGGGGAATTTGGACCCATTACTGAAGTGATTGATACGACAACTACTGACAAACAACCTGAATCAAGCAACAGTCAAGCTACAGAAGGGGAATCTGGACCCATTACTGAAGTGATTGATACGACAACTACTGACAAACAACCTGCATCAAGCAACAGTCAAGCTACAGAAGGGGAATCTGGACCCATTACTGAAGTGATTGATACGACAACTACTGACAAACAACCTGAATCAAGCAACAGTCAAGCTACAGAAGGGGAATCTGGACCCATTACTGAAGTGATTGATACGACAACTACTGACAAACAACCTGAATCAAGCAACAGTCAAGCTACAGAAGGGGAATCTGGACCCATTACTGAAGTGATTGATACGACAACTACTGACAAACAACCTGAATCAAGCAACAGTCAAGCTACAGAAGGGGAATCTGGACCCATTACTGAAGTGATTGATACGACAACTAATAACAAACAACCTGAATCAAGCAACAGTCAAGCTACAGAAGGGGAATCTATACCCATTACTGAAGTGATTGATACGACAACTACTGACAAACAACCTGAATCAAGCAACAGTCAAGCTACAGAAGGGGAATCTGGACCCATTACTGAAGTGATTGATACGACAACTAATAACAAACAACCTGAATCAAGCAACAGTCAAGCTACAGAAGGGGAATCTATACCCATTACTGAAGTGATTGATACGACAACTACTGACAAACAACCTGAATCAAGCAACAGTCAAGCTACAGAAGGGGAATCTGGACCCATTACTGAAGTGATTGATACGACAACTACTGACAAACAACCTGAATCAAGCAACAGTCAAGCTACAGAAGGGGAATTTGGACCCATTACTGAAGTGATTGATACGACAACTACTGACAAACAACCTGAATCAAGCAACAGTCAAGCTACAGAAGGGGAATCTGGACCCATTACTGAAGTGATTGATACGACAACTACTGACAAACAACCTGAATCAAGCAACAGTCAAGCTACAGAAGGGGAATCTGGACCCATTACTGAAGTGATTGATACGACAACTACTGACAAACAACCTGAATCAAGCAACAGTCAAGCTACAGAAGGGGAATCTGGACCCATTACTGAAGTGATTGATACGACAACTAATAACAAACAACCTGAATCAAGCAACAGTCAAGCTACAGAAGGGGAATCTATACCCATTACTGAAGTGATTGATACGACAACTACTGACAAACAACCTGAATCAAGCAACAGTCAAGCTACAGAAAGGGAATCTGGACCCATTACTGAAGTGATTGATACGACAACTACTGACAAACAACCTGAATCAAGCAACAGTCAAGCTACAGAAGGGGAATCTGGACCCATTATTGAATACAGTGACGCTACAACAGGTGACCACGAGCCTGTAGGTAGCACCATTATCAAACTGTCTATTCAGAGTGATAGCGATTTTGACTTGTCCGATTGTTTGCCATTGGCAACATTAAACTTTGGGAATGGAAACGTTAATCCTAGCACCAATGGTGAAAAACAATCACATGACATTACAGCAGAAAGCGACTTGCCTTTAGGAAATCAACGTGGCAGTGAAAGTGAATTTGACACCTCAGATTATGTTCCCCTTGCACAATACGAGAAGCAAAGTCATAAACCTTCCACAGAAAAATCGGATGATGATTACTGTCCAGACGTTGATGATGTTAATTTATCAGATCCTGATTGGCCACCATTACCAAAAATTCGGCGAAGCAAGCGAACAAAAAAGTCAGTACACACACCAAAAGTTAATCAGAAAAGAATAATGTCTACTGCTGAGCCAAAGAGAATAATACCTTCAACATCCACTGATAATGCATATAATGTAAATGCTGCTTTGGTTGAAAGCCAGATTTCACATAACTACATCACTCACATGAAGAGGATACACACCAACAGACTCGTGCAGCTTGTTCAGTGTAATGGCTATTCCATTCACAAGATACCTGCTGATGGTAACTGCTTTTTTACTGCATCAGCAATTCACCTGTCCGACAAGACTGATCCTGCTGAACTTCGAAAAGGTCTTTGTGACCATCTCGAACAAAATTTAAATACTTATGTTGATTTTTTCCCAGAAGCATGCAACAGTGACAATCAGAAATGGCAGGATTATCTTTTGGAAGTTGAGAAACTCCGACAAGATGGTTACTACACCAACAAGGTGGCCGATTTTCTGCCCTTAGCTTTAGCAAACTGGACAGGACATGGAGTTCGCATATTTTCCAGTAATGCATCTTCTCCAATCATCGATGTAAGACCAAGTATGCAGACTTCAACCAAAGAAAAACGTATTGTCCTTGCGTATACTTCAATCAGGGGACTTCCTGAACATTATGATGCTTGCGTGGTACTGGGCATAAACTCTACAAGAATGCAGGGCAGTACCGATGTACCATCAACTTCACAACATGACTCCAGCAGCACACCTAGTATGGACACAGCCACTCCTGATACAACTAGTACCAGTGTAAATGACTCTATTGATGTGTCATGTCAGGACGTTGCAGCTTCAGTGTCCGATATATCAGCTTGCAATCTTGATTCCTCATTGTCAAGTGTAGTCAGCTCAGATAGTTCTGTGTTGATTCCTGGAACATCCACAGTCACACCTGAAAAAATATCAGGTCTTCCAGCGTCTTCTACCCCTAGAAAAGCAGCTGCATACAACACCCCTCCCAAGAAACAGTTGTTTCGAAAAAGACAAGCAAAACCTGAAAACTGGGTAAAAAATAAAAGAAAACGCTTACGGCTTAGTGGAATGGAATATACTAACCAGGACGGCAAAACCATGAGAGCTCGAGCAGTTCAACAGGTGGACTGCTCCAAATGCAAGTACAAATGTTCGTCCAAAATATCAGAAGAAGGTCGACAGGACATAATGAAGTCATTCTGGGGTTTGGCGTCCTATGCTAGACAGAAAGATTTTATTTGTGCCAACTCAACTGAAAAGAAGACTCGAACTTACCTTGATGACGATGACAATAAGGTGGAGAAGAAGCGTCAAGTGCACAGAACATACACGTTTCAGTGTGAAGGTGTCCGTCATAAGGTGTGCAAGGAATTCTTCAGGAAAACGTTGGATGTAGGAGAAGCATATGTAAACCATGCCTGTGAGAATAAGAGTCAGGGTGTATTCAGTGGAACAGAAAAGCGTGGAAAGCACATACCACATAACAAAACTAATCCTCGTAGATTAGATAAGGTCAGAGAGCACATCACATCTTTTCCACGAGTTGCTGCTCATTACACCAGACGAGATACAAACAGACAGTTCTTGGGCTCAGAACTGAACATCAAGAAGATGTATGAACTATACAAGGACCAATGTTCTTTAGAAGACACAGAGCCGGTATCTGCATCACTGTACAGGAAAGTGTTCACTGAAGACTTCAACTTTTCATTTCATGTACCCAAAAAAGACCAGTGTTCATTGTGTGAGAGATACTATAGAGACCAGGAGCAAGGATCCCCTGCATTGGAACTAGAGAATGGCTACAACAAACATCAAGCACGAAAAATGAAGGCACGCGAAGAAAAGATGGAAGATAAGGCCCTTGCCCAAAAGAACAACTCAATCTTTGTTGGAACGTTTGACTTGGAAGCTGTCCTTAACACTCCTTGTTCACTTGTCAGTGAAATATATTACATGAGGAAGCTGAATTGCTACAATTTTACAGTCTATGATTGTACCACCAAAGGGGGCACATGCTTTTTGTGGTCTGAAGTTGACGCACAAAGAGGATCATGTGAAATTGCTTCCTGTCTACAGATTCAGCTCAAATCCTTGCCTCCAAGCATAAATCATGTGGTGTTCTATTCGGACACATGTACAGGACAGAACAGAAACCAATATGTCGCTGCCTCATTGTTGCATGCTGTTACCAACATTGACCACATCAACATGATTGACCACAAGTTTCTTGAGCCGGGTCACACCCAGATGGAATGCGATGCTATTCATTCGAGCATAGAGTTCGCCAAGAAAAAAACCAATATCTACGTACCAAGTCAGTGGGATACCGTAGTCAGATATGCCAGAAGAAGAGATCCATACCTGGTAGTGCCAATCAGATACACAGATGTACTTGATTTTAAGAAGCTAGCAAAATCGAAGTTCAGAAATACCAGGGTAGATACAACTGGTGCCCGTGTGAACTGGCTGTCTATGTGCTGGTTGCGTTTCCAGAAGGTCAATCCTGACAGTATTTTGTTCAAGAACGATTATGCAGACGACACATTCAGGGAAATGAAGGTTACGGCAATCAGCCGACGGGGTCGACCACAGAGTACCATTGACATCCTGACAGCACGCTACAAAACAAAACAGCCAATTTCGCATGCCAAGAAGAAAGACTTATTATCATTGTGTAGATCAGGAGTTATTCCTGTTGAGTACCATGAATACTACAAAAGTCTGCAAACTGACAATGACATGACAGACTCTCTGCCACAGCCTGACGCCTTGGAAGAAGACACAGATACTGACTGTGACTAACAGTAACAGTAGGCATTGTGTTTGTAATGCAAAGTGTAATCTTGAAAACTGAAAAACTGATTACAGATAATGCAAAACTCAGACGTTTTACTTACATAATGATAAACACCAACCAGTTGTGCAAAAAGGAATACCTTACTTCGCTGTTAATCTAATGTGCAATAGCACGTCACATTTAGAATACAATGTGTGTAATTGATGCTTTATGTATTGAAACATTCTTTACACTCACGATACAGGTATGAGCTGAAAAAAACTATTGACGGTGTGTAAGTCTCTGATGAACAGTTGAAGTTATTTAGATTCAATGTTACATGTACTTCTCTTCAAAAAACTTTTCAAGTAAAACTGGACTAAGCAAATCATAGTGTAGAATATTACATTAGGCATTAGTAAAGATATTTTCTGTAAACACTATTTAACTGCATGCATTTCTAACTATATTTCTAAAGAATATTAGTATGCGCATGATTCATTTTATAAGATATTATATACATAATATACTATAATATTTTTTTATGTTTATTAGTTCATTATATTAGAAGTAATCATGTTAATAATGCAATCAACTGTACTGCTTTATTACTTTAGTCCATATTATATAATTCACCCAGTTCTTTAGATGCACGCGTCAATTTAATGTTAAATGTTCCAAAGTGCTTAGATATGGAAATTTAACGTTATTAGATTAGGATAAGATTTCTTGAAATAAGGCCATTAATATTAATAACAATGTTTTTAATGACAGTAAGTTATATACAATTAGATGAATATGTTTTGTTTATAAGTGCTACATGCTTAAAAGTTTCTGTATTTATATCCTTGATTAAGGTATATTACATCATAAGCATGTGCTGCTACTACCAGTATTAAACATACATGCACATTACTTGTTTTCAATATGACTATAATGGGATTCTTCGTGTGGCATAATAATTAAACATTGTTTAAATGAGCTTGTGTTCATTATAATGTTGTGTATGTTTGTATTTTGCTGGCAATACCGTACATTAACCCTTTAACTGCTGCGACAGGTTTTTACTGTACCAACTAGTGGTTTTTATCATGTAATTATCTCCCTTGTAGCAGTTAAAGGGTTAACAGTGCAGTTTCCGTCAAATATTGTGTTAATATCTGGTTTATGTACAACAACCACATCAATAGTAATGTTACTGGCTCCTTTAAAATGGTATCAACAAACAGAAACCTGAAGACCATATCCTCGCTCAGTTCACTAAAGTATTTCGTGCACCTGTTGACAGTCATGGAGCCTGGCAAGCTCAATGCTAGCAGAAGATAGGCGTCTTGTGGCCTTCAGCGGGAGGGGGCTGTAACGCCCGATGCTATCAGTCAGCTGGCGATAGAGCATCACCGACACTAATTGGGTTGCTCTGTGTGAATGTTTACACAGTGTTTAAACCGGGGTCCTCCTACACACACATTCTAGTCTATGTAGACCACACTGAATGATAATATTAGAACTGCGGAAGGAGTGTTTATTTCAAGATAACCAGATTTCAGATTTGAAACTAAACATGACTTAGATGAAGTATCATTTGCCAGGCAAATGTTTCTGAAGCAGCTTGGTTTAATGAATGTGGTTCACATTGTCGTTACACGTGCCAGAACATATTATCTACTAATTTCAGTAATTACTGTGAAACTAATTAAGTTATAGATCATGTATTGATGCAAGCTATTTGCACAACCTGTAGCATCGGCCAGATGTAAAAACAAATAAGAATATATTATATTTGTATTTTTTGTTAAGCATCAAACTTTTGAATGCAGTTTTCTCAGATATCAACATTGTGGAGATAAGTGGTTCTGGTTCTAACCCCTCGATATATGGTAAATGTCATAATCCATGGATATTGAATGACCTTAAGGACTAAGAACCTTTCTCATTTCAATCCAACCAGAACGTTTGCTCTTCGTTTTACAATCTTATCAATTTTGAATCTGCCTACTCTGGACATTTGATCTCACTTATAGGAATAGATATAAAATAAAGGAAATCGCTTGTTTCAGGCAAATTGTATGTGTGGTTATAGCGTTCCACAGACACTTGATTAAAAATTAGCTGTAGCCACGCAAACAGTGTATTAAGAAAACATATGATATACTGGTATAAGTTACACAGCCAGAAATAATGATCGCTATGGAACTTGAGCAGTATAGAGTTTTGAACATTAAGGTAATGTGGTATCAGTTTCTACTCGGTCCACTCGTGGGTAATTCTTTCTGTGTAACAGGGGATAGATATTAAGTCATTGAAGTCATAAATAGAGCTGCGTTTTCGTGAAAATAATAACTTTACGCCGTCCCTCGTTGAGGGATAAGTGATATATTACACTGAACACACAAATGATTACGTTTATTGTATCCTCTATGGTCGGAAATATTTTTTGAACGTCCAAAATTACTTCACTTGAGCAAGCTCGAGTGACCCCATACCAGTGTTGCAATGTCTTCTTCCCATGTTGCATCTGACGTCATCATATACTGTGATATACATACGCTTTTAACAGTGCGGGCATAGTTTATAGTCGTGGGCATGATATGATACATGTCACATGAATGAGAATTATAGGTAGGTCACGAGATAGTGTGATATATGTGATATATGTCAAGTAGTGTTTAAAGGTGCATCCATTGTGTTGTCGGGGTCACAAATGCCAAACATTATAAATGGTGTTATTTTATCGAGAAGTTCTGACTGTTGTCGAAAATTATCATTCTGATGACGTTAAAAAGGTTTTAAATAGTGATTTCTGATCGAAAACCGGATAATGTACAGCGATTGACGCACGTCAATTAGTCAAACGTAATTTTGGAAACGTATCTACAAAAGGCAAAAATGCTATTTTGGGTTGATGATCTTTAATAGGTCATGTTACTACTGTGCATGTAAAATGTCATTGAAAAGTAGTAATTATGAAATAATTAGCCATTGGCGATGAATATGCAAGTTGAGTGAAATTATTTGAACTGAAATTAGCGAATGTGGTATTTTGGCACGTATAAAAGCCAAATATAATTTTAAGTAACACAATGGATGCACGTTTAAGTGTCAAACCAAGAGAATCGTTTTATGTACATATACAGGATGTTGAGTTGTGAGCATGCGATTGATACGATCTATATATCTGTATATAAAATACACACATACTGGTGTAGCCTTGAGTGGCATTATAAACTCGGTAGTTTGACTGAAAATCAATAAACTGTTATCAAATAAACAAGAAAATTGCTATTGAAAACATAAAGAAGTTGAACATTAATAAACTTATGAATGGCACAATGTTTATTATGATATTTTGTTACTTAACTCCAATCATGGTAATTACAACCAACGGGGAATACTACATATTAAACCTGACACTTCTACCTTACAGATTAGTATGTACAAAGAGTTAATCATGTATCACATTGCATTCAGTAAACTAGGACAGTCAATGTCAGGTGATATGAGACGAAATCAATAATATCACGTTTCCATTGATTACATATACACTGAAAGCCTTCATACACATCGTCCATACCGAGCAGCGTGTAATAAGGAAAGAAAGGAAATATGCCTACTCAGTCATTGTAAGATCAGTTGTGATGGATTAGATTCACAAATGTAAACGTTGATCACGCATACAGTGAAATGATTGGATTTAAAATAACAGACAATTAGATAGACATATGATTTGATATTAAATGCAGCTGTATATTTCTGTTGTTGTAATATAAACATGGCAACACTAATGACATTTAATAAGACGATAATTATACCTTGACATTCAAGAAGAATTTGCATTGACTAATCTATTTGAAGCAAATTTGTCCGGAAGATATTGAAACATCAGTCACTATCCTATGAAATCATATCGATTTTGGTACATAATGCGCATTTTCAGCTGCACAATGTAATCTATTGAGTAGTTTCAATGAACATTAAGAAAGGAACTAGCATTAGCTGTTATCTTATTTCAACTAATAATGTATAATTCGATATAGAATGATACCGTTATATAAATTTCATATGAAAGAAGGAGTCCTTCTTTCAGCAAATTCACAAGGAATTCCTCCAAATTATCAGATGAATAAGTCCAGAAGATACCTAAACAAAGAGAACAATGGATGGCCTTACTGCTGATTTGATATGCATATATTAACTCTAGGAATGTCTCCAGAGATGAACTGCAGTATTCCCTCTGATGAGCTGCTCATCTTGGTGTGACACAGTTCACTGGATGTTCACACTTGCTTCAGGTGTTCTTCAGATAGAGGAGTGAGTTTACGACTTTATCAACGTTCTTGGCATCGTTTTCTGGGAAACATGCCTCTATATTGCAAGTTTCAGGCTACAGATAAAGTTTCACTTTGGCGTGAAAAAAGTTCGTGGCTCATCTACTTTTCACTCAGATCCTTTGCATCAGAACGAAAATATGCTTTTTCCAGGTCCAGGTATCGTTTGTTGACATCATTTGGCCCATAATGTTCTGTCAGATATTGGGAATTAAAGACATTAGACCTCCTGGCCTTACCACCTGCCTTCTTCACATTTTGCACCATATAACTTTTATCACAACGAACTGAACTGTGGAAGGTATATTAGATCTGTATTGGGGCCTACTTGGTGAAATTATACATTCTTACTGGTTTCTGTTCACACTCAGTCATGAATATATTTTCAAACAACAGAAATGCTTCTAAATTTATTTGTCCATGGCCTATCTTGATACAGTCAAGGCCATCACCATTCTACATTCTTCACACAGTGTCAAGGAAACAAGTCAGACTTGGAAAGCAGAGCACCATAAACATGTTGGAGTAATGGTGCACTGTAAAATTCACGCCTCCATCAGCAGAAGATTCGCTCCTTACTCAAGTATTCTCCAGTAAATAATAAGCTTTATTGATTTCGTAATAGTTGGCTTGCACAAGGGAGACCACGTCTGCTTTAATCTATATGTCGTCTGCTCACGCAATGCACCGCTCACTGGTGTATTAACTGGTTCGAGTCAGGTACGTGGGGTATAAACATTTCATGCCAGAGTGAAAATGGATGTTGAAACGCCAGGAACTAATTTTTAGACATTTCTTGCACGTGGCAAAAATTCACGGATCAATATTCACACTGAAGGTTGTCGTCTGCCCTCCACGAGTGTTAAGGAGGGAAAACCGATATCTCATCCTCCTCAAAGTCCTATTGGAACCTTGCACTGTCGTCTGCTCCCTTTGTAAGAGCGGTTTATACAAGGCAATAGAATGCCCGTAAATAAATGTCATTCTTAAGTTGCACCTGACGAGACTTTACTGTTTAGGAAGAAGTCTCAGGCGGAAACATCCACGCTGCCTATATATCAGAGTTGTAATAAGATTTCCTTCAGTAATAATGTTAGGAAAGAGTTTTACACCAGGATATATGCCTTACCCAGGAATAAATCTCATTTGGTATCGTTGCATCGAGAGAGAACTAAACTGTTTAAGGAGATATCTAATAAAGTCGTCACTAACATTACATTTCGTCTAATGAATATTTAACTGAACTACACGGTAGGTTGTGTTATGGCTGGTGCTTACAATGCTGAAGGCATCAACTGTTTGTTTTGAGACGAAGCAGGAATCTTAGGATGAATGATGGATCATGGTTGTCCAACCAGACCACAATGAATCTGGACTTCTCACTCGTATTGATTTGCCCTTTTGAGTCTATCTGCAGATGCACTGAAGACTTAAAACAGACTCGTCCGTCTCCCGTGTAAATAATAAAGTAAGAACATATGCTTTGATATCTAATCCAACCTGTTAACAAAAATCGAAAAGGTAAAAGTTTCATTTAAGCAATCGTAAACTCAATCTTCATTTGGAAAACTTTACAGACCTTTAAAACAATCTCTAAAAAAGTTTGAAAATGTTGATCACCATGACATGATATTCTACTGAAGCGAAAATAAAGGTAATTGTGTTTTAAAGGTTACCTATTCCTTAACAACATAATGTATTAAGTTTGATTTCAGATTTCCTAGTTGATATTATGCCTTTTCTGAATTTCTTAATGGCTATCAAACTTAATGTATCACACGATACAGTAACTGTAGACTGAAGAGGTTTATGTAAATCTGTATTTCTGTAATTAATGAAGCCATAATCACAGCCTTCATCTTGCAAATACTGAGTGACAAAACTTGAAGATCACTGTTATGTTAAAGAGGCCTTCATGCAACGTTCACAAGCCAGGAATCATGTGAAAGATTAATTCCAAGATGTATTTTCATTGATTATATGTCTGCCTTACACCAGGAACACAGAATCAGAGCTCACAATCCTGTATATGTCAGTACTAGTAATCTAATAACCTGGAAGTATCTATCAATTATGTATATTCTGTAAATTCTTCGCCAATATATTTCCAAATGAAAATGTATAATGTTTGGCCACAACCTTAACCTGAATTTAACCTTTGAAACCATGTTCCAAAATGTTTAAGTGATTCTAATAGCTTATTGAGCGTTGATAATGGGTAGTACTATAGATGTAGAAGTGGTATTAGTCGCTTACGACCAGTTTGAGGCTTCCGAGGAGCAATTGTTAATTATGTGTCCTTTCATAACTAGTTCTCATTATTTATTTATAATACTTGGATACTATTTCGCTTACATTGCTTATGCTTATAACTTGTCATTTCAGCAAAAATGTGATACAAACTTACCTGCAATATTATTTTCATTTTATTTCCTTCATATATAAAATTTCAAATTAAAAAATATTTCCCCATGAAGAACACATGTTTTCATAAAGAACATACATGGATTTTATTTTATGTCTTCTGAATAACTGATTTGACGTCATCCCATATTTTTATCCCCGTATTTGAACAAAATTTAAATAATACAACGCTTAAATTCACGCATGTTCATCAATAGACTGACAGAGGATATGTATATAAGCTATATGACCATTTGAAAATTCAATTGTTATCTTATCTTTTGCCATTTCAAACGCGTCGTCAATGGATACTGTTCGTAACAACTTCACCTATGTCATTTAAAGAATTTAAGGAATACATAGTGACCTTTAACCTCCAGTAAGAAGTCTGTGTCTGCACGTGTAGCGTGTATGTCAAGTATGTCCTCGTGAGTAACCTCTGACCTTTATATATTCTCCACTCTTGCGGACCACAGGTTCCCAAGACACCTTTATGGATACTGGAAAGGTACTTAAGAGGACGAATTCAAATTTCTATATTTCGTCTAAAACCCTTCTGTAATCGCCCGGGCAGTCTATACTGAATAAAGCTTTCTAGTTAACTGATTACCCATATTATGTCATGTTAAATCTTCAAAACTGATATTCAGCCACCTCCAATAATCCCCCTGAAAAAGGCCACTGGTCTGGACACCATTAACGCCAGATTGATTAATCAGGCGACTCCAGACCCATTGTTTGGGCTCTCAGAGCCGATCATTGACGAGATTCAAATGCGGGAGTTTGCACGTGCTCTAATTCGCACTCAGAGGGGGCGTGTTATCTCCCAACCCTCAGGCTTCAGGCATTATCCAAACAGTGTCCATGAATGTTAAACAATGGGAAAGTTTATAACTATGGCAGTGCGGGGAGTCCTGGCGCTGCCTGCAGTGCAGATGAGTTTAGAGAGATAACATTGTAAGTTACGGTAAACCTGACCTTGGTGTCGGTGTCTTTCAAAACTTGGAGCTAAACATTGCGTTTCCTAACCCAGGTTACATATATTACAGCTATTTGAATCTCCAGAAGCTGTGCAAATTTTATTGAAATTCTGTCAAGCACTATTTGCCTTGATTCGTTTATTCAAAATGAATGGTTATATTGTTCAATGCAGGTGGAACGATGAATTTAACCGTCAACAAATTACGTTTTGTCAACGATATTAATTAAACTATTATTAAATTGATGCTTTTTACGAAACATATTTGAACTGTTTGTCTGGTGGAGGAGTAAACTGATCTTTTTCTGCTGATTATTTTTTTTATTAATTATTGTAAAAAGACATGCTAAAACCGCCAAGACCCAAAGTTGAATCTCCAGATAACTTTGATTGCAATATTATTTGATTACATCTTTAAATGTCTGCTTGCGTTAAACACATTTAACATTTGAAATCAATTGAATTTATTTCAGCTTCATTTTTCATGGGAAAAGATAATCTTAGAAAGGAATCAAATTATTGACAAATCTTCCTTTCATCTGCAACTAAACGTTAAAAGCAAATCAAGCAATCGATCGTTTGAAATTAAATAACATTGAATTTCAAGTGTTTGATGTTCAACCCTCGCCTCTCGGAGATTACATAACCAAGAACAGCGCCGTCTCAACAAAGTTTGAAAGAAACTGATTATAATGAAGGTCTTAGTCCATCCCCCTGGCCAATTGCCGAGACAATTCCCTGGGGGATATCACACATTAGGCAGTCACAATTATCGCAGTGCATAGACTGACTATGAGTCGCTGTCAGATCTTGTGTACATGTGTCAGCCCTTCAACTAATTATGATTTTTTTCAGAATGGAAATGCGCAGGGCAAGTTAAACCAAGATTGAAAGGAGAACAATACATTCCATCACTTATATGTATCATTTGAGTTTGCAGTATCAAACATGGCCTTATTCATATATAAATAAAATCTTGTTGATAATCATGATTTGCTTGAATTTACGATTTTTTGTTAAAGAAATAGGCAATGTTATGCCTTTTAATATAATACCAAGATAGTCTCTGGTCCAGACAGGTATCTCAAAGCAAGGGAGTCTTTATATCGATCATCTTCAAGGGAGTCTATCGATCATCTTCAAGGAAGTTCAGACAGATCGATATGAAATGCATCCTCGGCCATCCAGGGCTGAATAATCCGGTACTCCGGACATCTAGTCCGTTGGACTTATCATCAGCAAACTTACGGCGATTTTTAGGCATGTTATGAAAACGAATTACCAACAAAAATGTTGTATATGAGATGACGGAATGAGCTACACAAAAGTAGGTTGACTATCATAAGCTTGGCTAAAGTAGCCACCAGACTGGTTGTAAATGATATTTGTGAGCTAAAACGTCGACAGTAAGCAAAATTCTTTGACAATTGACCAAAGCTGTTTGTAGATAGCCTGTTCATTGGCCCGCGCAACTTCTTCCTAATGATATTAAGTCCCAGGGGTGTATATGTGTACAGTATTAGAACATTCAGCCAAGGACATATATCACATATCCATCTAATTCCTTGATTCAGCCATTGATTACCGATGATGAAGGAAATGAGTTAACTCAGAATGTCCTTTCATATTTCAATTTTAGTTTTGAATTTAAACATTTTATCGAAAGTGTTGGAATTTTTAACGACGACGTCTTCGTGCAAACTGATTCAGGCTTATAAAAGAAATAATAATGATAAAGAGACCAGCCACCACTGACAAGGACCCCACTAAGAGTGTAAGTACTTCAGCCCAAGGCTGGTCTCCTGGCATGTGTTATCACTTAGTACGTGGTCTTATCTAAGAGCACTTTATTGCTATGATTCAACGATGTTTAACCATACAGTTTACATCATGGCATGACTAAAGTGGCCAATATAAACAAACTCGTTGAACTTGAAGTTTATTGTTGAAATTAATGGAGTTGAATTGTTATGTTGCGAAGAATGTATCTGAGAACTAATATTTTCACACATAATGCTTTGTTCAAAGACTAACGATACATTGAAAATAAATTGATAAAATAATCAACTTTTGAGCAGTCATTGTGTTGAAATTCAACATTCACAAATGCAATAGTTGTTATCATACTTATCAATCTTTAACTAATTTTCTCCAAAAAGGAAAATTTAACGGTAAAATTAACTTTTTTTTAGATTTGATATTAAATATAATTAATATGAGCGATGAAGCAATCTAGACATACCCATATGTTCTAGACTAAAGTAGGCTCCTGAAACGGTTTTATATATTAATGTCGAGAGGACAGCAATCTAAATTTTAAGATTTAGATCGACAGTTTAACATTTTGTTATCACTGCAATAACAGAATATAAAACTGTCGATCTAAATTTATTTAGATTGAGATGACATGCTTCGATAATCTGTATAATATACAGAATCTAATAATAGTGGAATGAGATATACTCTTTAATGACACCCTGAGACATAAGTGTAAAATCAAGTGATCTTCGCAATGGCTAGGTTTACTACAACGTAACAATTACTTCGTACATCTATGATGGAGCATCCACAACAGCATATATAACGCCACTGTGAAAGCTATGTATTTAGAATAAACGGCTATTAATCCGATGCCTCGAGACTGACTCAGAGCCAGACCCCTTTGCTTCAAATTACCGTTATTCTTCGTCTACAAGGGCTAACAGGCGATACAAGTTTTATCTGAGATAGTCACCTTACACACTTCCCCATATCTCAACGAAGAGATACCTGTCTGATCTGTCTCCCCTGCCAGATCTGTCTCAGCTTTCCGAGGATTCAGATAAGACATCGAGATTCTCATGAATAAAACATTCCTGGGAGAGTTGAATGAACAGGTAATTTTCAATATGAGTGGTAAATTAAGCTTGTATTGAAACTTGACTTCTTTGTATTAGACCAACACCACTCCCAATTTCCATTCCTCCAATAGACGTAAGGAACATGTATATATAGTCCGCTAGATTAACTCAACTGTCCATGAAAAACTATTTTGATACTTTTGTTACTTTGATATAAATAGGACAACATGAATCCTTTGAAATTCTTTAGATGTAGAAACACAAAGAATTGCCAATGTTTTGTAGACTTAAATGAAATCCTGAATAAACCTTCCTGGTCAAGGGTCTAGGTGACGGATTAGACCTTAGATTCTTACTAATAACACGACCCCGGGGGAATTAAATGGAGGGTCATTTTCCAAATGATTAATATAGCCTGTATTGATACTTGGTTCTCTTGCATTAGGGCAATATCGCCCCTCTCCCTCATTCCTCTCAATTCCCCCAGGGACTGAGACGCGCACTTGCCACCACAATATCCTATACAGTTCACGGCTGTGTACACACTGCATCCCTTTGAGGACGAGCCCGAGGCCAGCAAATCGTGTTTCTTACTTAAAGCCAGCATCCTTTGCATCAATATATAAACCTTCCTGACACTGCATCAGTCCCTCGGTGCCATCGATTGGTCACTTTTTCAAGCCTTGAAAGGAAATTCGATCATTCCTAGAGTCGTAAATGCCTTCCTTAAACTCTATTGAACTTGGAGTGCAGCAGGGGTGTCAGCTATTCCCTTGGGTTTTCAGTTTAACATCGATTTATTTGCCTTCGCTGCATTGGAGGTAAATAAACCGCACCATTTTATATTCGAGATGGTTAAACGTGACCTCCACATATTTACTTCTAATATTCATGCAAATAAACAACAAAGCCCATGAATAAAAACACCTTGAATGTTCTTCACAAGAGTATGTTATAGCTTAAAAGAAAGGTAAACAGGTATTTAGAGTAAGATCTCAAAGCTGCGAAGCGTCTTTAATGTTTGCCGGGAATGCTACAATAACAACTCCCCGATCCATTGAAAGACCTGCAGCGATTCCACGACCTCTTGTCTTCCTACAGTAAGTGGTTTGAATTAATGCAAATTGAATCAACATTGGAGGCCGAGAACAAAGCCCTCGTGGCTTACAAAGCGATAAGGTGATGAGAACCGTTTGTGCACTCCGAAATATGTGACCCCTCAATCTGACCCTACATTTCAAATAAACCAATCAAATTGTCATAAACAGTTATTGTTTCTGAAATAGGTTAAATGTGCATTTGTTCATAAAGTAAATTTAGCCTTCCCTCACCATCACTCAAACGACACAGCCGTTGAGCTACAATAAGTTAACTCTACTGATATTCAGTATGTCCGTAATAGCGTTACCAAAAGAAAAATCGAAGCAAGGTGTTATCTAAAAGAGATATAAGGCATACCCCAAGTATTTTTCCATGGTCACTTTTATGAGTCGGGATTTACAACATGCCGCTGGTAACAATAACATTCAGTTTATAACCATATTCTTGAAACACCGATATTGTCGTGTTGAAGTGGTTCCCAGATATAAACTCAAGCACTTTATTACACCTCGCTCTCATAAAATTGACACGAGGAGAGGAAAATATCCAACATGCATTTCAATGTTTTTTTTCATCCTGCTCCATCAGTGTATCTCATTTTAAACAAACCAAACACTTGTGCCTTGCTCTGTTTCTGATCTGAACATTGCACCATACATATCATGCCAGGTGACCGTTTAGAACCAACTTGAGTTGATATACGAAACACCACATTCAATGACATGTCCATCAAGTTCTCTGTTTGGCAGAAATTATTGAAGGTGAAAGGTCACAGTGAAGGTGACCTGACATGATCTCTGTATATTTCGACAATGAGGTCATGTCAGGTTAGATTATAATCAGCTAAGCTACATTAAAAACAGTCGTTGACCCCTTTAACCGTTTATAAGATCATTACGAACAAACTCATACAGATATTTTTTCAGAAAAAAAACACTTTATTTGTTTATTTTGACATAAATTTTGCTTCATTACCATGATTCCCTTAGCACTATAACTGGTGTTTTGGTTATAGATAACCAGCCAGTGAAAGAACTTCCAATCGAGTAGAAGAGGAAGTACCCGGATTAGAATACCGACGAGCGATCATCAACTTTCAAATTGCGACATTCCACCGGAGTAGTGTAGAAGGGTAGCGGATACAAGGAGACCACTGTTGGGCTGGAAATAGTTTAACACATAGACTCTTGTATAATATTTTCACTTTAACTTCACTCTAAGCCGAAACATAACCTGATATAAGGCAAATCTAGATTTAGGTGCGAAAGATACTCCCATTTATCTTCGGTCCCTTTCGAATATTAAAACAATATTCATTTTTAAGTATATGTTATAAACTGTTAAAAGATTTTCAGACGCTCAAAGTGGTTTAATCCAGCTATATTGTTTGTTTAATTTCTTAAACCTTAAACTTCATGTAATGCTAAACCGGTTATTATATATTTGACCTTTCAGTGACATATAAACTAAATTTTGTTTAAATACTAAATTTTTATAATGACTTTACCTTCATCCTTATGATTATATTTCCACTTTGTAATCAGTTTGTCTAGACTTGCTGAATATGGAACTAGACTGTATTATAGGCACATATTATTTATATTATTTATATATATATTTACGAATGCATTCTGAATACTTCAATCACGATTAATAAAATCTGATATAATTTGATCAACGCGATTACTGTTCCTTTGAATTCAAATATAGTCATGTTCCATGACTGTGTGCAGAGTACAAGTTTAATACAGTCTATGTTCTCATTCAGCAAGTCAACACAATGCAAAGGCAAGTGAAAGCCTCGAGAAACGCGTTGACAAAGATTAATTTCAAGGTATTCTGAACAAAAATTCATAATCCAAATTTAACCTTATACTCAATGAATGAGTACACAGAAGTAGAGAATACAACTGTTTCAAGCATCGTGATTATACAATTTCCTTTTATAGAACTGACGAATACTAATGTTTTTCTTTGTATTAAGGACGTTGAATAATAGTTTACTCTCCTACAAGGCTAATTTCTCACATGACCAGCACGAAACACTATACAGTTCAGAATGAAACACTATACAGAGTTCAGATAACAGTTAGTGTACACAGTGTATGGGTGTAACGCAATACACAAGATAAGCCGGTTAACATTGCCAGAGCTGGTGATTACCTTCTAACGTAGTCATTGATATCGCAGGGTGAGCACTTCAAACAATTCCTGAACTTTAACTCGTCTATAATGGTACCAATTACAGTCCTTTAGGGTATTTTTACAAGAACATTAACGTGTTCGTATACAAATAGTGATTCACTTAAAGGTCAAAGCTTGTCCAATGATAGGAAATTGTCCCGGATAGACAGAACTATCTCTCTATGAGCATGCATGCGTGAGTGTAAATTATCTATTGTTGTCAACCATTTGCATATTTTATGCCAAAATAGCAAAGAACCCTCTTTAATCATTTTTGTAAATCATATTAGCAATACATAAAAGGGAGTTGAAAATGAAACACAGAAACTAACTAATTCTTTCGTAAATCATTGCACCTTGTATAATGAAACATGTTCTATTAAATTTGATTTTGTAAGTTAAAGGGGCAGTACACTTATGTTGAACACCGTAACCATTCACTTGTACAACACTCGAATACGTTCAATTCTCTTAAATATAAAAAAAGGTTAATTTCTGAGGAATTGAATTAAACGTAGTTTCTGCATTACTGAATACCTATATTTGCATTCACGTTATATAACAAAGCCATTCAAAATCTCTGTTTTAACGATGCATGTAGAAAATACTCTTTCAAAGATATCGAATGTGATTTGTTTTTGTGAGGCTTATATAAATTATTGAAAATAAACGGGTAACAGATATTTCATTGCTTTTTCATGTACAGAGTTTAGTTTTAAAGAAAACCAGCCATAAATCTCAAATTTAGAGAATTTGGAATAGTGCATTGATCGTGATAGTTTGCACACAGACATGCTGCTTTCAGAAGACCAATCATCTAAAGGAACAATTACATTATCAGCTGTCTACCATATTGATTAGATTGTACTTCAAGGACGTTTTGAACAGTTTCATAAAAACAGTTCAAGATATTTCCTTATTGATTTTCAACAAACTTCCTCAATCATAAATCTATGTCAGATTAACAAACTAATTTGGTCTTAAAACAACAATACTTCGATTAACGTTACCATCCATCCATATCTTAAACAACATTTAGGCCCAAGCATTTAAATGCAAGGTATGAAAATGGAAAGGTTTTAGGGGTCGATGCATATATAATTTTCAAGTAAATTTCGATTCTTCTTTTTGTATTTAAATATAGTTAGAGTTGTGACTTTGGATAGCTATTTCAGAAAATAAATTTATTGTAAACTCAACGATTGATAATTCAGAAACTAAAAGTGAAACTGTCTCAACAACATAGCATAAAAGTACATCGTCTATCATCACGGAAGAAGGTAATAAATCATGTATGACAATAGGTTCCTTAATTGAAACCTCATCTATCATATCTAACCATTATATCTCAAGGGAAGATATTACGTATCTTTAATTACGCCAAATCTGTGTATTATTACCTCATAAACAATATCTCATCAATAATCTGTTATCATTAGCGCACGAGGGCTGCACGTGCCATTTGGCGCGACGAGGAAGCGATGGTAATCAGATTGATGTACATAGCATCTGTCAATCACGGCGTCTAGCTCGTGCTGTCAGTATTACCGACTTGTGTACATACAATTATATCATTACTACTGTGAAGGCGGCACGAGGCTGTTAGTATTGCTGTCACGGAAGCTGAAATAACAATTATCATAAGCAATTTGCAGCATTTACTCGAGGGGACATGTACTAATTGGTGTCATTACACTTGTCGGGTCATTTATATGCAGTGTTATAATTGCCGGAGATTGGTGTTAATAAGTGATGTGTGACATGCTTGTCACATGAAGTCGTTATATCTTTAATTATTGAGCATACATGATAGTAACTATAGAGTCTCTGTAATACATTGGTGCTGTATCTCAGAGAGGGTTCAAGTCGTTTAGTTACAACTATAGTTTTGAAAATACTTTGGAAGTTTGTAAGAAATAATTTGAAACTGACATAGCGAAAGCTGACGTTTGTTTATTGAATTGAAGCTTATAACAACTAATGTTTTTAAGTCCTTTAAACTGTAGAATTCATCCAGGGTGTTCGTCCAAATTACATGAAAACCCTTTCAAACCCCGGTATGATAGGTTATCATATTTCCGCCAGTACGCATGTATCAGCATTCATGTATCACCATACCTGATGTCTGATTCTGTTTTACCTAGTAATGTGAACATGTTGCATCGTGTGTTTGTACGTATGCGTGTGTTGATGTGCAAACATATTTCTGAGTGCATCAAGTATTAAAGTTTGTTTAATGTCTCATACGCCATGTGACGCAGTCTGACTCACAGCCTACCTGTCCTTCGTACATTATTTTCACTTAAATATCACCTGGAGTCCGCACGATATCATCAAGTCTAGATTTTGATTGAAATTGTCAAGTTCTCTCAGGCTCCTTTCAAATATTTATTTAAACAGAGTTTAAAAGTCCAGTCGAGATCAGTTTATACCAATGAAGTGCCTTTTATATTAATACAGAATGTTTCACATTGATACTTATAATCAAGCCTATCAATGTATCAGTATATCAGAACGGGTGTAAATGTCTTATGATCACCTCACTATTACAGAACAATTCAATTTGTCTCTGATAACTATTTTCTGAAAGGATGTGGAGATTTGGTGTGAGACAGCTAGTTAGTGAATATAAGTTATTCATAATATATAATTCATAATATATAATATATTAGTTATTATGGATCAGTTACAGGATAGAAATTATTAATATCGTTAGGATTAGCATCCACAACTGTGTTCTACATGGCCGTTCAAGAAGAATGTCTTGCAGGAGGTATTGATAACACTTAAAGATTTAACTTCAGTTTAGAAAAAAAAATATATTCGTCAAAGAAATTAGACTCGACTATGCGCTCAGTATATAGTTCCAGGTGGTCATGACTAAACTCTTCCAAGACTCTTTTAATCTTAAAGCGTTGCACGACGTCATTTTCCGCGACGTCATAAAACAACTGTTGGTGACGTTTCTGGAGCTTTCATAGCTAGAGAGGGAATAGTTTGGTGCTTATTTTACTTCAGTCAAGTTGAATTACCGGTATATCGATTATTAAATCATCATTACATTCAAAGAATGCATTAGTACTATTGTGAGAGGCAGCTTTATTCAGCAAAGGGACTACAGGACCAATAAACATAAGATAATGTTATATATATTAAGCTTACATAAGAGCACCGAACACCGTACACCATCATGAGAATGGCAGGGTTATATTTTTGTTTTGACAAGAAATTTCTTTCTTTTTTAAATGGCAAAACATAGGTATTATGCAAGGAAATTTTTGACAGAGGTATTCCTGATGAAAACAATTATGCATTGTTATTTTTTACGAATCCCGTAGAATTGTAGATTTACACAAAACACTAGCTATTGTAATTAATAAAACTTCCCAATCGTTGTTTAGATCTCTTATAGCAACGTTGCTCGGATGAACATCTCTATGTCAGCAAAAATAAATATTTTGTGAACAGACTCCAATTGTTAGTCTAATCTGACCCATTATATTGCTACTCGAACAGCTGTGTTAAAAAACATGTCATTTATAAGCGGGTTGTTTTCATTGCTGATAGCCAGTTGGCACCGGGTAAGTGTTATTATGATTCGATATCAGTCACGTGACCGTCTGAAAATGAAGCCGCAACGTCAGCTGTCAAACTAATGGCAGATTTGTGACTTAATTGTTCGATATATTACTGCAGCAATGCTGTACCACTTGGATGTATATGCAGATTGTCCTTAATCTACTGATTAAAAAAACGAATGGTTATTTTAATAACCCTTGTACCCATACCAAACTAAAGAAAACAACACTTGTGTAAATTATGTATCACTGTTTTCAAAGACTTAACACGAAACATTTAAATACCATACCATGACACAACAAACTATTAATTAATTATAGACTCATCTAGTTAGTTTATTATTTGAAAACAAAACCGGACACCAAGTTATTGTATATTCGTATTTTATTATTGTTGACATCTACAATTATCAAGTATGCAAATACTATAAAGACGTAATTCTCTTTTTGAAATACATGTAGTTACAGTTGACAGTAATGTCTATACTGACAGAACATACGATGTAAACAAATTTACAAATGCAAACACTGAACATTAACATTAAAACTTTGGAAAACTCAGACACATTTAATTGCGCTTGATTGGACTAGGAGTTAAAATTTTGGAAACAAACCAGATTCGTGTTGGACTAACCCAGAGTTAAATCAATTAGTTGCAGCATGCAGACAAAACACAGGCCGGGGTAACCTCACCCTTCATCCAGGCCTATCTGCCCCTTAATCAAGCCGCTAATTGATTTAATTATTCAATGACTGGGGAAAATTGCTACTCTGTGGGAAAGGCAATGTTTGTTGAAATGTTGTCAGGTTTTAAATGAGCGCGTTTGGACAGGCGAAGATTTAATGTTATTTTCCTGTCCTCGTGTCGCTGTCACGCTAAGTGATTGGGACTTTTAAAGGCGAGGGTTCTAGTTAGGGTGATACTAGCCTTGCTCCAGGGCCTTATTGGTAGTTTACTCTTATTTCAACAGAAATACTAAATGAGAGTCAAAGTAGTTTATTTGTATTGAGGCCAAGGACCCGTATACAAAAATACAATATACACATACATATTTTGCGTAATATACAAACGCAGTTTAAAGTTTTTCAAAATACACAGATCTTGTTGCGTGGTAAATGCTGTAAAACGTCTAGCTGATAATTTTTTCCTGATTCGTACACAACAATTTTTAAAATTTATCAATAGACGGCAATTTCCCAAAAGTATTCCGGGATAATGTTATTCTTAAATCCTTGTAAAATTGACATACAAGAGTAAAATGCTATTCGTCCTCTATTGCAGTGTTGCAGACGGGATTTACAGTATATACGTAAAATATGAACAATTGACTGCCATCTACATTTATTATAGCTAAGTGGCAGACATTATTGATGTCCATAGATTTTCCATGGGAAAATTCATCCTCATCCAGGCCAGCTGATTAGCCAAATACTGGCTATTTTCAGATCTGGACAGTTGTGATATTCCGTCTGGCTGTGTGTTGTGAATTTCGAAAAACCAAGTGTCAACATACTGAATGGTCTGTCCAATTTTAAAGACTTGTGGACTTGTCAAATCAGAACCCCTGATTTGCAGAAGAAACTAAAACGTATTTCGAACACTTATCCTGATAGTTTTCAATTTGATCTTGTTGTTCAAAAAGAAAGGTTAAATCAACCGAGATTCTAAGAACTTCCAGACAAACGATATTGCACTATTAAAGAAGCTAATATATAACAAGTCACGCCACACGTCACTACTAAAAGTGAAACTGATTGTAATTATTATCTACAGGCAAAATAATACTAAAGGATATAATAATCCAAATTAACAGAATTTTCAATAAAAAAAGTAACATTTCAATAATGTTTTTAAAAAAAAATGAACAGTCGCTTTGGTGCCTTGGAGCAAACAAACAATATATAACTTTTGGAATTCCAAAAAATCGTTTACCTTCGACTTTTGAATGTCCGATTTTAAACCTCTAGTTTTTAAAGGATAATTACTTTGGAGACTTTGACCAGGTCTTGCCAGATATCATATTGTACGTTGTATTCTGTTTGACATTCCCTGTCGCCAGGTTTGTATGACCTAATTAAACCTATAATAATATTTCAAGTCACAATAGAATTTTCATGCTCACTTGTCAAAATCAATCATGTCAAACTTCAGAAAATATTATTTCATAATTTATTATTAATGTTCATTAGTTTTGATCGCGGAAGCCGTTTGGCATCCTGTAATAAATTAATGTCGTTGTTCATATTCTGTAATAAGAGCCAATGTGAAGAATGAGCGGTTCTACTCCAGTATTATTACAGAGCGTTGGATAACGTAATATCACACCATCATAAAACATAATAAAAAGCCTGTATTTACAACAAAAGTATCATCTTCATGTAAAACAAACATAAATAAAACCCATCGTCACGATGTTATTTTCGTTAAGGTCTGACACGTAGACTCTGATATAATATTGAGAGGATCCTCTGTTTGAAAATCCCGTTTCTCATAGTCTCCTTTTCAATATTTAATAAACTGGTGATATTTTCAGAATAATTTGTAAAGTGTAAAACTATTTACGTTATGAAACACTGACACATTATTGGCAAACTCCATTGTAAATGTGTGAATTAAAAATGGATATATACTTATGAAAAATGACAGAAAAACCCTTTTGGTAAAATGTTTCATTGTTAAAGTTCTTGCTGGAACACTGAGCAGGAACGAATAAAAGGTTTACAAGATCAATCGCTCAAAAACATAAGAAACACAAGGAACCATAAAATAAAACATATTTGCGATCACGTGTTCTTAATTTAATTTCATGAAGTGATATTTCGTAGGAAAACTAAAACTAAAACTCCAGTGTTAAATACGAATATCAATAACAATATAAAAACACATTTTTGTGTTAAAAACCACCCGGCCCAACCCCGCACAAAAATCATTTGATCACGTCGTCTCTCGGGGATGCTAAAAGCCCTTATTTGAGTCAAAAACGAATGCTAGAATAAAGTAAACATGAAGCTTTTATTTATTTCAGACTGCAAATCCCCTTTGATCATATTCTAAAAATTCGATTTCATGACTAAACAGCGAACATGGCATAGAAGCGCTAAAAGCAAGCACGACATTAGACTCGTAAATACTCTGCAGAAGGAGGGTGAAAGGGTTGTGTTCTCCCTCCTTGGTTTTTAAAGCTTTCAAATTTCATGAACCATTTCTTTTGTCTATCATGTGAAAATGCAACTATGTAAAACAAAAAACTAAGAATTACCATGCAGTGGTTGTCTATCTCCATTTACATAATTGGTAATGTCCTTCAAATAGATAATTAAAACAGATATTCATAGTATCCAGTCAAAACAAAATTTTAATAAAAAACATGGACCTATTGATCATGGTTTTGTAACCTCATTCCATGACTGGATATTGAACAGAAATGAACGCACAAAACCTGAGTGATACAGTTTATATGAAATAAACATGATTTAAAAAATCGTTTAATTGTATCATTATGAAGGGAGAAATTCTCTTTGATCATTTTTCATAATTTAATTTCATGACTGGACAGTGTGTAGGAACGCTATTAAGTTCAAAGTCAGACTACAAATTACTTCACAGCGGGGATGGGGCACGGTTGTCTTTCCTCTCCATGCTTTTTAATACTCCAGTGAAACTAGCATTAGACCAAGCCGCTGTGTTACAGACCATTAGCAATTGGCAAACCAAACATTCTGAACTCTGAACACATCAGAGCAGCCTTGTCATACTAAAATGTTGATTTATAACTGCATGGTCATTCTTTCCATCTTTGTAATGCACTCTAATTTGTCTCTCTCATAAAGACAAAAGGCAAACTGATACAGATCACTTGTCAGAGAAACATGGTCTAGATTAAATCAAAGAGGATGAATAAATCTTGTGTCACCGATTTATTAATGTCATAAAGTAAAAATAAAATTAGAATTGCAAAAATCTGAGGGAGTGGTACTCAGCAGACTAATGACATCCGGTATATTGGGATAGGAATAAAGGATCGTGATTCACCCAAATAAAGGAAATAACATCATTCCTTCTTTGTTTAATTTGGTTTAAACATATTTTTATTTCATGAAATGAAATCTGGATTGGTGAACAAGCCATAAGGATTATTTGAACGCAACTGCAACGAATGGACAAGCTTGAAACAGAAAAACGTGTCCAGCAATGGTGACGTCACAAATCGTTCATATTCGTACATATACGTACGTATTTGATCAATTTTGGAAGGAAATTAATGTTTGGAAAAAAGCACCACTTAGAAGCTCAATGCAGTGGTAAGCTTCGTTGAAGAACGTTACAGAATACTTTTACGTTTCAAAATTTTCCCAATAGTATTCAACCCTGATAAAAAAAACTGTAAAGACGTGATTGAAGCCAAAATTACCGAAAATCTAGCGATTGATTTCTTTTATGAAGAAAAAATGTTATTGTTTCGGGTAATTTTCAAATGAAGATTCTCTAATTGCGTCTCCGACCCCTGATTTCCGCGATAATTATTTGCCATTCCCTGTACGCATCCTGTCCTTGGGCATAATTTGGTTCGAGATTACGCGAGAATTTGCGAGATCTCGACTGTGTTTGAGTCATTCCTTTGTTTGAGCGAGCATCAGATGATATGAGCGCATTTCCACACACAAAGTGCTCCAATGGCATTTCAATTAAATCTCTTGAGAGAAGCACCCAATGATTTGGAGTGTGTCGCTGTACCAGAAACGGCCGTTGGATTCATTGAGACTTGTAACAATAGGCTGCGTTTTAGCAATGTCGACGAATAAGAAAATGGCTTTTATTTCATGGTTTTGTTATGGGTTCAATTCTACGGTTTTATTTCACGGATAATTTTATTGTGATTATCGTTTTAAGGCTTAAAACTCAAAATCATCTTCAACGTGCCACCCTAAAAAATTTAAAGATATCGTACAATATTTTATGATTTGTGTGACAGAATATTAACGTTCTGTAAAACATATTAAATCATTTCATTGTGATTATTTATTTCATCGTATACTTTTTAAATCTCCTTTATAATTGCATTTCATCATGGAATTTTTCTTTCTGAAATACTTCTTTCTTACATGGATAAAAAATTACATTTCAACCCATGTGAACCATCTAATTTATTCAGTAACGATGATCTATTAATTAAAACTAACCAAAACGTTTACGATTCGCTCAAACGCAGCTCGGCCTGGACATTTCCAGTCAAAACATTGTCGAATATGTCGCGAAGAGTCAGGCCGGTGTAGAGGGAATTATCGACCCCTGGACGGAATTGCCTGTCAGCACAGATTTGGGAGACGACTTTGTCCTGGTCAAGAAGAAAATTAACTTGTTAAGGGAGGGCGGAAAGGATGAACTGGTGTAATTAGTCCATGTAAGACCAAGTCATCTTAATTGTTTTATTGGCTTTTCAAAGGCATGAACTTTTTTCCCGAAATACATGACTTATTTTACTTCAATGTTTTGAAAAATCAGTTCACGACAAAATTAAGTTCAAATTGACACGCAATGATAATATTATTGCCACCAAGGAGTTTCATTACAGATGATAGAAATGTTCTGCTCGACCGATAGCACCTATCATTCATACACAGTTTCAGAAGATGTTTGTAAATTTTCCAAAGGTGTCTGGAGGCGAAATCTGTTTCAAAGTTGTACATTTGAATGAGCTTTTTTATCAACCCAAGCAGAATTTTATGAAATAAGAAAATATTTTTGTCTGAATTCGATATGCAAGAACAGATAACATTTTGAATATAAAAACTACCCAATCGTCTAGAAAAAGTGAATATCTCATGACCATTGAGTCTCATGATAAAGCCAGTATGACTCTTCTATGTGATAAAATTTCAAACAAAAGCGCCTGGAGAATGCAATGTTTGATCATCAAATTGAATGAACGTGATCTGTCTATCAGGAACTGTAATATCAGCCAGTGACACGGAGAACATTAAAGAAGTGCTCGAGGCAGTTTGAATTTTCATTTTCTCATCACTGAACATCAACAACGACGTTAACGACGTTTAGAAATTCGTCGAAAATATAAGGAAAACGAACTATAAGGATGAAGTTTTGAAGTTTAAAATGGAAATGAAAAGGGAGGTTTGATAATTTTAAAAAACGAACATGTTCGATATGCGAAAAACCATTGCATTTGCCAATGTCAATGCAATGCAAGACTCAGTAAAACTAACAAAAGAAAATGTCGAAATTTTATCAAAAAAAGCTTAAGCGATCACGTAATAAATAAGGAAATAAGTACCGAAACTTTTATACCAAATCGACTTAAAGTGACTATCTATGTTTCCTAAATCAACAAACATATTAAAAGATTGTCTTTCACAACATTCTAAAGTGTCAGGTTCGAACAATAAGTCATTACATCCCAGTGTTGGTAAACCATCAGTCGTTTTAAACAAATCTGATATGCAGTTTAAGTGGTGGTCGAAATTATGTGTCGATAAATTTCCTGGTTATTTGTCATCAAAGAGTAGCATACATGAAGTCGAATTATATTCGACTTTTATCAGCAATGTTGGTCGTATATAGGAAATGTAGGCGACAATTATGAAGGTAGTTTTCTTTGTATACGAATGGAAGACTTGACTTTTTGTTACTGTACTTTAGTTACTGTATTATGACGTTTAATCATTTAAATATCCATATCAGTAAGTATTTAATAACAACGAAATATTATATGTCTATATATATCATTACTTATATCCAACAGGAATGTACATAAACTTTTCCACAAAATGTTGACCAGCTATATATACTAGACATAGATTTTCAATCAAATCCACAAAACCACATATAAAAAAATGAAAGACTTTGCTTGATATTTTGACAATATTTTGTCATGCAGATATCATAGATAATCAAAGATAACAAAGTGAGTGACCAAGGGAAAGGTTGGAAAAGGAGGGGGGGGGGGGGGGGGGGGGGGGGGCGTTGTCGAGCTTGTCTTCGAGAAATTATCTTTTGTAAGGAGGGAAAGGGAGGAGGGCTGGAGGGTGGCGTTGTCTTGCAGCAACTAAACCTGATTAAACGTGTCACGAGTCTGAAAGAGGGCAACTTGCCTGTGGACTCGGCTAATTCACCGCATGTAAATTGGATTAACACTCCCGTAAATGAAGAGAACGAGAGCGGAATGAGGTTGTTGAAAGGTTTCCAGAATGCCTGCTCAATGTATTCTTCTATAGGACTCTTAGGACAATTTGTAATGTTGTTGGAATTGGGTCAACGTTCGCATTAGAACGACATGAGTGAATGTTTTAATGTGAACGGTCTGGTCTGTATTTTACATTGGACGGATATTTAAGTGCTTATATTTGATGTAATACTCATTCCAATGTCATGTTATGCTTATGCCAAGAGCAGTCAAATGTTGTCGATATCAAGTCACGAGTGTCGTAAACATAGTATGTCTTGGGTATATATGATTTTGACTTGTATATCGAAGGCAATACATTGCGGAAAACAAAAAAAGCCAGGCCCCCCAACCATCGCCAGAGTAGGTGATGTCAAAACGAAAAGTGTCGTTATACAGTGTCCATGAGGTCACATGACCATGACGAAATTATTTTACTGTACTTCCTCGAATACAACCCGGGTCTCAAATATAATCCGGGTCTCAAAAAATAACCCGGGGCCATCTGGTGCTGAGGTAAATACAATCCGGGTTTCGAATATGAATTTAAGGCCTATCGCATTTCCCCAAACACAACCCGTCCTCGAACAGAACCCGGGGGTAAGGGGGTGCTCAGCGAAATAGAACCCGGGGTTATATTCGAGGAAGTACGGTACTCCCTTGTAAAATATATACAGTCGTTTTATAAATTGAGCGAATCATATCACGGACTTATATTACATTAACATACTTTCTTGTCAGTAAAGGCGTTATACTATGCACGTACTGCGTATAATGTACAGAGGATATACAACAAGTTCCACTTAGACTGTATAGAATTAGAATTGACATCTGATGTGAAGACATAGTCTGTTTATTATACTTATACAGCAAATTTGCCACGATGAATGGAAATCGATTGGTCTTAGCTCAAAAGTAAACTCATAATGTACTACTTTCTGTGTTTAAACATTACTTACATTGAGAACACCGCTTAAATATAGAATTGTAATATGTAGTTGCAGATTACTAAATCCGGATACACAATGCATCTACGTTGACGATCGAAGGTATTAAGCCAATGCACTACATGCACGTTGGGGCATGACTATCACAAAGATAGAAAGATAGGTCATGACACCAGTCAAGTAATGTTCATCATCACACATCACCATGTCAGTCACAGCATCTATACCATTAGCGGGTTTTTGATCAATGAAAAGCTATGACAGACTAAAAAGTGTCCACTTGAGCCCTATTAGCTTACAGATTTAGAGTTCTTATCATGGTTTTGTTTTGAATCAATGACAGTACCCGTATCAAATAATAAGAATAGTATTACCAAACTTAACATTTATTTAGACTTCAGTCACATGTTAATACCCCAGACAACTGTTACTCATATTTCTCGCAAAAATCCGTATGCGTAACAAGTTTATTGATAAAGCCAACCATGTTATGACTCACAAGCAGGAGGAATAAACACCTGCTAATCAGCCAGGAATTAACGTCTGGTAATCGTTTAATACTAGTGCTGTGAGTTGCATCACTCTTGCCTCAAGACATTTGTGTCAGTCAGGTGTCAACATGAGCTGAATTAACGCTGGCGTGAGACAGGGGAGGTTTCTATCACTGCTCCTTTTTCAGTTGTAATGCTGAAAATTCAAGTAACGATGACAAGTCTAATATGATTTGAATATCTACGGTTGAAAATGGTTTGCCTAATGTATTCAGGATAGATTCTTAAAAATTAGGATTAGAATTTTTTCAACGTTGTTTGTACTCAATTTGATTCTGTACTCTTCTGTATATATGATTAAGTTCATAAATTAATTTTCAAGGAATTTATGATTTGATGTATTAATAATATTGTGAGGGTTTTTGTACATTTCAAATTATGCTGTATTAAAGGTGAATATTATTCATATCCCTTTCTTAATTTTGTGTTCAATATTTCATCTGAATTCTAACGTACCTACCATTTTAGATACAACTGTATCCCCAGCGCAAAAGAACCATCTTGGCATGTTAATGGTAGCTTCAAAGTCCATATGAACCAAATATTTCTCTGTCTAATCATATTGACCATTTCACGTGGCAGGTTTATTCGTTATCATTAAATATTACCATATTATGCCGAATTATTTGCATACATTATTTCGATTCGAAGAACTCATTCATTCCTTGGTCGATGGTAATATATTCATTGGCAGAGACAAATTGTATGAATTTGACCTTCGGCTTGACATAAGGTCATGGATAGCAAGACCTTATCTCGATTTAGAAGAAGACATTTTTCAAACATCAAATCCTTAAGTACTTTAGGCATGTGCACTTCTTACCGTGATAATATTGTTTTAGTTTTTGTTAAACGCTATACCATTATATACTATATACCATTCCTTATATACTATTTTCTCCGTCTGGGTATCTATGTCCTTTTCCTTTCCCACTACGCCACACTGTGTCTATACACATTTGTTTAGTTACAATTACATACCATTATGTATCAAAACGTATATTTTATTATGCAGTAGATAAACATTTAATTTGTTATAATGGAGTCAGTCTCTGTTTACAAATTGTGTGGGCAATGTTTATCTCCAGAGAATGTTATGGAAGCTCTCGTTTGTTGTTTCAAGCTAATAGAAATGGAAAATCAAAAACAACTTCCAATCATTCAAAATAACAATTTCGAACATTTCTAGCGTGCAAGGAACTCGAGTTCCAGACAGAATTATGGATGACTGTCAGTGCCTCCACTTCATCACGTCACGTGACAGTAACGCCTTGAATGATGTGCGGAGCTATCACATTTCAAACTGATATTTGTTGAACGTCACTGGCAAATAAATATCAACTTGTTAAAATCCAATGTGTAACAGTATAATTGATAGTTAGAATACGAGTAAGAAATTTTTATCAGGAAATAATTACCGTGTCCATTGCAATTTGGGATAAGTACAGTTGAGAAATGACGATACTTGGCGTTCAAGTTGGCGTTTCTAGTATCATTTTGACCGTCAGTTTATTCCTAGATTATGTGTGCTTCTAATTGGTATTGTGTATATTGTAGGCGAAATGATATGTTCGCAAAATGAGGACATACCATTTTGATAACTGAGGGTGACCACTTGATTCATTAACTGAAGTCTAAACAAGAAGAGAGGATAACAAATTCCATATTGTAAATAATAACACTTTTTTTTATATTTAATCTTGATGGAACTATACTGGATGTTAAATTGAAATCGTTCATTTGCTATTTTAATATATATATATCGAATTAACAAACAATGGAACTATACTATTGATATTAAGTGTCAATGTGACTTGAAACACTGGAAACAACGTGATATCACTTACAGCAATATTTCTGATCCTATATTTTAGTACAGATTTTCCTGATAAGGTTTCCAATGGGTGATATAGTGGAGAGTAACGGAACATATATAAAACCATGGGTAACCGAGGATGATATTTTAGGAGTTCTATAAGTTCTCTTAGCGCTAAGTGAGTCGTAAGCCAAGGCATCTTAGTACTAAGGGAGCTTCGATAATATCTAGATTGCATTAAAAAAAGATTCTGTTTAATTTAGGAATTCATATTATAACGACAATGACTAAATTGTCGCTAACGAAATTGTTTCTAGTATTGCAATACTGTTAATAATGTCCAATAGCTGTTTGATTAAGAAGAGAATTATGTCTGAAAATGAGAAAATTGTTCCATTCAAATTTGATATGTTAGTGAAAATGGTAATAATTAGCAACGTCAAAACTGTTTCTGGCGTCGTAATTTCTGTAAATACTTGTATAATGTCGAAAGCGATACTATTGTACATCTTCTAAACCTATTGGGTTTAAAATGCAATTTCAACAGTAACCGGGCAAAAAGGATTCATGTAATTACGTTGGATATTTTAAGAGAATGGTAATAACGTAACAGAATCTGTTTCTAATGTCGCTATTCCTGGAAACACTAAATCAGAGACACCGATTGTCGTTAGCTCTGTTAGCTATTAGATTAAGACGACAATTATGTCTATTTCATTTAACGCTGTTGATGCCAAATGAGAATAGGGACAATAACGCCAAGAAACTGTTCACTGTTCGCTGAGGCGAAGGACATTGGGATAAAGCTAGTCTAACATTTAGATTATGACACAATATTGAAAAGAATATTAAAAAGAGCCTGAAAATCCCATTTCTCATGGTTTCCTTTTCAATATTTAATAAAATGTTATTTTCAGAATAAATACTTTTTTTAGTCTGAGTGTAAGATTAGGGGAAAGCTAATATAACGAAAACCGTGAACTGCGTTCATTCCACCGACAGAGGACCTCCAGTCTGATTGATTAAACCCGTGAACGGAATGGGCCTGCAAATGGACATGGTCAGCATTAGGGGAGGCGTGACATGAGTGGGACATTGTGCACTTTTTTAAAATTCTGACATTGGATACATGATTTTTAAAACGATTAGATTAGAAACATGAAAGCCGCATAGTTCTTATGTGCCTGATGATCTTAATGTTGAATAGGTAATGTTGAATACCATGTTAGATAATCTGGAGTTGATGTTCATAAGTCTCCCTGTATAGGAAAACAGGACTTTGGTAATTCTGCAGAGTCTCCATATGCTTCTTCATGACGGTGCGTAAGAACTACAAACTTGGTTACATGTAACATGAACTGAGTAAAAAGAATCAGCAGTCACAGATATAGCTTTTACATCTACCTATTCTCATTTACATATAATAACTTTCTGTATGTGCTATCTCAAATTATGGAATAATCATTCTGTTTTCAGGCGTGGACGTGATGACCAGGATGTAACAAGCTATGACAATACATAAAGGCGAGGTGACAACCACCCCTATGGAGCCCCACACACATGCATTGTCCGGGTCAGCCATGTCCTCGTATAAAGTGGACAAGCTCGTGAGTCACGTGCAAGTGCGACAAACAGTTACACGCACATTATCCCCTTTAAAACTAATGCGGCCCCTAACACAATATGAAACCCAGTCCGGTTTTAATCACGGGATTTCTCTTTTTCAATAATCCATGACTTGCCTGAAGATTTTTGACTGGGTTTTCTTCTGGTCGTGTAAGCCACACCAGTGTTTGTAACACGAACTTAAAATTGAATGTTTCCGATCGCCATGAACATTCCACATTAATACATGTCACTTGCGATCAAGAACGGTCGACTGAACGCACCAGGGGTATCTGTCTTGCGCAAGCGAACATGGAGGTCGGCAATTAATCTAGGGGATTTCTGAAATGGGGGAAGGGGTTTGAGGGGGTTCGGGGGGACAACATATCGATGAACGCGCGTCCCCGCAAGCTTCACTCTCCAGATTACACCGACTTCATTCCTTCGACGTCCGGCACAGTGATGTTGATTTCCGTTTGTTAAAGAAGTGGAGGATTTTGACTTGGAACCAACAAAGAATATTGATTATCAGCCTTGTCGTTTGTCTGGCGTTAAAAACACCTTTTGACACGGAATGAGATTCAATGTGGAGCTATTCTGTAGAGAACTATCCAACACAATGGAATCCTTATAAGAAATGGAAACCGAGTTCTGCCAGCTGCTGTAGAGACGGTGAAGAAATCAGATAACATAACTAAATTGTCAGTTACACTTGAAAACAAGTCGTGTATACCGTTTCCATATTACGTCAAGCTTTCTGAAATGCAGTTATGGATTGAAAATTAAATTATGAATAGCCTGCATTAAATAAAGACTAGATTTTTAGTCAAAGCTCTCAGTGTTTTAATTTAACATTAGAGTAGTGCTACCTATTTTCGTAAACTTTCAATTATAGTATCTTGACCTAGTGTCGAGTACTCAGTACTGATATGATTCAAAATTATGTATTAACTTTAATAACGAAAAAACGTTTAATGATTTTCAACGACATTTGCCGTATGATATACATGTATACATGTACATGTATTCTGATATTGGTATCATGCCCGTCATCTATCAATAGATGTATACATGTATAGTATGTATAGTATGTATAGTATGTAATCTTGAGAACTAATTTTAAAACAGTTATTACCGACAAATCCTGCACAAGCTTTTGACGTCAAATAACCAATGTTACATCTTGGATCACACTGTCTGCAAAAGTACAGATACTTTTGTACTAGTTTTTTTGTTTGTTTTTGTTCTTGTCCCGTGCGGGATTCGAAACCCACCCTCAGAGTCAGGCACCAATCGCCAGCACTGACTGTCCAAACAGTTTATCCACTCGGCCTCGGCCTCGGTCAACGCTCTACCTTTCTGTGTTTCAACTCATATCATATCCACCCCCCTTGTCATGCTTGCAGCGTCTGATATCCCAATCTGCCTCCGACAGGTAGACAGATAGCTAGCTACCCAAGTGTACACAACAGCTTATGTTCACACCTCCCTATATGTTAACATGTGTAGCAGATGTGATCTGTGTGTACTGATGAGAGATAGATTGCACACTCCGGTAATCTATTGCCTCATCAGCTGTGAATCCTGCACTGGGAACTCTTAAACCAGTTTTAACAACCCCTCGTATCTTTCTGCTTTAAAGTTTAAAAATTATTAATAGTTAAATGTTCACCCAGATTCATTTTCTAATTTATCTCTCGGGTTCCCTGATAACGGTTATGATAACGTGTTTTATTGTTGAAAGAATTAAGACACCTGACCTGAAAACAGTGCTAGCCTGCATTGATTGTACATCATTTGTGGGATTTCAACTAATTCCACAGACATATGAACGGGATAGGAATATCAAATGTGAAATGCTTTTAACATCATTGATGTTGAAACAAGAAATGTTTTCCGCACTTGTGGTTTAATTTGTTTTCAAAGAGAATCCGCAGTTACGTCATCCTGGTATGGTGTCTCGTTCAAGTGGAGCTTCAGAGCCCAACTTTCGTTATCCTAGGTGTAATTTGAAATGAGCGAAGCTTTTTTTTATATCATGGATGTTACAACAAGAAATACTTTAACGATTTTGTGGTTTGTTTTTAGGTTTACTTGCCATGTTTTTTTCTTCAGCTAAACAGCTCCCGAGTTAACCTCCTCTGGCTGTAGTTGTAGATGTACTGACATATAGTGTGACTCACAGTCAGGTTTTAGAAAATACATTTTCACCTAAACTTTACCCAAAAGTCGAAATACAGTGTCCTCCTGAAAGGTTTTACCTGAGGATTCTCATTTATTTGACGTTCCATTCCTGTAATGCTAAGGAACTGGTATTTTAACATGAATAGATAAATTAATCAAAGGTTTTTAGAGCTTTTACCATTTTTCAGATTACCATACTATCATACATACTATTATACAAATTAAGGTATGTGTACGTGTACGATAGAGAAGTTATAAATTACCGTCTCCAAACACTATCAACATCTAACGACGTAAAAACATTTGCATACATCACTGAAAGGAAACATCTGTCAAGATGATAAATGTTCTCTTAGTAAAAAACGCCATCTATTTTTTATGATAATTGTGATGCGAACAAAAAAGAACCATTTTTCGGAAATCAGATGTAAAAATCGTCCTATTATCTGCATCAAGGTTATAAAAATATCATTTTAGCCATTACGTGACACATCGGAGATGAAATATAAGCTCCTGAATACATGAATTTCAGAGATAATGAATACATTTTTTTTATATAACATCAATTAAATAATTTGTATTATATTCATGATTTCAAGGTAATGTAAAAAAAATAAGGATCTCTTAAACAAATCAAATACAATGTGTAAAAGTTAAAGGTTCATGGTTTATGTTTTAGATATTCTTAAAAAATGACATACTGAAGATTAACTTTCATATAAGTTCATTTCCGACCGGTTTCATAACATAGTGTTCATCTATATATATATATATATATATATATATATATATATATATATATATATATATATATATATATATATATATATATATATATATATATATATATATATATATATATATATATACAAAACCAAATTCAAACTTCAAAGGGAAACATCTAACAGCACTATCACATCCAGTCATCATCTAACATGTAAGTATCCACCAACATAAATCCAAAAACAGAAATAGAAACATCCTGGAAGTTATACATAATTATGGTAAAATGATTAATGTTCACAGGACTAAAAACTTCTTCTTTTTAAAAAAAAGAAAGATCGGTGTTATTGTACGTCAAACAGACAAGTATTTTTCGCAAAGAGGTGCTAACATTCTTTTTTTTTCAAAATCCATGATGAGTAAACACGTTTTTTCCGACCCAGCACGTAACGTTGTTTGGGGCCTGTAGAAACAAAGAGACGTGGGCAGTGTGAAAGTGGAACTCGTCTAGATCCATCATAGCACATCAGTACAAAGAGATGCCTCGAGTCGTAGGAAGTAAATTTTTATTCAGGCATCTCAACAACGAAATTTTCAGCCTGTCTGACAGGCCCCACCGTTATTTTTCCCTAATATTTCATACTGACTACAGAATGAGTATCTTGAAAAGTTTGTATTGCATAAACTGTCGGTCAGTTATTAGCCTGTCTCCTCTTTTATTAAAAATATCTCCAAAGTCGTTGTCATAATTGATGACACTGCTCGCAATTTCGGGAACTTGTTAAGTTAATTATCTTCTGAATTCTCCTATTCTACCAACGTTTTACTGGAATAATAAGCAAATGTGTTGATTTGTTTTTGGAATGTATTTTAACCGCACCTAATTCTATCGTAACTTGTACAGATAAACCGGAAATTTATATTAATTTGCACCACGTGTGTCAAAAGATAGGGTTTAAGAGGCGAAATGTCAGCCAGGAAACTGATGAAGAAGTCTGTTCCCTATTACAAGTAACATACACCGCACTCAATCTTACAACCAGATGCCTTGCTTGTGGCCAAGATGTTCCTCAAACTCAACTTGCCGTGTCACGAGTTGGTAATTTAATCAGTCGCGTGGCATGTGTGTAAAACATAAGCTGTCGCGTGGCGAGCTGTGGCTGACATGTTCTCAAGATGGTGGCCTGATGGAAGCTTTTTTGTGTCGGCTCAGCGCTGATGGTTGATTGAGATTGGAGAGTAACCTCCGGCACACTTCTAGCTCAACTTAGGTTTCTGGTGAAATTGAGGATGAAAATGTGATAATGAAAATAAAATAAAGATCAATTTCATTTACAAATGATACAAAGGCACAGTCATAATATAGTGTTTATTGCATATTTTAACATATGCTTGTGCTTCATGAAACTGGCGAGATTAAATGTATAGTTTCTTGAAGAACTTTCATATTTTTACGTGACTTTATGTACTTATTTTGAACATAAAGAAAATCTCACCCATGTGTCACCTGATAAAGAATATATCAAACTATATTATAAAGTTGCAAACATCCGGGGATTTCGATGATACATGATTGTATCACTCTGTAAGGTATATTCCATATCAGGCATATCATAGCGTTATCAACTTATGTGGAACAAAGTGTTACTAATGTGTTGATCATATACATTACATCAGAAAGTTTAATTAAAATTCATCTGCACCGTTCACACCCCATAACTAATTGGTCTCGTATACGAGTGCAGAAACCACGTTCCACCTATCAGTTACGTTTGTTTACAAGCAGCGTCTAATTGTTCCAACTCTATTACAGGTGACACACTAAAGCAACGTGTACTCATCTACCTGTACTTCACATCTACCTGTACTTCACATCTACCTGTTCACACAGACTTATCATGTCTACATCAACACATCTGTTACATATTAGTTACGTATTCCGTTACAATACTAACATGTAAGGCACTTCACCTCATTAGATTCTGATCTATCCCAAGCATTTGCATATGTCAGATGTTTAGCCCACAACCGGAGAGTACAAAAGACGCGTTATAACAATACACTAATACATTTTTCTAATTTGACATATAATACATTATGATTTAAGTTATGAAGTATGATTATGTTCATGGTATTCTTGAATGCCTTTATATTTAAGACGAATGTCTGCTACCTAATTAAATATCCAACACAACCTAAGAGTGAGACGGACTTAAATTCATAATTTATGATTTATAGTTAATAATGTAATTTAAGTCCGTGATAGTGATATTATCACTTATAAATAAAAGGATCATAAGATCATTAACATTATACAACCTCTGACTCAATCTGTCTGTCTCTCTTTCACCTCTACTTGTGAGAATGAACTGTACATGTTGGTGCAAGAAACGTATGTCACATTACACATTTATCATAATTGAAACCTTGTACGTTGGTTTAAATGACTTTAAGCAATAAGGTAGCATTGGCAATCTGTCTGAGTGGTTGACGTTAACAGTAACGAACCTTAGTGCAACAGTAACCTTTTATACAATAACCTCCTTGGCGACGTCAGAGAAGCTTGAAGCAACAACCTTTCTGTTCTAATTCAACTAAAACTCGTTTTTCTTTATTTTCGAGATGCATGCGAGAGCTCGTTATTTCAAGCCGATTTGGTTTCAACCTTGAAGATTAAATCCCTAGTTTTTTCAGCTGAGAGTTCGTTAAATGGGAACAGCGATGCAAGGCAAGATGCAACAGATCGCATTAGATTAGAAAAGCGCACCGTGTCTCCAGGCCTTGTAAAAGATGAGCTAGACTTACTCTGGACGTTTAGAACACAATGTTGACAAACTATCAAATATTGAACATGTTCACAACACTTGGAGAACAAGATAACATTCCATACATTAAATGTTGTGTTCAATGTTAACGCATTGGAGGACACAAACTGTTTTGAATGACTCCAAGTCCTAAATGGATGTTTCCAAATACCGTTGCACGCACTTATGCTTTAGGATTCGTTTTTCAATCCAACGTATATTCTTTATTGTAGGTAAACGATCAGTAATAAGAAAGTAGAGGATTGAAGGTGCGAGATTTAGAAGCTTTCAGTGAATCATAATTTAGAGCAGAGTAGGCAGTATTTCAGCCATAATCGGTGTGGAAGAAAATAAGCCATTCTCTGTAAAGCTGAGTACTATAAATATCTGGAGATCCTTAGTCCTACACTATGACTGTGTACAAAAGAGCCTTTAAGACAGTCTAGGTCCTTATTCAGCAAGTCTAGATAAACTGAATACATATGGAACTGCATGGTTAAGTGTTGAACAATATATAATCATAAGGATGAAGGTACAGACATTTTAAAAAATCCATGGACTAAATTTTAGTCTGGGAGATCCTCTCCGTAGGTTTATGAAACAGGGAGTATTTAGAGCGAGACTACTAAGGACTGTGAGAGAGTCTAGGGCTAAAACATTAATTAAACGATTTTATTGTGTGTAAAGTCACGATCATCATTCCAGTATAATGTAATTATCTTATAATGAGATTTACCTTTTTTGTTTTCATTATCTTAGCAGGGAAGCATTTGAAAATTGAACACAAATTGTAATTCGATGAAAATCTGATTACAAGACTAAGAAACAGGCTATTTAAACCTACATGTATATTCTGTGACCATTGGTCAAACAACAAGGGGATATACAAGTGTATATATATGAGGAAGTGTCTTTGAGTTTAAAAATATCTTCCCAGGTTTTCTGCAGTTTAATGCAATTTACTTCGTATGTCTTGTGACAAAACGAAAACATGCTAGAGAAAAACTATGAAGCACAAGGTATTGACATTCAGGACTTTTCACAACAGAAATTTCAACAAAAAAAATCATTTTTAAAACATATGTTCATACTATACGCGTTGAAATAATAAAAGTGCAAAATATTTTCCTTGTTTTATTCACATTTTACAGGGAAATTTAGTTTCAGTCTAACGATAAGTTTTATACTTCGCACTCATAAAGGCATGAAATGAACTAAAGCGACAATCAGATTTTCTTCATTATTCTAAGAGGCTGTTAAATCTATTAACACAGCCGTCGCGTGGTGCCGATTTCAGCAGCAGTAACAAAAACAGCTAAAATTGATATTCTTTAAATTTTTTTAACTTAAATCTGAAAGCGTTGCCATGGTTTCCTTTAATGTTTATTTCGTACCCTGGAAGCGTGCGGCATGTCACGAGTTCGGGTTTCCACTTCTTATCATCAGCTTGTTATTGAAGAGATTATTACTGTCAGACATGACAGGCTTTAAAAACACATACCGTATTTGGTCCTTTAAAAGCTCAAGAAACATATTTTGGAAATCCATTACAGTTAAGAATGACATTTTGATTTTACTTCCAGAAATAACCCGGTATTACAAATCGATCTTAGCCTTATGATCTCTTTACAACCAGTAACGAGGTTATGGCTGATGTATAATCGTTGGTAAATGGAATTGCATGCATCAAGTTTGCCGTTTTACAAAATGATTTAAGCCTATTTTTTAACATTGGCTACATTTGATCGCGTCTACGATCAGTCAATGAAACGACATACATGTTTTGAACGTTGAAGCTTTCTTTCGGTTCAATTGGAAACCAAAAAGCGACTATATTGTACGTACCCTTTGTTAAGTGTCGCTGAAATTCACATATAATTCAAATGAACGTTCACCGCGATGTCAACATTAGGTTTATTTTGTAAATGTCTTGATAAAAGAGCGCCATGTTGGTGCTTCTGGGTTAACATCAGGCACAATAAAAATTGCATGTCTTGTAAATAACGTAGACACTTCTGGACGGATTAAATGGCGTCAATATCTGTCACCTATAATAAACTTACGACAGACTACACATTATAGATATAAATTTCGGAGACATCGTAATCATGATTTTGTAATAAATAATTACGGAGAAAGGCAAGTCTAACCGCCTTCACAAAATGTTTCCAACTTGTTATGTGTGTCATGCCGATGACATTATCTGCTACTTGAGTTGAGGTACTTGTATCTCAACCATTTGGTTTCAATGTGAAAGACGAACACGTCAGGTTTTCCATTTCTTTGAGATACCATATGGCACCATAGCAATACAGTACTTCATAAATATTCCCTTTGAAGTAAATGATCCATCCTCATCAGAGCCAAGGATTTCATTACCCAAGAGAGGATGCTCACTCTGGAGAATAAAAGCAGGAAGAAATTGAGCATTGTTGTTACTTGTGTGTCATTGTTGTTACTTGTGTGTCATTGTTGTTACTTGTGTGTCCATTAAACCTGACAGAATGAATGGATGTATGAACTTTACAAAACTGTTAATATAATCAAATATACTATTACATTTACCGTTGATTATGGCAATAACATGAAACATATGTAACCAACTTAAGCTTAAAGTTTATTCCATAACAATCTGAAACCAAAGATACAAAGCATACAATAATTGGATAACACAATGATGACTAAATCCTGGAATGTGATACTTTCATCTTTTATTCATATATGTATAATCAACACACTCCGAAGCACGGCGTATTTTTATGCATGACTTCCCATTGCATAGTAACTGGTGTCAGTCTCTTGATCAAATCATGTCGCAATGTAATCTGCGCAGCAGAGGCCGAGTACCTGTCAAGCTCCAATTAGCAACGTCGTTCATCAATACGTTCAAATTGAAACGCGGGGCTGCGATATCTGCTTTGTGAGTCAGAGCCCAGTCCACTTTCAACTCGTGAGAATATTTCTTCATTAAAATCCCTCGATATTGCGGGTCAGAGCAACAAAACGAACTTTTGGCCTTTCCAATATTTTGAATTAATTCATGTCAAATATTTAAGCGAGTATGGATTGTGAGTCACGGCTTGCCCCTCTGTGCTCTAATTAAACCTAATGAAGCCGAAAACGATTGGATTTTATTTTCATCTAATAAAACGAGTTATGCACTTTGCGGGTGGCCATCGTCCATATTAGACGGTCGTTTGCGTTCATATCAATTTTGCAATTTTCCAAACGTTACCTTTACCACAAAGGTTTTGTGATACTTGACGAAATAATGAGATAAAATTCCTTGATATAAATTTTCACACTCTTAAAATCTAACATTCGCATAAGCGTGTTTCAAAGTTACTACTAGCCCAATGAATTTGTACTTCCATAAACTGTTTCAAAGTCTAATTCGAGAAAACACAATCGTTCATGAGAACAGATAGCAAAACTAAACTAGACTATCAGATCTATCAAAACAAACTATTTATAACATTTACAATTCTGAATGAAAAACGGTAATTCTATTACTTAAATAATTCAAGAAAGAACTGAACACTCTTTGAAGTCATACAGGCTCAAAAGAAATGAATGAAATTAATCAATATTATTGTTAACATTGGATTGCCATTTTTCTATGAGACTTCACAAAGTCTTAACATCATGTTGCTATGATCATCAATATGAATATGACTTCTGTCAGCTAAATGGACTAAAATCAAGAGTAATTTTCAATTTGATTTTAAAGAACCAATCGGAAACAAAATTCGTTCAAACTTGCAAATCATCCTCTTTTGTTTTGCTATCAACACATTTTCCAATGTAAAGACATTAACAGATATTGTGTAATTGTAATTTTGTTTCACCACCGCGCCCCTCTTTACTTCTGTTTACTACATGCTTCTTACATGTAGGTGGTTATCTAAGAGGAAACAAACTTCCAGAAGATGTCATTCACGAAGTTCCTCATAAAAAATATTCTCAGACAATCGCTGCAGAGTAATTGAAACGTTTCAAAGAAATCATTGCTGATGCATCTTACAGCAATGTTACCAATCAACCACCCCCCCCCCCCCCTCTTCAAGTCAAGAAAATTCTCTCAGATACTGATCCCCAATCAGGCACATTTACACTGTGTTTTTATCTGCCTCTCTTGTCCAAGATTCTGGCTGTCAAAGATCAAGCAAAAACGAACCTATGACTCACTGAGTAGTCCCCTGTTTGGAATAGCGATTAGTTCCTTAAACAGTTAATGTAGCGAGTTCTATTATCCGTGTAACAGCGTCATGTCAGAACGTCTAATGGCAGATAAAAACCAGTTTAGCCAAGGGGAGGCAACTGGTGTTAAGAAGGGATGAGGTTAATTTCCTTTCAAGTTCTCTTCAAGAAACAATGATCAGGAACCTCATAGAGGCAGTTACCAGTCTTGGCAACGAGTTTGACATTTCTAAGATATTTCATCCGAAATTGACATTTACAAACTCTAACACAGTGACCATTTTATGAGCTTTCTGCCTTTTATAAAGACGCTGAGATACATTTCAAGATTGGTAAACAATAGTCGTATCGAGCGGGTTTAGCACATTTCAATATCTTTAAATGATAATTACAAAATGTCCCCTTGTGACTTAACATGCCTTCTTTCTTTAAAATGGATTTTGTCCTCATAAGGACACTTCAAGAAATATTTCTATATTATCACATTATGACATTTACAAAACCTTCGATGTTTCGGATTTCTAGAGCTTTTCGAATTTCTAGAGCTTTTCTCCCTTCAATATCAGTGTCGTGTTAAACATTTACAGTTAATGACTTCCAGAATTAAATCTTAACAAATCTTTATAACTTGTTGGTAATATAAGCTTCAGTGTGAGGAAACGTGATTCCTTCAACAAGAGATTGGCAATTTTCTTCTGATACATCTCATGTTTAAGAATCAATATCAGGGCGAGAATTTCAGTGCAGATAATTAGTTAGTGTTTTATAGGTAGTGTTGAGATGATTCTACCGGATACTAACTAAACAGTCATATATACAAGCATTTAAATCAAGATATAAAAGAAGTTTAAAAAAAAAAGAAATAGACGATTGAGATACTGGATTTCAATTCTAATATATTTCAACATATTAGTTGTTTTTGATATTCTCATTTGACTGAATTTTGATTTTATCAATCTGTCGTTTCGATTTTGGCTCTTTTTTGGAAAAATTGATGGCCTACCAATGGTCCGATTAAAGATGCATGGTATTTCTTTCTTTTTCATGATGTTTTTTAAATTTTGCTGCTCATTTAACTAACAAACTAACTGTAAAACTATTTTTTTTATAAACCCAGCTGGTTTTAATTAAAGTTGCCTGATATCCTACAATCTGATATTATGCAATCTAAATAAATGTTAATCATTTCAAATTATTAGTCATACAAATATCACCAATTTCAATTTCAGTTTAAAAACAGTGATCACCAATTCCAATTTCAGTTTAAAAACAGTGATGACTGTTGTAATTCAGCCATTAACCAATGAATATGAAGACCCGTCTGGACTGTCACTTTCGTAATAAGACTTATTGTATCTCTTCCAATGGATATAATGATCAGTGCGAGTGCTACTTAAAACACCGGAAGTTGTGCGCTGTACCGGAAGTAGTTTTCAGAAGAGCCCTCGAGCCAACCTTCTTGAAAGTAGTTCCGGTTGTACTGACATGGTGATGACTGATTATATCCTTGTAATGGTTTTCAATTCAATATGAAACTGATTTCAAATTTCACTATTTTTCTTTTCACTTATCAATGTCGTCCCAAAGCATGACCTTGTAATTAGGTCAATGCAGACAGAGGAATAGGCATATTTACATTTACATTACAAATAGTTATTGCCAGAATGTGACAAGTGAATCTGACCGATGTGTAACACTGTAATATGACATACACTGAATACATATTTTTAAGAATATAAGATGTTTGACAAACATAAGACGTCTGAGCCTCAGTTTATACTATATGAACACTGGTGTAGTAGTCAGCATGCTGGCCTCTCGAACTCACACCAAAGGTGAAGACAGCAAAAATAAATAAAAAAATGTGTGACCTGGGTATCATACTGGGTTGTGTCCCTTGGCAAGGCACTTCATCCATATGACACTCGGTACATACAGCTGTTTAAAAAATTTCCCGAACACAGGAAGTACGAACGTACCATTCTTTCAGGGTAATGATACAAATTGTTCGCTTTGGGTATGTTCATGTATCGAAATAGCGCTATACAAGTCTAATTGGTATTATATGTGACTTATAACGTATTATATTTCAAACATTATCTGTAAAAGCGCGTACTCAATGAAAAAAGAACAATATTGAGGGTGAAGAACAGGCACTCAACAAATTTTAATATATTTTATTCTGGACAGTGACTTTAGTAGACTACTTAAGCAGGAGCTAATTCCTAGTGTTGCATACAAGGCATGAGGATGAGATACGTCTTCAGCTGCCTTCATGCAATTCACACACTTCACAGCTTCATTATTCCAATCAACAATCCTTCCGATATGTCATTGTTGATTTTTGATTATGTGTTATTTGGACACAGATGTTTATTCAAAGAAATAGTAATGGTTAAAAACATGATGTCAACGAAACTTAAAACATTGAGCTTTTTAAAAGTTCTGATATTATTTTTGTTTAATGTAAAGCAGAGACTTCAAGATAACAATCTTTTAAAGATATTTCACCTAAATTCGTCAAAACAAACCCAACACGTAAGGACCTCCTTTGATGTATAAAGCACGTGTTGTAGGTGAATGTAGGTAGTGTGTGAGGTAGGTTGTTATATCTACCACATACCTTTCGTGATGTCCCGCACTCTAACTAGCTTACTTACTGTCTCAAAATCATTTCTCTTTATAGAGGCGAACGACGAAAAGTCAAAGACGCATTATTTGAACTGTCTTCGTGTTTTTATAAACTTCAAGTATTTTAGGGATCTGTGGGAAGGACAGTTGTTAAATGAAAATTGTTTGAGAAAATCGTGAACCCGTCGTCGGCGAATTTGCCATTTCAGGTGCTGGGGTATGTTTGAAATTTGACTTGTATGCCACTGGTGTTACTGAATTAAAAGTATATTTGTGAAGCTATATATTTTTGAACGCTTTTACGAGAATGTGTCGACATGCATTATCTTTTTATAAGATACAATCCTTTGAATAATATTGAACTAACAAAAACTCTTGAACACACAGACACCCTATATGTTGTTATGTTGCGTATAACTATGGTTTAACTGTAAAAATCAATCAGTATTGATGCAACTCCTTAGAGTACAGTAAGTATTGATTAGATTTTTTCTGAACAATTTCGGTTCGATTCACAAAAAACAACAACAAATGCCTAGCCCCTCTTTCCTTCAACCCAACAAGGAAGATCAAAGATAATAGTTTTAGTTGGCCAGGAGTATGAAATACCCAGCTCTCATGATCAATATTGTACGGAAGTTATTAAAGGTAATGGGACGAAGGTTGCTCATTTATCTTTGAAGTTCCGTTGGATGTCATCATTAAAGACGAGTAATGCTATCAAATTACTGATCATGATTACACACTTTATGAGTATAAATATAACATGGCAAGTCGTTATCTCGAAATAGGCCATACTGGTGTGTCGTGGTTATATTGCACTCGTGAAGCAATATTGGAATCAAAATCAATCTCACCCTAATGTGTTCACATGACATTGTTTTCACAAGACGTCCAGGACGACTTGAGATATTTTGTTCAGGACGTGTAAAGTGATGGTGGCAGGCGGACTGACAATCTGAGCCCACTTCCACAAAGCACCCCCAAATTGATAACCTTGTGTTAAAATCCTTTTTTTAGCCTTAGGGGGCTATGATGAAGTGGTCCATGTTCATGTATAATATTTTCACCTTAATTCATCTCAAGTGGAATCTGGATATTTCTAAACAGCAAGTCTAGATACGGGGCCGAAAGACGTTGTAAATTCCTGTTTGTCATATCTTAACTACCAATATTTAATGAAACTGCCATTTTCTTATAGATTATTAAAATTCGTGTATTCTTAGGTGTCAACAATTAATCGTGTCTAGCAAGTAGACTAAACACTGACACTAAACAAGACTGCATGCGATTATTACTTGTTAAAGATATATCTAACCGTTCTTTCTTTCAATTATTCATTTATTCATTCATTGATTCACTGATTCATCTTTTTCTTCTATCATTTACTAGTAGAGTTAGTAGTAATTCTTTGATTATTATATTCATTTATTTTAAACTTCTTCTCTCATTTTCCTTCATTTACAGATTTGTTATATTCATAACTTAAAATTCATTTATTTAGAAACCATTCTTTCCTTTTCTTCTAGATCACTAATCTCTTTCATTCATTCCTTGATAAATATCAACATTGCCATTGTTTCAACCGCGAGGTATATTAGAATTCAACAAGCAGTTGCTACGCTATGTACAACAGATCCATTCAGTCAGATTGCCATAGTTCCCACAGTCAAACTACGCAATGGTCACGTAAAGTTCTAAAGCACAATCAATTCATTCAACGTTATTCCTTCATTCATAGTCCCCTCGTCGTTTCCATAAACAAACATACTCATAGCATTCTTCATCGAAATGATAGGACAGGGCAGATAACTAACACTCAATGAAGCATGTCATTAAGGTATGCTGAAACAATGATTAATATGAAAGTCCATTGAAATCGTGGGAAAAGTTTGAATCGAAGCAAAACATTTTAAGAAAACCACGCCCAATCAAGAAGGCTTCTTCCGGTTGATTCACTTGCGCACCGTGACAACGTAGATGTACATCTGTGGCGTCATCACCAGTTCAATGCCAACTCGTGCCTGCATGGTTACCCGTGGTTGTTTGTAAATTTGTTTAAAATGTCATCTCTGATTAAACACTGATCGAATTCTGAACAGTTACCCTTGTATCGTTTAAATAATCGGCATTATTTTGTAACAATTTCTAAACTTCGAAATGCCTACATCAATTGTGCGACTTCATAACGCTATACTATTGCATGTTCCGTATGTAGCTTTTACTAATTCTGGTAAGATATCTGGTAATCGTTTCTTCGGCCCGGTAGTGTGTGCACGTACGACCCCGTCAACTTCAAAGACATATCGATTTATATCTACATGTATGTACCTATATCGTCTTACAATAAGTAACATTCCATATTATAAATTTAGGATAACCATAACAATATTTAGCGAGCATGTTGACTGATATTATGTTTAGAAACGTCAGTGATATTGATTTTCAGAGTAAATATAAACGGAGTAGTCATGATCTATCGATTTCAAGGTAACAGGTGTTCTTATACAAGCACGCTCAAGTAGGTTTAGTCGTAGATATATACACATACACTACATAGCTTAATTGTTATCACAGGTGACTCACGTGTTTACCTGTAGGGCATGTTGACACATATATAGGTAGATATATGGTTGTGTGGTTGTTGTGACGTCAGTATTTATTGATCACAGAAATGTCCACAGAGCTCTCTCGAAAGATGGAGAATGATCCTAAATCGTAAATGATATTAGAACATTCCACTAAATTGATTTAAAGATTACGGAAATAAGGGAAAAATTAAATTTCATATATATTTGATAGCGATTTATCAGGTACTGAACATGTTGTAATTCAACACAATATTCTAAGAACTTAATTGCTGTTCCTGTAATAAGAGGATTTACTGGAAAATTGTTATAAACCATTCCCATTGTATAACAGTACAGCAAATATACATATAGTACAGGAAGCATAACATGGCATATTCAATTTCCTTATCAACACCAGAGCTACATGTATATGGGTGATACAATTCATATACTCGTACTTCGTGATAATGCAATAACTATTATGGTATGGAAATCCACAGGTGTTCCTAACAAACACGTATTAACATAATACATACTGGAATTACGATAATCAAAATGCAATTATTGAGTATTATTATTTTATTAAAGATATTCCATTCTTGACCACATTAGTATTTTATTTCATTGTCAATCAATTAATTAGTCTTGCTTATACAACATAACTACGAATCTACATCAATCACATAAGATCATCACATTTCGAATTTGATATCAAAATAACACACTGTGAACAGTGTAAATACTGTACATCATCTTCCTTGAGGTCTTATTAACTTTTTAAGAGAGATATTCACTTCACATTCACGAGTTTTGCAAGATTATCCAATGTCGTCTTGAGTTAACAAGGATACGATTGTGTGTATCATAATGCTATCATTGTATGCATATGACAGCATCTAAATGACATCAACCAAGCGTAGAATATACACATTCAATAATAACAAATAAAACATGCGAAGAATAAGATATTTACTCAAGCAGAGTCATTGATATGTCATGGTTGGTTCATTGCAATACGAGTAGGAATGTACAGTTTGTTCATTAACCATTGGAGGTATGCCATAAGTTTAGACGTTATTGTGAGCATATCGTGAGTATGGGTCTATCAATGTTGCGTAATAGCAAAGAACAAAGCCACCTTGACGTTAAGAGAGTTTTAGTGTTCATAAAGGCACAGCGTGGACCAGTCACCGAGTACATTGGGTACTGCAAGTCGTTTACCGAACGTTATACAATGAATGTAGTCACGAATGGTATGTTTGAATTAAAACTCCCTTAAAGTGTGTATATAATGACATGAATGGTGTAGTCACGAATGAAATATTTGAATTGAATGAACATGTAACTAATATACATTTAACTGGGTTCAACCCATCATAAAGTACACAATTTGTCTAAAGTGTTATCTAAATAAATATCAATTCGAAAACAAATTTTAAAATCAACCTCAACGAACAGATTCTCAAATAGTCATGCTTGCTTTAGGAAATATCAATGTTATATTATATATCTGATTTGCTCTATACCCTCCAATATGAGAAACTGTAATAGACCTTTTAAGGATACAAATTACGAAATATATGATGGACTGATACAAGCAGTCCTATGAATATCTTACATAATATCAACGTGTACATTCCAGCCATAGCTTTTAGAGCTGTCATCGTTATACATAGGAAAGTGTTTTACAACACTCATAACGTCTCGCCCATACCTTATAAGTACTTATTTTATCTCTTTTTAGCTTCGTTCTTGTTATAATTGCTCAAAAAGATAATATGAGTTTCAAGCTATTATTTACATGGTATAGACAAAGTTAAATCAAGAGAACAGAATTCTGTGTAGCGTCGTTCAAAGCAGGGTATATCCGAGTATTCATTTAACTAAAAAACCAATGTTCATTGTTGCTCCATTTTATGTGTCCTTACTTTCATGATTTTATAGCTAAATGTCTCTTCGATCACTATAAAACTTTATTCTGTTGATGACGCTAACAAAGTTAATTATTAAAATGTCGTAAAATTTAGATAATTTCACTTAATTAAAAGCTGAAATGCTCTCCAAACCCTGTATTTGATCAATATCACAATTTTCGTAATTTTCCTTCCATAATTTAGCCCTTATAGCAATTGATTATAAGGTTCATATTATTTCAAAGGGACGACTATTAATCTAATCAATGAAAAGGAAACAATTTCCTTAATTCTTTTGTCAAGAAATGTCCCTTACAAGCAGCGGCGATTGATCAAGGAAGAAATCTGAGACCATGGAATTAATTCATCAATCCTGTTTCACTCCTTTATGACAAGGTACACCTGTGTCAAACAAACTGAACTGGTAACTTCATATCTCTAACAGCTAATTCATGCCTTATAATTAAGAAATATAATTAATACGTGAAGGTATAACATATTAATGCAAATGGGTGGAAGAGTGGCAGGTAATGTAATTTAATTCAATATGTAACGACCTTTTCACCAGTTATCAACAATGTCATCAACAACTTCACACCTGTATACCTGTTAATTAACGAGGACAGTATAGATTGAAGGTATGGATATATTAATACGATGAAAGAAAGTGTTGCCATTCTAATTTTAATGTTGATTGTGGGTAACATTGAATTGTGATATGCCCTTGTGAGTATTATATGCTCAGTAATGGAAAAATGGAAAACTGAAAATATCAGATTAGTTTTCAATTAATCGATTTTTGTTTCAATAAACAATATTAAAAAAACATCTGAGTAAATATATGTTTATTTCATGTGATGGAAAAACTCATTTTCCAAAAAACTCTTCGTATTATCCATGTAAACACAATGTTTTACAACCAATTATACACTTTTCATATGATTAAATTTGATGGATTTAAAGAGAGAACAAAATGTACGATCAAATGACCTAAGCAGGTAACTCCATACCTATTAATGAGTTGTCCAGGTAACTCATACCTGCCCCAGGTGGACAGGTGTTCAAGGAAAAGTCATACATCCCTAACAAAGTCAGAGTGAATCAACTCGAAGTTGCCATTGGCAACGAATACCCTACAGGCAACTGTCTGTCTTCTCAATTTACCGACGAAATATCTTCATCCGCTTTGGTATTAATTAATCATCCGCATTCGTGAAATATTATGTCGATGTGATGTTTCACAATAATATTTGCAAAGGGGACACGTGATCTATTTCGCAATAAAATTGCCAAAACGTTATATGCATATTTCACAACTATTAGCCAAACTACTTGATGTAATATTTATACCATTGCCACTAGTCCTCAATATATGAAGTAAAACTAAAAACAGTTTAAAAAAACAACTGTAATCGTTAATTTCTTATAACATGTTTTTCATTATAAAAAATATGTTTTCGTGATGTAATGCAAGTCTAGCTTGTTTACAAAATAAAGAATCGTGATATAGACGTTGAACTTTACTTGTTGAATAGTAAGTGCGTGACCATGACTTGTACATAACCACTGCTCAGTACTGATCATGACTAATACTGGAAAGTCCCTTCGTAACCCAGAGGTATCTTGACATAACGGTAAATTTGTGCAATCCACTTATCCTCTAAAGACACTCCCTGTCCAATTCAGCATGAAATCTACACGTTAAAAACATCAATAGACGCCACAGGTAGCCGGATACAGGTACTTCAGACCTTTGTTTGAAAGAGTACGTTTAGGTGACCAATATACCGTACATTGTTCCCGGTAGCCATTAAACCAAGTTAGCTATTTATAATGATGTCTGCATTGGAAACTACAGCAGACGGATGGAAATGTGTGCTATAGACCCTTGATATCAGAGCTGTGCTTATGTTTAACAGTATATAATTGACATGAAATTGCAAATACAAGAACGGGAAAACTGAACGCAACGCCCGAACGCATCCATACCTGAAACATGAGTCATGTTGCTTGACAACAAGGGTACTACTTAACTCAGTGGGGTGGCACTCTGTCACTGGTTTATTGACTTTAGGGCAGTTAAAAGTTGCCCTCATCGCATTTATTGCAGGCAGATTGTGGTACATGAATAACTATTAGGACATATTTGTTTTCAAATTGCAATGACTTAAAAGAAACCTTTACAGTTAATGACAGTAAAAGTGTTTATATAGCGCCAATGTTAGACCAGAATGAACGGGTCGTGACGTTTACTTACATTGAATTTGATTGCCTGGTCTTGCATTGTGTAAACATAATTTGCCTTTTAGATCATATGAATTAAGCTTAAATTGCAACAGGAAAGTATTGAGGTCGTTTGTAACACAAACATGACTGAGACAAACAACTGACAGAAGAAAACGGAACAAATTGACTTGTCACATGATACTGTAAAATATTAAAATATATGCAAGATCCTTCAGCAAGTGTAGGGAGACAAGAGCGATAATAATAATTCAAACATTTAATCCAGTTTAAAGTACGATATTCCAATATAAACCAGACTGGCCAACCTCTTTAGAGAAAATTATGAGGAATTAGAGCAAGTCTAACTAATATAACAACCGTTGACGAAGAGAATACTTAACAAATATAATTAAGAGTAAAAGAAAATTGATCAAGTTAAGCTTAACTAAGACACGCAATTAAAGTATCCGTTGAAATGAAGTTTACATCAACATCATGGCAACAGTGACAACTATATTATGTAAAAGAATGCATACTGTGGTTAAGGTCAGACGGCTCTGACACCCCTGTGACAGTTATCTGATGACCCGCTAAAGAATTTCGGTTTATTTCGGTTCAAACAGTGAACTGCTATGTGAGAGACCGTCTCCAATGTTTATATGTACGCGACTGTCACACAGATAACGGTTGTGGACTCACTGTGTTTAATGAGCCAAGAGCTTACACGTCTTGATTGTTTGCCGAGCGTGATAAGTGTATCTGAAAGCCTTTTTGAAATCCTTATTTCGGCTTTGAATTCTGAAACCGTGGACAGCGACATAAGTAATAACTTAAATTTGTATTCAACTTGTAAACACTTTGAAAAATATTTCTGGCAACATTGATGCTCAGAAGAAAACACCAAAAATATAAATTACCAATGTCTTATAAATATTCATCTAAGATCTTAGTTCATCTAGATGTGCCAATTTTTCTGTACAACAGACCGGTTCCTTACGATTCTGGATTTACGGTCTTGCGCCTAGGAAGTAGTCCTACCTACACCAATGTATTCTAACATTTGAACTCTGAATTGTTTTTAAAAATAATATTGAAAAGGAGCCTTTTTGTTTACAGAAAATTCAATTTCTTACTGACTCCTGTCCAACATTTGATAAAATTGTGATCTTTTCAGTATAAATACTTTTTATCATATTCTGAGTGTAAGAATAACACCAATGCAAATACAGTACTTTAGAATAGAGAGTGACTGTCGAATATATAAGTATTATATCGAATGATATGACGGTACATACAACATACATTCTGCGTCCAATTCAATCACATACTGCCATAGCTAAAATTTGGTCAGATTTATTGAACATGTGCACATCTTGTGGGAGAAATCATGATCAGCGCATCGAATCCATCGACTTTCTGTCACATTCCGCTTCACCAATGTGGCGGACCTGTGTGGGGTCGGTAGGACATGTCAGTACATACACACACACTGACCAATGTCTGCTCTGATGTCTGGAACACTCTCGAAGGGGAAACAATCAGCAGGGTTACCATCAGATCCTCTGAACCATCGACTTTCTGTCAGTTGGTGCATGGATGCATGGTGCCTTCATCAACGTACATGTATAGGCGATTGTTAACAGAGGGATGGGAAGTATGTGGCGCTGAGTAACATGTCAGAATATTATTGCTCTAGTCTCCAGCATTGATTGCATCAGCTTACGAGTACCTATCATATCTGTCACCATCGGCATCCCGTTACTTGACACTCAACACTGATAACTTTTACTTTGATCATATTTGATGGTCGTATTGCCATGGAGAATGGAGAGCATTTTGAGAACAGTGTCAGATCATTAATGATATTTGTTAGATTATGAGCAAAATCTAAAGTTATTATTCAAGTTAACCCAAAACGTGGACAATACTATTTATCATCTACAAAATATATCAAATATTTGTTAGATACTGTTCAACAAGAAGCAAACTATTTACACTTACTTCATCAGACTGACTGTTTTTTTGCGGTTTGCTAGTTCCTTGATCAATACTATCTGTATCACATGTCCAGTAGATAGGCGTCTACATACGAAAAAAAGATTTGTTATTTCAAAATGATATTATTTACAACAAAAACGTCTTTAAACTTTAAAAAAGGTTTGTCCATGTATTATGTTTATATTTGAGAATACTGAAAACAAACATGTCAAACGAGGTCTTGACCTACACATTCTTTTCCGACGACGTCGATATATTCAATAATTATGGTTGGTCTTCTGGACGAGTATTTTGTGAGAGTCAGTATTTGGATTAGTAATTCTGAAACCTTATTGATCAGTGTCTCGAACACAGATCATGCTTTAAATGTGTCCGATAATTCTGTCAATTTAATTATATGTCTAATAATGGTTGGGAAATGAGATATCCTTAGCAAATTATGGAGCATAATTTGGGATTATATATGGAGGTATATATAGTGGTCTTGAATCCCCAATATTGATTGAACAGACAATACAACAACAAGATGCACGGCATTCACTCGGTGGAATCACTGAGGTTCCTTTTTGTGATTTCTACTTGTTTGCCGTACAGTTACCAGTTAACGTGAGACATTGTAATATCATCCCGCAATGATCCCAGTACATGTAATTAAAGTCGTAGCTTCAGGTCGAATAACATTTACAGCGAAATCTTACAGTAGTTACAGAGTGATATTCTAACTGTTGTACATAATACGATACCCACAATTCTAAATTGGTTAAGAAACAAGGGACATTAATTTTGCTTTGATGAGGTCGTAAATGAATTAAATGCGAAATGTGACTAGCTTGTTACCAGATACCATTTCTACTAGTTTTATCATTAACCTTTGAAATATATTCTTACAAAGAACAACTTGACAAGCATGAACAACATTTGTGTATGTGATAGAGCAAATGAACATCAACTGACATTGTACATTGCAGCTGTTCTATCACTCAACATCTGTAAGGTGATATAGTGCCATATCGAACATGTAATGTTCCAAAATGGTATTAAAATGTAATGGTATTTGACCATGACTGAGAGACTGCGATGACCTACATGCCATGAGTGTTTGCCTGTATTAGTTTAAAACCAAAGCGAACACAATTTCAAAATCACATAAAGATATGCTCATACAGTAAGTAATATTTAAAAATCAAAATCGGTGCTATATTTGATATACTGACAAAGTTTCAGTTTCAATCTGAAGTAAGTGATCTGCTTTATTGCTTAAAACCTAGTATCAGTTCTTTCTCAAAGAAGATTGTTGCTTTCCTTCTACAGTTACCACTTACCAGAGAAACGCCTTTGAAATGTGTTTATTCATGCAGTTTAAAGGCCTCAGGCCCAAAGAACATATATCATTTACAGAATACAGAAATATCCATAGTTCACTTGGTGAATATGTCAAACAGATTTAAGCGAGATTCTGTACTTTAAAGCGAAAAATAAAAACTTTGATAATTGGCATAATGCTAGCCAGCTAAATACTTAATCCTCAAAGGTGAATATGTATTACAAACCATTACAAAGTGATATTCATTTTCTATATGCATTAATCCTCATATTGCACATTAAACGCATGTTTTTCTTCTTCATCTTCATTATGGTGTCTTCCTGTTCTTTATCTGAAAATCTGATGAAAGGTTGCTGAAAGCGATTATTATATTAAAGTTTAAATAGGGTTCCATTGTTAAAGTTGTTTTAAAAGTACAGTAAGTTCTTAATTTTGGTTTCTGAAAACTTTTAGTATGCCACTGCTGAGAAACGCCTTGGGTTGATGTAATATGAGGCCTATAATACCTCGTTTTATTAAGTGAGCCTAAGTATTGTATCTTGACATCAGATCAGGGCTCCGGTCCATAACAGCGAGCGCTTATACTCGCTCATTGATCGCTCAATGTAGCGCTCAATTAGCGCTCAATGTAGCACATTCTCTCCTGAACGACACGGTGCGATTCCTCGAGGTTTGCTCGCTTTGCTACGTAGCGCTACATTGAGCAATCGCGTTCAAGAGAGGTTTAATGTAGCGCTCAATGATGTTATGGAACAGAGCCCAGAATGTTCGTTGTTTAAAAGTAAAATCTAACTGCCGTCCATGCCTACTAATTAGAGTAATACATATGAGTTCCATTCTTTGATGAGGTTGTTAATGGATAATGTGCGATATGTTATTGTATGGAACTAGACTATCAGTCTGATTATGAAGCAACATAAAGCGATTAATAAGTATGCATCTGACTTAATACCGGTGTTAACATCTGACTGAATACCGGTGTTAACATCTGACTGAATACCGGTGTTAACATCTGACTGAATACTGGTAACCAGGAAGCAACTAGGGTAAAACTAGCCTTCAAGTTATACTCCAATATCGCAGATTGCAGATTGAAGAGTTTCTTTTGAACATATGCATAACATGTCAGTGCGGGTGTATTGAGACATATTTGAATCCTGCAAGCAACTCTACCAAACACGTATTAGATATGTAACATATATTGGACTTGAAATGTAAGAAATCATCGTTGTCTTTACAAATATGGAAGGAAACATGTAACATTACTTTATGTAACAATTTATTGTGGATCAACCTATCTGCATGTTTTTATACTTTGGACAACTCCGTATATTGAACCAATAATCGACGTTTGCTAATCAACTTGATAATCTTGATCAAAATGATAATTGCACATGAAAAATGTGTGTTCATCTGTCAGAGGAAACATATCTTACATGATTTCTTTGTTTTTTTTAAGACCGATATTATTTGCTGATAATTACGGTTAACGAACTACAGCAAGCTAGCTTTGCCCAAAGACAGACATGTTTCAATTACATGTTGCACTCGTCTATTAGCTGTCAATTGCATGTCACTTTTAAATTATCATTTTCCTATTTCATTTCCAATTTTGGTTCAAATAACAAGAAGATATCATGACCCGGCTCGTGTCCCAGACAACAGATTGTTATGTCTCATTTGTGCTGGGTCATCCTAACCTAACTGATAACTGACTGCTTTGGGATTAACAGCCACAAATGTTCAGTCTGAAATTACTGGAATTTCATGACGCATTTTTTAATGGAGTACAGAGAGATGGAACGCAATCAAACCACTCCTCGTAGCTTTACAATGAGAAGATGTTTTAAAGTCAATATGAAGGCAATGTTTTCTGATATTAATTGGCAAAATGGAATTATAGAACTCTTGGCAATACAAAATACATCTTTTAATCCTATTGATGACAAAATGCTTGCAAATGAGTTACATTAACAAATATTCAAACAATGTCAATTATGTTTTTTTTATTCAAGGAGACGAAGTAATTATTTAATTTAATTTAATTCTGGACACTTTATATTCCCCACTAATGTTTAAACCAGGGACTCTACATACGGTTTAGAGAGTCCGTGTTTATACTTACACATTATTATCTCTGACGGATATATTATTTGGTCGACTGTCAGCAAGACAGTCACCTGGTCGGTGCCAAAAGTGACACTTCTGGTAATTGAACTATGTGTACGTGTTACAGTCTGTCTTCTGTAAGTGTTGAAACCTTTCTTGAACCATCGTGTCAATATCAAGTCTGTGACTCCTTCTCTGATTGGCTGTCACCTCTTGATCACGTGATTGACAGATGCTGACACCCCTGGACAGATGATATTGACAACTGTTGACAGATGATATTGTTCAGCTGGTCGATATCATGTTCTCACGTCATGGGTGTCATATTTAACAAGCTCTTCAGGGGATGTTTGATATTATCGGATTCTTAATTGTTGAACAGATGAAATATACGGTCAATATAACATATCAATATAATAACATTTCTGTCAGATTTTATTTCCATTTTTGCACGTCGGGAGGAACACTATTTTAACAATTAATAAATATAGATGAAATGGTATTCGTAGTAAATTGGTATATGTGACGACTACATAGACATACACTTTATTTACTTTCATATCAGTTTCTGTTAGGTTGAACGAACAAGAACACCTACACCATTATTGTGGTTGTGGTAAGTATATTTCATAGATAATTCAGTTAAATACAAGACAGGCATTCTTTCTTATTCTTGTGACATTATATAATAATTGCCCATTGTCAAGATACAATAAAATACATTAACATGAGTTAAACAAAAGGAAAACCGAACATCTCATTTCCCTTAAAAAGAGGCCACTTCAATTATTTCATAAATGAAAATGAACAATCTTTTGGGAACCTCATACATATATTCGTGTTTCAATAAAACAACAACGTTGATGAGTGAAACGTAATGATATCAAAAACGAATATAAAGTAAGTATATATATATGTATATATATGTGGACAACTGTGTAACTCGTAGCTACATCGATGCCTTTAAATAGAGCAAACTGACCTATGTGTTAACAGGAATAGGTGTAAGGGAGGTAATGAATCTGCTTAGATTTTATGAACGCTTCAATTCAATACCGTATACCAGTTCCCCTTCAACTCGGGCAGGACTAAACTCATAACATTTCACACTTTTTATATAAAGTTTGCCCTTTGCCGCCTTTTATATTATTACTATTCTCTCTTTTTGGCTATATTGTCATTAGGCCCATCGAGGGTTGGGCCGATAGAGTTTAGCCAGTATGAAAGGATTGATTTTGAGTTTTTATTGATATCTTCAGTGTTAATGTTGGTGAAATAGTAAAAAAAGGGATTCTCAAAAATTAGTTGGCATTAGCAGCCCTCGATTTGCAGAAGATACGCTTTGACAGTGTTGATTGTTAGACGTGATGGCTATTTTCAGTGCTTATGTTGGGTTAGTTAGATTCTCAAGGAATTAGTGGGAAAGAGGAGATCTGATATTGGTGGACAGAAGCAGATATTGGTGAGCAGGAGCAGATTTTGCTGGGCTGGAGCAGATAATTGTGAGCAGGAGCAGATATTTGTGGGCAGGAGCATATATTGGTGGGTAGGAGCAGATATTGGTGGCCAGTAGAAGGCATTGATGGGCAAGAACAGGCATCGGTGGGCAGAAATTGGTGGACAGGAACACACATTGGTGAGCAGAGCAGACATTGGTGGGCAGAAGCAGATATTGGTGGGCAGGAAAAGATATTGGTGGGCAGTGACATATATTGGTGGGCAGGGTCATATATTGGTGGGCAGGGACAGATATTGGTGGGCAGGGACAGACATTGGTGGGCAGGGACAGATATTGGTGGGCAGGGACAGATATTGGTGGGCAGGAGCAGATATTGGTGGGCAGGAACAAATATTGGTGGGCAGGAGCAGATATTGGTGGGCAGGAGCAGATATTGGTGGGCAGGAACAAATATTGGTGGGCAGGAGCAGATAATGGTGGACAGGAACACACATTGGTGAACAGGAACAGATATTGGTGGGCAGGAGCAGACATTGGTGGGCAGGAACAAATATTGGTGGGCAGGGGCATATATTGGTGGGCAGGAGCAGACATTGGTGGGCAGGAACAAATATTGGTGGGCAGGAACAGATATTGGTGGGCAGGAGCAGATATTGGTGAGCAGGAACAAATATTGGTGGGCAGGGGCAGATATTGGTGGGTAGGAACAGATATTGGTGAGCAGGAACAAATATTGGTGGGCAGGGGCAGATATTGGTGGGTAGGAGCAGATATTGGTGAGCAGGAACAAATATTGGTGGGCAGGGGCAGATATTGGTGGGTAGGAGCAGATATTGGTGGGCAGGAGCAGATATTGGTGGGCAGGATCAGACATTGGTGGGCAGGAACAGATATTGGTGAGCAGGAACAAATATTGGTGGGCAGGGGAAGATATTGGTGGGTAGGAGCAATTATTGGTGAGCAGGAGCAGACACTGGTGGGCAGTAAACATTGGTGGGCAGGAACACATATTGGTGGGCAGGAGCAGATATTGGTGGGCAGGAGCAGATATTGGTGGGCAGGAGCAGATATTGGTGGGCAGGAACAAATATTCGTGGGCAGGAACAGATAATGGTGGACAGGAACACACATTGGTGAACAGGAGCAGATATTGGTGGGCAGGGGCATATATTGGTGGGTAGGAGCAGATATTGGTGGGTAGGAGCAGATATTGGTGTGTAGGAGCAGATATTGGTGGGCAGGAACATATATTGGTGGGCAGGAGCAGATATTGGTGGGCAGGATCAGACATTGGTGGGCAGGAACAGATATTGGTGAGCAGGAACAAATATTGGTGGGCAGGGGCAGATATTGGTGGGTAGGAGCAGATATTGGTGGGCAGGAGCAGACATTGGTGAGCAGGAGCAGATATTGGTGGGTAGGAGCAGATATTGGTGGGCAGGGGCATATATTGGTGGGTAGGAGCAGATATTGGTGGGTAGGAGCAGATATTGGTGGGTAGGAGCAGATATTGGTGGGCAGGAGCAGATATTGGTTGGCAGGAGCAGATATTGGTGTGCAGGGGTAGGCATTGATGGGCAGGAACAGATAATATAAAAGCCTCAAAGTTTGTCACCAAATCTTTAATTTATATTCCTCATTGACCTAGGGAATGGCGTCTGTTGTCTGTTGACCTCACTGTGATCACTGCTGAAAAAACAAAATGGCAGTTTTGGGTTTCAGATATGTTTATTCTTTGATAATAACTTTTGAAGAATTAATTAGTTTAAACGATTAATAAAAGTCCACCCTCGTGTCTTCTGACATCAACACTCGTTGACAAAAGTATATATAAATATGTAACTTTAATCAACTTGTGTTGATATATTTGAAATCAGAAGACACATTGGTGACATTATCTATAGATTATCAAGATTGCGAAACGTTTACAAGTTGAATGTCAGTCCTAGAAGTAGCGTATACGATCTGTCTCGTTTGAATTATTTAGGAGGGATCCAAACACCCGTGCGTTGTTATCTTGAGAACATTTTGACGTGGTTTCATTTCTAACATTTGAAATCTACCAATGACCTGTCAGTAATGATGTATGTTTCACAATATCACACGTAACATTTCAACATCACCAGGAAACATCGTCCTTTGTTTTGACCGCAAACCGTAGCTATTCTAAATAGCTTGCATGCATATATCTCAAACGTTTATTTGCGATCAATTTATACAAAGGCAAGTTCAGTTCAGAATAGTGATACAATCGAATTGATAACATTCATTTTGAAATTTGAAAAATCTAAGTTTCTACTTGTCAAATTGACATTTTGTTTCATTTCGAGCAATATAAGTTACCAGGTATAGACACGGATAACAAATCAATGTAATGTCAAATGTAATGTCTAATTTATTTCTAACATGTTTTGTGTAAATAATGATTACATTTTTTTTTAATATAAAATTTTCACTTGTTTGCAAAATGATAATGACTTTTTTAATTTAAAAAAAATTGTTTCCAATTGTTACAACATCAATATAATTGAATAATTGAATAATAATTGAATACAGTGCACAATATAATGTTTTACAAAGAACTTATACAGTGCTGGTGTCTGAAGATATGTTATATTTTGTTGAATATTGGGATAAGTGAGTTCTACGTATTACGGAATTTTTCAGTTTCATTATTTCTTTTTTTGAAATAATTTTTTTCTATCAGATATAACAGAATTTTAGAATTGTGTGAAAATGATTATGACTTTAAACGGTTTATAGGTGGTTGAACAAACTGTTACATTGCATCGTTAAGTATTATATATTCTTAGAAAATAGACATATTCTTAAACATTTATACAAAATATTCATAATTTGACAGACACTAGATTAAGAAAAACTCGAGTCTAGCCACTTTTGGAGCTTACACTAAAAGAGATGTCTTTTTTTGTTAAATAATTTGTATAAGTACGGTGTGAGCATATCCTTTTAGTGATATCCACATGCAGTAACCGAGTAGTAGCTGTTCTGTTATGCCACCTAGTCACTCGCTAGATATCGTCTGTAGTGGATGTCTTCAGCCAAACTGTAGAGTCTAGATAAGTAGTTTGCTACTATTCTACATTTCTACTATTAATACTCCTGTTACTATATAAAATTCAGAAGCAAATGTCTACACGATGACTGCTTCAGATGAAAAATACAAACTGTTATGTCTTCTAGTATGTATACGTGCTATTTGCGGCACCGACGTAAATCATTTGACTCAGGATGCAAGCGATTCAATATTACCAACAACAACTGATCATGAAGTAAATCTTCAGCTCCAGAAGACCTTGAGTGAAGACACAATGGGGACCGTGTACTATCTATCAGACAGTTTTAAAGAGATGCAGTCGTACAAACTCCTCTCTGCCACGACAGATCTATTTGACGTGGAATCATACGGTGGACGTGTTTCACTGAAGCCTGGTCAGTCTCTGGACTATGAGGACGCGATGCAGAGGGCCATTCAGTTGATTATCGAAGCTAAGGCTTTCGACACTGGAGGTGAGACATTCATATGGAAAATAAAGACTATCATTTACTTTTTACAGGATTTTTCACAATGCATCAATGTCGTTTGATAATTCTATTACGTGTGGATATCATTTACATTTTATGTGATTTTACATCATGCAATAACATCGTTACACAGTATATTATCAGATGAATACAAAATCTAGTTAAGGTAAGTAAGGGGTTTAAATAAATACTTAAACTAGATGAGCAGTCAAGAAACTAAGGGTGTCGCCGTCAACTGTTCTGCCTTTTCCACAGCCACAATAAAATGGAAAGAACTGTTACAGTACGGGAAAGAACTGTTATAGCACGGGAAAGAACTGTTACAGTACGGGAAAGAACTGTTATATATACGGGAAAGAACTGTTACAGTACGGGAAAGAACTGTTACAGTACGGGAAAGAACTGTTATAGTACGGGAAAGAACTGCTATAGTACGGGAAAGAACTGTTACAGTACGGGAAAGAACTGTTACAGTACGGGAAAGAACTGTTACAGTAACGGAAAGAACTGCTAAAGAAAGACGTTTAACCTTTTAACAGCTTACTTTGAAATAGACATTAGAAATACTTATCATTGACAGCAACCAATTCTATAACATGTCATACCAGAACCAACACAAAAAGTGTCCTTCCTTCATAAAAAATGTCCTCCTGTAACAAATAATCCTGTGACAGGAATGACAGTTACAGGAAGGACCCTATTCATGATAAACATACACATTCAGTATATTTATCTTTAGAGGGCAGACAAAAGTCAGCTGCATTACTGGGCCCAGCTTCATAAAAAAGACAAAGAAAGAGATTTATGGAAGGACCTGCTTCTCTAGGACAGGAACAAATATGAATATTTTCATCATCTATCATATAAACGTCCAGTATTCCAGTATATACATTTAAAGGGTGATTATACACGTTGAATGATCTTTAAAGTACAATTTGTTGCTTTGAGACGACAAGTATCAGCAAAGGGGTCAACCATGGAAAAGTCGAAATATGCAATTTTTTATGATTTGGTTCATGAAATTTACAATTGAGCAACTATAATTTGAATACAACATTACATGCGTAGACTGTACCTGTGTCCTTACACGCGCAATGCAATATACAATTAGGAATTTGTTAATATAGCATGTCATGTTATAACATTAATTGTGGTCAGAGTACAATGATGCATGATGTTTTCAATTTCAGCCAGGACCAGGATAATTCTAACGTTGCTTGTTACTGATGTCAACGACGAAGCCCCAGTTTTTCAGAACAAACCTTATCCTTTCCTTGCTACTGTGGGACCAAAAACTCCAGCCAATCAAAAAGTCTACGAGCTTTACGCAGAGGATCCGGACACAAACTCCGACATTTCGTACAACATTGATTCAGGTTGGTGCATATCTCCTTTGAAATGGACATGTTCTCCATTTATTTTTTACTGTCAAGCACACAGATGCTTGAAGACATTTTTCAAGTTGAAATTATTTTTAAATTGTTAGTTTAAAGATGTTGTATACAGGAAAACGTTATAAACTTAACGGACAGGTTTCACATGTAAATGTCACTAATTAAGTAAGTGCTTGGATCTGTCTGAACTGAACTTGGGGAACAGGATAAAGTCCCAGCTGGGGTGTTCAGCTACGGGTGATTGGGGCTCATTTTTACGAATTTCCCCGAGGCTCGCCAACTTTGTCTACTCTAGAGAACTGTTCTACATGCAAAAACTTTGTTGCAATGCTACATTGAATTACGATGCTCGCAGGTTTCACCGCAATGAATAGCTGCATTCGTGCAGCCTTCTTTTCTCTGCAATAATATTAACCACTGTGATATAAGTGAAATACTCGTGATACGGTTTAAACATCAAATCACCCTATCTCACAGGAACTCGATATCGTAAGTATAACGTAGGTAAAACGTAGGTAAACAAGCTACCCCCTATATAACATAGAGTTAGAGTTTGAAGAGCTATTAAACTTATCGTAGGAGTGGCATATGTTGGATATCAGCTAGGTTATGCGGGGAAATTGATAAGTACGTGCGTTCATTTGTGTATGTCACCAATTCTTATCGTAACTTTAAACCTAATGTTCGATGGACCCGTAGATCGACAATATGGCTGCCCTTGCCGATATCGAATTCCTGTGCCCTATCTCCACTAGCCTCACCTCTACTGAATTTTGTCGGCTTTTTCACATAAGGGTGCCCCGAAAAAAGATGACATGCCACTAAAACGTATAAGATTCTCAAGCTTGTAGTGTCCGACTGAGGAGCTTTATACAAACATAGCATATATCGATTGTAACTCCATTACTTCGAGGAGTGACAATAAAGGTTTTCCATTTTGAGAAAATAGTAAGAAATATTTCAACTCTTTTATTCCAGGAGCTGAAAGCAGGTTCTTGATACGAACGGAAACATCCACTCTCGCCGGCGGTAGAGTCATCAAAGTCGGCAATATTTACACTCAAGGTCAAGGTCGATTTGAAGAAAATCGTGAATACCCATTAACATGCAGCGCAACTGACAACGGAGTCAGCCCAGTACAGAAAACATTTGCAACAGTTTATGTGAAAGTTGGATTCAGAGCTCCACAGTTTTATGAAACAAATTTCAGAGGAACTGTTAGAGAAAACAACGGGATTGACCAAACGTAAGTTAGGAAATATGTATACATGTATACACGTATAAACAAAGTCAATAAATCAATATGAATGTCATTGCCAGGAATTGCAAGATTAAATAAAGTTCCCCTTTTCTTTATTGAAATTAACACTTAACATAGTACTGACATTTACCTCATATCCTTAATTTCAAATTCCAGATTAAACAATGAATTCAAGATAGAGGCCAAGGCTTTCCAAGGCAACGCTTTATCTTATGAACTGAGGGAGGCCGACAATTCCAACTCCAGCCGCTTTTCGATCGACTCTGACGGAACAATAAAAACACAGCAAGTTCTTGACTACGAGTTCGTTCCTCGGGAACAGCGTCCTCCCATCTATGAACTCAACGTCTTTGCTAAAGAGGCTGTCACCAATCTTCAGAGCATGGCTAAGGTTAGTTTTCTGTAAAGCGTATATTACCTTTCCAATTTAAAACCTAACTTCTTCGCTGGAGAGGCTGTCACCAATCTTCAGAGCTCGGCTAAAGTTAGTTTTCTGTATAACGTATATTACCGTTCCCATTTATGACCTAACGTCTTCGCTCTTGTTTTACGGATTATTGGGAGCAAAATGTCTAACGGTAGGAGCCAAAAACAACAATACAAAAAAGAAATTGGGATTTAGTGTCAGAAGATTCCGTAAACATCTAAATAAATGTGTTTCGCGTACCTTCAATTTATAACATGACATCTTCTCTCGAAAGGCTGTAACCAATCGTCAGAGCTCGGCTAAAATTAAGTTTCTGTATCAGTATGTCTTTGTATGAGAGGCTGTCACCAACCTACAGAACTGATCGGAAACGTCCATTATAACCTTAAGATCGGAATTGACTTACTCAATCCTGAGTTACATTTCTTCTTGCTGTTGTTTCAGTTGTTCATAGAGGTTCTGGATGTCAATGACAACAGGCCCGTGTTTGACCTTCCTCGGTATTCTGCCACGCACCCTGAAGATTTAGCAGTGGGAAGAGATGTCATTCAATGTGATTTTTTACTCTTTTTCTGGACCTAAGCGTAACTTGCTTTGTGAACATTGTTTTTCAAAATCAAGAATGTTCATACCCTGTATCTGCAAGTGTACATGAATAAAATGTTGTTTAAACCAATCTTGTAATATTTTTTAAACAGCTGTCATGACTTGCTGAAACAACCACTGTTCCTAAAGACACTGATGTTGTCTTTTTCTACCATAGGAACATCTTTATTTCAATTATGAGTACCACCTAGCCATACAATTAATGTTATTCCAATACCAAATGCGTGGTGTGTTTGCTGCAGTGCAAGCAAGAGACGATGATTCTGGTGTAAATGGAGAACTGGTGTATTCTGTGGATCATGAACACTTTGGAGTGAACACAACCTCCACAACTACGGATGGAATGATACAGTACATTGGAACCATCTATGTCAAGAAGTGAGTAATGATACAGGACATTGGAACCATCTATGTCAAGAAGTGAGTAATGATACAGGACATTGGAACCATCTATGTATGACAGTAAGTAATGATACAGTACATTGGAATCATCTATGTCAAGAAGTGAGTAATGATACAGGACATTGGAACCATCTATGTATGACAGTAAGTAATGATACAGTACATTGGAATCATCTATGTCAAGAAGTGAGTAATGATACAGGACATTGGAACCATCTATGTCTGACAGTAAGTAATGATACAGTACATTGGAACCATCTATGTCAAGAAGTGAGTAATGATACAGGACATTGGAACCATCTATGCCTGACAGTAAGTAATGATACAGTACATTGGAATCATCTATGTCTGACAGTAAGTAATGATACAGTACATTGTAACCGTCTATGTCAAGAAGTAAGTAATGGTACTATGCATTTGAACCTTCTTTGTCAAGCAGTAAGAAACGATACAGTATTGTCAAGCAGTGTATAATTAAACAGTACATAAGACCAATCTTTGTCTAGCTATGTGTAATGAACCAGTATCGTTATAATTTTCCTCTTTCAAGGTCCTTTGAATACGAAAGTCTACAGTCTCACAATGACAGTTTCCATTAATGTTGACACGCCAGTGTACTTAGTGTTTGAATACACTCAATATCCAACCTGTTCTTGCAGACCCCTGGACTACGACCGGCTCCCTGGTCACTTCTACAGCTTCACAGTGACAGCTACTGACAAGGGGACTCCTACTGAGACCGGCACCGCCAACGTGCGAATTTTCATGACCAATGTGGACGATGAACCTCCGGAAATAATCCGGGACGACCTGAAACTGAGCGTGCGAGAAGATGCTAACATCGGAGAAATTGTGACCGTTGTTCAGGCCGTTGATCTGGACAGAGATAGAGTCGAGTTCTACTTCTCACGTAAGTTTATTTCACTTTGTTTGTAATCTCTTCTTCATCTACAAACAACCAATGTCCAATTGGGACGGAGTTGTCTACTACTTTGAGTTTTTATTTGTTATTGCGATATCAACAATTTGTAAGATACTTTAAGCACATCTTTGAATATATATATCTAATATCTGGGTATGGACAGGGACAAAGTCTCACCATTCATGTACGATTATGTGAAATCTGATGATTGTTTTACTTAACTAAATACAGAGCCTAGTGCATTAAAGAGTGATGATTTTACTTATTTCTATCGTTATCAGTGAACACACATATTTGTATTTCACAGCGAGGAGAACGACGTATGAAATCTTCGACATCATCCCAACTTCAGGTCTTATACGAGTAGGGCGGACTGTGCCGATAGATCGTGATGAGTATGTACTGAACATTACGGCTATTGATGACGGAAGTTGTTGTGGAAGCACGGTCCGATTGTCCAGTGAAGTTTACCTCAATGTTGAGATCGTAGATATCAACACCCATAAACCTTCCTTCCCTTACTGCGGCCAGTACAGTTCCACAACATTCAGAGAAAACGAACCTCCATTGACTCAAGTTCTCATAGTAAGATCGTTTAATTAAACTCAAAACATTAGCTTTAATTAACTTTGTTACCTTATAATTAGCTTTCACCGCAAAGAGAAATATCCACATTCAACTTAACTTTAAATAAACGATTAATATATTGCAGTGTTTCGCAAAATAAGATGTTTGTATAATCTGCTTAGGGGTAAATCTCCCTGTTCCTGTCAAGTTGTTTAAAAGGAAAAAAAGGATTCTGAGAATAGATTATAATGTATTTTGGATATTTTATCGTTTATGATACATAATACAAAATAAGTTGTATCTTCATTCTGTTGAAATGCAGAGTATAGAGATACTTCAAAGTAAGTGTACACGTTTGTATTTATAAGGTCCAAGCTGAGGATGGCGACCGAGGAGAAAACGGACGTGTCACTTATTCCATTCTTCGAGGACCAACGCAACCAGTAATCCTTTTCAACATTGACACGGACAGTGGTAATTTGACCAGTGCAACACAATTTGACCGAGAGATTCAATCATCTTACTCAATCACAGTGAAGGGAAATGACCAAGGGATTCCCCCTCTGGACGGATACTGTACATTCACAGTGTCTATCGAAGATGTCAATGATAACGCACCTGCTTTTGACCAGCCTCGATACAGTGCTAAAATCAGCGAGACCATCGAACCCGGACAAACCATCCTCACGGTGAGAGCCGATGATGCAGACTTAGGAACTAACGCAGAGGTCATCTACAGTTTGGTGCCCAGTGATGACGCTTCTTTCTTCCGTATTGAAAGCCAAGCTGGAATCATCTACCTGAACAAGTCCCTTGCGACGGTGGGTAGCCAAGTTATCATAAGTACTCTGAATGTTTAATTTAGTGTACTGTTATAAATGCTGTGTGCACTAATTAGTAGAAGCTATGGACATGAGGATTTTGACGATATCTTATGTTCTTATTTCAGCAAAGTCAATTCATCTTTGACGTGAAGGCAACGGACAAAGGTCAACCTTCTCTTGAGACTACCGTTGAAGTCGTCGTGACGATCACAGACAGCACGAGTAAACCCCCGAGTTGGGTGCGAGATGATTATGATAGTACTCCTTACAGGATCGATGAAACTGCACCTATAACATATGTCATTGGAACCTTTGAGACAGTGTCAAGTGTTGACGATCCGGATGTTTCCTTCTCGCTGATTGACAATAATGGACAAATTGCTGATTCAGTCCCTCCATTTGGAATCACTTCTGTTGGGAATCAAGTCAACTTGACTGTGTTTTCGTCCATGGATTTCAATGTGAAGAACAGATATGAAATTTGTCTCAGAGTATCGGTAAGTTTATGTTTATTTGTAAATAGTTTAGCACAATTCTTCCATGAATAGGTCAAGACTATCATCAATATATTGGGTAGAGCATAACAAACGTGAATTTATTATACGCAAACATATTTTGAAAATAGTTCTTCTCAGGATAAGAAAGTTTATACCAGAAAATAGTGAATATTGAACATTTAGCTGAATTGCTTCACCAAAGAAGTTTTCAGTCACTGAGAAATTGATATGTTATGTTTGATAAATTTGGTAAAATCTGTCTGTCCTGACAGATTATCATAAAACTTGAATAGCATTTTAAACTCTCATCAAAACACTTCTTTCCAGAACCGTGGCACTGTTGTCATGTCTTCCGAGATCCGTCCTGTTATAGAACTTATCGACACAAACAACAAAGTTCCGAAATTCTTTGGTTTGGATACAACTACCAGTTATTATCCTGGGAGTCTTCTGGAGAATGCCGGCCCTGGTCAAACTGTTATTGAAATCAAAGCCTTTGATGAAGATCCTACATATCCAAATAACTTTGTGAGTGATGAACATTGATTATGATTATATAAAGGGGGAGGTACCGTCTAAACATGAAGTAACAACAGTTGTTGAAGGTGACACGTTTAATGTGACGTTTCGTGGGTCTTGATTATGATTAATAATAATGATAATATCTAAATCCATAAATAAACTTAATATTATCTATCAAGATATTTTTTAAGGGAATTACAGTTAGAATCGAAATATAATGTGCAAAAATGTTTTGACATTGATCTCCATGTCATGATTAGTTGAATATGAACTGCAATGTACATTTGACTGATTACTCATACCATTGTATTGGAATATAATGTGTATATTAAACGTTAAATTTTTCAATGAAAGTACATAAACATATATATTCTTCTTGCTTTTGTAGTTGACCTTCAGCATCATTGACAAGCCTGGTGTGTCGGATAAATTTCGAATCGAAAAGATTGATGATAACACCGCCGTTCTTACAAATCTGGTAGCGTTTGATCGTGAAGACACAAGTCAACTTTTCCTTGACGTTAAAGTGGAGGATGGAACACAGTCTTCGAGACCTAATCATCCCCCTGGACCAAATACAGGTACAAAAATGATCTTATAATGCTGTCATAATGTTATAATTCTAGAGGAAATGTTATCATTCAGTTAATATGAACAAACAGTAAACTAAACAAATAAAAACACAAGTGATATGATAGTTGAATACAAGGGAAAAAATAACAATGACGTTGACAACAAGGGGAAGTGCTAACAAATGTAAATATGATAGACACTTCCTCTTCAGCATGCATGAGATTGTTATATATCCTAGTTACGACAAAGTCAGCTGTATATAGCGCTTCATGTGTTCATGTGTACGAAATCCTTTTCGGAACATTACTTCAAAACTATGTATTTGAAGATACGGTATGGAAAAAAACCTACAGTATTATCCCGGGAGCCTAAGACCACCCCCACTTTTCAGAGGGTTGTCCTGGTTGGGGTTATTCTCAGGTTATAGCTCACCCCCAGTTTTGCCAAATGTTCCATGGTCATACATTACATAAATCTATAATATTATTTTAAGTTAAGTGTCTGCATAAAAGCTGACCTGACTGTCTGACGGTCTATGGTATGAATTTTCATCTGAGTCAGGGTCTCTCCCGTCTAAAAGCCCACCAACATGTTTTCAAGATGTAATGGGATGAGCGTTTTGCTGTTGTTCTTAACATTTAAAAGCTTGGTTCAGACAGAATTTTATTTGTTAGGTTTCCAAAATGGGCATAATTCTCCTTTGCTTTAAATTTGAAAAAGCATTCCTGTTTACATTCTTTGAACTTTTATGTTTTCAGCTAAGGCTACGGTGAGAATCCGAATCACAGACATGAACGACAACTTCCCTTTCTTCACACAGACCTACAACGCCAGTGTGAGAGAAGACGCCTCGATTCAGGAGAGCATTGTCACCGTCCAAGCACAAGATCCCGATGACGGTAAATCTCTTTTATTGGACATTTTACAATTGGGCCCTTATTTCACATGTAAACAACTGAATCAACAAGCGCCTGACCATTCTGATTGCCCAATTTACAGGTAACACAACTAGATTACACAGAGAATAATATCCGGTTTGGTTATTGGCTACTTTCCACTGTTCTACGTGCTGTAAGGTTTGAGTGCAATGCTACACTGATTTTCAGCGCAGTACCACCGATGGTTTACTAGTTCCAGCCGATGCTAGCAGGTTTCGCTGCAATGCACAGCCACCATGGCATTGCAGACTTTCTCCCTACAATAATACTAGAAGCAGTGATATAAGTGAAATACTTTTGAAAGTGGTGTTAATCCCCAAATCTCTTCACTTTACCTCCCACCACAGTATCCACAATATTCTCCTGTATACGGTAAAGAGCCATTCCAATTTTCAATATCCAAGAATTGTATGGATCATATTGTGGACTATTAATTACTTCAAAATTGAAAACAAATGAGATTTAATATCTTTGAATATGGAATGAAATGGTCTTGTATGTGGATGAGATATCGGTTATCCTAGATGTAATTTGTCGTTTCTCCTCCAGCTGCGGTCCTGTCCTACTCAATCTCAGGAGGAAACTTCCAGAACTCGTTTGGTGTGCAGGCCAAGATTGGGGTGGTCTTTGTGGCTCGACAACTTGACTATGAAACTGAGCAACATGTGAGTTAGACAATGCAATCACCAACATCATCAAGAACTGAAGTTGTTATCAAAGAGAAACGCATTTGTAGTGCAATGAAACTTTAGAATTGTACTTAAAACTCACAAACAAATTCATAAAAGATAGAAACTTTTAACCTTATTAAAACCATACAGGTCCACACTGAGTCCCACTAAGGTCAGCTATGACCTGCCAACAAACTATGGCATGCTTGTAAGACCTCCAGGAAGGTTTACCCTGTTAAGCGGCTGTCACAACCCGTCGTACGTGCAGCTGCGTGCTGTCTACCGACAAAAACGTGGGGTAAATTGGGGAATTCGTGCGTCCTCGGTACCGACGCCGTACCGATTTTGGACAAATTTGGAGCACGCAGACTCGTCGTAGAACTTTTAGTGCATGCAGAACTTTCGCTGCGTGCAGTCTACGAGCGGGCTACGAATTTTCCTCCGTACGATCAACGTGCGTGCCCTGTACGACAACCGCACGCACAACGCACCGACATCGTGCGTTTTTTTCAAGCTTACCCACTCACACTTTCTCTACGAACGACGCACGTGTGCATTGTACGTGCGTAGTTCGTGCTTACTCGGCACGTCCAAAGTTTAACTATCAAATAATTAAAGAAAACTCACGTCGATCGTACCGAGTAAGAACGTCCAACGTACCGAGTAAGCACGTATAACGCACGTTTTGGGCACAACTCCTGTGCTGCCATCTGAAGTTGATCTTGCAGCATCAGGACCCGGAGCGGTGGAATTGGCGGCATCTTGTGGATTGACAATGTGTACCAAGCACCTGTTATTGGGTGGGATAAACCTCATTGCACTCGCACGCACTTACAACGTGCGTGGTGTAAGGACACTGTACGTGCACGGCCCCCGTACGACAATGTGACAATCGCACATCACACGCACGTTTTACGCACGTTGTACGCACGTCACACGCACGTACCACGTGCGCATCGTACGATGCTCGCACCTCCTCACTGCCAGACGTGTCGACGGCCACGTACGTACGACGTGCGTTTGACGTGCGTTGGCAAACTCCCTCTCTGTTCTTGATTAAATCCACCCTACGTTTTCAGAAAAACGTAGCGACCGTGGCCTCCCCGAAAAACGTACGAACGAATTGCACGCACGATGGGTTGTGACAGGGGCTTTAGGAGGAAGTACAATGACTGTAAACCCTGATCCCCAGTATGTGACTTGAAAATCCCTATGATTAAAAAAAAGAGACTAATAGAGACTAATTTTGAAATATTTCCAACGAACATATCAGAATACAATTTAGTTAAAACAAGATGTGATGTTATAGTCCCGTAATGACTTATGGAACGTATAACATTACATCTAGTTTTAACTATACTGAGTAATGGTTAAATGGATTTAAAATGATATTGATAAATGTTTTTAATTTTAAATGTTCACCCTTATTTATATTGCAGGTGTACAGTCTAACCATGAATGTATCTGACGGAATCTACTTCAACAGTACCACAGTACTGATCCATGTTCTTGATGCCAACGACAACAGTCCTGTTTTCTCCAAGGATCCATATGTAGTCAGTAATGTTGTAGAAGAAGACAAGTCCATCACAGCCTTAAATCCAAAGTTTCTTGTTCAGGTCTGTTACCTTTTTTCAAATATGTCATGCACATGAACAAAAAAAAACTAAATAAAGGCTAGATGTCATGAAAGTGGTGACATTGAAACAAAGAAGACATGGCATAAAACGTTTAAAATATGTCACTGCAAATACAGTTGAAATATTGACATTGAATATATAAAAATTCAGACAAGTTGAAAAGCTTTTTCTTGATATCTTGCATGAGATATTTTTTGAGTCTTTTGATTCTGAATAAGTCCTCATAACTAACAAACAACGTTCATCATCCAAACAGGTAACAGCAACAGATGCCGACATCAACCGACCCACCAATATCCGGTACTCTCTGCTTGGGTTTGGAACTCAGGCGCCAGAGAAATATTTTGATATCAATGCGACGACAGGAGAACTGTACCTGCTTACGAGTCTAGACCGTGATCTGCCAAGCGGACGAGCCACTTACCAGTTCAACGTGCGAGCTCAAGATGAACTGGACCCCCCTGCGGGTTCTGCCAGCCTTGACCCCTCCAAGTTCGGTTACACCAGTGTACGGTTGAAGCCTATCGACATCAACGACAATGCTCCATTGTTTATCTCCAGCTCTGTAGGAAGTGTTATGGAGCACTCACCTCGAGGTAAGCTTTACTGACTTCGAGCCATGCTTTGGACATGCTCCTGCGTTCAATTGTTAAAGTCAATTGTTCAATCGTTGTCCACCTACAAGCCTGTCAAATATAAGGCAAACTGATCATTATCTTACTACAATCAATTGCTAATGGTCATTAACAATATATTTTTTTCTTATTTAGGCTCATCTGTCATGACTGTTGTTGCTATTGACTATGACGAAGGTTTGAATGGCACAGTTGTCTATGAAATAGTGGAAGGACCATCAGATATGTTCAATGGTTTTAAGTTCAGTATCCAGCCCAATACAGGGCTCATTCAGACCAACACCGACGAGCCTGGACTTGACCGAGAAACTACCCCAACATACACGGTTAAAGTGAAGGCCTCCGACAAAGGAAATGAAACTAAGGCTACAGAGACTGCTTTAACCATAAATCTAGATGACAAGAATGACCAGATTCCAATGTTTGAGAAATTAATTTACCAGATTGAAATGTCTGAAGCTCTTGTAAGTGGACCTATCGGACGTGTCAAGGCAACGGATGATGATGTTGGTGAAAATGCTCGACTTGACTACAGCCTCCGCAACCATCTGGATCACTTCTCCATAAACACTGATGAAAATAATAATGAAGGCATTATAAACGTATTTAAGGTTGGTATGGAACCATTACAATGATAGCTTGATTTAGAAGTAACTGTTTTGCCTTTTAGACCCTTTCTCTTGAAATCAACTATTCAAATTACTAACTATCCCCGCGCGTTTAGGGATACGACATAATTAGGTTCATGTTACTTAGAAAAGCGAATTTTTAGCAATGCACAGTGACAGATGACTATAACTGTGTCTTACTAGCAAAACGTATTTGTTCACACTTACCCGATGAAGGTCAAGATTAAATAGGGCAAACCAGGGAGTAACAGTGATTTTAGCAATTATGATAAACTGACACACATTAATCTTGAAATTCCGAATACCCTCACCTCAACAAATCATCTTTATTTGTATTTATGTGTCCTCAAGACGAAGCACCCACCTGCTCTGTAGCTCATCAGTTCTTTGCATGATTTATAACTTCTATCACTTGGGCTAAAGATCACAAAACTAGTAGTAGTACCAACTACCAGTTGGGAGGCCCATTCATTGTAATGCAGTTAAGAAGCTTTTAAAGAATTTTAATTTAAAGGATAGATGCAATGACATATGGTCCAAATCGGATTCATTAGAATGAAAGTCTGCGGGGGTGTGGACCCTGAGCGGACGACTTCCGTGACGTATCTCACTCATTTGGGTGGATGTGGCGCATTATCAAATGCAATATATTAGTAGGTCTTCAGACGAAAGTCTGGAAGACCTACTGTTATTATCCTGATTAATATACTTATTATTATTCCACATGAATTTTGTGGAATTTCTATAAAATAAATGGCTGAGCCGATTTTCATGAAACTTTCAGGGATGATAGCCTCTGGGATGAACTTGATACATTTTTTTAGGAATTCCGATTTCCGGTTCCGGTTTCCGGTTTCTGAGTTATGGCCCTTGGAAAATTCAAATTTTAACATGGGAAAAATTTTCAAAATGCACCTAGAGACTTGAAACTTTTTTCAAAAGATGCGCAATATCATTCTGAACAAAAAAGTAAATAATAGCGAAAATGTGGGTCACCTGACTTAGACGCCATTTTCATTTAAGTGGTTTTTCGTGAATTTTGACCCCATGTACTTTTAAAAATCTTCTCCTCTGAAAGTACTTGGGGTAGAAAGACGCCATTTTCATTTAAGTGGTTTTTCGTGAATTTTGACCCCATGTACTTTTAAAAATCTTCTCCTCTGAAAGTACTTGGGGTAGACAGCTGTAAGTTACATTTTCTTGAAGCAGATGCATTGTAGTATCTGGCTATCTCATGGGAAGTGTGAACTCATTGTATTTTTTTTATCCCAGTCAGCTTTCAAAGTTGTCTAAAAATGAGAAAATAAGAAAAATCGCAAACTTCAAGGGCTGATAACTCAACAACTTAACAAGGGAACTTTACGATTTTTTCAGGGAAGGAAGATACATATGTTCTGTATAAGAATCAATAATAAAATGGCTCGCGTACAGTCATTTCCGGTCTGTAGGAATTTTGAAAAAAATGACATTTTTCAAAATGTAAATTTTAAACATGGGCCAAATTATCAAAATAGACCTAGAGACTTGCAACTTAATTTAAACAATAGCTTATATCGTTGTGACCAAAATTGTAAATCATGACGACTTCGTAGCTCACATGGTTTAGCCTCCATTTACACTTTCTGTATTATAATGCTTTTTCATCGGTTGACTTGGAAGGCGGCATGCTCCTTAGCAAGAGGTTGCGGGAACCTGGCATCTCATCTCTTTAGTGTTATTGTCATTATATTATTTCTAAATATCTACTTTCAGACTTGCAACTTGTTTTGAATGAATCAAAATAACCTTCATTGCAAATAAATAAAGCTGATATATTCCTTGTAGTTTACACGTCTTACAGATGTGTAAAATATTATCACTAAATTGACTCTTTGAGACCAGAGGATTCGCTGGTGTAGTGGTTAGCGTCTTGGACTTGCAATCCAGCAGCTTGAGTTGAAATCCCTATGAGGAAAACTTTTATATTTTCAATGTTCCATATTTAGTTTGTTTTGTTTGTTTAACTTGATTTCATTTCTTTTTTTCACTTTTGTTAGTCTAAAAAAATCATATTGGCAACATTGTCCAGTTTGGTGTGCTGGTTGCTTTTTTCTTTTAAATTTATTCGTATATTTCTCTACATGTAAGCAATAAGCTAATAATGAAACTTTCAGGTACGTTAGCCTGTATACAAACTGAGTCTATGACATCGGCCGATTTTGAATTTTCAACTTCTTTCATGAGATTTCTGTCCAATAAGTTAAAAATTGAAATCTCAGAAATCTCGAAAAACTATGAAGTCAATATCACAAAACGTTCACCGAACTAAGTACAGTAACAACAGGTTGCTATGTCGACTGTACAGCAGCCTGACAAATGACAGAAAATAAGGATTTCGATTTTTGGGGACAATCTTATCAAAATAGACACCTAACTAATTGCGGTAGTGTTAAAATGGGTGAATTAAAATCGCCTTAATTATCAATTGCAAGTGTATATTGTCTCGATTTTATGCTCAATTGATTCCGATATACAATATACGTAAGAGGTAATCATCTGTCATTCTTGAGAAAAATGCATTTCATCAGATCTTTAAATCAAATCTGTGACTCTTCTAGGCTGTTGACTATGAGAATCCAAGTGAGCGGTTCTTCAACTTGACGGTGGTAGTACAGGACCCTGAACCAATCCACACTGCTGTGGCATACGTTGAGGTAACCGTCACAGACTTCAACGACAACGCCCCAGAATTTGTTAAATCCAGGATCGAAGTGTCGGAATACGAATCAACTCCTGTTGGAACTCTCTTGGCGCAAGTCAATGCCAGCGATGCGGACAGCGGAATGAATGCCATTTTTGAGTAAGTTTTTCATAAATCTTTGTAGAATTTGACAGTAAAATAAACAAGATTGTTTTATTGTGGTTTTTTTCTTAATTTAAGTCAATTGAAACAGAATTGAATACAGCTGAAATAATTTTTGTTTAGAGATTGTGAGTGACCAATAGACAGGAATAACAACTCATTAACAAATGGAATACTGAGAGTAACCATGGTTAAAGATAGGTTAAACCGGAATATGTTCACAGTAGCAGTGAAATGTTGTCATGATAAAGCTGAAAGAGTTGCTCTCAACATTCAATTTCATGACCTTAGAGACTCTTTAGGGATCTGTGCTTGCCTTCAAATCATGTCAACATTGAGGTTTAGCTTTAAATTAAAGAATTTTCTATGTTGACCTGAATGATACTGTTTGTAAGAAATGAACAATTGTCGGTATATATAATGTATCCATTGTCCAGGTACTCGATTGACCGGAAGACTGACCCAAGCCGTCTGTTCAGTGTGGGTCAGAGCGGTAACGTGACCATCAGGAAGATGATGGACAGAGAGACGGAGGACGAACACACTGTGCATATCCTCGCTATCGATATGGGTGAGAAGGATTTTCATGCCACAAGTAAACGATCTACTAAATAATTAAATGAAAACAACAACACATAATTTTGTGCATGCATTCAATTCAAAAGGATTTGATACATTAAATATCACCTAAAACTCGATAAAGAAAAACGGGGCTTAAATGCATCATGACTGATATGTTTACCTTCAAATGTTGTGGTCCTCAAGACGTAAAAAGATGAAAGAATGTTATCATGTTACGATTATTTTTAGCTCATCAGGCCTAAAAGGCCTGAAATTTTGTGAAAAGATTGCTTCATCAATGGGGATTATAAATTATAGATTTGATGACACCCTGACCCCAAGGTCACAGGATAATAAGTGTCCAAATGACTTAAGACGTAAATTGTAGATTTCAACACAGTATATGGTCTAGGTAGGATACTCCCTCTTTGTTGCCAATTAAAATTATATAATGAGAAGTGTAGAGACACGCTTAAACCTCTTATTGACTTTTTAACACCCAAAATAGAGGTGGTGACTTACAAATATTAATTTAAACAATCATCGGAAATTGTTTTCTTTTCCTTTTCATATTGAATACTTAAAACATTGATTAACATGCAGGTTTACTTATCAAAATCTGTTTTTATGGACCAGAAAAAATCCTTGACTTTAAGCTTTTTACCTCGTCACTATTTTGTATCAGGTCCAAATGAGGTAATACATAATTATAAATAGCAATTGCTTTGCGTGGACCTGATTCGCTGATGAACACTACCACAGAATGTCAGTTCATACATGTATAAACTTCGCGACGCCACATCATATTAACCACGCCCCCATTACGTGAGGTTCATGGCCAATTTTCATTGGCTACTGAACGAGTTGTAGGCGGGATAATGATTCAATAACGTTTTGAATGACATCTTGTCTCTTTGGGCTTTGAACTCATACGCGTAAATAGTACATCGTTGCAATTTTTTATAAATGGAGCAATGAAACCTTAAAGTTTTGAAAACATCAAGTATGAGTATATTAAATTATATTTTGACTTTGCACAGAGCTTTTTAAGTTTATATCTCCATGAACTCAATAAATCTTGTAGCCAATTCTTAAATTGACCTCTTCGCAAGTCTACAACTATTTAGTAGTGTATGGCACTGTTCCTTCGGTTCATTTACAAGGTATTGAGCTTACCATGCACGTGTCTATAATCGTCATCTACGATCATCATGTCTATAATCATCATCTTTAAAGGGGCAGTAGCACGTTTTTTCGCTCAAATAAGTTGATGAAATGTATTTGAAAAATAATTTCACCAATAGTAAAACATCCTTCTCTCTACGGAAAATAAAGTTTAAAATGAGTGTACATGTTTCGTTAAAGCCATGGGAATCGTTTTTGTAATACAAAATAATAAATTATGTTCACAATAAAATGGCCGCCATGCAATTTTTGCTTTATACGCAACAAAGTGTTTACCACTACAGATAATTGGTTTGTGTAATAAGATGTTTTACTCTCTAAAGTTAGTTTAAATGACATAAACTATCATTATAAATGGGAAATTTGAAAAAATAAATTTTGCAAAAAAACGTGCTACTGCCCCTTTAATCATCAGGTAGTTTATGTTTCTCGTGTATGTTTACAGGCGACCCACCACAAACAGGAACCGCTACATTCGTGGTCACAGTGCTGGATGTTAACGACAACTACCCAATATTTGCCAAGGACTATCACCCAGTGGTGATGGAGAACTCCGTGGCTTATCCTGCCCTTGTACAAGTTATTGAAGCTATTGACCATGACAAGGATCCGTTCGGTGCCCCCTTCGGTTTCGCTGAACCAAGTTGCAATAACGGGACAAATGTCTGTCCATGTGATGCAAGGCCAACTTGTCGGGACTTCAGCTTTGTCTTTTATCCCTGTGAGTGTTTGTCTTCATTTTACATAGGTCAATATATAAGGGAATGTAGAACCGATTTCTTGGTATTTTAAATCAGAACATGCCGTAAACATCTCAATTACTAATGTGTACAACCGCTAGCAGCTGTCACACGATTTGATTTATAAGGTCTGATATTTTGTATTTTAATAGTGTAAGTTTCTCTCAAACGTTCTACAGTAATGCAGTTTGGGACGGCATTTTGAACACCGGAGACTTCACTGCTCGAGTGTAAGAATGGAAGCCGTTGTCACACAATTACAACAAAAGATTAGCTAGCAGCCTAGACTTAGTCGGGGCTGCTATCAGTTCTTGTGCAATTTCCGTCGCCGCAGCCGCCGATGCGTTTTGTTTTGGCTATAACTTTTTTTAAAGAAGGTAAAATCCATAAAGGTCAAGCAAGGTCACAATTTAAGCATGCTTTTACGAATAGGCCTTATATTAACAAATAACACTTTGAATCATTACATGTTTGTTATAAACAATGAACGTGATCATTGATTGTGTGACCCTGAAGGTCAAGGGTCAAGATGAGATATGGGTTAAGGCCAGGTTAACCCTTTGATCAAATTTTGAAATCATAAATAGGTTTTAACAAACTTTTGTGTAGTGACCCCAGTGATCATTTCACTTGTTAGTAATAACATCAACGATGAAAATTGTTTATGCCCCCGAATCTGAGATTCCGGGGGTATAGTGTTTTTTTCACCTGTCTGTCTGTCTGTCTGTCTGTCTGTCTGTCTGTCTGTCTGTCTGTCTGTCTGTGTGTGTCTGTGTGTTTGTCCACAAAAACTTTAACCTTGGCCATAACTTTCAAATTGGATTGCTCAGAGCTAGGGCTTTCATACTTGGCATGTGCATACCTTGTGATGATACCTTTCAGATGACGTCATCATGTTTGATCTTGTGTCATTGACCTTGCCGCAGTGGACAATATTAAAAAAACTTTAACCTTGGCCATAACTTTAGATTGCTCAGAGCTAGGGCTTTCATACTTGGCATGTGCATACCTTGTGATGAGATCTTTCAGATGAGGTCATCGTATTTGACCTTGTGACCTTGACCTTGCCGCAGTGGACATTCTTCAGAAAACTTTAACCTTGGTCATAACTTTGGTATATCCGGGGGCATCCGTGTTTTACAAACACATCTTGTTTGTTAAAAATGTGGCTGGCAGTGTGGATAAGGCGAAACAGGAAAATGCAAGGCCCTCAGTTTCGGAGCTGCTCTGCTTTTGCGGGTATCCCACAAACGCTTATATCTAGGTTATGTATAATATTAAAAATTTTAACAGTCATATCTTTGTATTGAAGGTACTCAGGCCAGGTACTCCAACTACAATTTATTGCGTACTAGCAGATATTACCACTCTATAACAACTGTGTTTATTTTGAAACCGAGCCCTCTCTTATGTCTGTTGACCTTCCAATATAAGTTGTCTCTCCTGTCCACGTTTAGGGATTATATTATAAGCGATTTTGATTATGATCGATCCCTGCTGTCACACAATTACATCATCAACCATTTTATGTGCGCCTCTCTCACCTGTTATTGTGCCTACAGCTGGTGATTCAGGTCGCGGTTCTGCAGACATCTCCACTAACCATATCTTTGACCGGGAGCATCAGAAACTGTACTATCTGCCCGTGGTGACCTGGGACATGAGAGGGACGGGGGACCCGCGTTCCCAGACCGGCACCAACACTCTGACCATCGAGATAGGCGACGTTAACGACAACAAACACAGTCCTGGGCATAAAGAAATCTTAGTTTACATCTACGAAGGTGAGTTACTGAATCATGTAAATTGCATGTTAATGTTAACGCTGAATAGCTATAAATGCCACACATTGAAATTAATTCTTTATTAAGTCTTCGAGTAAGTTATTTGATCTTGAAAATGTTTAAGGTATTGGGTCGTCCCACATATCTCCCCATGTTACTAAAAGTATCCTTAGCTCTTTGTCGTGGCCTTTAAGATTCCGAAAATACTGTTTCCATTCTTATCATGACGTTCTTTCACTAAAACACTATAACAGCTCTTTGTCCAAAAGCCTCTGTCCCAGGTATATCCATCAATTCGCATGCCGGACACTTTTGTTTGCAAATGTCCTGTTTAGTTGGGTATTTGCAGATCTGCGAGTGGTCTGTCATCGGAGTAATTAAATTGTCCTGTCCCCAGGTATGCCCGGAAGTGTCGACATTGGCACAGTGTACGCTAAAGACCCGGATGATTGGGACGTGGTGGATAAGACCTTCACCTTCACAGGGCCCGGTTCTCTGGATAAATACTTCAGGTCAGTTTGGTCAGACGATTTGATAATACCTCTATTAAAACAGTAGTTCTTGTCGTGGCTGAATGCTATTTGGTTATTTGTCTCGGTCATTTTGATTTCTAGAGTGCCAAAGAAAAATAATAGGTAATTTGATTTTGAAATGCTAATAGTGCTAGCCGACATGTGAACCGTTTTCAGAAATAGTGTCAGTTCGGTTGACAAATTCCTGATACTGTGGTAAGTTAATCCATCAAGAGGGGGGAGCTCTGGATTAGAACACCCCCACCCTTCTTCTGAACATTTTTGCATGGGAATTTGATTGATCCCAAAGGTGGCAAGACGAAAATTACCTGTCTGTCTACAAATAAAACAAAATGTACACCCATACTGAATAAATTAAAATTGAATACGATTCAAATTTGAAAATATTCCCAGTGTTGACAAGGACTCTGGGATGATACGCCTGAAGACTGATATCCCAGTCCATGACGAGAGCTACAAGCTGAGTGTAGACGTGTATGACCGGGTGTGGAACCTGTCCGTCCCGTGTACAGTCTCGGTCAGGGTGGCGAGACTGCAGGACGAGGCTAAACACAGTCTCGGGTCTCTGAGGATTTCTGGTGAGTTTAGGCATGAAAGAGTTGGGTTCTCTTACAAGGGTAAACTTGTTAAACTGTTTACTGCCTAAAATTATAATTTTTTAAAGTGAACATGTAGTTAAATACGACCAAAGGAAACAAAGGATCTGATAAATCTTCCCTGGCGTCAGCGCCACTATGGTTTAGGATGTCGATACTACTAGGTTGTTTTTCAAGTGTATTTCACAAAAATGCTGGCGAGGAAAACTTACAATTCAAATTCAAATATAAACCGGTGTTCACTAGGACTCTGGGATTATGTTTGCTGTTTTCGGGAAGCCTGATGAAAAATTAAAATGTGAATAAATATGTAGTGTTTTATTAGTATGGGTTTAGTCAGAAGAGGACGAGGTTATACGGGGTTGTTGTTAGATTTATTTACATTGCTAATGGACATGTACACGTCTTGAATTAAAATGTTTAAATGAAAAAAAGACAAAAACAGGTATAAGACATCAACATTTTATTTCCTCTCACCATATATGGCTTAAAATAGACAAGTATATATTCTTCTAGTGTGGACATGTGTTATAATCTAGATGCTATGTAATACGTCCCATAAGTCCGTCATTACGGACTTATGGGACGTATCACCTTATATCTAGTTTTTTACTAGACTGCTTGTGTTACGACGCTTTTTAACAATATAGAGAGTTACTTATATTGTATATTTTACGGCACTTCACTTTGTTTCAGGAACGACTGCAGAAGAGTTTATATCAAGACCAAAGACTGGATATCCAGCTTTGAGTAAATATGACAAGTTTCGGTCTTTTATTGCGGACCATCAACATGTCTACCTCGATCAGGAATCAGTGAGAATCGTCAGTGTCCGCGACAACAATGGAATGATCGACGTGTATTTTTCTATTCGGTCATCGTGGGGTTATTACTCGCCCAGCAATGTCAATGCTGCTGTACTCTTGAACAAAGACTTGGTATGTGTTTAAAACAGTAGATTCCTTGTGGTAAAGACTGTTTTGATAGAATGACAGATAAACAAATTCAACTTTGAAATTTATAAAATAAAATTATGAACGTTAATATGGTTTTGAACCGAAATTTAGTCACATGCAACTTTCAAAGTCGAAACCTTAACCTAGCTACACGTACAAAGGTACGTGACACAGTGGTCAAATGTGTATTATGAGTGATGTTTGAAACGTTGAAATACATTGAAATTGACTTACAAAATAATAATTGATGACACAAAGGTCAAAGAATCTAGGCGACCTCTGAAACTCTGTTTCACAGGAGGCAATCTTTATTCATGCTTAACCGAAAATTGGCAGTCGTTAACAGCCGTATTCCTGACAGACAAATTTGTCATGGAATTGGTCAATTTTGAATCTTTTCCATTGAATGATGTCAACAATATCAACCTGTTTCAAGCTTTGAATATCTAAAGCTTAATATATAAAAAAAAGTTATGATTTATAATATATAGTTTAGAATTTTAACATTTAGGAACGTCAAAAGTAAAGGTCTCATTATACGTGGAAACAAAAACAACTGCATGAATATAGACCATGTTTATGTAGTTTTAAGTGAACATTAGAAACTTTTAACATTGTTGATGCTGCCTCTCTGTCCAGGGTGTTGAGATGCAGGTTAGTGTCTGTCATAACAAACGCATATACTGAGTCGAATGTTATTCTTGCTGGTAACGTGTTTGAGAGGGATTTTTCCGTAAAAATTATCAAAGTTCAATTTATCTTATTCCATTGTTATATGTATGCATATTCGCATATTTATGAACATTTCGAGGAAATGAGTCAATAAAAACACGTATTTACCATCTCGAACTGTTCATGCACAGCTAGAGAGAGTGCTTGGTGTCCAAATCGTTCAAGTTCCAATCAACACCTGCTCCGACGAGCTAAAACACCCCGGAAGCTGCTACAACGAGCTTGTCGTCACTGACACACCACTACTCGTCAACAGTAACAACACTGCCGTTGTTGGCGTTGACGTCAACACGATGGCTAGGTACGAATGCCGTACCGGGTTCTACCCTCCAGCAAACAAGTGTTCCATCGGCTACTGTTATAATGGGGGCACCTGTAAAATGGACTTGTGGGGCGATGCTGTGTGAGTGTACTTTATTTATTATATATTGTTTATTAAAAACATCAGTTTGAAAATTTTGCAATTTGTAATGTGAAAAGTCTGTGTTGAAATTCATTTTATAGTATTTAACTTCTTTGGAATCATTTCATTTTGTATTATATTTCGCAATATGTGATTGATGTTTGATTATGACATCTACCTGACTGTGTTATTTGGTAAAAAGACATTTGTCTTTTGTTAAAAGTATTAAATAGTTGTGATAATTATTCTCAAGTCCCTTCTTGAAAATCATATGATCCATGAAAAAAAGCTTATGTTGAATAGAAGCATATGGACCTGTGACACAATATTGACAGATTACTGCAACCAGATCTACAGTTCCGGAAGTTGCAGCATGTTTTCGAGTGTTCCACACATCGCAGTAAAAAAACTGTCAGGTTTCAGCCTTCTGGAAACACCAACACTATTTTTTTTTTTAAATAAAGAAAATAAAGAAAAACATGTCTGGATGTCGTTCCTCAAAACATGTGCATGGCTGTACTTGATTGTAAATCTACGACTGAGCAGTGGAAGGGGACCCTGCACAATATATTCACGATCAGTTGTTGAGTGTTTGTCAAAACCTAAACTTTTGCGACTCAACATTGGCCCGTGTAAACATTATTACCTTATGTATGTTATCATTCATTAAAAAAGCGACGTATTACAGATGCGAGTGTCCTTATGAGTACCCAGGACCGAGATGTCAGGGCACCCACCACTCGTTCGACGGAGCCAGCTACGCATTATACGACCCCCTGGAACAGTGTGAGAGTAGCCGCACCAGCCTCTACTTCATCACTGGGCGAGAGGAGGGTCTCATCCTGTACAACGGACCAACCGCGGACCGACCAGCTGGATCTGAAGATCCCACTGACTTCATCTCTCTGGAGTTGGTAGGCGGTTACCCAAAGTTGAGGATCGATCACGGTAGCGGTGAAGTGGAGCTCTACGTTGATGGACGAGACTCTCACGGTGTTGCAAAGGTCCAGAAACTGAGTGATGGGAAATGGCACAGGATTGATATTCTCAGGAATGGAAGGGTCAGTGTCTGAATCTCTGGGTACAGACTATTTTGTGTTCAAATCAATATGTTTTTTACAATGATAGGGTCTGATTAAAATCGACTCTGTTCCAGGGAATTAAATCTGCAAAATAGTTCGTGTCTGGATACGAACTGATTCTATAGATTCCTCGCCACAAGGTCTTGAGGACACCCCATATAGGGGCGTGTTCCATACCAGTTTAGCGCAGACAAAGCCCAGTCAAATAGCTTACCAATCACATCATAGTTTTTAAACAGTCACCGTTTTGAAAGCATTCTTAACAGACGAAAGGATAGCTGTTAGGAGTTATCTGCCCATAGGTTCTTGCACTGAGGAGCTTTTGTTGGAGGTTCTGTGATTGGTTAACTGAAATCGTCGAAAATGGGAGTCTACAGACTGTTATCAGACAGTTTTGCAAGGAAACCTCTGAACGATATGAGTTCGTATTCTGATATATGTACTTTTTTGCAAATTTTATTTCTCTGAGAACAATCTATTTTAATTAGACTCACCATTATATTAGACATTTCTTATCTCTAGGTAAACAATCTTGGGATAGAGAGAAGTTAGAATGTTTAAGATATTGCAAAAAGAACATTGAAGAATTATATAAAGTGATCATGGATAATATAAGTATCCTTGAGCTTTCAACGGTTGAATATAAGAGGTTCTAATTAGATTTGAAATTAAACTGTTAAAAATAATGACTCTTTGTGTGATTGGAATGTTTAGGTTACCAAACAGTTTGAGTAATACCCTGTTTCTTACTGCAGGAAGTTGAAATGATCATTGACCATTGTGACAAGGCCGAGCTTGGAGCGAATGAAGTTGTAGAAGACGACTCGATGTGTCGTAAAACAGAGTCAACGCCTTTCGACAACAAGTTCCTGAACGTGAACACGCTGCTGCAGCTTGGAGGAAGGTTCTCTCAGCCCAACTTCCCACGGGGAATCACGTCCACCAACTTTGATGGATGTGTCAAGAATCTCATGCACAACGGAAAGGTGAGCACTCGGAAATGTATACATTACGATATACATTGGACAACAGCAACGTTGCAATAAATATCCTTAATACATTTGAAGCTTGTATGGTGAAAACATTAATTTTAAGAGTCCACTTCAGATATCATTGGGAGCATTGCAACACAAATAAGGCTCTTGAAATCTTTCAAAACCCAAAAAACGGAATGGACACATTGTGAAAACCTGTCGCACATTACCCAGATGGTACGGACTGTATAGGAACCTCACAATCTCCAATCATTTACATCGTGAACTTTCTTTGACACAAGAGTAGCAAGTGCTAAAATCTCTCATCCTCAACATCCACAGTACTACACACTTCTTTACAGGTTGTCCCTGTCGAGAGTGTCCGTTCTCACCTCAAAATGTCCTTATATTTTCCGTTATAACTCAGAAACAATTGTGGTTATTATTAATTATTTACATGGAGTCATGATGGAGATAAGATACCATCTGCTGAATGATAATTGTTTATATCTCTCCTTTTTAGCTATACGACCTGACAGTGTCTGGTAACCATAGTTATCCATCTGGAGACAACAGGTGCCCGCGAGAAGACGTCATCTGCAGCCACAACTCTGCTTCTCGCTATCACCCCAAGTCCATTTGTGGCGCTCAGGGTAACTGTATCTCCAACTTGAATTACCAGACAGCCCAGTGTGTGTGTCGGCCGGGGTATAGACATGACAACAATGGACGGACTTGCTCGAAAGGTATACTTCAAACAAACTTATATTATTGTAAATTATTGTATCAGCATCATAGAATTACGAATGGTCGATTTTGTCTCAGAGAAACATGTATGTTAAACACAGGAAAGATTCACCTTCATTGTCATTCTTTTCTTCAAGTAGTAAGTATACTCTTTTATCAACCTACTATAGCCATATAACGTGATACTTGAAACGACATTTCTAAACCGTATCACCCGGTACGAGGGACTTACAACATTGTAAGTCCCTCCAGGGGGGTTTACACAGACAACTGTTAACCCTGTTAGGTAGAATTACAATGATTGTAAACCCTGATATATTTGCTAAGATGACGACTTGAAAGTTAAGATCTTAAGAAGTTATCTTTGACTAATTTTGAAAGATTTCTCAAACATGTGACATCGCATGAAGAGCAAATGTTTTGAAGAAAGTGCGCCTCAAACCCGTATCCACTGTGGTTCGTGAGCCAGCGCTTTAGTCAACTGCGCCGACGAGGCAGATGAGATCCCACGGTACAAAAGCAACTTATAAAGCGCAGTTGTAAACAGGGATTCCATGTTCCAAACAAGGATTTTATGAACGACTCTATTTGCCAGGGATCCTCAGTATAACGCATAACAAAGTAAAGCCTGTTTTACACTTAAAAGCGGTTGATAATATAGAAAAAACATTTTCCTTCGGATATGGTAAGGTTGTAGACCCTGATAGTCAGGAAAACCCTCGGATCATCGTGTTTTTCCTTCCTAACAGGGTCCACAACCTTGCCATATCCTCAGTACTATAGTTTCTCCTGATATTATAACATAGTTCGCTCGAATGTTGTTAATCCCTATTTTAAACATTTTTTTATTATGGTTTAGATTGTCATAACATTTGTTAAACACTGCAACATGCACAAAACATTATATTTTTCAAAAGCTTTAAATTACTGTTTTTATCATACAATGTAGCTTTATGTTTATTTGAAAACTTGCTTCTGAACATTCTGTTTTAAGAAAATAAAAACCTGAAATCAATAATCCAACCGATATCAATGCAATAACATAAACTGACATGAAGTGATACTGTTATCCTTCTGTATTTCTGCTACTGGATCTTAAGCGCTATCCAACCACAAATCCACCTCTATTATATTAGCACAACCACTCCGTTTCCTCATAAGTCTTGATATCATTTATACATATATCCTACCTTGTTATACCCCAAATTCCACCTGATGAAACGTCGTGTAAATTCTCTATAAATAAGTTCATATCCAGAAAAGCTTGTTTCCTTATGTATAATCCACTTCTAAATACCCCTTAAAGACTTCACCACTATGTAGTTTGCAACCGTGTCGATTTAACCATTCAAACTTATTCTTAAATGGATTAACTGTTATTACATATAAGTAACATAGACATAATAGTTGCCTGTTCACCCTCCTGCAGCCACCACAGTGAAGGACCTGGAGACTGACAGCTACATGCAGTTCAGACTAAAGGACTCCTTCTTCAACAAAGTTAAAGGCATCGCTCTGAAGATGCAGCTCATGTTCAGAACAAGAGACACTAATGGAGTCTTGTGGACCGTGTCTTCCAACACAGACAGATTTATCATGCTGCAAGTAATGTCAATTCGTTCAGTATCAGTCATCAATGGAAGCCTGTTCTCCACTCGATATTTTCTTCTGACTCTTCTTTTGATCACGCCCACAACTCTTCATTTTATTGATAACGTCAAGCTAACGCCCAGCCCTGCCTATATATTGGTACATATATCTCTGTCAGAGTCTACGGAAAATTGGTGAAGACTTGGCTAAATAATGCCGAGAACTATTTACAATATCGTTTACGTGATATTGTCTAGCTAATGTCACACCTTACCAATACATTGGTACATGTCTCTGTCAAAGTATAATGCACAATGTTTGAAATGACCGAGAGAAAAAATGCGAACAAATATTTACAATATCGTTTTCCTGATATTGACTAGCTAATGTCCGCCCTGCCCATATATTGATACATAATAATCTATCTCAAAGTCCGCGGAAAATTTATTTTAGTGACGACTGAGATATATAAAGTAAAAAAGTATAATTGTACATTATTCATTAAGCCGTTCATGTTGTCTATCACAGATTGTGAATGGTCGCCTCACATTGCTGTACAACATGGGAAGACATGACAGAACTCTGGAACTCTACAACAGCGTTGTCAGTAACGGCGCCTGGCATTCGACCACTGTAGAACGTCGGGGAAGGGAGTTTACACTCACAATGGATGATGGAGAAGGACCTAATTATAACTTCACGTATGGATATATTTACGACGAACAAGAACTGTACATTGATAACACTGTGATTGTTGGTGCAACAGTTTCTTTTTCGAATGCCCTCCCTGTTGTATCTTCAACACTTGAACATAGTAAGTTCGGCATTATATATATTTAGTGATCATTCTGTATCATTGAATGAATCGTTGATTTTTGAACTGATAATGATAAAGTACATTATAAAACTGCCAATGGTGTAAATATGTACATGGTAATTGGGAAAGGAAACATTTGCGATGAAAATCGATATATATATATAAAGAAGACGTCTAATTGCCAATTGTAAATTAGAACACTGGTAAATTTTTAGAAGAAAGTTTCGTCAACTTACATGATACAGATATGATGTTCGATGAAATTCATCTGTGAATAATATTGGTATACCCTGAAATCGAATCCTTGCTATGATATTTACAATAAAATGAAGAGGTAAGCACAAGTTTTTTTCTGGGATAAATGTGTTTGTTGACACAAATTGGACACGTTATCGTGAAGGTGAAGGTCATATTATGGTTTCAACCCAAAATTAATTTTGCATGTGACTTATCTTGAATATTTAAACAAATATTGCACATCTCACGCTCATTCATTAACCTCCCCGTCACACTTTTTGAAAGTCATTAAATGTTGTTTATCAACCCAGCATGTATCCAAGACATTAGAATGGACGATGAATGGTTCCCCATGAGCCCTGGTGAGTATTCCCAGAGCTCCGGAGCTACTATCAGTAGAGCAGTGAACGTCCGAGATGGGTGCTACCGTAACGACTGCCCACACAGTCTCACCTGCCCTCCGCATCAAGTGTGTGTTCCCTTGTGGGGCAACCACACCTGCAGGTAAGAACATATATTGTCACCCGGGCCAGGAAAACCAAGACATGTTTACCAAATGTAGTAAAACTGGACACCTTCATTTCATTGTTGTCAAAGAAATATATGTTCAGAATATTTGAATAAGTAAGGCGTGTTGGTTGATTTTAGGTAATGCATTCTCTTTGACTAACACCTTTCATAATTAGAAATAGATCAATTTAGATACAAGTGTTATGATTACGTCACAAGGGGACTTGCGTAATTTAAGCCTCGTGATGACATCAAGACGGGATTCTCGTTTGCAGAGAGCAGTGCCGTGTATTTGCAAATTATCCCTGGACTTTTAAGGATGAATTTTGTTATTTTGAGTATATTTGGTATACATGTATACTAGTTTACCTGAAACAATTATGTTGATAAACTCATTGACCTTTGACCTTTGTACCAACATATTTAAGTGTGGTATGTCAATACACTGGCACAAATTTTCATTTATAAAACTTCAGCTGTGAAGCCAATTACGAGTTATCAGGCGACTCGTGTGTGGAGATATATTTAGATTACTGCAAGAACAACAAGTGCCTACAAGGACGGTGTGTCATCGATGTGCACGCTTATGAACATTACGTGTGTCAATGCCCCACCGGTACAAGCGGAAAATACTGTGAAGATGTTCTTGCCAATATGGGCGACCTGCAATTTGCGAAGGCCAACTACAGTGTCATCATGCCTGAATCACAAACTTCCGGTACCATTGCCTCTGTCTGGTTAACCGGAAATCATTCGGATGTCAAGTACAGTATTCAAAATGACCAAGGATATTTTGGGGTTACCGGCATGCTTCATTCGGCTTTGGTTCAGGTCATTAAGGTAGGAATGGTTTCTTTATTATTTTAGAGGCAGGGTTTGTACAAAGCGTATGTTTATATGTTTATTATAAATAGTTGCTTCTTATATATATATTCTATATATATTTATATATGAACACCCCTCTAAACGGACGTTCCCCCAAACTGACACACGATATCCATAGCAAAATATGTATTTGTTCCCCATAACCTCTTTATTACATGTGAAACTAATTTTAATTCATCATTTCCCTAAACTGATATTTTTTCGTCTGGTCTCAAGTGATGACGTATTTTTAAGGAGAGCACTGCACAGTATTGGAAGTACCCAATACACACAGACATGTGTTGCCTTATTTCAACACCAGCTTCCACTTTGCTACACTAACATTTGCCCTGTTATACCCAACCTACCCCGTAAATCATACCTTGCGCTATCTGTATCACTGGCTGAAAAAGCCTTGCTGTATTTCGTCATCGTTTCTGTGCTGCACCTGGTAGTGCAATCAGAAATATCTGGCATAGAAAAGGAAACGAAATGCCGCAAGGATTAGCTTAGCAAGCGATCGAGACTGGCGCGAGTTATGCTGTACGGGGGAAGTTTTGCAACACCCTGAAATTTCCTACAGCCGGTGGACTATGAAGTCCCGGATCAGCGCTCATTCCAGTTGGAGGTAACAGCAGTAGAGAACAGGACGAGCATTATGGTGACAGCAACCACGGTAGTGTACGTAACTGTGCAGGATGTCAACGACAACTTCCCTGCCTTTGCTCAGAACTACCATCCTATTGTCATGGAAAATTATCTCACATTCCCTGAATCAGTGGGAACCTTCTACGGAAAAGATGCTGATTCAGCAGTGTTTGGTGCTCCTTTCGGGTTTAGATGTGCTAACACGTCAGCCTGTGTTGATTTCACTCTCAAGTTTGATCCAGGTAAGAACCCTGTCACTGAAAGTTTGTCATGGATAAAAAACGAGAATAGGGTTTTCTCTGACGTATATACCGCCATGCGTTTTTAAAACAAAAAATGAAAGTAATCTTGTAAATGTTTCAAGCCCTCGTGATCTAAAATTTGAGGCGCACTTACAATTTCTCAACTTTGGAAGCGGAGCACAATATATACCAACAAACAATCTTCTCATGATCACTAATCCTGGGCTTGGTCTTGGGCTACAAATCGGAGGGTTGCGGGTTCTATTCACGAAATGTCAACTATGCAAATTTTAAATTTGGAAATGTTTTAGTACCTATAACTGAACAGGAGATTATCGTTTTTTGGAGTTAGGTCTTACAATTATATTCTAAAACTTCAGGTCTTACTAAATGTTGAAAATTAACCTGCTATGAGGTTAACTTTTAGCAGTTGGTAAAACTTCTAGTCGGAGTTAAAATCTTGGTGAAACCTACTAAAGGTTATTACAAGAAAACCGGTCACATGACAATGTACAGAGATATTCTGAGATAGGTTTATACGTCCGGTTCTTTTGCGATCAAGAAATATGTTATATTCCAAGGTATGATATTTCGGGTATCACTCAGTTAAAACATGTATGTATGCATTGGTTAAATTCCCATTTTTACCATAAATGGTTGTACCCCTTCTACAAGTTTTCTCCATACTTTTATGCACAATTCTCATTTATAAGGGCTGCAGAATTTCCCCACTACCCGAATGGGTGAACATAAACGACTGTGCTAAAATACAGTCAGATATTTTATTAGCGTTTCGCGTAAGTTCAATACTTAAATTCATCACTTCTCTTTATTTCCACCAGCCGGAGATTCAGGTCGCGGCTCTGTAGACATCTCTACCACCCGAACGTATGACCGGGAGCATCAGAAGCTGTACTATCTGCCCGTGGTGACCTGGGACATGAGAGGGACGGGGGACCCGCGTTCCCAAACCGGCACCAACACTCTGACCATCGAGATAGGCGACGTCAACGACAACAAACATAGTCCTGGGCATAAAGAAATCTTCGTCTACACTTATCAAGGTCAAGCTTGTCCTGAATTGAGTATTGTTCACTAATAGCGCGAATTATTTTGTTTGACATTGAGATCGTAGCAGGAAATCCAGCTCTACCCCTAGCCCATGTAATATTAATATGGATACAAACTGTACTTTCCCACAGCGAATGCATTCTCAGGGCACTTGTCATGATCATATGTTGGAGTTGGAGTTAGGACCATCATTGCTATGTTATCAGTTGTCAACTCCTGTGCAACCAACGAAGGCTCTTTAAGGTTTTTAATCTGTAACGTTACTTCCAATTCCAAACAATTGAGTAACCATTGGTAACGCTGAGTTACAATCATCTCTGTCAAAGGGGGCTTGAACACTTTGTGATAACGTCGGTCCTCATTTTAAATTTGCAATTTAATCAAGTCATTATGTCGGTACCAACTTGTAAGCAACGTTATTCCTAAGGAAAATTCTAAAAATGTCCAAGCCTAATTTGAAGGTATGACTTAATAATGTTGACGTCGTTATGAGTGTGAACGATTTTTCCATTCAGATAATTATTTGGATTTTAACCCGAAAAGGTTTTAGAACTATTCACCTATTGTGTCATATGACTTTGTACACGGTATTGATACTTTATGATGTAATCACTCCGGTGCTGCAGGTTTGAAGTATCCCTTGTTGCTAGGGAATGTGTATGCCGAAGATCTTGACGATTGGGACGTCGTGGACAAGACTTTCCAATTCGCTGGACCACAGTTTATGGCAAACTTCTTCGCGTATGTTTAATGTTATCTTTTAAAAAATAGAATGTAAAGATTTCGACCAACTTGTCTGTCCTTTAACTCTGCGATGGCTTAATTTAATGTAGTCGGTGCGTTACAGTTGTTTGCTTTGCATATAAATTACAAGAAACACTGGGCTTGACAACGAACAAATGATCCTACACCATCCTTAGAATTAATTAAATAGTCCATCAACGAGATCCTATATTACAGGGTTAATTACAACTCCGGGAAAATATCGCTGATAGCGCCTGTCCCAGGTAGAACAAGCGTCTCATTCAGCGTGGATGTCACAGACAACTACTGGAGACACAGAGTCCAATCACTCGTCACTGTACACTTCCGGTCTCTGAATCTACAAGACATCAAGAGTGCTGTCCCTTTCCGTCTTGCAGGTGCGTGGGTTATCAGTCTTTGGTATCTTTGTAAAAATAGCGATGATCCATATTATATTAATGCCACCTTCGACCATTGCCTTATTTGGATACAGCTGGTTCCTTTGATTTTAAGAATAACACGGTCCTTCCGTGAGGTTCATGGATGTGTGTGTGAGTGACACCTAAAAACATGAAGGGTAAACCTGGTTTCACTTCAAGAAACATTCTTACTTTGAAAGAGGTGATGTATGACTCATGTGCTAGTCCTGGTTGGGATTTTATTAAACACGAAATTCAAAATTGACATGAGCGTTCGATTTGCATAAAACAGAGAATCTAAATTTTTAACAATATTTTCAAATATAGTTGTTACATTGATAGTTTATGTTATTTTAGATCTTACACCAGAAGAGTTCATCTGGCGCGCAAAGGCTTCTGGGAACATCTCTGATTATCATCACAGCAAATACGATCTATTTCACAAAGCTGTGTCCCAGTCTGTTTCCACTTCAGTTGATCACGTGGATGTATTCAGTCTTAAAGCACATGGGAAGGACACAGACGTATGGGTGTCTTTCCAAGGTCAAGGTCACAACGGGACACTACTCCTGAACACCACTTCCTTCCATGACCAGTTAAAGGTAGAGTAAATTAAATACAGACATTGGATGGAGGGTTCTCTTTTAAATGACGTTGTTACTGAAAATAAATCCATCAAAGTAACACTGCTGTAAAGGATGCGTTCATTATGTAAATGAAATGATCTATATTGTCAGTTTTTATTATCCCCCGCCGCGCGTTTAGCGCGAAGCGGGGGATATAGTATTCGGCTGCGTCCGTCCGTCCGTACGTCCGTACGTACGTCCGTACGAAATGCAATAACTCAAATACTATTCACTGGATTCTTTTCATATTTTGCATATTGGTTCATCATGGGAAGAGTAATCTTCCTACAGAGGTTTGTGACCTTGACCTTCATTTCAAGGTCACGACAAACTTTGTCATTTTACCCTTGTCAGCGGGATATCACAAGAACCATTCGCTGGATTTTCTTCATACTTTACACATAGCTTCTCCAAGGAAAGACAAAGGGCTGATTAGATTTTGGTGACCTTGACATTATTTTTAAGGTCACAACGGAACTTTGAATTTTTCGACATGTTAATGTACATGTTAAGTTTGTCAGCGGGATATCTCAAGAACCATTCACAGGAATTCCATCATATCTTACATAAAGCACCTCCTAGGGAAGATGACGGGCTGATTAGATTTTGGTGACCTTGACTTTATTCTCAAGGTCACAGTGGAACTTTGAATTTTTCGACATGCTAATGTACATGTAATTCTTGTCAGCGGGATATCTACATAAAGCACCTCCTAGGGAAGATGACGGGCTGATTAGATTTTGGTGACCTTGACTTTATTCTCAAGGTCACAGTGGAACTTTGAATTTTTCGACATGCTAATGTACATGTAATTCTTGTCAGCGGGATATCTCAAGAACCATTCACAGGAATTCCATCATATCTTACATAAAGCACCTCCTAGGGAAGATGACGGGCTGATTAGATTTTGGTGACCTTGACATCATTCTCAAGGTCACAGTGGAACTGATTTTTTCAATATGATAATGTACATGTAAATCTTGTCAGGAGGATATCTCAAGAACCATTCACAGGAATTCAACCATATCTTACACAAAGCATCTCCTTGGAAAGACAAAGCGCTGATTAGATTTTGGTGACCTTGACCTTATTCTCAAGGTCACAGTGGAGCTTTGACTTTTCCGACATGTTTGACAGTCGATTTTGCTGATTTTGACATTATTTTTCAATTTTGAATTAAATTGTGGCGGGGGATCATGTCACCTTAGTGACAACCACTTGTTTATTTTACTATGCTAAGATAACAGAGATCAACGTATTTTAAACATCTGTATAATTTGTATAAAATATATCGACCCCCATTTCAATATAAATATCCTGAACAGTTCAGTTCATTTTAAATCGCACCCTTTTGTTTCAAGAAAGTTCCAGAATGTATCTCTTTCCTAGTTTATAGTGTCTGAGAATTAATTTTGCATCTCATGTATGTTTCCATGCTGTGGTTGATAGTTTTGCAGTGTTTCACATTTTCTTCCATGTTTCATACAAAAGGTTCCACCTCCACTCTAGATGTTCTACTTTTCTCATACGATTTGACAGTGTTTTCTAAGTTCATATATTTCACTTGCGTATTCATGTTCGCCAGGTTGATGGTCAGATTGGACTGACCACGGTCCCTCCAGGGTCCTGGAGTACCCCTAAGGCCACAGGTCAATCTCTACTGGTCAACACTAATGCCACGTCCATTGTGGGAGTTCAACTCGCCAATCTTCCATGACCCTCCTCACAAGCAATTTTGTGAATAGCCACCGTGATTATTACGAGTTTACCATACTGGTGAATTGTGAATGTAAAGCCATTAGGAATACCTTTCTGAATAAAATGTGCTAACTGCAAAAATGATGCCAACAATGATAGCGACGAACGTAAAATATCATACATTTTATTCTTTATTCAAAAAGAGCATAACTATTTTGATTGTTGTCAAATTTTCAGGGTATGTACATTTCCTGTCGGTTGATTGCCTCATGTACCGTTTGAGTACATATGTATAGTGGAATAAATCAGTATTGTATTTATATGTGTTTATCAATAGTTATTACCGTAGTTTTACTGTAAAGGCGTTTTTATATTGATTTTCTCCTGAATAAGAAATTCTCAGATTATCAATTCATTCAAAATAAGATATAAAGCTCCAAATTCTTCGCGATAAAATCTTTTGAAGTATACACCATTATCTTTCTACAATATAAAGAGTTGATTAAACTATATTTAGAAATTATCACCGATCACATCCTTCAGTTTTTTGACAATTGTCAAATTAAGATTTACAGCCGATCAGATTATACATCTTTGTATGAAAACCTATTCTCAATAAACATCTAAACCCCATAGACGCCAATCGGACCGCATCAGATCTCACCAAAGCCTAAAGGGCACTTCCGGCCTATCAAAGCTTGATAGATTCTAAAGTACCCATCAAAACCAGGACAGGTCTTTCAGTGTCCATCAAAGCCGAGATAAGCCCTAAGGTATCCACTAAAGCGCGGATTAGTCCTTAATCAGATTTGCCCTTCAATGCTATGTACGTATGTACATGCTAATCCCTCCAATGCGTGTTTCAGTCAATCATATTTAACTAAACTAAATGGAACTCGACAGGGCCTATATGTATATATAAGCCCACCACACCCCAATGCCCATCATCTCCTACAGTTTGGCTTCCTGTCCACTGCCCATGTAGAAGATAGGTTTGAAGCTCGGGTCCTGTATAGCGTCTCGTCCTATGTTGAACTGGCTGATGTCGTAACGGGTTCTTCCGTCTATTGCCATCTCACTAAGGATTTTCCCCAGGAAGCTTGCAAACCTGTGTAAATATTGCCGCAAGGATGATTTGGTGCTGTTTACGCTATTGAATAATTCAATCTCATTTAAATCAGCTCGAACGTAACACTCGTAAGGTCGATCGCAATACTTCCACGCAGAGGGCATGTCCACAGGCCACTTGGTCATTGATTTTCACACTATCTTAAAAAAAATCAACAACAAAAAATAAAACATACACACATTTGAGATGACTCCCTGATTTTCACGCTTTCGGAATCTATTAGAATATTTGAATAGTGTGAAAAGCAATGACCCAAGTGCCTGTGGTCATGTCCGGTGCCAGTCACTGTGATCTCAATAAATTCACCCAATCAGAGAGGCTTTCTTACACATGACATTGGATGTGGAGTTTCGTATGTCAAGTCAAGTCTGATGGCTTTCTAGCCTTGTGGCTGATTGACTGGAGAAATTACTATTGAAAGGAAATCTCTGTTGTTTAATTCATCATTTTCAATTGACATATCTACTATTTGTTAAATATTGTTCATGGCTAGGAAGGATAAACGTATTCGAGGGATTTAATGTGTACGAGAATTCTCTTCCGCAAAGGCAACATTGGCCAGTACAGTGGTTCAACCTGAATGTTTCGATAGTTTACACTCTTTGTTTTGAGAATTCATATTTGCAATTGATATGATTAACGAATATTCATGGCTGGAGTTAAAATCACCATTTACAAGTTACCATGCATGTTTCGATGAGAACGATTTTGAACATCTGCGTATATTTTAAAGGAAATCATGTTTTAAAGAACTTAAGTTGAAACTACACGTACTTGTAAGCATGTCCAGCTCCGCAGCATACGATGACGTCACTCCAACCCTTGTATGCGCACGTGTCGACCACGTAGTGTCTGTCTGGTGTCATTGTGTACAGACACGTCTTGGTCTCCATGATTGGGCCGAGGAACTAAATACGTATTTGAAATTGTTAAAATACTCTATCTATTACTTAAAGCATGAAACAAACACTGATATGAACGATATGTACTATGATATAAATCCGAGGAACCTTTCATCTCTTCTGAACATATGTTTCATGAGCCGATGATTTAATGTTATATATGAAAATGATTCTAATTATTTACCCTTGAACTGAATAAGCCTCAACGATAGAACCCACCAAAGAACAATACATACCTAATGGAAAATATTTTGAAAAAAGTATTTAGTTTAATATCAATTACTTTGAATTGTAAACATACCTAATCTATAAATACCTTATCTGAATACCAATTTATATACATTAGAAAAAATAGCCCTAAAATCATGATACCAGAAACCTTGAATTCCCTTTTCTCTTAAGCAAGTCTGTCAGAAACGCAATGCAGAACTAAGTCGATTTTCATTTCTATAACAACCGTTCATGCAGATCATTTCTAGCTTAAAAAAAGGGTTCCTGAAAAAATATTTTGAACTGAAAATTGACTTCTAAAATGTTATGAATGGAAACTGAATTAAAATTTGTACATCGCTCATTATCAACATACATTATGCCAAAACTCGTACGGTATGTATGCCGAATCTTTTTCCCATTACTGGAACTTCTCTGGTAACAGTAGGGCAGAGCAGGCGGAATACAATCATCACAGCCACTCGTTGATATTTTATGGCTGTGCAACTTCTTGTGTTGCAGCAGATGTTAGAATGTTGTTGATTCTATGGTAAACGTTTTTTAAAACAAGATGTGTTTGTTAAACACGGATGCCCCCGGATATACCAAAGTTATGGCCACGGTTAAAGTTTCTGAAGATGTCCACTGCGACAAGGTCAAGATCACAAGGTCAAATATGAAGACCTCATCTGAAGGTCTCATCACAAGGTATGCACATGCCAAGTATGAAAGCCCTAGCTCTGAGCAATCAAAAGTTATGGCCAAGGTTAAAGTTTTCTGAATATTGTCCACTGCGGCAAGGTCAAGGTCACAAGGTCAAATGTGACTACCTCATCTGAAAGGTCTCATCACAAGGTATGCACATGCCGAGTTTGAAAGTCCTAGCTCTGAGCAATCTAAAGTTATGGCCAAGGTTAAAGTTTTCTGAAAATGTCCACTGCGGCTTGGTCAAGGTCACAAGGTCAAATATGATGACCTCAGCTGAAGGTCTCCTCACTAGGTATGCCCATGCCAAGTATGGAAGCCCTAGCTCTGAGCAATCCAAAGTTATGGCCAAGGTTAAAGTTTTCTGAAAATGTCCACTGCCACAAGGTCAAGGTCAAGGTCACAAGGTCAAATATGATGACCTCATCTTAAAGATTTCATCACAAGGTATGCACATGCCAAGTATGAAAGCCCTAGCTCTCAGCAATCCAAAGTTATGGCCAAGGTTAAAGTTTGTTGTGGACAAACACACAGACAGACGGACAGGTGAAAAACAATATACCCCCGGAATCTCCGATTCGGGGGCATAAAAACAGCAACTATATCCACACCTTAGGGCAGATTTCGCTCAGCAGGTCGGTGCAACGCTGTTCTCGGACCGGGTCGGGTTCGAATGTCCTGGTGTCAGCTGTGACAGAGTGGCCTCCTGCGTCAACCCCTATCTTGGTGCCTGTGTTTCCATGGATCGGGAGAGCGTAGATATCGTTCCGAGGACAGTGGAATATCCAAATTGGGTATCTACAGTGGAGAAGTGAACCGAGTAAGAGTGGTACAAACAACCGTAACATACCTTGTTCACTTTATTTAAAGAAGAAACATTTTTCTAACAAAAATATACCTATACGGATTTACAGGGTACCATCGTTGTGTACATTGAATTGATACTTAAGCAAGGTGTTTATTTACCTACATTGTATACCAATATTGCAGGTTTTAGATTGTTTTCTTTCTTTATGGGAAACAACCTCAAACGGGACATGAACGCAGAACTTCCGATCGAGAGCCGTGATAACCTTTTAACAGAAAAATGCTGAAATTCGAAATGCCTGGTGAAATGCCACCTTAATTACTCACTTGACATGTGGAATTTTATAAACGGAAAGGACTCACTTGTCCTTGGTGAACTCCTTCATGTGCGGTGACGCATAGTACGTGACTTGCTCCTGGGTGACGGTGACTGGGATGTGAACCCCGATAGAACCGAGCACTGTGTTGAGCCACCCTCCTGCTGTCACCACCACCCGCCGACACTCGAACACACCTTTAGTCGTGTACACCTGGGAGGGTTTGGGATATATACCATTTATATCATGAACAATGTCTTAGACATGTCTGTATATACACAGCTAAACATCATGTAGCACTATATCTACAATAACTAATTCTGAATCCCTTAAAATATCAACCAAGCAGTCACTTGAACATTGCCTGACACTATTTCTAATACATCTCATATCGTCAAAGCAAAATGCGATTTCCTGCAAGTATAAATTGGCGGCCGGAAGGTACCAGTAGAACAATAGACAGAACAAAGCTTTAGTTCAATCTTCATTTTTCAAATAACGAAGAACTAGACAGCCTGTATGAGAAGTTTCAGTTCTTCGTTTTTCGAAGAACTAATAACGATGAAATGTGGAAGATTTTAGTTCTTCGTTCTTTGTTGTACACAATTACTTTGCGTCCACTACACAATTGTGTACGGCCAGGACAGTCAGGGGAGGTTGGAACTTTTATTCAGTAAATAAAATATGACTGATAGAGACTTGCCGCGGGCACACCAGACTCCTTGAAACATGAAGGGTACTGAACCAGTTTTCGTCGGGAGACACTGACTGCTTCAATACTCTTTTAGTTCTTAGATATTCAAAAAACCAAAAACTAAACAGCGGTTTTTGACTGTACAGGTGAGTCCTTTATCGTGACAATTAATAATGGTTTGTGATGGTGTTCCATTTACTGAACTTGCTCAACCTTGGAACATTGTTACCAAATGAGATTACCTATGTATACAGTGTGTGCTTTAACCTACTACTATAATCCATGCCTCCATACTGGAGAGTCCAGTAGCATGAAAGTTGGCTATGACATTAGCTTCGCACTTGAAACACCCGTTGCATTCAAACCTAACGAGGGGTACAATTGCATGGACCGTACATTCCACTTTTTGGGTTAAAGATAACAACGTATTTCATTGGTTATATCACTTTAACCTTGTTACAATATAGATGGCACCAAACCTACCAAAACATTTCCATTTGACGCCCTGGAGAGTCTAGTAGCGGGGCAGTTGTCTATGATGGTAGCTCCGTTTCCCCTGGCGAGTTGAAGATGGACTGCATTCCCAGTGGCAGCGTCCACAAGTCCCCCGTCCTCCTGGTACAGACTGACTATGTCCGGGCTCAGTGTGAATTGTGGGTACCGCGCCATCAGCTGTCTGTTGTTCAGTCTGTCGTACCTAGGGTATTTAGGGGTATATTTACTTTATTAAAACGTGATGAAACATGATATCAGTTTATCCATGTGAAGTTGTTATTACAAGGCTTAGCAAATTTCGCAAAACTTTGTAAGTTCAGACAAACCGCACTATGAAGGACGCTGAAATTGGGGCACCGTAGCTGGTCAAAACCAGTGTCAATGTGTATGTGTTCTCTGAATTGTCTGCACTTGTCTAGACACATCTTTGTTTGAAAATATATGTACTGCTTTGAGGTTTGTTTTGGGATGACAGTCTGAGGACAAGCATGGTGTTCAATTGAAACTGTAAAACATTTGGCGTGTGTATCTGAAGAACATCCTCTAATCTACGAGCCAACACCAGCCCTAAAAGCAGTGAAAGCTCATCTTTTGGCTTAGGTTGATCGAGGGTAATGGGTAAGTTGGAACCGAAGCTTGTAGCCATGTTTTACCTGATCTTTTTTTACAATAGAGTAAACATGTGTTTTATTAAGAAAAGAGTTTCTTCATAAACAGCTCTTGTTGTCAATCAATCAACCAATCAACTTTATTACCATAAATTTATAAATGCATGCAATAGATCATGGGGTATTTTGAAAAATATATCACATGTGAGACTATGGCTTGAGACAAGCCAGCAATTATGTGTTGATTGACTAATCATGAAACATTTGCAGACATACAATCTAATCTAGGAGCCAACACCAGCCCTGAAATCAGTGAAAGCTCATCTTTTGGCTTAGGTTGATCGAGGGTAATGGGGAAGTTGGAACCGAAGCGTGTAGCCATGTTTTACCTGATCTTGTTCCTGTCCATGGCCACAGCGTACGTCTCCATGATGTGGTCTGTCTCCCCCTTTCTCGCCATCTGCAGACTACCTGTCCTCCATAACACCTGGATACCTGACTCGCGCTCTATCTGTTCCCACCTGTAATCAGGAGGCGATGTGCGTAAAGATATTCTTGGACATCAATTAAAAAAAACCCGGTTAATTGGGAATTAACAGAAAATGATAGAAATAAAAGTATTTGTACATTCGAACTTAACCACATGGATGTTTACCGCTTAGAAACAGCGTTATTCCTTTAGATCCTTCACCCTATTACTATATAATAAGATAGGAATACTGTAGGCTCAATGGACATATACCGTATTCGCCGTAATAAGCGCCCTGCTCCAATAAGCGCCCCCAAAAAGGGTTTTGCAATTAACTCTAATAACCGCCCATGTACCAGCGGTACTAAATAATAAATTCAACTTACCTAAATTCAATCCAACAACCCTTTCAGACGAGAAACTAGTCGCTGAGAGCCCTTGAACTTTAGTTTACAGGGAATTTCCAACCGGCAGTATTCCCGTTTACTGGTAAATACCGGTATTTTACCGGAATTTTCGAAGCTGGACCGGTATTTCTCATTACTGTCCGTCCCAATTTCAAAATTGTGTATTTGTGCAGAAATGATCCTAAATAAGCATATATAATAATAAGTCCTTAATTTGGTATTTATGCTAAACAAGCATTTGTCAATCTTATAATTACCCCCAAAACAAATCATAAACATCAATACAAATGCTTATCAGTGCTGCATGGCAACTTCAGACAGGAAACGTCAATCAAGGTGTTGACCTAATTCCATGCAATACCCCAAGAATAGGGACTGGTATATGTTTGTATGGGGGTGCCGACAGGAGTTGCATAGTTCAAATAGGATAGAGCACAATAACTTATTAAACGATTATTACTGATAGAAAATAAAGATTGATTTTAGTCTAAACTTAAATAAAATAATAAGATAATAGATTTGTCAAACCAAGAAACAATAATCAAATTTGTTTGATGTTTTTTTCAATTGCCACCCCTGTGTTGAAAATGTATTATCCGGGAGGTCTGCACTGATTTTCTGTTTTAAATGTCGTAGTTTCAGACAGCCATGCAGCTCAATTTTACCAAATCTATATGTTGAGGTATGTTTCAAAATATCACTGATGAAATGTTTGCAGGTGTAAAATATTTGAAAAGCATTACAAGTTTTTAGTTTTGTAGTTATTGTATGTACAATTCCTGCAAACGTGTGACGGCTAAAAATAGCACTGTGTTGATAGGATACTACGATTGCAATTGAGAAATTACAAGCATAAAATTAAAATCAAAATGTGGTTTCTGTTTCACTTTGAGGAATTAAAGGATACATTGAGCAGTAATATGTGTTATTTTCAACTCGATAATGTGTAAGTATGTTTTGAACGCCTGTATCAATTATCAAAGACAACCTATAAACACAGTTCCACGTGAATAGTCTTTATTTTTCGTTCGTCACTCACATCATTTTAATAATCGCCCACCCAAGTCAATTTTTTAAGCGCCCTGGGCGCTTATAACGGCGAATACGGTATATGTCTTTCGAAAACTGTCACTAAGCGATACACGCCCCCGTGGACGTACTGCTCATTGAGCAGGAGTCATGTGATGATAACATACATATTTTAATCTTCAAACAAGGTAATGAATATCTTAAGTTTAGATCAAGCATGTCAATCAGTCACCTCTATTCTAAAAAGTGCGCGTTATACACCATTGATGTCATTAATATATCCATCATTATGATTGGAGACACGATTACGTGAATTACCTCCCTTGCCATTTCCAACGTTTTACTCAAACTTTCAAAGACGACAGTGACAGTCCATAATATGTTAACCTTAACTTCACCTGTCTCAAATCATTATCCGCCCTTTACAAGCAAGTATAGCGTTTGGTCTGAAAATCCCAAGTTTTCAGAGGTGCCTTACAATATTTAATAACGGTTTTTTTTTAAGAGTGAATATTTGATCAGTGACCAAACGTCAGACTACTGCCAACGCAACTCTTGGTAATGCCTATCTGAATATGTTGTAGACAAACACAAATTCGTTCATTTGTAAGTCTTTTTCCCCGACTAATTTCACATCAAATTATATTCATATATCTATACATTCATGACAACTTGTATACAGTCTAAAAGCCTCCAGAATCGAAGTTGATGCCAAGAATCGGCCACTACTATGTATGTTCATATCCTGAGCATTTACCCTTTATTTCCGCGCTATTTAGATACATCCTAATTTGGGAGGCAAATTACAACCGTTAGATTATGCAATTAAATAATACAAGTGCGCAATCTATTTATGATGCGAAACACATAGGCATAGTCAGGCTGAAAGTGGGTTAGCCTTGACCCAGGTTAATCTAATAACTATATACAAGTAAGTAAATAAACTCTTACGCTTTGTAAGTCTCCGGTGTTAGTTTAGTGTAGCGATCATCATGATAGGTCAGGCGTCTGCAAGAGATAAGATTGTGTATATAAGTAGGCCTATATTAGGATATTTGTTGACGGTGACAGGGCATTATACAAAATAAACTGTCAAAACGGTAGCGTCCCATACTGCCTACAGTTCCAATCTGCCTACAGCTTATAACAACATGTTAAGGTCCAGTGGTCAGGAAGTCAGGGTTATATGCTGACCTATTCAAAACGATATCTCCTATGGAACAAAGTTTTGGATGATAAAAATGATTAATACCTTTTTTGATTTTATACATACCATCTATGCGAAAGTGTTTTAAACTAATTGGAGGAATACAACACATTATGACAATGAGAAACGTCAACTCATTAAAACAGACCAAATCGTTAAATGTTCAAAACTGATACCATGGTCATAGAACTATAACTGAAACCTTGATAATAGACAGGGTTTTGGGAGATTTTGCCGTTATGGAAGGGGATTTCATTATGCAAATATTGGATATCTCTTTTTTATTCAACTTTGAGCACAATGACAATATTGGATTTCTCTTTTCATCCAACTTGGTTCAAACATGTAACATCTAATACCTCTTGTCATTATATAAATATAGTTATGCAATCCTTATCTAGATATGTCTGTAGCTGGTGCCGTCCAAAATGAGCACAGTGACCGATAATAAGAATTCGCACAGCGCCACCTTCATATGTTTTATAAAGAAAATATAACATTTTATCATTGATAGGTCAGACAAATTCTCTTTCACACAAAACTGATTGCGATATAGTTCGATTTGAATAGAAGACATTTAGTCTATGGTACTCTTTGTCTCCCTATCAGTTCACACTTACATGATTCTCGAGTAGTCCTGGGACCCACCATTCACGTGTCCCAGAGAAAACTGCTCCAATCCTAAAACTAATGAAGTGTAATTGTGTTATACATTATATCTAGTCATGGTTTATCATCACTATTTATTATGTTGATTTACAGGAAACAAAATACCATTATTAGAAAATGTTAGAACTATTAGACCCGGTCGACAATAGAGACCCGGCGTTCAGTAGAGACCTGACACTTAAAGCTTTATCGGAATTCAAATGCATCATTCATCATCATTGCATCATTGCTGTTTTATACCATAGTAATTATTAGAGGTCCTCGTTTCTTGAACAGTTGCGCTTATTTGAGGCCGGTGCTTATTAGAGGAAATGCGGTAAATAACACCATACATGCACGATGTGTATAAATATGGATGAACGTGAGAATCTGAGGTCGCTTTACGTGCTTGGATTGACATTCGGAAGTGTTAGGAAGTGGTACTTCCCATGTGTATACATACCATGAACTAACTGAAAAAGACAACATACAGACACAAAGTCCATTCTTATGCTTGCTCAACATGTGTTGTGGGCAGATGTAGTTTTTTAAATAATTTTTTGTTGTATTCTTATCATTATTATGTTCTATGTTACTTGTTATGTCATTTTGATTTTCATTATTTGCATACAAAAGAATAAATTTTGAAAATGGCAGATGCACTTTATTTCACCTTTTAAATTTTTTTTTTATAGACACCACGTGTTTTGCATAGTAATGATCTTCTGTGGGGCATGTCGTATAAATTACGTGTTGCTTCTAATTCAGATCACATAATCAGAATCCTAGTCACGTTCCGGCTGTCACATTCTGCATAATCAATGTTCATACATATATCACAGCAGCCTGAATACCTCCACTGATTTATGTCTGTCTACATTCGTGACGGATTTCATAATGGCTTTCATCACTGAAACACAATTCTGTTCAAAGTGGACATCTACATTAAGTTTCTAAATTTCATCTATGAGAATTTAAATATTACAACGTATTCTATCATCATCGGATTAACAACAATAAAACATTATTTGTTGATTTCAAAATAAACAAAAATATTTTTAGACTTTCTATGGTTACAGCATAATCCAGGGAATGAACGAATATAATTCTGAAGACATCCTCACCAACGATAAGCCACATCAAGTCTCTTTTGTGTCTATGCCCTTGATATTTTTGGGAGTTTCTACGGTAAATACTACAATGAATACCATTTTAAATACCAAATATGAACCTTTGTTTCAACATGGGAAAATTAGCATACCAATGTATTGGATAAATACGATTTTGCCATGAAATTTGCGATGAAAGAACATACATCACTGTCAGGTAATATCAAGTCTAGCAATATTTTACGGCACTCTATCCATCTCACTCAACATACGACACAGAACCAGGTCAGGTCAGTCAGGACAGTGGAGAGAAACTATGTAAATAAACAAGAACACCTTTATCATGCTCATCACAATACAAAACGCTAGGAGGTCACCAACCACTCGCAAATACACATCACTTACCTGATTTTGACCTCTTAGAAAGCCAGTACACAGCGCCACTGCCGATCCCCCCACACCCGATCACAATATACTCGTAGAACTGTGGCTTGGTGGACGCCATACCTCTAGGTATATACTCGCTGTTTGTGACTGTATAGACAATATACCTGTCTTATCTAGCACTGCTTATCTCAGGTTCCAAGGTTAGAAACCAGGGCTGCGTTCCATAACAGCGAGCGCTTAAATTGCTCATTGATAGCTCAATGTAGCGCTCCAGTAGCGCTCAAGTAGCGCTCAAGTAGCGCCGATTCTCTCTTAAACGATACAGTGCAAATTCCTCGAAGTTTGCTCGCCTTGATACGTAGCGCTACATTGAGCAATCGCGTTCAAGTGAGGTTTAAAAGTATTCGCTAATTGAACTAAAAAGTATACGGTGACATCCAAAGGCATTGGCAACATCGTTGTTGGTCGACCCAAGCTGCAACATCCCCAGAGCTCTTTCTCTTTCTCCACTGGTCAATCGCGGCATGATTTCGTACATGTGTGCCATATAATGCAAAGTATTCACCATTTACCCTGTAAAAGCATTCAGTTCATGCAAATACTGCTTGAATTTTGCTACATTTGAATGATAGACAAAAAAATGAAAAGTTTTCATTTTCAAGCATAAATGTTCACATAAATAATCGTCTGTGTTCCTAAATACGATTAAGTCATTTGACAACACAGTAAACTCGTTTTCACTAAGGTAAATTACGAGAAAAGATCTATAATGACTAGAAAAATATATTTCATAAGTTTCACACTTAAACTTACTCAATAACAGTATTTTCATCGTTTAGGGGTTATGATGTAAAGCATACAACCTTTTTGTCTAGTCACAAACGTAAAAGTTCACTTTCAACTTCTTCTGGACATCTTAATCACATTTATTGGTTATTACCAGCCTGGTCGAAAACCGGACAATTTTAAACTTCTTAAACAAGCTGCATTTTGCCACAATATGAATCCATCAGGATTTTAAACGTGTTATTAGCATAAAGCTACGTTATTCAGCTTTCTTTTGAGCCATTCATTTCTCAAATATCTTTGATACTTAAAAAGTTATTAAAAAAAGAAATGGGGTAATGTTTCGTTTGGCGTTTAGTGCAGTCACGACTCAAGAATTGTCTTCAAAGCGGATCGCGGGGCTGATTGCGGCATTGTTAAAATGGGAAATTTAAAATCGTCTTAATAATCAATTGCAAGTGTATTTTGTCTCGATTTTATGCTCAATTGATTCCGATATTTAATGTACGTAGAGGTAATAATCTGTCATTCTTGAGAAAAATGCATTACACGTAGCGGTATAAATGGTAAAACGTGGTGTATCTTATCTTACGTTACGTGCATATTTTTCCATAAAAGCTGATGTCATATGATATTACAGTGATATAATTATCCAGCGATTACCATGAAAATGACAATTTGTATAATTGTGAGGAAATTGTAACGTTTATATTTTCACCTAATTTCACAATCCTCACCTATGTACATATCAGCCGTGGTAATGATGTCCTGCCTTCAAAAACGGCGTAACATAGCCTGGGGTATATTAATCCAACTCCCCATCATCTAAATTACCGTATTGAACTGGTTTGGGAAAATCATCTGCTCGTGTTTTGGAACAAGTCATATCACCATGTTGCCGGGAGACTGAAGTTAGCAGCGGATTAGTTATTCGCAGATTCGTTATTTGAATAACTAATAACTGATCCAGCAGTGGATTGGCGGATTCGAATAACTAATAACTGATACAGCAGCGGATTGGCGGATTCGAATAACTAATAACTGATCGAGCAGCGGATTGGCGGATTCGTTTTTCAAATCTCTTGATACCCTTCATTCATTATTTGAATAACTAATAACTGATCCAGCAGCGGATTGGCGGATTGGCGGATTGGCGGATTGGCGGATTGGCGGATTGGCGGATTCGAATAACGAATAACTGATCCAGCAGCGGATTGGCGGATTCGTTTTTCAAATCTCTAGATACCCTTCATTCATTATTTGAATAACTAATAACTGATCCAGCAGCGGATTGGCGTATTGGCGGATTGGCGGATTCGAAAAACGAATAACTGATCCAGCAGCGGATTGTCGGATTCGAATAACTAATAACTGATCCAGCAGCGGATTGGCGGATTCGTTTTTCAAATCTCTAGATACCCTTCATTCATTATTTGAATAACTAGTAACTGATCCAGCAGCGGATTGGCGGATTGGCGGATTCATTTAACGAATAACTGATCCAGCAGCGGATTGGCGGATTCGAATAACTAATGACTGATCCAGCAGCGGATTGGCGGATTCGAATAACTAATAACTGATCCAGCAGCGGATTGGCGGATTCGAATAATTAGTAACTGATCCAGCAGAGGATTGGCGGATTCGTTTTTCAAATCTCTAGATACACTTCATTCATTATTTGAATAACTAATAACTGTTACAGAAGCGGATTGGCGGATTCGAATAACTAATAAATGATCCAGCAGCGGATTGGCGGATTCGAATAACTAATAACTGATCCAGCAGCGGATTGGCGGATTCGAATAATTAGTAACTGATCCAGCAGAGGATTGGCGGATTCGTTTTTCAAATCTCTAGATACACTTCATTCATTATTTGAATAACTAATAACTGATACAGAAGCGGGTTGGCGGATTCGAATAACTAATAACTGATCCAGCAGCGGATTTGCGGATTGGCGGATTGGCGGATTCGAATAACGAATAACTGATCCAGCAGCGGATTGGCGGATTCGAATAATTAGTAACTGATCCAGCAGAGGATTGGCGGATTCGTTTTTCAAATCTCTAGATACACTTCATTCATTATTTGAATAACTAATAACTGCTACAGAAGCGGGTTGGCGGATTCGAATAACTAATAACTAATCCAGCAGCGGATTGGCGGATTCGAATAACGAATAACTGATACAGCAGCGGATTGGCGGATTCGTTTTTCAAATCTCTAGATACCCTTCATTCAATATTTGAATAACTAATATCTGATACAGCAGCGGATTGGCAGATTCGAATAACTAATAACTGATACAGCAGCGGATTGGCGGATTCGTTTTTCAAATCTCGAGATACCTTTCATTCATTATTTGAATAACTAATAACTGATACAGCAGCGGACTGGCGGATTCGAATAACTAATAACTGAACCAGCAGCGGATTGGCGGAATCAAATCCCAATGTACCCTTCATTCGTTATTTGAAATACTAATATTAAACTGAACTAGTACCGTTTTCCTTGATTCGTTATCCACATCTATACCTACCCTTGAGTCATTATTTCAATAACTAACAAATTAACCAGCGGCGGATTCTCGGAATCTCTATTCGGATCTCTACATATACTTACCCTTGATTCATTATTTTAATATTTTAACACTGAACCAGCATTGAACATTCAAAGTTTGCACAAGTTTTAAAATTATGATTAAACTCAAATGTGTATTCTCGCAAATGGTCAAACTATTTTTTATATAGATGTCTGTGTCTGTGTCTCTCCCCCTTTCTCTATATTTGCGTCTGAATATGCCTGTCTCTCTCTGAATATATATCTCCTTTATATTAAATTGTTGGTATCTCTGAATAGAATGTATCAACTTAACATTTGAATCTGACATCATTAGATAGATCTTCTAATCAAGGTCCATTTTCTCTTGTGAAAATAATATTTGATAATAGTTACAATACAGCGATATTATTTATTTTTAATTAGCTTCAAATTTAACAGACATACTTGTTATCATAATCTAGTTTGCCTCCGAACCATTCACAATTGGACGCGGCTGTCGTCAAGGTGACCCAATTGCCCCATATCTATTTATACTTTGTGTAGAAATTTTAGGCATAATGATTAAAAACAATAAAGACATAAAAGGGATAGAGTTGGGAAATATTGAATGCCTTTATGCAACACTAAATACTCTCCAATTTTTCAAACGTTTTTCTGGTTTGAAGATAAATGTAGAAAAGACCAAATCAATATGGATTGGATCCAAAAAACGATCTAGATATAAACTGTGCAAAGACTGGAAATTTGATTGGACACAGACGAACTTTTCTCTTTTGGGAATCATCGTCGATATTGATCTTGAGAATATGGTAGACACAAATTATGGTGAAAATTTTACCTATATTGAAAACCAAATGAATATTTGGTCGGCTCGAAATCTCACTCCTTTAGGCAGAAACTCTATCCTGAAATCCCTCTTACTCCCTAAATTAAATCATCTATTTTCTTCACTGCCAGATCCACCAAAGAATATACTTGAAAAATTCCAGAAGAAATGTTTTCAATTCATTTGGAGGGGTAAGCCTGATAAAGTTAAACGCGATGTCCTTGTTCTTATACCTGAGCACGGAGGAATAAAAGCACCTCATATTAAGGAAATTATTGCATCTCAAAAGCTAAGGTGGATAAGTAGACTACAAAGTGGAGAAAAGAAATGGGCTACTATTTTGGCAAACAGAATAAATGATATGAATGAGCTTTGGCTTTCAGATAGCATCTTTATTCGAGATAAATTGATTCCAGAAATGACAAATGCATTTTGGAAGGATGTTCTCATGTCATACTCAATTTTTATTAATAAGTGTAAAACATCAAGCATTTCAGAAAGCGAACTGCTAAGTCAGTCTTTGTGGAATATTGATGGAATAAGAATAGATGGAAAGCCTATTATGTACAGATCATGGTATAACAAAGGTGTAATATTTATCAATGATCTTATGCACCACGAGGGTAGACTTATCAATTTTGAGGAATTCGAAAATAAATTTAAAATCCAAACCAATTTTTTAATAAAAAGGTGTGCTATGTCGTATATCTCTAAGTTAGATATACAAAACATACATAATGTTTGTCCAAATCCAATTTACCCTTTTAACCTATTTCATATTAGTGAAAAATTAGGCAGTAAATATATATACACGAAATTAATGGATTCGAAATATGTGCAATTACCCTGTTATAGCAAATGGGCCAGAATTTTAGATTGTGAACTCTCAGAAAAGGATTGGAGAGTACTTAATATGACAGCTCACAAAGGCACCCGTAGTACTGACTTGAAATGGCTGCAGTATAGGATTATCCATCATATTCTACCTACAAATTGTTACTTATTCAGAATAAAGGTATCGGAAACACCACTATGTCGGTTTTGTAATAAAGAATTGGAAACTTTAGAGCACTTATTTTGGTATTGTGACCCGGTTGTAAAAATTTGGAAAAGTTTAGAAAAATGGCTACAAACCGCCCAAATTCATATAAATGTAACAGTGTCAAAGATAATGCTCGGGGTGAAAGGAAGAAATAACAATCCCATTAATTCTATCATTTTACTTGTAAAAGACATTATATTCAAGAACAGTAAAAAAAATGAATGTTCCGAATTTTCCGTATATACTTGGCCAAATCAAGCAATATTACGACATAACGAAATGCATTTACTTAGTTTCCGGTGAGAATGATCCATTTGTTAAATTCTGGTCATCCTTACATACCATATTGAGAAATTAAATGTTTTGATAATCGACTGTAAATGTTCTGTATTATACACAGTTTCACTTTGTACTTACAATAAGCACGTCATATTGCCAATGTTTAGAATGTGCATGTACCTTAACCAATAGTATAACCTGTATAGCGCTGACGGTCACTGTAACTTATGTATTTATGTCCTGTTGTTTAAATGCACAATGTTTCTTTTTCACGTTTCAACCGAATGATATAATCTGGTTGTGTTAGCTTTAAAGACACAATAATTACATTTTACATTCTTTCGTAGATGCATTTTCAGGTGCATTTATATTTGATAAGCATGCTTAACTATGAACAAACTCGTGCAAATTAGTGTATAACCTTCGCTCTCGCTCGGACAATACACACATTCACACTCGTTTCGTAAAATTCATATGACACACTTACTCGGGTAATAATCTCTATTTATCACAGTAGAATATCTGTGTGACATTGTATATTCAAATGTGCCACGGAAATAGCTGTAAAGGGTCTTCATGACAATACATGTTTTGGGCAAAGTTACTTATACTGTTAACGTCAGGAATCATTAATATGATGGTTATAGGATGTACGCCTTCGGTTCATGGAGCTCAGTGTACATTCGAATACGCATTTGAGGTTTCACACTTGAATGGCTTCATTCTGCTCACATAAAGAGAGAGTTTTATTCAGTAACGAGGCCACTGGCCCATGACATTATACATTATGAAGTAGTAAACTACATTTTCATGATTATTTAAGACATCGCAGTTGTTTACACTTATTTCGCTAAAGAGCTTAACAATAGAATAGATCGTTCATAACCCTGAATTCGTAAAATATTAAATAATGGATAAATAATACAAAATGGTATTCTAACTCAGTGCAAGGGATAAAACAAAATTGGCAAAGTCTGTCATCTCTTAAGAGTCCATTGTATCTAACTTATTGTATCATTAACTTATAGTTTGAAGTGTGTGAGCGCTTCGGATAAACTCATTCAGGTACTTAGGTCGTCCTCTGAGTACCACAGTCCAACGTACCGACATATTCTATACCATGTACTATTTTGTGATTTAATCTTGGAGATGCGCTCTTTATACATTACAGGATTGATGTATGGGGTTATATATTGGATGACATTGAATATTACTTGTATTTGGACATTAAAACTTAAACTTTTGTATTATTAGACAATCATTTTCTCAGTTTGTTAGTTGGTTTAGATTTATTATTGTCAATAAATTAATCCATTTAGGTGTACTAGTTTAGATCCACCAATGCTAGCGCTTTGTAAGAGTATTTTGGCAACGATTTGATATAAAATAATATAAAATATAAAACTTGATTATAAGTTAGGCTTTTAATGACATAAATGATTTAAGCCTTGTTCGTGATCGAGATATGTTTTGACCGTGTGAATACTGGTGATAAATATCCAAATGTATATGAAAAGTTGGCATTTCGATCTAAATTCTCTAAAAGGGAAATACGTACATATGCTGTACAAAGGATGTACAATTACACAGAATAGATTATACCAATAAGGAGTTTAAAGTTATGCAGTTATAAATCTAAAACAATTCTGCTTGACTTGAACTGTTTTTCAATACCTCTACAAATGTTGCTATTCCATTAAACATAGATGTTGTCTTTGGTTTTCCTGCTCAATTCAAGTTTTTGAACCAAGTAAATCTAAATGAAATGCACATATTTCTATGTAGCCTAAAAGTCAAGTACTAGCATTTGGTTATAACATTAATAATTTCAGACAAGTGCATGCCATTAAAAACTGTAATAACAATACATAAAATCATTACATTAAAGGTCTCCACCCTCAAATATTCTGAACATTCACCAAAGAGGCACAGTAGCGCGACAAAGCGAAAGAGCGACAAAGCGAAAAAAGCGTTAAAGTAATAGAGCAATAGAATGATAAAGCGCTAAAGAGATATAGTTGCGCGACAAAGCGATATGGCATTTATCCTGCGGCCTTATCACTTTGTCGTATTGTTATATCGCTTTGTCGTGTTGCTATATCGTTTTGTCGTGTTGCTATATCGCTTTGTCGTTTGACCATGTTGCTTTGTCGTGTTGCTATATAGCTTTGTCGTGTTGCTGTATCGCTTTGTCGTGTTGCTATATCGCTTTGTCGTTTGACCATGTTGCTTTGTCGTGTTGCTATATAGCTTTGTCGTGTTGCTATATCGCTTTGTCGTTTGACCATGTTGCTTTGTCGTGTTGCTATATAGCTTTGTCGTGTTGCTGTATCACTTTGTCGTGTTGCTATATAGCTTTGTCGTGTTGCTGTATCACTTTGTCGTGTTGCTATATCGCTTTGTCGTGTGACCATGTCGCTTTGTCGTGTTGCCATATTGCTTTATCGCTTTATCGCGTTGTTACCAGAGGGCGAAAGAGCGATGTCCCCTCTCGGCCATCATAGTATAGGCTGATGGTCAGGGCTCCGTTCTATAACAGCGAGCGCTTACAATCGCTCATTGATCGCTCAGTGTAGCGCTCAATGTAGCGCATTCTCTCCCGAACGACACGGTGCGATTCCTCGAAGTTTGCTCGCCTTGCTATGTAGCGCTACATTGAGCAATCACGTTCAAGAGAGGTTTAAAAGTAATCACTCATTGAGCGATTACCTCGAAACCTCTCTTGAACATGACCCAGGTCTGGTATACGAGTAGGCCACGACAATGTGATAAAATGCGGCCTGGCTGAAGAAGATGAAGAGGGGTATCTCACAGTCGACGCATGGTTCTATCGTACATATGATGCTGTAGGTGTTACACGGTCTTCCATTGGTTGTGTTATGTGTCTGTGTAATAACAATATGAATGAGACGTCGTCCTAACACGTTTCTCAAATATTGTGTATTTTGAAGTATGTAGTACAAAATGTAACAAATTAACTTGCGCGTCGCTTAAATTATCGTTATGATCAGATATAGATACATGTATAGTTGACTTACTGTAAGGCAGATTACTTCAGATCAGAGAGAATGGATTATTTATATAGTGATCCCAAGACAGATTTTGAATAATCAATTGTCCAATTATTGAATAACATCAGTAATGTGACTCTTGTTGCAGGTTTATTTATCAGTGTTATTGTATTCGACCGTTTTACGGGGAATAAAAGTTGCCAAATAGTACATCTATCGTGATACGAACCCACATCGTTTGCATATTATGAATCTACAGTACCTGTTCATATCCTGGTAAATGCATTATTTGGAAAACTTTATTCCTCGGAACAAGTCTGTTTTTAATCAAACTAGTATATTTATCTCAAATCCATGGTGATGACTTTAAGAATGAATAATGAATCTGCTGTCCATTGACCGTCAGCTAAGTGGGGTGTCAGAGCAAGAATGGTGGACTTGGAAGTTCGAAAATGTAAAGCGGAAAACACTTTTGTTTTTAAATTCTGAGAACCAATACGGCGGGGTATATTGATGACCACTTCTTCTTGTTTCATCTTATTTTAGTTTTTAGTATTTTAATTTAGTGAACTTTTGTTTGCTGGGTTTTTTTTAGCATGAAGGGTATATGGAGATTTGAATAACAAATTTGCTGCTGGTTTAATTATAAATTATTTAAAAAATTAATGCATGGTATATGAAGATTTAAATAACGACCTAAAGAATCCGCTGCTGGTTCAGTTAGTAGTTATGCAACTTATGACTAAAGAGTATAAGTAGATTTGAAAAACGAATCCGCCAATCCTCTGCTGGATCAGTTACTAATTATTCGAATACGTCAATCCGCTGCTGGATCAGTTATTAGTAATTCGAATCCGTCAATCCGCTGCTGGATCAGTTATTAGTTATTCGAATCCGTCAATCCGCTGCTGGATCAGTTATTCGTTATTCGAATCCGCCAATCCGCCAATCCGCTGCTGGATCAGTTATTAGTTATTCAAATAATGAATGAAGGGTATCTAGAGATTTGAAAAACGAATCCGCCAATCCGCTGCTGTATCAGTTATTAGTTATTCGAATCCGCCAATCCGCTGCTGTATCAGTTATTCGTTTTTCGAATCCGCGAATCCGCTGCTGGATCATGTATTAGTTATTCAAATAATGAATGAAGGGTATCTAGAGCTTTGAAATACGAATCCGCCAATCCTCTGCTGGATCAGTTATTCGTTATTCGAATCCGCCAATCCGCTGCTGGATCAGTTATCATTTATTCAAATAATGAATGTAGGGTATCTTGAGATTTGAAAAACGAATCCGCCAATCCGCTTCTGTATCAATTATTAGTTATTCGAATCCGCCAACCCGCTTCTGTAACAATTATTAGTTATTCAAATAATGAATGAAGGGTATCTAGAGCTTTGAAAAACGAATCCGCCAATCCGCTGCTGGATCAGTTATTAGTTATTCGAATCCGCCAATCCGCTGCTGGATCAGTTATTAGTTATTCGAATCCGCCAATCCGCTGCTGTAACAGTTATTAGTTATTCAAATAATGAATGAAGGGTATCTAGAGATTTGAAAAACGAATCTGCCAAACCGCTGCTGTATCAGTTATTAGTTATTCGAATCCGCAAATCCGCTGCTTTATCAGTTATTCGTTATTCGAATCCGCCAATCCGCTGCTGGATCAGTTATCTTTTATTCAACAAATGAATGTAGGGTATCTAGAGATTTGAAAAACGAATCCGCCAATCCTCTGCTGGAACAGTTACTAATTATTCGAATACGCCAATCCGCTGCTGGATCAGTTATTAGTTATTCGAATCCGCCAATCCGCTGCTGTAACAGTTATTAGTTATTCAAATAATGAATGTAGGGTATCTTGAGATTTGAAAAACGAATCCGCCAATCCGCTTCAGTATCAATTATTAGTTATTCGAATCCGTCAACCCGCTTCTGTAACAGTTATTAGTTATTCAAATAATGAATGAAGGGTATCTAGAGCTTTGACAAACGAATCCGCCAATCCGCTGCTGGATCAGTTATTAGTTATTCGAATCCGCCAATCCGCTGCTAGATCAGTTATTAGTTATTCGAATCCGCCAATCCGCAGCTGGATCAGTTATTAGTTATTCGAATCCGCCAATCCGCTGCTGTAACAGTTATTAGTTGTTCAAATAATGAATGTAGGGTACCTAGAGATTTGAAAAACGAATCGGCCAATCCGCTGCTGGATCAGTTATTAGTTATTCGAATCCGCCAATCCGCTGCTGTAACAGTTATAAGTTGTTCAAATAATGAATGAAGGGTATCTAGAGATTTGAAAAACGAATCCGCCGATCCGCTGCTGTATCAGTTATTAGTTATTCGAATCCGCCAATCCGCTGCTGTATCAGTTATTAGTTATTCGAATCCGCCAATCCGCTGCTGTATCAGTTATTAGTTATTCGAATAACGAATCTGCGAATAACTAATCCGCTGCTAACTTCAGGCGCCTCATGTTGCCCTAGTTGGATGTAATGTATGGGGGCAGTTTAAACAAAAAGATTAGACTGTTCAACGTTATTTTAGCATAAGAGTCCAAGGGTTACCTAAGCATACACCAAAGCCTGCTTTCTCTATATACTCTTAATATTACATCTGTAAAGGGATTTATAGACAAGCAAGTTCTTCTAACCTTTGGCAAATTGTGTAGATCAAGAAATGATTTGTATATCAAACAAGTATCTATTGACCGTGTATGATGCTTACAATGTCAGGAAATGTTCTAAGTCTCCTGCATATAACATGATTAGAACTGTACATAAATATAACTTATCTTTGTATGAACATATATATCTTCACACCCACTGTGCCTTCTAAATCTGCCTGGTCCACCCTTGTAAATGAAGGAATACGACATTATGAATCTTGTATATAAGAGAGACATCTGTTCTCCACACAGGACATGCTCAGGTACAGAGCTATACGGTCTAAGGGCCCAAAGCGAATTTGGCTAATATGTTTTATGTACCCAAATAAAACTAAATCACTTGCTAACACTGTCAATCTTGGTACATCAAGAATCCAAGCTGCTGAATGTGTATGTGGTGTTGTTGCCAATGACATTTTGATACGTGTATATATTTGTATGTACTCTTAACATGCATATGAGAAATATAGTATTTGAACAAATATGTCATTATATCATACTTTGTTCAATAGTAGCCTTCAACCGTATAGAGAATAAATAATGTAATACCTGTTGAGCCACATGTGCTGAGTCAACGGCTCTATTTGATCACCATTCTTTGTTGACCTTTTCTATATGGACTCAGGTCTTTAATATTCACGTCCTTTAAAGATATTGAACAAAGTCTGTCAACAGATACCATTGTAAACAAGCATCAATACATGTATCACTTCACCGAATCAAAAACCTTGACAACGTTGAAGGGAACTGTGAGTTGTTATGTAACAGGTGTCTGGTTGTCCGTAATTCAATCATGATCTGATTCATGGTATTTTTTCACAATTCAGGTAAAGTCACAAGACACACGTCTCTGAAATAACCTCGCATGGATTGACACACCTTCATGTCACCACGCCTCTGTATACTAATTTTGATCCTAATCGAATGATATTATTAGAAGATTAGAAGATTTCCAAAACTATTTTCGTGAATTTTAATCACGACTCATAATTACAGATTCTTAATTGTCATGTGAAATTTTAGCAGAAACGATTAATTATTTACTACATTATGAGCCGACAAGATATACCCCCTCAACAGAGGAGTTGCATTTTAAGACATTTTATTATTGAAAACAACAAAAGTAAAATTGAAACAAATGTATTGACAAATGCTTTCAAAGAAACGTATGGGCAAAATTGTTGGTATTACAAAACAACATGGGTCATTGAACATATGTTCTTGTTATACTTGGGATAAGCGCAAATGTAAGTAATATCAGTTTCAGCGGAATTTAAAGGGACACTGCGTCGAGGATAAAAATGAGATCACTTTTATCTGCTTATGGTGGTTAACTTGTCTGCTAACGAGCTACGCTTCGCTTCACTGTCTACATGCAGTAGTTTTATTACTAATTACTTCGATTTTCTGAAATTAGGGGTCTGTGACTCGTTACCAGACACGTTAATCAGCATAGGTAGATAAATCTGATCTTATATTTATCCTCGACGCGGTGTCCCTTTAACGATTTTTATTAATCGATTTCCTTATGCCATTATAATGTTACGATTTGCAATATCAGCGACCTTATTTGCTTACCAAGGAGTATCAATATCCACATGCTAACCCCTCCAATGCCAATCATATCTAACGAAACCCATTGGAACTCGACAGACCCTATATAAGCCGACCACACCCCAATGTCCATCATCTCCTACAGTTTGGCTTCCTGTCCACTGCCCATGTAGAAGATAGGTTTGAAGCTCGGGTCCTGTATAGCGTATCGTCCTATGTTGAACTGGCTGATGTCGTAACGGGTTCTTCCCTCCACCGCCAACTCGCTCAAGATTTGACCCAGGACCCCGGCGAATCTGGAATATGGTGTGTGATAGATAAGATAGGAAACGATAAGACAAACTTTATTATCCCATGGGAAATTCGTCTTATATTCAAAGAGTCTTTGGTAGTATACAATACAAAATAACAATACATGACTACAATATAAAAACAATAATAACATACATTGTGATGATGGGTAGTAATGACATTGCTTTTAATATGTCACATTCTAATCAGCCATGTCTTGTTTCAAGAGTTACTATTTGGTGTGGGGATTTTTGTACTTTATGAGACATATGATTTTGACGCTCTGTTAGTTTTGAAATACAGATTTTGACATTCATAATATTCATTCTGAAAGTGCGATGGGTTTGATTGAATGGCTAGAGCGTTACTTTTTACTTTAGAATCAAACTAGAATGAAAGATGCTCAAAATTAAAGCCGCAAAATTTACTGGAGGTGTTAACAATTTTGTCAATTTTGTAAATCTGTGTTAGAGGAAGATTTACATGCCATGCATTGAAGCAGAACGTCAGAATGCTATTGATAAGAGTTTGGTAGAATACTACTAAGAACACTATGATGTTACGGATGTACTACTATACTAGAATGCAGTGCTTAAAAAAAAGTTCACACTTTGCCGAAATAGACAAAATATTAGAACAATTGCAATATGTGAAACTCGCAGAGGATCGTAATAAAGCAATCTAGTCATACATAAACACATCTAAGCCAGCATGTGGCCGTCGTTTGAAGCTCCCCGCCTCGGGCAGCAATATTGGGGGAATATGTACATGTAGTACATAATCGTACGTGTCTCCATCTTGTCCTTCACAAGGTCATCGAGTTGAATTTTGTGCATTCGTGTCACCATCATATTGTCCTTGTCTGTCCATTGGTACCACCATAAAGCATTTTGTAATATTCTAAGATGTTATATTCGCATGTGAAAACTGTCCGGTGGTACCGGTTGACACATGAAGCTAATACGGTGATAACACGAATCCCTAAGATGTTATCCCGATGGTAGTATATTCAGTGCGTAGGCCAATAAAGACCAGGAAAATTAACCTATGCATAGGTATAAATTGTTTGATATGACAAAGAGATTTTCTCTCTCCAGATGTTGCTGTCAGAGCTTTTAAACTCTACAAGAAGCCAACATGATGCCTCAAGATGAGTTCATTATGCCCGATTGACACATTATCTTCTCGCATGACGGAGTTTTAACAGTTACAAGTGCTTCCCAGACATTTCGACTTGGCATATTTTGTCATAATAGAGACAATGTAAATCGACCCTGAAGAAATGAATAATAACAAGCAACTTATCTTCATTGTTAGATAATTGAGTATTCACCAGATAATGATGTCCCCGTTTTCTGTTCTTCTATTTCTTACGATATTCCTATCACCACATTCCACATAACTAAACATTATGCTCTCACGTGGGTAACTTTCCAGAAGTATTATCGTTACATACAATGTAAGACCTACTTGTACGCATGCCCAGCTCCGCAACAAACGATGACGTCACTCCAACCTTTGTATGCGCATGTGTCGACGACAAAGTTTCGATCTGGAGGCATTGTGTAGAGACATGTCTTCGTCTTCAATATAGGACCATAGTACTGAAAAAGACATTTCATATGTTTACAATGGAACCTTCATAAATTTTCATCATGTGACCTTGCATAATAAAATCAAAAGGAAGTACAATAGTTAAATACTAAAATCTTCACCCAGACAGTGAGAAAAGATCAACACCATATCCTCCTACATTCAGTACAGGTACGTACCTTTGGCAGTATCTTCTGTACAAGGTCTGCACTGACCTTCTCTCTAACAGGGTCGGGTTCGAATGTCCTGGTGTCAGCTGTGACCGGGGGACCCCCTGCGTCTATACCTGGCAATTCAATACATATCCATGAGAAAGAAACAAACCTTTTGTATTCATTATAACAGGAAACAACAAATTATATTGGTACATTTATATTTGGTTTTATCAGAATTCACTGATATAATAAATGGAATTAAATTGTTTTTCGAAGAAACACACGCCTATATATAGCGATGTTGGACATGTTACCTGTCGCCAGTTAACATATTGGAATATGAATTTCCAAGTTGGACGGATTATGCCCTATTCTGTTCATGAATGGCTGAAAACAATACGTTTTCTAGTAGAATATGCTAGCTATAAAGTACTATATGGAAGAAGTAGAAAGAAGACCAACCGATCTTGGTGCCAGTGTTGCCATGGATAGGAAGACCGTATAGGTCATACCTGGGACTGCTGTAGCACCAAGCCGCGAACCTGTAGGAGAGAGGTTGAGAGGTAGGTATCGTCTCCACGTGGTTAATTGTAGCTAGGCATCGAGACGTTTGAGGTAGTAATTAAATCATAATAATTGTTTACTTATATTGCGCCTTTTTTCACACCCTAAGGTATCCTCAAATACAAGTATTACCCCGAAGGAATTGTACTTTCAGAGCTGCTACTAAGCGCTTCATCAGTACCTCCCGTATTCAGGTACCCATTTGTACAGCTGGGTAGACTGAGTGCAATGTGGAATAAGTGCCTTGCCCACGGACACAACACAGTATTTGACCCAAGTCGCAAATCTTTGGTGTCTCGAACCCGGGTCGTCGGTGTGAGAGACAAGCATGCTAACCACTACACCACCGTGCTCCACACGTCATAAAGTGTCGTGGTCATTTCATGTACATTATGTATGTGCTCGAGTCGAGTAATCACAGCATATAGGCTTCACATTATATCAGCAGCAGAATAAACACTAATCAAAGTTTTGTTATTCAGAAACCCTACACCATTCTTACACATCTTACATTTGGTGATAGTAAACGCCGGTTAAAATCTTGTGGACCATTTTCATCATCCTGAATATCGCTTCTGCTCTAACAGATAATGCTAATATGTTAGAATCAACCCTTTGCCACTGCGTCGAACGGCGACCAGATTCTACTATTTTCAAATTAAGTTAAACAGGTTCAGCACGATTGCTGTACCACTGGCGTCCATTAGAGACCTGCGATTACAGGCACAAATTCTTCATGTCGAGTTTATTTAACTGCGAATAACTCACTTGTCCTTGGTGAAGCTCAAATGACCTATCAACAGCAACCTGCTGGACTATTTCTACCTTACAACCTTACTCATGTGCCCAACTTCGACATGGCGAGTTCTATAAACGGAAATGTCTCACTTGTCCTTGGTGAACTCCTTCATGTGCGGTGACGCATAGTACGTGACTTGTTCCTGGGTGACGGTGACTGGGATGTGAACCCCGATAGAACCGAGCACCGTGTTGAGCCACCCTCCTGCTGTCACCACCACCCGCCGACACTCGAACACACCTTTAGTCGTGTACACCTGGGAGGGTAGAGGTATTTAGTCTTATGTCATTAATCATCTCATCTACACATTCATGACTGTCTACTCTCCCTATTACACTCGAACATCCTCGAACACCCAGCGTGATCTGGACATCGTTCTGTACAAGATGGACTTCAGGATACACTATCAAAAGATCTTGTTTAAACCTTGCTCTGACATGCTGAATTTACCAGTTTTTTTAGTTACTTTCAAATTAAATAGTTTTAAGAACATTAGTCCGACTAGCCAGTATAATGCATTGCATTGCAGTGCCAAGCATCCATACAATATCCTGCAGAATATACCGGTTTTGACTGTATTGACGGGGAAGGACTAGGGCTGAAGCTGTAGTGCTGATCGAATGCATGGTTCTGACAGTGTATTGAACTATAACTGTAAGGGTTCGATGTAGATTTCAGTAAACTTTGCAGATTGTTCCTTGAACAAGATTTCCTTCAAAAACACAAACTTCGTAAGTTCAACATTTTATGTCAGAACGTGGATATATCAATGGAGAAGTTCATCCCGCGACCCCACTCGATAACATGCCTAGAGACGCTGGATAACAATAAAATGACATCATTGAAGATGAATAAATAGTATAATACTGCGCACCTGTATGTTACCATTCTTTCCCCTTCTGATAGAGGTGGCAGCACATCGTTCTATGACGGTGGCGCCGTTACCTCGAGCTATCTGTATGTGAGAGGCGTTGGCAATGGCGGCGTCCACCAAACCATACTCTCCCTGGTAGTACCCGTAATGTTCCGGGCCCAGTGTAAACTGGGGGTACCTCTTCATTATATCCTCGTGTGATAAGCGCTCAAATCTATAAGGTCAGGGTTGATTTTATATAAGAATATGTACGTTGAACCTTTAAGTGTTGCAAATGCCTAGAAATAAACAAAATTCGACAAGGGGTTACGAATTATGTAATAATCAGCATGCATTAAATCGAGGTAACAGACTTCTTGACTAAGGAGGTAAAGTCATGATGTTCTCTAGTTTCTTGAACTTAATTTAAATTACCAAAATAATGAAATTGATCCAATAAGCTACATTAATTGAAAAAGTAAGCTAACCATGTATTCATCCTTGTGAATGTTCACTGTTTCAATGACTAATGGGGATGAAGTTTGAAAACACAGTGTAATGTAGAGTAACCGTCTTGACGTCCTCGGAATTCATCTAGAAGACGTGTCTAACAACACCCAGTGAGTGATAACACTACATATATATTACAGAGATCGTTTTCGGCAATAATGAAAGTTTATACTTTAACAACAAAACATCACTAGTTCAATGACTATTAGATTAAAATTTGAAGTAAAATAAACCCACTTGACGTTCTCGCGTGTCATGGCGGCCATGTACGACTCGATCACGTGATCAGTTTGGCCCCGGATGGCGATGTGAATCCCTCCTATCTTATATAGCACCTGCACGCCACTGTCTCTCTCCAGGGCTCGCCATCTTGGAAACAGATGGTTTAAATGTAGTAGAAGGAAATTAACAAATACCAAATTAGCTTCCCTTCCTTTACAATATCAACACAAAGGCAAAACATAGCAATATAAATTTAATGGCATTATGTTAAGTACAAAAAACATAAATGATACAGACAGGCTGTCTCGCTAGCACAATAAGGAATACACAGTTATACAAATGAGAACAGCCTGCCTGTAACAGTAACTAGAAAAAGGTGTAGGTTTACATATACATTGGGTAAATGCAATGAAGATTACAATAAAATACTGCAATTATTTTGGCCATAAATACAATACAATTATTTTAATGACAATATATGATATAACATAAAAAGGGGTGGGTGGGTGGGATTTAAAACATGAACTTAACAGGAAGGCAGACTTGACAATAATGAGAAGGATAAGAAAGGTGATTATAAAGAAGCCAGGAAACAATCAAGATGAGAAGCTGATAGGCCCAAGCGGCTTGGGGTTAAATGAGTGGTAGAAGTAACAAAGGGGAAGGTAATGAAAGGCCCACCAGCTTGCACATAGGTAAATTAGGAGAGGGAGCTAATTAAGTATTTTGAGATCAAAATATGTCAATTAGCTTCCCTTCCTTTACAATATCAACACAAAGGCAAAACATAGCAATATAAATTTAATGGCATTATGTTAAGTACAAAAAACATAAATGATACAGACAGGCTGTCTCGCTAGCACAATAAGGAATACACAGTTATACAAATGAGAACAGCCTGCCTGTAACAGTAACTAGAAAAAGGTGTAGGTTTACATATACATTGGGTAAATGCAATGAAGATTACAATAAAATACTGCAATTATTTTGGCCATAAATACCATGCCGAAGGCGCCAAAAATTGCAGAATGATAATATTGATGCTGGGTTAAAATGAAGATTTGTATTTTGGTTTTTTTATTTCAAGATGAGTGATCTCATTCGATCAACCACCATAGCACGATCCTGAAAATCGCATTGTATGTATTGCTTGAAAGCATCACTTGCCCAGTCTCCTTGCATCTGAATTAGGTGTGAAGGCACGTGTGCTTTAAAGGCCCATGTTGCACCTCCTCTTCTGAAGCTGTGAGAGGAGTATTGTGCTGGATTTCTGCCAGATCTTTGGATTAAAACTTTAACATATTGCGTGAATTGTGAGTAGATAACAGGTACAATTCCCTTCCCTCTTGGAGCAGGCACACAGAAAGCTGGATCCTTGTCTGAAGTTGGCACAAGAGAGCACATCCGTTTATAGGCATTCACTGGGCACAGAGATGAGTCCGGGATTTGTAAGAGTGGTAGCTTGAGAACTCGCGCCCCGTACTGGTTGGTTTTGGACCATTTGAAAAGAACTAACAGCACTGTGTCAGACAGTAAAACATCACCTCGGCAAAGCTGCTTTTTTGAATCAAAGGAAGCATGGGACAAAGGTACTAAATTGGATTTCCTACTCATGAGGAAAAAGGCAAAAAGGGAGAGACACCAAATTGTAGAGTGTACCCGGTCTTTGAGGTCTAACAGTTCATGGAATTGCAGGAGAATATCTGGAGTTATTGCAAGTGCCTGAGTTGGACGGTGAGGATTCAATCTGCTTAACCCTCTATACAAAAGACGTATCTCAAATTTCTGTAGATCCGGGAAAGGAATACCAGAATATAGGTGTAATACTTTTACTCCACTGACATAATTCTTGATTGATGCAACGGCCCTAAATGAGTGAGATAAAAATTGTATGTACAAACATAAATCCTCACAGGATACTGGCATAGCTTGCAGCTTATAATGCTCACAAAACAAAAAGAATGTTTTCCATTGAATCTTCAGAATTTTCCTGGTACCCACAGCAAAGGCAGCTCTCCTCGATTGAAGCACCTCTGCCTGAAGTCTCATCAGCTCTTGCTCTGCAAGCATAGGATTATCTACCAATCACTGGAAAATTCAAACATTTCATTAGGTACAGACTCCTCATATAAGTTACAGTATCCTTGTGAATATGTAAAAAACAGATCACGCATCTCAGGGTCTTGCCATCTCGACAAACAATCAGGGATCCTGTTGTTCACTCCCGCTATGTGAATTGCTCTGAGTTCAAACTCCTTCATTGCTTGTAGATAAGCAATTTCACGCAGACAAGATTGGAGAAATGATGATCTAGCAGCTCCCGAGTTTATGACAGTCACAGACACCTGATTGTCACACTGGATTAGGATTTTTCGTCCCCGCCACAGCTTTCCCCACAGCTTCGCACATACAATAACTGTGAGAAGTTCCAAAGAATTAATGTCCAATTGTTGTTCGTGCACATATTCTGGGAAATTAGCATGGAAGAATTTGCCTTGATAAAAACCTCCACATCCTGATAGGCAAGCATCCGAGGCAAATAGTTCATCTGGTTCTGACCATTCTTCGAGCAGCATCATGGAGATTCCACTGTAAGTTGGCAGGAAATGCATCCACCACTGAATGTCCTTCCGTACTTCACCTTGTACAGGGGAAGGGGTATGATTGGATAAACACTTCATCCATGCGATAAAACGAGAAATGAATACCCGCCCTGATCTTACACAGGTTGCAACAAAGCTCAGTTTACCCAATAGGGATTGAGCTTGGCGAAGATATACCACTTTCTTGGGTACTAACCATTGTTTCAAGAGTTCGTGAATATCCAGCATCTTTGCATCTTCAACTTCTAGTGTGAGAGATTCTGTGTCCAAGGTAACGCCCAAAAATGTCATTCTTGTTGTGGGTGGACAAGCTTTATTCTGTGACTCCTTTAAGCCCCATTGAGACAACACATTACCAAGCTCTGTAAATGCCTCTTCAGCTCTGTCAGGGTCTTCAGCACCTCCAAAATCATCCAGATAGTTGACCATCTTATATCCTCTTCTTTCCAATTCGAAAGCTACTGCTGTTGTTACCCTCTGGCATATCATAGCAGCTGATCTGAGGCCCATAGCTAGAACAGTGTCGACATACATCTTCCCTTTCCACGAAAATCCTAGCAAATGAATATCTCCTGGATCAACTGGAAGTTGTCTGTATGCTCGCTTCAAGTCCCTTTTGAACAACAGGCAGCTACGTCCCTTCTGTTTAATTATATCTACCAAATTGTCAACAGTTGGGTAGCTTAGCTTACAGAATTCTCCCATATAGAAATGTTTGTCAATTCCATTGTTGACTGAATCTCCATCAGGAAAGCTCAAATCCATAATAATCCTTCTTTCGTCACAGTCTTTCTTTGGGACAGTGTTTAGTGGTGACAAAGCTAAAGGAACTTGAAAAGGAGATTTTTCGAAAGGACCTACTGTAGCACCTTGAGACAATTCCTCCTGGATGTAGTTGTCGATAGCCTTGGGATAGTCTCTAGCACCCCTGTGATTCCTTGGTACAGATGTACTATATGAGCAACCTTGAAATCCTAAAGGCCACCCATACTGCAAAAACTCAGCAACTGGCTTATCAGTGTATTGCTCTAAGGATTCTCTGATAAAAGGGATATTCAAAGCACTAGGAACAGGTATTCTACAGCCTAAAGCATTGGGCAATCCAGAACATCTTATCATTTCATGAGCCATGACATAATATTGAATATGGTCTAAACCATTAGGCTTATTTGAAATACAAGGGTTGCTGTCAATTGGATTGCAATCTGTGACACGTGTGGAAATATCATGTTTACCACCAATTGAATCAAATAAGACATGAACGGGGGAGCAGGTAGTTTGGTTGAGATCAAAAGATTCACTTCCACATTGAAGACTGTCTTCATCTTTAGAAACTGAACATTTCAGTTGACAAGATTGAGTGGATGTAAAATTCTCTGATCCCCCACCCTCCTGTCATTGTTGTGATAGAGCATGTGGGCATGCAGAAGAACACTCTGGGTGTGGGCGTTTTTCCCTATCTTTAAGCCAACACGTAGCGCAAATGTGCTGTACCAGACGCAGTTTGTCCTTGACCATGACGGTGTGGGGTGCTTGTTTAAAACATCTATTGCGCTGAAACAAGGCACAGAACCAAGGACGACCATTAGGCCCTAGCTCAACATTGCCCCTATTTTGATCGAACTTTGCATGCCCACTTACCGAGGAGAGAGATTGACGACTTGAGCTCCCATTATTGAAATTAACCCCCTTGTTAAGAATGTGCCTGGCTAAGATTGGAGTTTCCAGATAACTCGAGTCATCGCCCCAAGTTTTTCGACCCAATTCAATTTGTCTTATCCAGGCAGCATAGAAGATTTGAACGGCATTCCATTCATAGACTTTGGAAAAATAAGCTATCTTTTTAAGTAGCTCAAGTCGTCCTACTCTCTCTGAACTAGAGTGACAATTTCTAATAATATCAAGCTCTCCAGCAACAAGCAAACTAAAATCCAAATCTTTGAAATTAACATTTTCTGCTACATACTCATATTCCAAACATGAATGAGGCCATAACTGAGGAGAAACAACAATGTCCGCACTTCTACCATCAATGCCTGATTTGTTACCTCTTGCATTTCTGGTAGGCTGCTTGGCTGTGCTTGCTTGTTCCTCTTCATCCTCGCTGTCCAGATTTTGCAGTAAGTTCCCAAACTTGTGATTCACAGCACTGTTAAGACTTTCTAAATCTCGCAGCTCCTTCACGGATACTTGTTGGGTATTTCCTGTCTTCCGGTTTGCTGCACCTCTTCCAACTTGGTCCTGCTCCTCATCCTGCTGCTGCTCCTTGCTCTGTTGAGCTTGTCCGGATACAGGTTCATCCAACTCCTCCTGGAGACGCTTTATTTCCTCTTTGAGACCCCGAATTCGTTGTTGTCTCTGGGTCCGAACAGCTTCCTTCTTCTTCTCCACCTTCTGCAGCTTCAGCTTGTCAACCATGACAAGCAATTCTTGTTCCTCTCCTGACGAGTCATGTACTTCTTCAATATCATTCATGTCTTCATCCTCGTTAATATCCTTTGTAGCCATTCTACGAGGTCTTCTTTCCCCACTTGAATTATACAATGCGTAGTCTAGTGTAGACCTTGACCGTTTACTCTGTTTCTCGGCCATATAATTAACCAATACTTGAATCTAACTTGGTTAAAACATGAACTTAACAGGAAGGCAGACTTGACAATAATGAGAAGGATAAGAAAGGTGATTATAAAGAAGCCAGGAAACAATCAAGATGAGAAGCTGATAGGCCCAAGCGGCTTGGGGTTAAATGAGTGGTAGAAGTAACAAAGGGGAAGGTAATGAAAGGCCCACCAGCTTGCACATAGGTAAATTAGGAGAGGGAGCTAATTAAGTATTTTGAGATCAAAATATGTCTATCAAATATGCATGTCCTTCAGAAAAAACAAACAACTATTAAAGGGGCATTAGCACGTTTTTTCGCTCAAATAAGTTGATGAAATAATTTCACCAATAGTAAAACATCCTTCTCCTTTTCGGAAAAAGAGTTTAAAATGAGTGTACATGTTTCGGTAAAGCCATGGGCATCGTTTTTGTAATACAAAATAATAAATTGTGTTCACAATAAAATGGCCGCCATGCAATTTTTGCTTTATCTTACCCATACGGGAAGAAAGACACAGGGTAATATATTTTCTGTAAGTCACACGGGAGTTACACCTTTTCCTGGCTTTTGATTGGCTGCTACAGAAAATAAACTTTTTCATTGGTTGCCGGAACTACTTCATTCATCTTTTCAGTTCATTCACTATTTTTTTACACTCAAACTCTCTTCTACACGAGAACAAGGAAAACGTAACCAAATGTACATTTATTTTTTTATTAGCGATAAAGACGTTTCTATTATATCTACACACTTGTTGATAATATTTTAGAAAAACAAAAGAATACTTTGTTAAATAAGGTAAGATAATTCGTCTGCTAATGAGTTGCCGATGTAAACAAACATGGCGTCATCCGTATATTGCCGATAAAAGTGAATGACCTCGTAAAGGTTGATGGAAGCATATTGGGAAGAGTGGTCAATATCGTTCAGCCACTGAACAGCTTCAATGTTTATGTTGTAAGAAGTAAGCAAGGTGAGCTGCATGTGCCGAGATACCGCATACTTAACTTGGACAAATATCCTGTCATGCAGTAGGCCTACTGGATACACGACTTCCGGTCGATTTCACTGAACAATATTCAAATGTTCGCGGTGTTCTTCACCTTGTGTTTCTTGTTAAAAAGTTGATAAAATAAAACCACTGTCTGAGTTGATTTTAAAAATTTGTTGTAGATTAAGAAAGAGTAGTTCGTTGTCTAGTCCTATATTTTCAATCTTGACGAAGTTGATGGTCTCGCAATGTGATGCGACTGTCACACGTAACGTCTCGCCTTCAAATATGGAACACTCGACTGTACCCCTCACATGGTTCGACAAATTACGTTTCAATTGCAATTATGAGTAAAAAAGGCAAGAAGTTAGGTTCAGTTAACCTATTTAATGTACAATTACATGAATACATAATCTAACAATAATCTAAGGATACGAATAACACATTATACTATGGAACTTTTTATTCTCGCGTAATGCATTTGTTTAAAAAGGTAGTGACGCGATGAAATTCCTGGAAATTTAGTCTCATCACACGCGTAGGGATACGGGGATTCCCCAACTACGGGTTTCCTTATAGAGGAACAGCTGATTTCTTTTTAGGGATTTTTAGAATGAAAACGGATATGGGTAAGATAAACAATAACCAACTCGTGACGGGGAATGACAGATTATCTTTCCCTCGTCATATCAATAAAGTAATTGCCTCGCGCAAGGCTCGGCAATTACGTAATTGATATGACTCGGGAAAGATAATCTGTCATTCCCCGTCACTCGTTAGTTATTGTCTAAATACGCAACATAGTTTTTACCACTACAGATAATTGGTTTGTGTAATAAGATGTTTTACCCTCTAAAGTTAATTTAAATGACATAAACTATCATTATAAATGGGAAATTTGAAAAAATTAATTTTACAAAAACGTGCTACTGCCCCTTTAAGGCTACTCTTTACTTTCCAAGAAACTCATTTCATTCTAAGAATTAAATTTAGTAAGTGAACCAAATCGAAAACCCTGGAACCACGAAGAACGCTTTGACATTATTGTTTTCGGATCATGAACCAAAGTCACTCACAGGTGCACATTTCTGTTGCGGAATAAAGGATTGGGGACCTTTGATCCCCAAATAAGATTGGTTAACCTTGAGACGGATATTAACTTACGCTTCGTATGCACCGTTGATGATTTTGTTATACATGTCGTCATGGTAACCTTTCCGTCTGTAATATTAAAAGTCAGTGTTAAACCATGTTCATTATACAAACGTGAAATAATGTAAATGTCAGTAAATACATGTAAATTATGCACAATAAATTAGAAACAGCTGTGAACTTAAACTGACGTATTTAGGGATAACTTCCACAGCCAATAATTCTGTAAACGAATTGAAATGCATCTAGAATATATATCCCGAATCATTGGTAAAGCTGACTAAAGTCACATTGACAATATACACCGTATATTCAGCGTTCATGATGTAAATAAGATGCGCATTTAGAAGATTGTGTGATAATACAAGACACATTTCTTTATTTGTTTCCAATGCGTTTCTGGATTACTTCTTGTCCTTTCTTCAGGTGGAAGATCCGTATTTGTTAACTCAAGACACGAAAGGATAATACATTATATATACTCACATAGCTCTCGATACATCTTGAGATCCTCCGCGATCGTGACCCAACTCAAACTGTTCCAACCCTAGAACTGAACAAAAAGCACCGCTTTCATATAAGAAGAATCAAGACGATTTAGGGTTTAATCGTCGCATTCATTTGTATTTCACTCATATCACGGCGGCAAGTATTTTCTGCAGGGAGAAAAGCCGCAGCATCATTTTGGCTATGCATAGCGATGAAACCTGCGAGGATCGACAGGAAATATCGAACCTATATTAGAAGAAGATTGCTTTATGCAGTATGTGTTTGGCTATGACCGAGGGTACACTTAAAGGGACACCGCGTCGACAATAAATGACATGAAATAACAATTGTGATTTTGACTGTGACTGATCCAGATTTTGATTACTTGACAGTGAGTGAATTGTTCACGATTATAAGTTAGATTGAGTAAACAATAATTCAAATTATTATGATGTTCACTGCCCATATATATAGGGCGGATATAACAGTTTCTCAGCTACAGCACGGTGGTTCCAAGCGTCCCAGAAAAAAATTATATCGCGACTGGATGATCGTCTGGCTGTGCTGAAGGGACGTCTCCTTGGTGGTGCCTACTCTGAAGTGTATGGTGATCTGGTCGCTGATCTGGTTGGTGTCCCTGTGCTGGATTAAAATGTAAGTGAAATTTGATGTGTATATTATGTTTGATATGCCCAGCGTATGTTGAAATGTTGAAATAAAGTTTATAAAATGTTTACAATATATTTATACCAAATGTATGTTGAAATAAAGTTTATAAAATGTCTGCAATATATTTTACCCATTCCATGCCATGATTTTTTATGTATACCAAATGTATGTTGAAATAAAGTTTTAAAATGTCTATTTTATCCATTTGTATGTTGAAATAAAGTTTAATTTCAAATGAAAATAAAGTGACTTTTAGTTACATGTATCCGAAGCAGACTATACGTTAATGCCCTATTGTTCATGGATTACCGCGCATCGGTAACTTTGAATGGAGAAGTCGGCTGTCCGGCAAATCGAGAACCTGCCCTCATTTTTATCCTCGACGCAGTGTCCCTTTAAACACAAAACTAAGTACAATGGATTGGTGGGACAACGTTTAACATTATAAGTGGCATTGTGTTAAAAGATTCTGCAGATATGTACATCTGTTATTACAAGTACTTATATGAACTTCGATATGTTTGGAGGTACAATGGTCAGCTGCTGTGAATAAAATAAACAAAAACAAGAATGAGGAAGAAGTGACTAGTGTACACATGTTTCATATTTCTTCAACTGAACACGATGAACCGCTGTTTATTTCTCAACAGACAATAACGAACTTCTCAGAATGTCTTCAAAATATAAATATATGCACGAACAAATTTACGTTACGCTAAAGTTATGAACTACAGGCATATCATTTCAAACTGTACCGATGTGTTGATTTTGTCAAAACAAAAAAGGGACATCTCCTGTCTGCTTTATACATCCATTAACTCATCATGTCATGGCGATTACTAGTTCAGGGTTTTCATGTTTGTTTCGAATATCTGGATTGTTATATATTGTTTTTTTTCATATATATGTATTGACGTCTTACAGGGGTCGTTACAATTCAAACATTTTGAAAGAAAATATCAATATTATATGGTTCTATAGAATGTGTGCACATCATTTATTGGCTCCTTCTTACCACTTCTCTCTGGCTTCCTGCGTATCCTATATATACATTTGTTAGTTCGGAGTTGTCATTCACCTGATGTAAGGGCAATAGGTAGCCAGGAAACGTTGTGTGTACATTATAAAGAAATTGCAACCCACACCATACATTGTCTTGAATCTGAAAATTGGATCACTCATACAAGATCAATTAGGCTATACGTTTTGGACTCATTACAGAAGTGCAAGCACAATACCTGATGAAGATGTCTTGGAGAGCCAATAGACGGCAGCACTTCCTATCCCTCCACATCCGACCACTATGACGTCATAATGCCCCTTCGTTGCGTCAACCATTCTGTCTGCCAAGCAAGTAGTCCGTCTACTCAACTGACAGCTAGTTACCGTGGTCACCAGTGTTCAGGAGAGCGGGCAATCGAACGAAGAGAACACCTTGTTATATTGTTAAATTATATATGCCTGAACATATATCTAAGCTTTCAATCTTGTTTTCGCTATAAGAGCTTAATATGGTCTTGAACTGGCCTTGAGTCCACTGAATAGATAAACGGTTAACGGTGAGAGTTATTAAGGCCACAGCTGTGCCCAGGTCATTTTATTATTCTATGCAAACTCACAACCAGTTATGTTAGCCTCTATAGAAATATATCCAGACAGGCAGACCCAAAGCAGTTTAAAGGCTTCTGGTCCATACAACATACATGTTTGTACATTGAAAAAATGAAACTTTTTATCCTTAACTGTGAGGCATACCAACGTAACCGAACGAATTCACCTTTGAGCAAATAACCTCATGAATGGATCAAATTACTACACAGAAATAGAGACATTGGCTCTGTAGCTCATCAGGATTTATTTTGTTTGATTATGAAGACAGAAATATATTGTCTCAATATAATGCACAATCCCTAGCCCTGATAAATATTAGTCTTGAAATTGAGAGAGAGCACTCAGCAAGGTCAACACACAGGATATTATGCAATATGCTGACCCATTGGCTCTGGTTATAAGCCAGCTGTCCTTTTACAGCCAATTTATGTAATAGCCTCTGCCTTGCACTTAACACTGGCAGCACTGATCTAACTGTATAAGGCTTAGAGAGAACAGGCAATGTGATGAATCTCATGGAACATAGTACAATTTAGAATCACCTTGCCTAAATAATCTTTGCAAAATGTTAACGGTTCTAAGCCTTTTCATCTAAACATCTAAACATTCTGAACGCACTATTCCTTCTAGTTTGTTCTGGAGAAGAAGATGAGAATGGATTTTTATGTTTTGACCTGTGAGGGCCTTTTTTTATAATATCCACAGTATTCAGTTCATAGGCTATTCAACAGCGATTTCACATTGATTACATCAATTTGACAAACATGTCCATAATGGAGACTTGATCTTCGACATATATTTCACATTCCTACTGAATAAGATTAACTGCGAAGTTGCTTTTTTCTCAATTCTGCATTTCTCAAACCAAAGTGAGGACTCACATATCTAAAAGATGAGATGACTCTCCCTCAGGTATTTTATTAAGGAAAACTAAATACTGAATGAAGTGCCATAAAATATCAGTTCAAAATTCAATTTCAACCGGTTTTTTTAGGCTGTGATGTTTAAAACCTGATGTGACTCTCTGGTTCATACCTGTTTTGGCTACATCAATAAGAAAAACTATCATATTACATTTTGCTGTGTATCTGCCTAAATTGAAATCATCTTTTATGTACTGTTTCTGTTATAATTTGTTTAATTTTGTGTTATTGCTTGCACATGTCCGTGACCATGTAAATATATTAATCTGATCTTAGTTTATTAGGAGAGAAAAAAGATACATTCATTCATTCATTCATTCATTCATTCATTCATTCACTCAGCTTTGGACAAAACTTCCGCTTGACTGCATGTTCTTTAATGACGAATTACAGACCACACCTATTTCTGATCACATCTTTCTACCCAAGATCATCAAAGAAATCATTGTTTTAAGACATCTGAAAGATCATGAACTCTTAGAAATATGTCTGATTACAAAGAGAAGCCATGGACTGAAACAGCCCTTCTATGTGTGCAAAAGAGACATTGCTAAAAGTCAACCAGAAACTATTGCTGCCGGTATTGCTGGCCATGTCCGCTGCTTTTGATATCGTGGACCACAACATATCCTTCTTCAGGGAATGAAGCACACCCTTGCTATCACAGATACTGCTCTAGTACGGTTCCTTTCTCGCCTGGAAACTCCGAGATGAAACATGGCGTTCCACAAGGTTCGGTTCTTGGGCCAATGTTGTTCAGGATCTATATACCACCGTAAATTATTCGAAATGTATGTATGTAAAATAGTATCCTAAGGTGTGGTAATTGAAGATAACCGACAGATGCATTGATCCTGGACTTTTGCTAAGTGGTATTATCATAATAATTAATTAAAGTAAGTATTATTTGGAAAGCTACTGGCTTGTCAATGTGTATGGAACTTCCGGATTTGAAAGCGGCCTTAGCCTCGTTTTCGATTTCGCTCACTCGATTTCTTATTCATGAGGCAATAGTCCTTTATTGATGGTTGTAACCATTTACAGGTTCAATTTGTTGACTTTAGAATACAAATTTTCCATAGGGGACACTATTCCCTGAAAACAATGACTTCAGTGGCTCTTTTAGATTCAACATAAGTCCAGTAACATACCAAAACTCTTTGAGAACAACTTCACTTATTTTCTTTTGTAACTGATTCGCAGAATCCGACACAGCTGAGACATCATCTGCAAACGTAAAACGTCTTGAGAGTCAGTTCTTGAGAGTTAACCTCTTCACTTCGTGTTGTAAGCTGATTTGATTGAAGATGATAAAGAGTTGCGGGCTTAATACACAACCTTGTCTGGACCTGAATTTGCAATTAGAATAATTGGACAGACCGCAATCACTCCTAGTGCATGCGGAAAGGTTAGAATACATGGACACAATGAAGATAAGGAGTTCACCCTTCGTCCTAATTTGTGTTAAACTCTGAATAGCACATTCTTGTTAAAACGCAGTCAAACTGCCTTTGAAAAGTCAATAAAGCGAACGTAAAATCTTCCTTTTTTCTTCAATAAGTATTTCTGAAATATGGCTTGTAATATAAATAATATATATATAATCTAGAGTGGAAAATGTGTGTCTGGCCTAAATCCCTCCTCTAGATCCAGATATAATGCTGTTATAATCGCACCAGTCTATATTAACCACACTTGTGAGAAATTTGCACTGTGAATAAACATGCCTCTATGGTTTTTAGTCAGCTATACGGAGATTTATGTAGAGGGCATAGAGGCTTAACGCTCTTTCCCCAGGCTTGTGAGAATGAATTGTTGTTGTTTGAGCGTGGACAGTTTTGTCAGCAATGCTAAAGATCATTCTTGGAGTCCTGCGATGAGCAATAGTCTAATATTTTGAAGACACGCGAGATTTCAGGTGAAATGTAGAACTGAAGAGTAACAGGGAGAATTTCATAAAAGCCGTCCGATCAGTTCATCTGAAGTAAGCTAAGTCATCTATCCTCAATTGCAACGTAACTATACAATCGCTTCATAATATCACTATCTACTAACCATTCTCCGACAAACACTGTACCTAGCAGTAACTCCCCCGCTGTATCTATATAATATAGCCAGTGTTTATCCTTGAGGTTCGGTCTAACACAGTTGAATATCTTGTTCACAAACGATTTAGAAAAGGCAATAATGTCAATTACGACGCAATAAGGTTTAATACATATACTTACATATTTATTAAGTCCTTCAATGTTCTATGATATTTGATAAGACAACATTGGGATTGATGCCTTCGTTTGAGTGTAGTTGTTTGTTTACACAGTGCTCTCCCTTGGGTAGGTATTGCTTCCGGGTCCAGAAATTATTCTCCTGTCATGGTTTACGCCTTCTTGGTCTGTTCTTTAATCTTATAGAAAGCAAACAATTTTCCGTCGATATCAGGGCTCCGTTCCCAAACAGCGAGCACTTATAATTGCTCATTGATCGCTCAATGTAGCGCTCAAGTAACGTTCATTCTCTCCTGAACGACACGGTGCAAATCCTCGATGTTTGCTCGCCTCGCTACGTAGCGCTACATTGAGCAATCGCGTTCAAGGGAGGTTTAAAAGTAATCGCTAATTGAGTGATTACTTTGAAACCTCTCTTGAACATGGCCCAGATCTTTGATGGTTGTTACCAGCTAGAAGAGAATCTGTGAATAATCTGTTGAGAGGACGTCTAGAGTTGTCTACTCTCACTGATGACGCAGGTTCCTTGATGACATTTTGTTTCTTTGAGTATGTCGTTTCTGATTTTTAAACCACAAACTTGGCAGTGATCGTCGTATATTTACAAACATGAAACATAGAGAGGTTGTGTGGTAAGAAAGTGAATTGGTAGATTTAAATTGCATGTTAATTTTATGGACTTCAAATGACCTAATTCACATACAAAATACGACCTTGAACAGGGATTTTAGGCAGTAATTTTGTCTAAAGCATATCTTCCCAAACAAAGACGTTAGTTTCAATTAAAGTTATCCATGATATTTAGATCTGAATTTTATGCTGTGTGGTTTTACTCGAATTATGAATTATTTTTTCCAATATCTTAATATTTATTTTTTCCACAAACATAAACAACTGCCATCCTCCCAAACACTAACATCTGCCCTTGACTATTATAATGTCATACTAAATGCGTAGCTGAAAAGTGTAGTAGAGTTGATATGTTCTATAAATTCTGGTTCTCATGTCATGTGCTGTTTATGTGAGTGTATGATTTTGTTTGATACCTATACATCCAATTTCGTATGAATAAAAACATGCAATATCTGTAGATTTATCATTTTTCTGAATTTTAATACAGAAACTTCCCACCCTGCTTTTTACAACTTCCAAACGCAAGGCATAACTCTTGCCAGTCTGCATTACTGGCTGATTTAAGCCTTGCGGTATTTCCCTCGCTTGTATGTGCCTAGATAGTGAATTGCTGCACCAGAAATGCATAGTGCGCCTGGATTTCTAAGCACAGGTTTCTTAAGGAAATACTGCAAGGCCTAAATCAGCCAGTAATGGAGACTGGCAAGAGTTATGCCTTGCATTTGGAAGTTGGCTTTTATAAACCTGCAGTGGCATACACCTTTTGAATTGATATCGACAGATCATTATAAGCTTTGTAATGTTTGGGTTATTGTGCATTCCAAGCCTTTTTCATACACGTTTTAAATAGATAACGACAGAATAGTATAATCAATATATTTTTTATTCTTAAAAACAGGATGAATTAAAAATATCAGGTTTTCATTTACAGAATTAGACCATGGACCCTGTAGCGCATTAGTTCTTGAATAGTTTGAAGATCAATACGTAAATAAATTAAACCACATTCATCAAATAATTATCCCGATAACGTTGATATCGTACAATCACTTGATCTTTGAAATAACATAAAGAACACTGCTGTTGCAAGTGATTATAAGCAGTAAGTACCAATTTATTTAAAAAATAATTCGAATTTCTCCATTTTATTACAGGAGAACGGTACATGATATACTGTCGTCAAGGCAACATTGCAGGGATCATCCATGTGTCAATATCAAAGTTAAATTTTACAACAACACAATAGAAAGATATTAGAAGTGATAGGAGATAGGTAAATAGTTGGTGCAAAAAGTGAAAGAGTGCTGAGAGAGTTACTCAGTTAGACCATTTATTTTGAAAGGCAGGATCTTTATCCGAATAATATGCTTTTCTAAATGATAATGGTACCAAAGTTGATAATGCACCAAAAAAGCTAATCATCTTCTTGGCATGCCAAGGACAAGATCATATATACCTTATATTAAAGTACATGCCGAAATTACCGATAAACTACTATATACAACGATATGTGAGGACATTTAGCATAGTTTAAGCATAAACGTTTTGGCACTACTTAAAAAATAAAATATTTTCAATAACGTATTGATAATGTATTACTTTGGCATTATCTAGTGACGCGCGTACACAAAATAACATATGCAAGGAAGCAATTCTGAGATTCTTACTCCGACATCAATCCAATGAGAAAGTAATGCATGAGGAATCAAGTTCTGGCTAGCTAGCTGATATTCTCTGCTATGATGATGAACATTGCACCATAGATAATCTGAGACCTGCTACACACGCCAATCAATGGATTACCTGACACTTACCTTCCTTCTTAACTCACTGGGGAGGAGACACTCCGTCTGTTTTGCGGTCATATGTTAGCTTCCACATCTAATACTACCTGCCCAATGAACTGGGTAGGTAGCAAGTCACCGATTTGGCACTACTTGTAACCTTGTTATCAATTGAGGAATAAAGTATTTGTGTCCATTGCACGATGACCACATTCTCTGAACTACGAGATATATATTAGCACCTTCAGGTAGCAAGACACTGGTCTGGCACTACTCGTAACTCAGATCTCAACCACAATGAGAAAACACACGAGGTTTCAAGTTATATGCATATTGTACTATCACCATAAGTCTCTCAACAACGAGTTCCCTATTATCATCTTTCAAGTTGTAGGTCATCCACACAGTCACGTTTGATATTGGTGAACTTCATCCTGCACAGTCAACAAAATGTTATTATATATCTTTACCTGAATATCATTCCAAAAGAAAGATTTTAACTCAATTTCGAAAAAAATAATGGTCCAGTTCTTTTGTTTTTCAACATGTCTTTGGAATAAGAAATGGAAAGGTAACTATCATGAGTTCCAGAGCAAGCACTGCGTGGATTCTGTATGGATACCTCAAAGCTGTATCCCGTCAACTTATATATCATAGCAATCAAACCCATTCAAGATGAATACATGTATACTGCTACTCGACATACAGCCAGTACAAAGTAATACAAATCCAAATTACAAGCAGGTCTCAACCCTTAACTAGTGAGTCCTTGTTTGAACTCCGGTCCTGCAAAATGCCTTGTCTACTCTCGGTGCTGAGGCTTCTATTGAAAAGTCCCCACTTGAATTTACTCTTGTCCGTTAAGGCGTACACGACCCTGTCCCAGAAGAGCCTGTCCGAGGCGTGAATATACGTCCATGTTTGCATACAGACCCGAAGGTCAGGGTCAAGGTCACGGACAGGGATATCCTCAAGAAGCACCAGAATCAGATGTCTCTTCTTCTCTATGAGACTCTGGTGGAATGCGGTCCTGAACTCCATCAAACACCACTCGCTCTCGAGGAACTTCCTGGACAGGACGAGTATTGTGTGTCTGCTTGCTTCAACACTCTGCACGATGTTGTCAGCAATGGCTGCTCCCACCTCGAAGTCTCGTTCGTGGAGACATAACCGGAAGCTGCAGTCTGAACCATTCTCCAGCCTAGGAAGGAGTGTTTTAACTACCCAGCTGGAATCCATGTGACTGTATGCTACGAAAGCATCGTATCTCTTCCCTGATGTTGGTTCCACGGGATGACATGGTAAAACAATTTGCAGACGAGTAAATGCAAGGATTCTGATTTCTTTTCTGTAACGCGCCATGAGAATGATGACTATCAAGAGTAATACCACGACAGCACCTAGAACAGAGATTTGGGCGATGTAGGTCGTCACGTCAGTTGAACAAAGCAGTTCCTTAGTAAGGTCCGCAATTCGTTTACCCTGCAGGGTAGCTGGATACACACACCGCAGGCTCCATAAATAGGAGTACTTGCTGGTAATGTTGGCCTCTTCTGGTGACTGATACTTCTGTAGGAAGTGACTGAAATTTGCCATGGCACAGTTGCATTCAAATGGATTGTTTCTAATATCTAGTACTGCTTTGTTTACGAGCTCTATCGATTTAATTTCTTCTACCCCCACTGTTCGAATGTTATTATACCTCAGATCGACCTTGCCAACACGCATAGAGTCGAGGCTGAGGTCACGCATCCCATCAAAACGAGATATGTTGTTGTGAGAGAGATCCAAGGTTTCCAGTTTGGTCAAACGACGCCTCCATGTCTTCAGAAGAGGCGGAAAGTTCTGGTATTCAGTGGCCGACAGGTTCAATGTCTTCAGTTGTGGAAAGCGAGAGTTCTCTAAAACTGAGAAGAGGAAATTTATAGACGCGTTGGAACGCCTACTCACATCATACACCTCCATATTACTGTATCGACATATGTGTTGGACAATGTTCATATCAGATACCTGTGTTGTAAGAATGTCTGTTACACTCAAATTGAAGTCCGGCTGAAGGTCTATCAAGTATTTTGTTTTACCTCCTCTATATATAAAAGTGTTTACAAGCAATGGTCCACATTCGATGGCAGGTGATTGGTCCTTTACACTTAAAGACAAGATATCTAATTGGCTTGCTTCAATGGTGACGTCATAACCTTCAAACACTCGCAAAGAGTCTGGCAGAGACTCTACCAAGTCTGTATTTTGGTATTCTTTATAATAACAATAGTTGATACAGTTCCTGACCACAAGAGAGCGCATATTCTGTGCCCGGTAGGGCCAGGGAAGACAGATCCTCCCATCAGGACCACAATAAACATTCAAGTGAACGTCACTCCCATTAGCATGTCCTGAGGACCACGCCCGGAAATCAAGAAGACTCCATGTCTCGTTTGATCTGACGTCACAGGAAATAGAAATATAAGCCTCGTGTTGAGATGTTGTCTTGTTCACGCTGCACATCGAGGACCAGCCGGATGGTAATTCTTGTAATTTTTGTAACTCGCCATTGTCAAGGTCAGCGCAACATGCCACGGTAACCATAGTTACAAAGGTAAACACAAGAGATAATCCAGACGTCATTTTGTACAGTTACAGTCTCGGAATCGTCAGAGAAAGTGGTTTCGTTTGCACGTGTCATGCAACAAGTCCCTTAGTGATAACGCTGTGATGCTGATATATCGCCTGGCACCATGACATTATTATGACGTTGGGTGATGACATTCTGGAGAGAGAAAAAGAAAAAGCTTTAGAAAATATTATTTTGATAACTTTTTAATTCGTGCTTTCCTCCTATTTACATACATATATCAACCATACATAACCAATAAAATACATTATTAATAATATATGCAAAAGTATGGAAGCGTACTAGGGTCACATGAAAAAATATTTTTTAAAATATTATCTCCTAATTAGGACTTAGTATCTCCTAATTAGTACTTAGTATCTCCTAATTAGTACTTAATATCTACTAATTAGGACATAGTATCTCCTAATTAGGACAAAACATCTCCTAATTAGGACATAATATCTCCTAATTAGGATTTAATATCTCCTAATTAGGAGTTAACCATAGTGCAGTTTTGAAGTTTGATCAGCTTATATCTGAATAATTGTGATTGTTGATTCAAATTTAATTGTAGCAGTGTTAAAATCAGTATTTGTTACCTTCTTTATCATTAAATTTATAACTGGGGCCATTGTTCTCATCCCAGGAAAAAGTCTACATGGAGCCTTCATAGATTTATCAGTAATGCATAATTGTCATAAGTTTAATCTTTGATACAATATAACTAAAAAAAATCACTATTACGTCTACAGCTAAACAGATACAACTGACATTCTGGAAGTTATGATTGTAATAAAGTACATTTTAAAATATGGTATTCGACTTCTTTATTAATTGACTTTGACAGACAGATATATACTGTATTCACTTAAAATCTTTAAATCAAGCATCCGAATACATAGAGATTCGGTCAAAGAGGTTAATCGTGTCTTCATTCCGAATTAGAACTACAGAATCCTATAAATACGTATAAAGGGGTTTATCAATAGTTATTCATTTAATATAATGTTTGTTTTCAACATCGTTTGAGTCTTGGATGAAAGCTTTGGGACGTATTTGATATCTTAAAAGAATGTTTGAATCACTTATTTAAACAGAGATATGAACAGTATACAACTTTTAAAATGATATTGAAATGACTGAATCTGCTTAAAAGGACAATTTGTTAATGATATTCAGCTTCAACGTGATTAGATAAAGCGCAAACTCATGGAATCACTACAAATACAAATACACACACGCTATCTAAACAGGGATTAGCTTTCAGAGTTTATATGTCCCCTTTTATTCATCCCCTCTGCTATCAACTATCTATTTCACACCTGATTAACTCTATGCTGGCTGTTCTCCCATCTATCCATACACAAAGGGGCAAAAGAAACGGTACCAAATTTTAATAGAGCCATACAGAAATATTTCTGCAGGATAGAGTCGGTTTTGAATGTCTGTGATGAGGATGTTTTTCTTTAATAGATATTACAAATTTCATTCATTAAAGTATGATACTATGATCTGTTTAAACACACATGGGTGCTGATGTGGCTATTTAAAGGGATATTCTTGAAATAATGTTTGGCATTTAAGGTAAAACTTTATGGAATAGGGTATATTTTAACTACGGGATGATGTCGGCATAATGTACCTTCTTGGACCTACATGTGTTACTTTCAGTACTTATTAGAAGTTAACTGTAGTACAGTTTAGAGGTTTGGTCAGCTTCTTTCTGAAAAATGTTGATTTTTGCTTCAAATTTAATTGTAGCAGTGTTGAAAATCAGCATTTGTAACATTCTTTATCATTAAAATGTATAACTTGTTCTCATCCAAGGAAAAGGTCTGCATGAAGCCTTCATAGATTTATCAGTAATGCACAATTGTCATAAGTTTAATCTTTGATACAATATAACTTTAAAAATCACTATTACGTCTACAGCTAAACAGATTCAACTGACATTCTAGAAGTTATGATTGTAATAAAATACATTTAAAAAAATGGTATTCGACTTCTTTATTAATTGACTTTGACAGACAGATATATACTGTATTCACTTAAATCTTTAAATCAAGCATCCGAATACATAGAGATTCGGTCAAAGAGGTTAATCGTGTCTTCATTCCGAATTAGAACTACAGAATCCTATAAATACGTATAAAGGGGTTTATCAATAGTTATTCATTTAATATAATGTTTGTTTTCAATATCGTTTGAGTCTTGGATGAAAGCTTTGGGACGTATTTGATATCTTAAAAGAATGTTTGAATCACTTATTTAAACAGAGATATGAACAGTATACAACTTTTAAAATGATATTGAAATGACTGAATCTGCTTAAAAGGACAATTTGTTAATGATATTCAGCTTCAACGTGATTAGATAAAGCGCAAACTCATGGAATCACTACAAATACAAATACACACACGCTATCTAAACAGGGATTAGCTTTCAGAGTTTATATGTCCCCTTTTATTCATCCCCTCTGCTATCAACTATCTATTTCACACCTGATTAACTCTATGCTGGCTGTTCTCCCATCTATCCATACACAAAGGGGCAAAAGAAACGGTACCAAATTTTAATAGAGCCATACAGAAATATTTCTGCAGGATAGAGTCGGTTTTGAATGTCTGTGATGAGGATGTTTTTCTTTAATAGATATTACAAATTTCATTCATTAAAGTATGATACTATGATCTGTTTAAACACACATGGGTGCTGATGTGGCTATTTAAAGGGATATTCTTGAAATAATGTTTGGCATTTAAGGTAAAACTTTATGGAATAGGGTATATTTTAACTACGGGATGATGTCGGCATAATGTACCTTCTTGGACCTACATGTGTTACTTTCAGTACTTATTAGAAGTTAACTGTAGTACAGTTTAGAGGTTTGGTCAGCTTCTTTCTGAAAAATGTTGATTTTTGCTTCAAATTTAATTGTAGCAGTGTTAAAAATCAGCATTTGTAACATTCTTTATCATTAAAATGTATAACTTGTTCTCATCCAAGGAAAAGGTCTGCATGAAGCCTTCATAGATTTATCAGTAATGCACAATTGTCATAAGTTTAATCTTTGATACAATATAACTTTAAAAATCACTATTACGTCTACAGCTAAACAGATTCAACTGACATTCTAGAAGTTATGATTGTAATAAAATACATTTAAAAAAATGGTATTCGACTTCTTTATTAATTGACTTTGACAGACAGATATATACTGTATTCACTTAAATCTTTAAATCAAGCATCCGAATACATAGAGATTCGGTCAAAGAGGTTAATCGTGTCTTCATTCCGAATTAGAACTACAGAATCCTATAAATACGTATAAAGGGGTTTATCAATAGTTATTCATTTAATATAATGTTTGTTTTCAACATCGTTTGAGTCTTAGATGAGCTTTGGGACGTATTTGATTTCTTAAAAGAATGTTTGAATCATTTATTTAAACAAAGACATGAACAGTATACAACTTTTAAAATGATATTGAAATGACTGAATCTGCTTATAAAGTACAATTTGTTAATGATATTCAGCTTCAACACAATTAGATAAAGCGCAAACTCATGGAATCACTACAAATACAAATACACACACGCTATCTAAACAGGGATTAGCTTTCAGAGTTTATATATCCCCTTTTATTCATCCCCTCTGCTATCAACTATCTATTTCACACCTGATTAACTCTATGCTTGCTTCTCTCTAATCCCGTTGCTGTTCTCCCATCTATCCATACACAAGGGGCAAAAGAAACGGTACCAAATACTAATATAGCCATACAGAAATATTTCTGCCGGATAGAGTCGGTTTTGAATGTCTTTGATGAGGATGCATTTCTTTTATAAACCTCTAGTGACGTCACTCTATTGTTCTATTAGGTTCTACTTTTACCGGGTAAACCTCTATTGTCAGTTTGCCGGGCGTTCTCGTTGCCGAATGCCCAGGGCTTTCTCTAGGAATGCCCGGGGCTAACTCTAGAATTTATCGGAAATTTATTTTGATTGGGAATTATACACGTTTTGAAATACTTTGATTCAAAGTCCTTCTTCGAATAAATACCATCACAAATTGACACATTTGACAATCACAAATATAAGGTTTGCATGCCTGGTTTCGAACCCTGCACCATCCGCTTACTAAACTGGCGCCTTTGACAACACGGCTATAAAGGCCCACGAGAACAATGATGTATTTTCCACAGTGACAATCATGTGAACTTCACGGGGCAGATAGCGCATGCAGCTCACGTGCACGACGTGGGTAGCGAGAGCAAAGCACATGCAGGGCGCGGGTGTGCTCTCTTCATAGCAGTTGAACTCCCAGAGGTAAATACATTGAGACCATAAAAGTACCCAATATCAAAATTATGTCTTTATTATATCTTTAATCAGTCCATAAGTTAAATCAAAACCTCCCCCTCGGTTTTGTTTGATAATGAAAGCCCTCGTGAAATTGGGGCGGGCCTGTCGGCCCTTTCCAATTTCCCTATGCCGCGGGCTTACATTATCAAACGAAACCGAGGGGGAGGTTTTGATCATTAACTAATAAATATTACAAATTTCATTCATTAGAGTATGATACTATGATCTGTTTAAACACACATGGGTGCTGATGTAGCTTTTTAAAGGGATATTCTGGAAATAATGTTTGGTATTTAAGGTAAAACTTTATGGAATAGGGTATATTTTAACTACGGGATGATGTCGGCATAATGTACCTTCTTGGACCTACATTTGTTACTTTCAGGACGTCATGAAATAAATTAAAAAAGCGCTTTTTGTTTTGAAATATGAAAATAAGTTAAAATGGTTTATGAACCACGGTGAATCTTCATGTATTAATAACATGAACAGAGTCTTCCAAAGTCTGTGAATAAAGAAGTCGTATCCCATTTTTTAAAAACAATATTTCAGAAATAATCTGATTAAAGCTCAAAACAATACTATGATTAAGTCCTAATTAGGAGACATTATGTCCTAATTAGGAGACATTATGTCCTAATTAGGAGATACTTTCAATTTTGTTCCTTTTTCTCTACCATTATGTGAGGATAAGCTGCTACTGACGTCATAACTATCTAGGGTTATCAAAGGTCACATTCCTGTGCGTCGATGCCCATTAAATCCTCCATTTTAACACATATACTTAAATAAGTAGGAGACTGGCAGCAAGTCTATAAGTATAGAACAGCCTCCCTGTTGACACTGTTTTGAATGTGGTTGCAATATGGGTCACCTCCAACTAGCGAATCGTATTACATGTAGCAGCGCTCTCATGAATAGGATGCAAGTCGTCCAATTTGTGTAATAAGACGGTCTACAAATATTGAAAGAGACACCTTGACCTTAAATCCAAATGCGGATATATCTAAAGCAATGCCAAATAAAGTTGGTAAAAGTAGAAAAGTATGGAAAAGAAAACAGGAATAGAAACATCGAAAATTGTTAAAACTTAATCCGTTGTATTATTACAGTAGTTTGAGATCGATTCCGTATATTATTTGTTGGCTTCTTATGTATTGGAAAATTATCTAAATTTGATAAACAGTGTGTTGAGCAATTGATAAAGTAGAGACATACAGTTAGTTGACAATAGACACAATGTTATATAATCCAATGAGTAAACAATGTGGATACTGGAAGCCAAGCCATTATTATAATGTATTGACAGCATATTCCAATAACTCATTGATATTGTCACCGGTCAATTCGGGTGACTCATGTCAACATTCAACCATACACAGCATCATTTGGTTTAATTACACAAGTCGTTTTGGTGATTGACATTTAATAGGATAGTCACGTTTCATCATTGTACATAAACATACAGTTCTGATGTCAACATATCATTTCGATGTAAACGAGAATTTATGCCGAAATATTTATTTTCTTTTTCACTTGGAACAAAATAAAGAGGAGGGCTGATACAATGGAGATTGGAAACACTTAAGGCAAGTTCGTGTTTCTTTGCTCAATGGTGGAGAAAGCACAGGGGCGTGAATCGCTTAGAAACAGTGTTTAAAAGACGTATTCCTATATAGACCCTAACCTATTACTATATAAAAGGAAAGTCCTTTTATATAGTAATAGGGTAGAGTCTATATAGGTAAATGTCTTTTAAATGCTGTTTCTAAGCGATACGCGCCCATTTGGGAGAAGGAAGGCTTCTGTAAACACTGAACTAATATACAGCTCCTGTCTGGTTTAACGGGATCTAAAGGTCCTATAAAACAGGACCTATGTCTGGTACACTTGTGTGTTGTTTATTCACTTAGTGAACACTGGTCTCGCCTGCTCATTGTCTAACGAGATGTTGTAGTTTACTAAGATAATAAACAAAATGACAAATCCGTTGAAATTTGTTTAAATGTTCCCTGCATTTGTTTTCTCACTAGTCTGTTTTGGCTCCATTATGAGGTGACGTCAGCCTATCGCCTATGGAGCATCTTATTAACAATACTTAACATTGAACGAAGACGTAAACCTTCATAGTTTACATTTCAACAAATACGCACAACAACAAAGCTATCCAAACAAGGTCACCATTCATCAAAACAACAAATAAACACCATTGTTTTAACAAATCTGGAGTGAAAAACAATCTTAGATATATCTACAATGAAATCGGTATTAGACAATACAATATACAATGATATATAAGGATCACAACTCACCGTAGTTCATGTATACGAATCGCAGGTCAAACTAAGAGTGAGTCACAAACACCAAGCCCACTTCACACAGTACACAAGAACACGGCCTTCCGTCTCTCTCTGTGACACGGGGGACTGCGTCCTGCCTGGCATACGATGCGCTCGGTTTGATGTACATCGTGAATAGAAACAGGATGTAGTGCTGTGTGATTGTGATATATGTGTAGAAGCATGGCTTTGATATGTAAGTTCGCTTAGTGTCAATATAGACCCGGAACATGCGTGACATTTATTCACACGCTCTTCTGTATTTTTCATTGTTTTCACCTGTTTATTTACACTCATAGCATAAACTGAAAGTCAGTCTTTTTTTATATTAAAACCGTTAAATCTAATATTCCTCCACCAAAACATTCATTTATCCATCATCATCCATCACCATTCATCTGTCGTGCTATGATACGTGTTATTGTAATTTATCGTTCTGTCTGTACTAAATGTTTAGCTTTGTCATTCTTCTGTCCCGCTCTGCTGCTCTTGACCATCCTTCAGACCATCATAGTTTCAGACAGGCAGACTGTTCATCAACCTCCACCGTCTAAGTACGTATACCACCAACTTACAAACTATAAATATATACCACTCCTATTTGGTTATGAGAGACAACTATAAACATGAAAAATATAGAATTTTTGCTACGTGAAACATAAACACAGGGAAATAATACAAGCATAAGATTTACATTAAAATAGTTTGACACAACATATATATATATAAATTCAGTTCAGTTCAAACTTGTCCAACCATCAGGTCTCATATAGAAAAAATACAATTGTCGAAGAAATTATGAATCATCGTGATTTCTTCGACAATTGTATATATATATATTCCAAAAGCATTAATCAATAGTTAAGACAGGGACATCATGCAATTTTCTTATATGGTTTGACAGATCTTTTTTGGTATCAAGTGATCCATTCCTAATCTGAAATCTATTTCCGTGTCAATTGTTCTGTAGTTTCCATTGATATATGTTATGAAATATCATTATTTAGATGAAACAATATGTGCTTGTTAAATATAATTTCATTTTACAATGACTTCTATAACTAACGAATACTTACATACCTAGTCCGTCATCCAGACCGTAGATAACAAAGTTAAAGAGAGCCTTCTTAGGTGCAATAATGTTGGTCAGTGTAGTTACCTTTTATCAAATATTAAAAAGTAAAATATCAGTAAAATATGCTCTGCAGGGACTATAATATCTAGTCTATTATACATATCATGAACCACAGTGAGCACGTATTCCAGTAAAAGATTGTGCTGGGCAAATTGCAGTCGTCGTCCATGCACTGCTTTTTAGTAAACTAATTGGGTGAACTCTGATCTATCTTTATAAGAATTGCAATACTTAAAGGGGCAGTAGCACGTTTTTTTACAAATTTTATTTGTTCAAATTTCCCATTTCTAATGATAGTTTATGTCATTTATATGTACTTTAGAGGGTAAAACATCTTATTACACAAACCAATTATCCATAGTGGTAATAACGGTTTTGCGTATAAAGCCAAAATTGCATGGCGGCCAAATTATTGTGAACACGTTTTATTGTTTTGAATGACAAAAACGATTGCCATTGCCTTTACGGAACCATGTACACTCATTTGTAACTTGATTTTCCGAAGAGAGAAGGGTGTTTTACTATTGGTGACATTATTTTTCAAATACATTTCATCGACTTATTTGAGCGAAAAAACGTGCTACTGCCCCTTTAAGAACTATGCTGAGTGTTCTAATAAACACTTTCATTTATCTATATATACGTCCCAAAAGTATACGTCCGGATATAATAAATGGTACATTTACGCATTTTGCTTTCAAATTGTCATCATTCAAAATGGACATTATCCAGCCAGCTCTGGCGTTTCGTAGAAGTAGAGAGGCGGAAGAGCATCACTACATATATATACAGTTAAATATAGATCATGTATATATATACAACGCAATTTCGACCCAAAGCAGGTTATTTTCAGTCACTGGGCGAGATTCTATGTGTGTTACTTTAAGTTTGTTCCTCAATTTCGACGGAATTGCAAGATTTTACTGCCGAGATGGCTCATTGTTTAAGACAACAACCTTTCTACATTTTAATCTCTTATTGGAATTGTTTTTCCATAAATGTTAAATAAAATAATTCGACAATTACAAATTTAAGATCATAAAGCATCGATTGTCCAACACGTTCATGTAGACTATATCACAGTCTGTCCTTTACATTATTTTCAACTTTCACCCGAAGTCGATATAATATCACCCTGAAAAGCAAGTCTAGATTTAGGTTCAAATTGATTATTTATCGAAGGCTCCTTTCCAATATTTGATGAAATGATGCATTTTATATGAATGAACAAATAAAATAAATCAGGTAAGTCAGAGACGAAGTGCGACTCTATTTTGAGAATGAAAGTCACATTCTTTCACACTAATGTCTCAACAGCTTGTCACTATCTGGCAAGCTGCAGGTCTGATCTTGGTGTCTTCTGATGTTTTTTGCGATCAAGGCGCGACCTTTCTTCTGATTTGTCGAAAATAAGCCAATCAGAATCTGTTCCATAATCTAGGTTAGTATTATTCAGTGGTCCTGAGCGAGAAGTGAATGTCTCTCTGTTATCCAATTTAGTTGCAGGCTGATAAGAATTCTCGGATTGTATCTCCATTTATATATATTTAATTTTTGTTGGTTCTATACAGGGCTTAACGTTTTAATTTGCTGGCACGAGTTATTTATTCATAATGATGGTGCAGAAACTGAACGCCTGCAAACCAAATTTAAGACAAGTACGGATGTTAAAGTGTCATATTTTCATCTTTAATGTATTGCTGTTTCATTTTAATTCTTTCGTTAAAGGTTATATTTACTCTTATTATTTATCTATTTTATCATCTACGTTGTCGTTCTTCAATAGTTTCATGAATGTTTGATGAAGGATATTACTTATATGGCCAAACTTACCGTGCAACTTGCACACAAACAAGAACGTACTGGCCGGGCGTGACGAAAACATAACATTTATAAACAGAGAACACGTGGTTGCAGTTAAGTCACGTGACATCCAGAAGCAAGAGCACTTTAAGTGAACTGTTGACATTACCTTCTAGACTTATCTGAAGTCACTGAACACGTCAATAATGAAAGTGCTTTGATTTTTACATTCTATAGATTGAGTTGGTGAGGATTGAAATTAAGAAGAATGAAATACTTCTTTATTCTGTTAAAGGGAATATTTAGTGAGTCTAATGTTGATGTCAAAGTAATGACAACAAATTCATTGGAATAAAATTCACAGAATGAAAAAGGTGCATATACCCATTCACCCGGCTTCACGTTTCACGAATGCACGTCGATTTATTAAATTACACTTCATTATTCTCAGCACATGTTCATAGCATGTCACACGGGCATGTGTATGTACATTAAAGAGCTCGGTGGGATACCGATAGATGCATCATACGTGTAATGATGAATGTCATACGAGACTTAATATGATCGCCACTCTCTGTACAACTTCCAAACGCAAGGCATAACTCTTGCCAGTCTGCATTACTGGCTGATTTAAGCCTTGCGATATTTCCCTCGCTTTGTTGTGTCTAGATAGTCAATCGCTGCACCAGAAATGCATAGCGGGCCTGGATTTCTAAGCACAGATTTCTTAAGGAAATACTGCAAGGCCTAAATCAGTCAGTAATGGAGACTGGCAAGAGTTATGCCTTGCATTGGGAAGTTGCTCTCTGTACTATGTGTTTCGACATTCTGAAAGATAAATCAAATAATGGCATACGTATGAAAACAAGATTTTCTGTAGATGCACCTGGTTAAAGAGAGAACCTACTTCGAAACGTCATATATCTACAAATTATAGAAGTTGTTATCCAGAAAATATTTTCTCTGATATATTGAATGTTGTGAATGTCCGATAATTCATAAACGTGACCAAATATGAATAAACCATTGTATAATTCCCAGGTAGATATAATTATAAATTTAAAGTAAAAAAAATAACCGCCTCATTTTGCCTGTATGAAAATGAAACAGTACTTAACGTTTTCGAAATATTCTCAAATGTAACTGTCATGATCGTGTTTTGTTCTGTTTGAAGAAAAGGGTTTCTATCCGGTAATCAGAGATATGTATAAGCATGTGTCTTTAGTTGTCATTATTTACTGTTCATCCTATGAGAGACACTGGTTTAAGAATATATTAACTTGTAGCACGTTTACTCGAACAGCTCACATGACCCATATTAGCGTGTTCAAAGGAACTCCAAAACCGCAAAAATGCGCATCTATAGGCAATGGGCAGCTTCAGTTGTGTGTAAAGTTAGATAAAAGTGCATTCCTTGTTGAATAATGGATGGTGGTTGACATAAATAATTCAAGGGCAATACTAAGTGAAGTTCAGGTGCTACGTTAGGGCGGGAATGTTAACAAAATGCAGCAAGGCAGCCAGTGATTGAATTAACTCCTATGTGTTAGGATTGTTGATAAAGTGGTGGAAATACAAGCTAGTTCAAAATATATATGGCTGTCAGTCATCTTGCCGTGTTATAATTCCAAGAAAACGTTCAAAAGGTTAATTAAAGTATATACGTCATGTAGGTCGTATCCACCAAAATAACATATAAGGATTATTCTTGGCATGTCTATTATGAAGTTCGCTGTATAGTTTGAGGGATACGCTCCTCAATTATAAGGTGTTTTTTTTAAAAATCTGGTTTCAATGGAAACAACACAATGAATTCTGAAAAACTGTAACTCAAGGGATAGTATTGACCAATGTATAGAGTTTGGTGAAACCATCATATATGTCTTGGGAGATTAGTTAAAGTAATTATAACTTCTTTATTGTGAGAGTGCGTCGTTCCAGTGCTAAGCGTCATCACGTGTTTCATAGTTGCGTTAGTATCTAACCAACTTCCCAAAGCGAGGCATAACGCTTGCCAGTTTCAATCACTGGCTGATTTTAGCCTCGCAGTATTTCCCTCGCTTTTCCGTGCTGAGATAGTAGAGCGCTATACCTGAAATGCATAGTGGGCATTTCCTAGCATGGAACGCTTATGGAAATACGACAAGGCTTAAATAAGCCATGCGGTAATTGAGACTGGCAAGAGTGATGTCTTGCGTAGGGAGGATGGTATATACATCGAAAGTCGCATTCTTGCGATAAAAAAGTTGAATATCCGTAGAACTCGTAGTTTTCATTCATCTTAGCAACTTCTTAATGCCTTTCAAAATATATTAAGATGTTTAACTGACCAATAACATCATTTACTCATTAAATACGTCTGAGCAGCGTAATAGTTGACATTTATTTCATTGACCATGTACTTTTACCATTTATACATATTTGAAATTCATACGGATTATCAAGACTTAATTTAAAAAAAACGTTGAACATTGTATAACAGTTACAATAAACGTGTACCACGACATATCACATAGGGAATCATGGATTGGCGACGTAATGAACGTGGATGAATCGATTAATATGTACAGCAAAGGACACTGACAGTACTAGGTTTAGATACAACAATGATAAAATCATAAATCTATCCACAAAGCAATGTTCAATATACAGCTACATAATAATATACATATATTTAACTCAGGATCACCACAGCAGATCGAGGTAGTCCTGAAGATGGACCGGAAGTGAGAGCTGCCGGATGCCGTGAGGGAGCTGGTCCCTGGCTAGGAGGATGTCTCTGATTGCACATCGACAAAGGTGTTGCAGCGGGTTCGGTTGGGTGGATGATGGGGGCAAGAATGTCTTCACTTCCGGTCGGACGTGGTACACATTCCGGCGAGGAACCGCCACCATTGTTTCTGGTTCAAACCGTAAGACAAGTATCGGGATTGTCCGAAGACAGTACCGGAAACATTCGGAGAGAACTTGGATGCTTCCGGCCATCAAACCTGCATGTGCAGTGTTTGAGTTTGAAAAAATATGCAAGCTTCCGAACATGCGCAGAATATATTCAAGTGGATGTCCGTCCGCCGAGGCTCCGTGTCGAAGCAAGAGTAGAACTGCCCGTGGTTTCATGTTCACCACGGCGAGCAGAAGAGGCGAAGCGCGCAGGTGTGTCCGGTTCACGTCCACATCCGGTGGAAGTGTCGGTTGAGCTATGGGCAGATCAAGATACCGGCATCGGCTTCCCCGGAAGAGTTGCTGCCACAGCTCGCCATGGGGACACATAAACTCACAATCTTCTGTTCTGAGAGTAAACCCGGCGCACACATTCAGCAAATATTTCGTTTTGTCCGGCAGTTCTCCTTCGCGTTCACTATAGTCGAACAAATCTCTCAGAAAGACGCCGAAATCGACGCCCCGACTGTAATGAAGGAGTTCGTAAAGAATGCGTCGAGGCAGAGTCCTGCTTGAAGTGTCGACATTTCGGCAACACAGTCCGAGCGCCATGTGAAGCGCCAGCCAGTTAAAATGACGATTGATTTCTCGGTTGGCGCGTGCATGTCTCCCGTGCTTCTGTTTACACTGAACATACCGTAAAACATCCTCTACAACATCGCACAGCGTGATTTCCTGCTTTTCTATCCGACTACACAAGATCTGTCCGATTTCTTCACACTGACTCTCGCTTGACGGAAAGTTGAATAAAAGGTTCTTGCGGACATTTTCAAATATGTTGTTCCTCAGCGACCAGTAAGCTGCAAGACGATCCATCTATGCTAAAGCAAATACTGGACACAATCGCTTGACGTCATAGAACACATGACGTCATAATAAATCTTCAATAAATTTATTTGCGGGGGCTGGAACGTCAGCTCAGTGAGCTCACTATCAACTAAACGATTTGTTCTTAATTTAGTTTTATTTCCAAGAAGTCACCATGCTATCCAGAAGATTTTTACATGGTATATATTTGGATATATATTTTTTCTCGTTTTGGCATGGCATTTGTGGTTCAAAATAGTTTCTTTTTCAATAAATACTGATAAAGATTTCACCTGTAGCTAGACAGTCTATATAACAAACGAGTTCAAATGAAATATCTGGGTGCCGTTCCACTAACCCATCTTAGCCCTGAGATCAATCTTAGCCAATGTTTAAGATGTGCTTACGATTGATCTTATGGCTAAGGTCGGTTTGTGGAACAGTACCCTGAGCTATAAAATTTAGCATGTGATTTGCGGAGATTAGTAATGAACAGTAACACAATTACCTTGTATATAGCTGATAATGAAATAAATGTTCTTAATAAATGCTCTGGAGTTTATCTAGTGACTAAGTTTCTGTTATCATAATCCTTTTTAAGAGGGCTGATGGTGTTGAGTAGTAAGCCTTGCATAGAAACATCAAAGGAAGTCAAATCCTAGTCTATTAGACTCTGTAAATAAAATTGAAAAAATATTACAATTGACCGTCGGTTTTCAGAAAAACACATTTCTCATAGGTTCTTTTTCAATATTTGATAAAAATGGTGATATTTCAAGAATAATTAATATTTTCCCAGAGTCTGAGCGGAAGACTAGTCAAATCCTTGCAATGTGATACACTTCTGATGTCGTTGTTGGGGTGTTTATATACCAGTTCTGAAGAATTCTCTTCTCAAGGGCGTCTTAAAACACTCCACAGCAACAATGACGCCATCGACAGAATCGAAATGCCTGGCGGAAAGAACTTTTCGGACGCAACTAGATCAGGCGAGAAGTGGAGAGTGCTGGCGAATTTGAAACCAACAGTCATGGCTGGCTGATATGGTGTCTCTTGTCCACTTTGAATCAGATGTCAAATGTCTCGGCACTTACATAGTAACCAAAGTTTCAGTGATAACGGAATGACGTGCACCAACGATGAAACGTTCGACAATCCGCTGGTCACTCAGTATCAGATCATTGCTTTCTATAGCCCTGTTTATACGGCGAACTTTGCACATATGCAATATTGCTTATGGTAGTAATATACACACGTGAGTAAAAGTAAATTTACTTTGCGTTCATATGCATTTAATTTCTGCCTAAGCAAATGGGCTTCCAACTCTTAATATATGAATAGAGCATTCCTAAACATGCCAATTAATATTTATGAGATGTAAACTAAATAAATGGCATTACTTTATATTTGTCAACATTGTTTTGACTATATCGCCCTAATTATAAAATAGAGCCATGGCCTCTGTAGCTCATCAGGAGATAATAAGTGGGGTATGTTATGGAGTGGACTTTATAGCAATGGTCAGATAATGGAATGTAGTAATAAGAATCTAGGTAGTGAAACGATTAATTAAAGCAGTTTAAAAATATTTTGTTACCATAACTTTGCCAATCTGCTATATATATGTGTTGAAAGAGCAACACAAAGCTTGGAAATAAATTGCTGGTATCAAACATATAATAATGTGGTGGAGAGATCATACTATTTTTTAAGATCGTAGACACATTATATAATAATGAATATACCGGGTACAATTCTTTGCATACAATTCACCACTGTAAGCTATTGCAATAATGGCCTGGGGCTGAAGAAGAAAATGAAAAAAACCTTTTTAGGTCATGACCCCTGCTAATTATTATCAAAATTGGTTACACATAAATCAACATTCGTTATGAATATCATACACCTTTGCATTATATTGTTTTAATTCTTATTTGCATTATGGCAATACCAACATTTATTACATAATGAATAGGAGCCTCAGTTTTTGAAAATCCCATTTCTCATAGGCTCCATTTCAATACTTAATAAATTGGTGAATTTTTTTTAGTAAATTCTTTTTCACCATTTCTTATAGGCTCCTTTTCAATATTTGATATTCTATGAATAAATTCTTTTTTAGAGTCAGTGGAAGACTAAAGCAGTCTCACGCACAGTCTATGATAACACAGTGCTGCACAGTAGTTTGAAGTAACCTGAAACCTCTGTGTAACTATCAGTTTTCATTCTTCTGCCAGGAAGAGGTCAACACAATGCAATTACATAACATGCAGACACTGGACTCACAGCCAGTAAAATTTATATGTTAGATGCAGTTTTTCCTACAATTAATTATTTTTCTGTACTGGAGAAGATGATGAAAATAGGTGTGATGTCACAATCTCATATAGCTACTTCTTTTATAGTCCTATGTTATCACCAGTCATCACTAGTCATATTCAGTTCACATATCTCATGTAAAATGAAAAAATTTAATTCCTCTTCAAGTTATTCCTTCAAAGGGTATTCAATAGTTCTCATTTCAAATAGATTCACATTAAACATGTCCATGATGTAGACATCTATCTCATTTCTTGTTCCTATTGAATAAAATTAACTGCAAAGTTATTAGAAAACTAAATCAGTTATAAAGTATAAAATATGATATAAATAAGGTATACCAAATTGACTCGTACTGGAAATTCTCATTAATTAATTAATTAATTCTCCAAATAATTACACAATATCATGAGATATTAAAAAACTCCATTATTTACCCTTAAATTACAAAGAACATAATATTAGATTTAATAAAAGATTCTGTATTAAGTCTTTAGAATACTTTTAGACTTGTGTACCTTTATCAGCAAATTCACTTGCAAAATACAAATAATTACTCATATGTGAAATGTGAGACAAAGATAAAATATGACTTATAATTTTTGTTAGACCTCCAATTCTAAGTTTTTAATTCTCAATATCTCTTTTTCATCAGACATATTATATTCTCAAAGCACATGTTAGAACTCTCACATCAGAAAGATGAAATGCCTTTAACTCAGCTGTTTTCCTAAAATTACCTCCCTTACCTACTTACTGATTGAAGTGCACATTTAATCTCAGAAAGATGCTGTAAACTGAAATAGGCTTTTAGGTTATGATCCCTGTGACCCATATTTGGGGTCACAGACTCACCAAATTTACAATTTAGAATCCCTTACAGCCAAGGAGTCTGTACATAAACTTTCAGCTCGCTAGAGCCATTGGGACTGGAGATGAAGATGAAAATAGCATTTTAGGTCATTGCCTATGTGACCCAATATTTGGGGTCTCACTGTCACCAAATTTACAATTTAGAATCCCCTTCAGTCAAGGAGTATGTACATAAAATTTCAGCTCTCTACGTTCATTGGGACTGGAGAAGAAGATAAAAATAGTTTTTTTTAGGTAATGACCCCTGTGAGCCACACTTGGGGTCACAGGGTCACCAAATCTACAATTTAGAATCCCTTTCAGCCAAGGAGTTTGTACATAAAATTTCAGCTCTCTGGAGTCATTGGTTCTGGAGAAGAAGATGAAAATAGCTTTTAAGGTTATGACCCCTGTGACCCACATTTGGGGTCACAGGGTCACCAAATTTACAATTTAGTATCCCCTTCAGCCAAGGAGTCTGTACATTAAATTTCAGCTCTCTGGAGTCATTGGTTCTGGAGAAGAAGTCGAAAAAGCGAAAAGTTTACGGACGGACAGACGGACGGACGGACGGACGGACGGATGGACGGACGCCATCCCATGCCATAAGCCCATCGGGCCTTTCAGGCCAGATGAGCTAATAATGAAAATCGGATAGTCAGATAGATTTTGAAGGTCATCGCGTGCAAGAAGGAGATTATCCTATATAGAGAATTTGAAAAACAGTATTAAGAGTTTCTAAAGTTCTCTAATATATGTTCTCAACCTGTGTGAAGTCACTATGTCTGTATACGGTATACGACGAACGTTTACTAGTGAAAATACCATATTTACTCACGGTAGTAAACATTTACACCTGCCCCTGACTAGGTGCAAATTTGCTTACGGTAGTGAAAAATTTGCTTACGGTAGTAAAATATGCATATGTGCAAATGCGTCTATACGGCAAATTTTGATCATGTGAGCAAATTTGCATATGTGTAATGCTTTACTCATATGCAAAAGCTCGCCGTATAAACAGGGCTTATGTTACCATCTCAGACGTTGTACAGTCTGGGGTCAAAAGTTCTTCCCCACACTCGGATTTCCCATAGACTTACATGTTAACTAACCTTTGCAAGAATAATTTTCATAATTTAAGTTTAAGTCAAATTGAAACATCTTTGAAATTATGTTAGCTGTTTATCTATAATTTCGTTCATATTTATGTTGATCACTCATCAAATGACAGCCGACTGAAGAACGTATATCATGTTCATGAACCAATATCCCATTGGCCGCCATGTTAATTATTGACGTATGATGTATATGCTTTGCTTATGTGAAGATAACTTTCTTGACACTCAACGGAAACTGACATGGAAATTATGTGTATGTAACTGAAGTGATTTCCTATCTTTTGGTATATATTTGATAACCATTTTACATACAGTTTAATTCTGAAAATTATTCTTGCAATGGTTAATTAACATGTAAGTCTATGGAAAATGCTAGAGCGGGGAAGAACTTTTGGTCCCTGGGTGTAGATTTATTGTTGGACGACCTGGACGTTTTTCGTCTCTAATGCCGTCATGCTTCAACTCATCCGACCATCTCTCGACAGGATGATGGAAGCAATCTCATTTTAAAAAATAGAGCCATGGCCTCTGTAGCTCATCAGGAGATAATAAGTGGGGTATGTTATGGAGTGGACTTTATAGCAATGGTCAGATAATGGAATGTAGTAATAAGAATCTAGGTAGTGAAACGATTAAAGCAGTTTAAAAATATTTTGTTACCATAACTTTGCCAATCTGCTATACATATGTGTTGAAAGAGCAACACAAAGCTTGGAAATAAATTGCTGGTATCAAACATATAATAATGTGGTGGAGAGATCATACTATTTTTTAAGATCGTACACACATTATATAATAATGAATATACCGGGTACAATTCTTTGCATACAATTCACCACTGTAAGCTATTGCAATAATGGCCTGGGGCTGTAGAAGAAAATGAAAAAAACCTTTTTAGGTCATGACCCCTGTTAATTATTATCAAAATTGGTTACACATAAATCAACATTCGTTATGAATATCATACACCTTTGCATTATATTGTTTTAATTCTTAATTGCATTATGGCAATACCAACATTTATTACATAATGAATAGGAGCCTCAGTTTTTGAAAATCCCATTTCTCATAGGCTCCATTTCAATACTTAATAAATTGGTGAATTTTTTTTAGTAAATTCTTTTTCACCATTTCTTATAGGCTCCTTTTCAATATTTGATAAAATGGTGATATTCTATGAATAAATTCTTTTTTAGAGTCAGTGGAAGACTAAAGCAGTCTCACGCACAGTCTATGATAACACAGTGCTGCACAGTAGTTTGAAGTAACCTGAAACCTCTGTGTAACTATCAGTTTTCATCCTTCTGCCAGGAAGAGGTCAACACAATGCAATTACATAACATGCAGACACTGGACTCACAGCCAGTAAAATTTATATGTTAGATGCAGTTTTTCCTACAATTAATTATTTTTCTGTACTGGAGAAGATGATGAAAATAGGTGTGATGTCACAATCTCATATAGCTACTTCTTTTATAGTCCTATGTTATCACCAGTCATCACTAGTCATATTCAGTTCACATATCTCATGTAAAATGAAAAAATTTAATTCCTCTTCAAGTTATTCCTTCAAAGGGTATTCAATAGTTCTCATTTCAAATAGATTCACATTAAACATGTCCATGATGTAGACATCTATCTCATTTCTTGTTCCTATTGAATAAAATTAACTGCAAATATAAATAGAAAACTAAATCAGTTATAAAGTATAAAATATGATATAAATAAGGTATACCAAATTGACTCGTACTGGAAATTCTCAATAATTAATTAATTAATTCTCCAAATAATTACACAATATCATGAGATATTAAAAAACTCCATTATTTACTCTTAAATTACAAAGAACATAATATTAGATTTAATAAAAGATTCTGTATTAAGTCTTTATCATATGTGAAATGTGAGACAAAGATAAAATATGACTTATAATTTTTGTTAGACCTCCAATTCTAAGTTTTTAATTCTAAATATCTCTTTTTCATCAGACATACTATATTCTCAAAGCACATGTTAGAACTCTCACATCAGAAAGATGAAATGCCTTTAACTCAGCTGTTTTCTTTAAAATTACCTCCCTTACCTAATTACTGATTGAAGTGCACATATAATCTCAGAAAGATGCTGTAAACTGAAATAGGCTTTTAGGTTATGATCTCTGTGACCCATATTTGGGGTCACAGACTCACCAAATTTACAATTTAGAATCCCTTACAGCCAAGGAGTCTGTACATAAAATTTCAGCTCGCTTGAGCCATTGGGACTGGAGATGAAGATGAAAATAGCATTTTAGGTCATTGCCTCTGTGACCCAATATTTGGAGTCTCACTGTCACCAAATTTACAATTTAGAATCCCCTTCAGTCAAGGAGTATGTACATAAAATTTCAGCTCTCTACGTTCATTGGTTCTGGAGAAGAAGATGAAAATAGCTTTTAAGGTAATGACCCCTGTGACCCACATTTGGGGTCACAGGGTCACCAAATTTACAATTTAGTATCCCCTTCAGCCAAGGAGTCTGTACATTAAATTTCAGCTCTCTGGAGTCATTGGTTCTGGAGAAGAAGTCGAAAAAGCGAAAAGTTTACGGACGGACGGACGGACGGATGGACGGACGCCATCCAATGCCATAAGCCCATCGGGCCTTTCAGGCCAGATGAGCTAAAAATCAAATAGAACGTAACATTCGCACGCCGCTTCGTTTCTGATCTGAACACTGCACCATGGAGGTCATGTCAGGTCACCTTCACCCATACTTCACTCCAGCCAACCAGCGACAAGGCTAGAAAAGCTTCGGACTCACATGATTTGACATACGAAGCACCACATTGAATGTCGTGTCTAGTAAGGCCTTTGAGTTGCTGAAATCACGTGAAGGTAAAAGTTCACAGTGAAGTTCATCTACATGACCTCTGTAGACTAGTGCTCTGATCGACGAACGAGATACGAGTGTTCGATCTGATTTAAATGAGATTGAAGAAGATGCGCCTTTCTCTAATAAATCAGAAGCATCACCGCTTTATCTGTTAGATTTTGTTTCTTTGTTGAGTTTGCCCTCTTATCAATGTGATGTTTCCAATTGGCAAATTTTGACAGAAATAGTTTTTTTCTATTTGTTCCAGTAATCACTGACAGTGGTAAAGCATCATCACATAAAGATGTTTATAGCGCCAATATCCAGCTCAACTTACCTGCTCAAAGGTGTTTATTTCCCTCGATCACTGAATGTCACTCTTAACCGGCACAACGTCACAGGCGTAACGAAAATATTTTTATATATTTTCCTTCCGCCCTTGACCTCAACACTCGCATTTTCAGTGCTAAGATTTTAACCACAGGAATTTGAGGATACCCAAGATCTCAATGTAAACAATGTATATAAAAGTATCCACGCCCCCCTCTATACAATAGCCTATTGTATAGAGGGGGGCGTGGATACTTTTATATACATTGTTTACATTGAGATCTTGGGTATCCTCAAATTCCTGTGATTAGCCAATCAGAAGACAGTTGTATTGCCACCTGTGACTGTGTCGATCGTCGGTATTTTGAATTGGTTCCGCATGTTAACGGCGATTTCATTGGCTGCATGTTAGCAGATGGTAAGGGATGTAATTCGTGATCACAATAGCTGTCGCCGATTCGTTTCACCACTTCTGCCTAGGTTGAAGGCAAGGTAAAAAAAAATGCAGAGATCTCGATACATTTTCACCTTGCCGTGGGAAGATGCTCTTAAAGATGCATGATCAGAGTTCATGAAATTCAAATAATTTAAAACTAATTTTAACGTATTCTCTATATATTTAGCAAAGCATTGCAACCTGCCCCAAGAAAACGTTTTGACAGACTTTAAACGAAAGGGCATTCCTGGCAATTTCCTGCATTGTATTATATCTACAAATAGAAAGGGGTGTATTATTTGCGAGGTTGTACAAAGGATTGTGGGACATAAACATAGTTGGCCGACAGGTCAAGGGGGATCTTGAAAACCAATGCGACAGCTGTCGACATGTAATCTTGTGAAGACAAAAAATAGAGCCATGGGCTCTGTAGCTCATCAGGCTTTATATACATTAACTAATTCAACTTTTCAGGTCTCTAGGCCTTTTGGAACTGGAGAAGAAGATGAAAATAGGTTTTTGGGGTTGTGACCCCTGTGACCCCATTTGAGATAGTCATGAAATCTACAATTTAGAATCCCCATTAGCCAAGGAGTCTGCACACAAAATTTCAGCTCCCTTGACCAAGTGGTTCTGGAGAAGAAGATGAAAATGCGAAAAGTTTACAGATGGACGGACGGACGGACGCCAGACACCATGCCATGCCATAAGCCCTTTCAGGCAAGATGAGCTAAAAATGCTGTTATCCACCGATTGTGTCACCTAAACATACTTGAATTTCGCCTTTCTCACACACAAACTGACTTTCTCTGTTCTCGGAGTCTGACAAACTTGCTCAAGGCAATAACCATCGTGGTGATCGGTCGTCTATTTTGATATCTTTACAGGTAACATGTGGGTCATACACCACCGCCAAAGTTTAGTCTCCATGTAACAAAGACACTTTTCTGAAAACAATAGATTCATGTGCCACTTAGTTTCTAAGGAAAAGTTTTAGGTGCAACAGTTCTTGAGGAGAGCCAAGCCTAGTCAGGTGAGGTGAGTTGGGGTTTAACACATCTTTCGAGAGTTTTTCACTCCTACCATGGCTGCATGTACTAATGAAGGGAACAAGAGTCATCAGAAGATGACATATCCCAACGGTTCCACAAAATTTGTAAAATTTTTAGCAGTCAAAATCAACAACAACCAACATCCCTCTCATGTTTCTATGGAAACAGAAAAAAATGAATTTTTCAGAAAAAATCTGAAAATATCAAAAGGCACCACTTCAGTTAGCGGGTAATACCCATGCAAAGTTTCAGGAAGATGTGATGAACGGTTTTGGAGTTGTGCTCTGGAAACGAACCTGTCTCGGAACAAAGTCCAAATTCAACAAGTTTCTATGGAAACGAAAAAAAATTAAAATTTCAGAAATCTGAAAATATCAAAAGGCACCACTTCAATTAGTGGGTAATACACATGCAAGGTTTCAGGAAGATATGATGAACGGTTTTGGAGCTGTGCTCTGGAACCGAACCTGTCTCTGACAAAGTCCAAATTCAACAAGTTTCCAGGGAAACGAAAAAAAAAATATTAAAAAATCTGAAAATATCAAAAGGCACCACTGCAGTAAATGTGGAATACATATGTGAAGTTTCAGAAAGATATGATAAATGGTTTTCGAGTTCTGCTCCGGAAACGAAATTATTACGGACGGACAGACTATATCCCACGGTATTACATACTGGTGGGATAAAAAGCCAACACTACCATTGTGGCTATGCATTGCCGAGAGATCTGCAGGTGAGGTGAGGCAAGTTGGGGTTTAAAGTAACTTTTTCACTCATAAATTGGCTGCTTATATTATTACAGGGAGAAACCCTGCAACATCAATGTGGCTAATGCAATTGAAATATGCCTGCTGGAACTGGCAATTACACCCAAAATTTACTGCATGTAGAACAGTTCTCTAGTGCAGACAAAGTTGCAAAAGACAAATATTCAAACCCCTGAACCCTTCATCAGAAGCCGAACGCGCTAACCATTCGCTACTCACCCTGTAATTAATGAATATATTATTTGTCATTGTTCAGAGGTACCTGCATATAGTAGATTGACATACCGGTATATATTACACAATTCCTTCACTATGAATCAAAAAGATACTGGGGTTTGTTTGGACACAAAGCTTATTCTTGATGCAATAAATTTAACAATTCATTAGCCTTTTAAAATATATTTATTCACATATTTTACATTCAAAATATATGCATTTTAATTGTGTTACCATGCTTTTGTACACATCTGCAAGTCTGCAATTATATAACATTCTTCACCATCTTATTTCAGAGCACCAACCTATCCGAAAACTTCAAAAATTACTTCATTGAATTCCATCTGCATTATTATATTCATGAAATATATATCACAATCTCAGATAAACTTTCAAGGACAATAAGATCACTTTTTTTTTCAAAATAAGAAAATGTAATAGCATTACAAGACATTTGTTGTCATCTGTATGTCAATTCCCAAGCATGTCAGCTGGAAATCATTTTCATTATTTAAAAATGTTCCTGAACCTTATTTTGAAATAGCTCAAGTTTTAGTAGGAAACAATTTTGAGAACAATATGCAACTGCACTTTTCAAATATAATCCTACCAGGTTAATGTAATAAAACGCTTGGTGCTGGCCAAAGGCGTTTTCCTTATATGACGGTGGTGGGTGTTATTGCAGCTTTTATCACCATTGTGACCATGCATTGGAGCACAACCTGTCAGTGCGGATGGAACAGGGGGAACTTGGTTGGTACTTCCAATAGGTTTAAATGTAGCATTGCCTCCCAACATTTTGCTGCATATGGGAGAAGTTGATAAATTGTTAAGTCCTTGGCTGGATTTGAAGCCTTGACTATTTAATTGTAATTCAAACCCGCTATCCGTCACCCTATCCATGTTACTCTCGTCATATGTAACTCAAGTGCTCACCATACTCTTTGTTAAAACAAAATTTCAGTGACATATTTTCTTGCAGGATAAAGGTAGAACAGCATTTTCCACATGTTCTTATCTGTATTTTGTTTTGAAAAAGGGAGTAATTTTGAAAATGACACAAGATCCTTAAACACGGAACATTCCACGTTTCATTTTCAAATCCTCAGTCGTGAGGAATTCATTGCACTTTGTTACATAAAGTTCATGTGAGATAAAAACCTTTGATCACTATTAGCACTTCCTACATCAAGTCCCTTCTTCCTTTGCAGAGTTATTTCCCTTGTCTTCACCAACAACAGTGTCCATTTTTTCTGCAGAATCCACACTTTTTGACTCCATATCTCCCTCATTAGTAGAGGATTCCCCTACATCAGTTGAAACTCCCTCCCCTTCTTTAGAAGCTCCAGCTCCATCTTCTGTTGACGATCTCTCCTCACTTGGCTCGGAGTCTTTCAGCGCTTTCTTTGCTGCCACTTTATCACCTACAATTGAACAAGAACGTCCATTTTAGATTCAGTTTGCTCGAACACATCATCGATGAAAATGACATAAGAATTAGGCAATAGAGTATGGGTGGACCTCTCGCAATGATTGAAATAAAGCACATTTGACATGATTTGATTTACAAAACTAAGTTTCAAATTAGAAAGAAGAACAAAACTTGCTGTTTAATTCCTTTCTGACATGCAGCACCTAAGAGTGACGAATGGCAGCGCGCAGACTCAACAAGAAAAAAGTGAGCATGGCTCACATACCCCCGTCATCCGCTATCCGTCCATTGAGAATTATATATGTGAAGGTTACTATGTTTAAAAAACAGCTTCAAGCATCATAATATTGTCCAAAATAATTTTAGGAACTGACTGTTATTACAAATTTCATTCACCCAGATGTAATATTTTTCAGGTAACTTAATTTTTCCCAATAGGGCATCACACCGGTAATTTGTACCAAGTTCAATTACAGATTCAAGGGCTTCATAACTCCGTAAAAAATAATATTTCGGAACTGGACTGTAAACTCGATGAAGAGTATCATCTGGACTACCTACATGTAAAATTTCATTCACCTAAATGTAATAGTTTCCGAGAAAACTTATCCCAATTGGAGCATCACAGTTCTTTTGGTACAAAGTTCAATAACGGATTCAAGGGCCATAACTCCGTAAAAAATAATATTTCGGAACTGGTTTTCGAAACTCGATGAAGAGTATCATCTGGACTACCTCCATATTGAATTTCATTCACCTAGATGTAATAGTTTCCGAGAAAACTTGTCCCCCATTGGAGCATCACAGTTCTTTTGGTACAAAGTTCAATAACGGATTCAAGGGCCATAACTCCGTTAAAAATAATATTTCGGAACTGGTTTTCGAACTTGATGAAGAGTATCATCTGGACTACCTCCATATTGAATTTCATTCACCTAGATGTAATAGTTTCCGAGAAAACTTGTCCCCATTGGAGCATCACAGTTCTTCTGGTTCGAAGTTAAATTTCGGTTTCAAGGGCCATAACTCAGTGAAAAATAATATTTCGGAACTGGTTTTCGAACTCGATAAAGAGTATGGTCATGAGTACTCACAACCAAAATTTCATTCACCTAGGTTGAACAGTATCCGAGAAAACTTGTCCCCATTGAACACAATAAAACTAAGTCCAAAAAGTGACGTTTCCATGGAAACGACAAAAAATATCAATCTCAGAAAATTGAAAATTGTCTGTGCGCGATCGGAAGAACATGGTTAACATCTGTACAAAGTTTGGTTGATGTACCTTTGACGGTTTTTGAGAAAATTGACCAGACGGAAGGACGGACGGAATGACCGCTATATACCCCCGCTTACTTCGTAACGGGGGTATAAATACTTATAAATATTTCTCCGCAGTATTTCATCAGCAACGAATCAATCTACCAACACATAAAAGCAACGCTCATCTACTTACGAATTTCTTGTAGGTCTAGTCCACACAGCAGGAGATAATGACGCCGGTCGTGTGAATTCACAAACAACCGAAGAGATACTTTGCCCTTCCAACCACAGAAGATCATTTCACAATTTGGGTCAGGGTCTCTGAAAATATAAATGTATCTCAGTTGATCTCAAAATGCTAGTCATGTTTGATTTACATTATCTCTTAAATTTCAGTTAATCAACTGAGAATAAACATATTGTTACTTGAGTTGTTGGCATTTCATGTATTTCACATACATTCATATATGACCAACCTTTCGAATGCAGATCTCAGAGTGCAATTTCCCATGCAATTAAGTGACAAATTAATAAATCATTTCATCAGCAATTAACTCTACTCTGGTAAAAAGCTTTGACAACTCCTTGAAATGTTCTTAAACTGGTGATTATGCATCCACAAAAGCTTCTTCTATATAACACAACTTACTTTTCTGTGGGTTTGAAATGGAAAATGGTGCTACCAGGCCCTGAAATTAAATACAAAATATTCATAAAAGTATACACAAGCTCTATGAATTAAAACTTTTTATTTCTTGCAATGCCTGAGATTGATGTAAGTACTTAAACTTCTTAACAAGGTGAAATAGGATAGGAGTTTATGGTAAAAGAAGAGGCGAGTTTCTCTTCTAATGCAACTATATTAGCTTACATGTACAATATGTGAGCGCTGGCAGGACTTTGCAACAGATTTGTGATAATTACACTGAAGCACTGCCAGATAGCCTTACTGCATGTCGACACCAAATTAAACTGTCCAGCAGCTGGTAGGCTTTGAACCTTGGACATTTAGACAAAAAGTCAAACAATCTATTTTGTACACAATTTTTATCTCTAAAATGTATCAAAACGTACTATTATGTATAGAGTTGTATGTATTTGTTTTCTCTAAAAGGTATCGAGAACATCCTATTTTGAATATAAAAGTATTCTTTAAAACTAAACTAAACAATCTATTTTGTACACAATTTTTATCTCTTAAATGTATCAAAACGTACTATTATGTATAGAGTTGTATGTATTCTTTCTCTCTAAAAGGTATTTAGAACATCATATTTTGTATTTTGAATATAAAAATAGAGCCATGGGCTCTGTAGCTCATCAGAGAGAGAGAGAGAGAGAGAGAAACTAGAACTAGAATGTATCAAGCCGTACCTATTTTGTCCAGTTTCTCCTGTGTAGCTGGGTCCATCTTGATGGTGTAAGGGTTTTCTTCACTGAGCAGTATGAGCGTATCACTCTTCGTTAAGACAACCGACCTTCCAGGAAACCACTTGTACATCAGGGCTAGAGACTGTGACAGAAACACAGAATTGATTATAATGACTAAAACAACAATGTCAGATAATTTCATACTGTCACATAAAACAGTTTAGCATATTTGACGACATTATTCACAGAACTTAACAAGCAGACAGAGTCTGCCATATCCCCCGCCTTTGGGAAAATTTATTGAAGAATAGTTACAGTGACTATGAACCTTTTTTCAACTAAACACAACACACAAAATTTCAGCTCCTTAGACAAAGTGGTTCTGGAGAAAAAGACAAAATGCGAAAAGTTTACAGACGGCTGGACACCGTGCAATGCCATAAGCCCATCGGGCCTTTCAGGCACATCTACACATGATGATTGTTCCACACACCAAGTTTCGTTGAGATATGTCTTATAGTTTTCGAGTTCTGTTCCGGAAACGAAATTCTAGGTTACATTTCCATGGAAACGGTCAAAAAAAATAACTCGAAGAAGTTGAAAACCCCAAAAGGCACATCTACACATGATGATTGTTCCACACACCAAGTTTCGTTGAGATATGTCTTATATTTTTCGAGTTCTGTTCTGGAAACGAAATTCTAAGTTACATTTCCATGGAAACGGTAAAAAAAAATAACTCGAAGAAGTTGAAAACCCCAAAAGGCACATCTACACATAATGATTGTTCCACACACCAAGTTTCGTTGAGATATGTCTTATGGTTTTCAAGTTCTGCTCCGGAAACGAAATTCTAAGTTACATTTCCATGGAAACGGTAAAAAAAAATAACCCGAAGAAGTTGAAAACCCCAAAAGGCACATCTACACATGATGATTGTTCCACATACCAAGTTTCGTTGAGATATGTCTTATAGTTTTCGAGTTCTGTTCCGGAAAATAAATTCTAAGTTACATTTCCATGGAAACTGTAAAAAAAAATAACTCGAAGATGTTGAAAACCCCAAAAGGCACATCTACACATGATGATTGTTCCACACACAAAGTTTCGTTGAGATATGTCTTATGGTTTTCGAGTTCTGCTCCGGAAACGAAATTCTAAGTTACATTTCCATGGAAACGGTCCAAAAAAATAACTCGAAGAAGTTGAAAACCCCAAAAGGCACATCTACACATGATGATTGTTCCACACACCAAGTTTCGTTGAGATATGTCTTATAGTTTTCGAGTTCTGCTCCGGAAACAAAATCGGGACGGACGGACGGACGGACGAACGGACGGACGGAGCCCATTTCAATATCCCCCCCCCAACTATGTTGGCGGGGGATAACTAAACAATGGATCAACTGAAACACAAAATTCTGTAACATATCGTAATAGTGTTATTCTTTTAAACACTTCTTACCTCTTGAGTTAGGCGGAAATCACACTCGGGAACTATAGGGGACGGATTGCGACTGAGTAGTTTGATGCCCATGTTGATGAACTGGAAACAATCAGTTTAGAAATTAATTGATGTTACCTCGTAATACAAAGCCCGATTTATTCCAAATGACAGTTATATTGATTTTACATTTTGAAAGCTTTTAAAAGTCCAAATACACAAATTTAAAATGCAACCAAAGTTTCTTTGAAAGCCTATAATGAGGACGATTTGCCTTTCAAAATCATGGGTTATCATCTCACTTTTTACATACCGTATATTACCGGGTATAAGTCGACCCCACGTATAAGTCGACCCCCTTTCTCAACTACCCAAATACTGGTCAAAACCCTATATCTCATGTATAAGTCGACCCCCCTTTTACCACGTGCTGACTGACACCGAGTGACAAGTCGACATGCACAAGAGTCAACACAGCGGCGATTGTAAAGCAGTGATGTCGATCGACTTATCAATTGTTTTGCCCTAAATATTATTAAATGATAATTTATTTTTCAGACGTTGTAAACAACCAATAAAAAAATACAACTTGTGACTCACGGTGTCTGTTATTATTTGTTTCAATCAAATTACATTTTCCTCTCATCAAGCCAACTACGGCCAACATGTTGACAAAACTTTATTAGATAACCGGTGAATAGTTAAATTGTTACCTAGTAGAAAAAGACATTGTTTTTAGTTTTAAGATGAGAAGTGACAGGCTTTAATTACTGTTAATTACTATCAATTAATGTTAATTAAACATCAAAGCTTAGATAATTACCGGATGCGCTAATGAATCACTACCCTGACTGGCAATTAACAAATCTATTCACAACCTTAATCACACGTACGTCTGTCTATTAACAAGTATTGAATATACACTATTATACAAAATGAATGGTGAACATCTCAGTAACAATACAATGACAATCGGCAATTAACATTTCTCTAAATATTTTTGAATATATGCTATTATGTTAGAACATATCAGAAATTATACGTCTACTCGTACCAGTAATTTGCACTTCTCACTGCGTAAACACTTGATTATTTTTTCATGAGTATCTATCTCACATGTCACCGGCTTCTATGTAGAATCTCATTGGTCCACGTGACCTTATCGGGTCACTCGACTTACATCAAGGCTAGATATCCGATGTTTGTCAGGTAATAGTGAAGATTATAATATAAACTTTAATGAACTTTCGTGATTGAAATGTTATTTTTTATTCATATATCACGCTATATTTGTATTTTAAAAAGACAACAATAAAGCATATGTTTTTTATTCAATGATTTTAATATTGACTGGACATCGATGTTTTTGAATTGTTTCCGGTGTAAACATCGTCCGTTCGACTTGCTGGGCTGGCAGATACTTACCTGGCCTCTAGATTTTTGGGGCTGAAACATAGACCCCGTGTATAAGTCGACCCCCCTCCTTGACCCCCTAATTTTTGGTATCAAATTCTCGACTTATACCCGGTAATATACGGTACATATTATGTGCATATTAGGGTTCATATTCTTCATACGATGCACTTTGTCACGGTTACATTCTGTCAACTGCAAAAATAGTGACTATGCTTTAAAGCAGATTATTATTTATTTTCCTCAATTTTATATGTGTAATACTAAGATCATATCACTCATGCCTTAATTTAATATCGTATACCCCCCACTATCAATTGTGAAATACCATTATTCAGACACCTTTGTCATTAAAATAATGACAAGAATAATAATATATCTTCAACAATCTCTTTTTTGTGGCACTACATGTTTAGCTATTTAGTACACATTGAATTGAAAACTTTCAGATTGGCAGAGTTGTCTACCTTTATCCGTTCAAAGTTGCACTTGACGACAGTTCTGATGTGGTGCGACACGAAGTACAGGTTCTTCCTGTTTCCCAGCTCGGAGCGGTACATCACCTGGGTGATAGGGAAATCGTCCGGGACACTGTAGAACTTCCTGGAACAAAACAATGTTTAGCTGTGAAATCCATGTCTGTCTCTCATAATTCTGTTTTGAATGGTTCTGTAAATGTTTTAAAATGTATTAAGTGTAAAAATGTAAATGTCTTTCAGCTATGTACAGGAGTGAGACGTTAATAAACTATTGTCTTGTCTCGTGACATTCAGCAACCTTTCTGTCCTGGTCATATTCCCAGGAAATCTCTCTATAACTAGTTACCCATCCCGAATTAGTTCCTAGTTACTGATTAGTGCTTCGGATAACAACTGTTAGTTATGAACACTTTCCATCATCAGTTCTCGATTTTATTTTTCAACAAATGTGCGCTTGTGTTTATCAAGTTGTGAAATATAAAGTCATCAAAATATAACCTTCATTAACATCTTTCAATTTCACTCTGTTTGAGTCATGTACTTATAACATATGTGTAAACAGGAATATAATCAAGAATATTATTTCCACAAAAATACCCCGATAGAACCCTCCTTTTAATATCAAAATGGTTTTGATTCATTATTGAAACAGCAAAAGGGATGCCAATCCTAAATCATTCCCTAAGTTAACGATTAGTTATTCCAGTAAATTGTTCACCCAGAATCAGAATAGTTTGGATTTTAAGATTTAAAGAGACAAACTCTAAGGTCATTTTGTAAGAACACGATAATTCAAATCAGTTGGCAAATACTATATCATGTCCTTGTACTTAATCCTCACAGTTCACACACAGTTATGTAAAAACAACAATTTATCATGGAGGTATATAATATATACCTCCATGATAAATTGTTGTTTTATACTATACTATACTATATACTATATATATAATCTTTACTTGAAATGTAAAATGAATAAAAACAAATGCAAGCTTTCTTGTACTATACTGACAAATAGTAACAAGGGGGTTGAAAAAAACATTCATTCAATAATAGAAGTGAAACCCCTCACAGAGTTTACAGTATCATTTGTACAGTTTTTTCTTCGAAGCTGCTTCAGATTCAACAAGTGTCCTCAAATTATGTCAGAAGACCATCGTGATAAGAATCATCATATGCTCGGTTCGCTATGTTCTTCCTAGATGCACAGCCACGGGGCTCTAATGGCCAATTCAAAGGAAATGGGGCCCATTGCAATGGTGAAAATAATTCCACAAATTTTTCGGTACACAAAACCAATACAGTGGGCAAACATCACCAGGACCCCCTCTAGCAACAATACTATGTTTGAATTCTGAAATTACATAAAATTAATATTTCAAATTATCACTGAAGTAATTCATGACATACAGATATATGTTACAGGTGTGATGTGCATGTCTTCTAAGCCATTGTTTATTCATCACATTATGTCACTCTCAAATATTTAGTGATTAAAATCAATGTGACCCAATGTGACTAAGCAAGATTTGATGTTTACCCTTAATCTCTGTGTTGTTAAGGGATAATAAGGGATAATTCTTACTTAATGACTGGCCATACTTTATCGTCTTCTGTTGAAAACAGGAAAGGATCCTCCTTAAAACTTCCATAGACACGCTTCTTCTTGGCAGGAGGCGATCTGAAAGTATTTTCAGATAACTATAAGAAAAATTCAAGCAACATGTTTCAAATGGATTGTGTTTTAACAAATTTACACGTTTCACACATTTTGCATAACATATTGGACACGACCAACTGTCCTCAATTTTTATTTCCACATAAATACACCAGTTAGACCAAGTTTATCAGCACGAGTTGGGTTTCAGTTGAAAATCATCCGGATAGCCGGGTTTCCGGATATATATGGCATCCGAGTAAACGAGGTCCCACTGTAGTTCAGTTGTACTGTTGATTTTACTGTATATATGTGTATGCATTATACGCCACGAGTGAAAATAGTAACTTCCTACCTCACTCAAAGAGATAAACATGGTATTTGTCAAGAATTGACAGATATCCTGTGTGTATTTTCAATTTAAATTTCAACCTACCCTTCTGTATCGTTTTCCTTTTTCTCTGATAAAGGAGTTTCATCAGGAGTTGCCTCCCCTTCATCATTTTTCTTAGCTTTGTCAGAGCCTGTAGATTTCGCCTCCCCCAAAACAGCAGCTGTTAAAGAACCAGTTAGGGAATATTTGGAAAATGATTACAAAAAACAACTTTCTATTAACAAAAATTGAAATTCGAAATTCTTGAAATCATTGAGATACATTTGGTGAATGGCATTTGTTAAGTATGAAGTTATGAGAGTATGAGAGTGAAAGGACAAGCAGAATAAACTCCAAAAAGATCTTTCAACAAATTTTGAATATCTTTGAAAGAGAAATTTCAACATTGTAAATTTTCGGAATGATGATATTATTGAAGTTTGGATGAAGAAAAGGATAAGCTGATAGACTTAAAGGGGCCGTTCTGTCGGCAAAATCCGCCATATTGGATTTTGTGCATTATGTTAAATGAAAATATGCTATATTTTACCTAATTTTACAACATTTTAATGATCAAAGATATACACTGATAGAAAATTCACATAGTAACACAAAGCGCATCATAAAACAAATAAAAAATTTGCTGTTATGCTCGCAGCGCCAATGAATGGCTTCAGTTCTCATTGTTTTTATTTTTCAACAAATGAACTCTTGTCCTTATTAAGTTGTGAAATATAGATTCATCCAAATATCTTTTAACTTGACCGTGTTTTAATCATTTATTAGTAGCATATTTGTGTAAACGGAGATATCCTCTCGAATTTTGTTTCCACAAAAAATACCCCGATAGAACCCTCCTTTTAAGAATACCATTAAGTTGAAACTTCAGTATTTCTATATTAACCACTACGATATAATTTTTTTTGTCAATTCTGATATCATGCTAATGCAGTAACATTCTTCACTTGAGGCATTCATAATATTGGAAAATTTAGCCACGAGTAGTGCTTCGTTTCTATCATTTTTAGCCACTAAGGAGATGTTCAGGGTTTTATCCGGAAGTTTGCGATTAAGGGGGTAATTAGTATCCCTGGCACTAAGCAGGAAAAATCATCCTGCTCCATTGGATTTTGCATCTCCTGACTGTCGTCACAAATAATGCCTCGTATGGCCGAATGCTAACTACTCATCTCCATAGGGTATTTGTATCTGCAACGTTCCTTCGATCCCCTGATTGTCATCACAAATCATGCCTCGTATGGCTGAATGCTAGCTCATCACCATAGGGTATTTGTATCTGCAACGTTCCTTCGATCCCCTGATTGTCATCACAAATAATGCCTCGTATGGCTGAATGTTACCTACTCATCTCCATAGGGTATTTGTATCTGCAACGTTCCTTCGATCCCCTGATTGTCATCACAAATCATGCCTCGTATGGCTGAATGCTAGCTCATCACCATAGGGTATTTGTATCTGCAACGTTCCTTCGATCCCCTGATTGTCATCACAAATAATGCCTCGTATGGCTGAATGCTAGCTCATCACCATAGGGTATTCGTATCTGCAACGTTCCTTCGATCCCCTGATTGTCATCACAAATCATGCCTCGTATGGCTGAATGCTAGCTCCTCATCACCATAGGGTATTTGTATCTGCAACGTTCCTTCGATCCCCCGATTGTCATCACAAATCATGCCTCGTATGGCTGAATGCTAGCTCCTCATCACCATAGGGTGTTTGTATCTGCAACGTTCCTTCGATCCCCCGATTGTCATCACAAATCATGCCTCGTATGGCCGAATGCTAGCTCCTCATCACCATAGGGTATTTGTATCTGCAACGTTCCTTCGATCCCCCGATTGTCATCACAAATCATGCCTCGTATGGCTGAATGCTAGCTCATCACCATAGGGTATTTGTATCTGCAACGTTCCTTCGATCCCCCGATTGTCATCACAAATCATGCCTCGTATGGCTGAATGCTAGCTCCTCATCACCATAGGGTATTTGTATCTGCAACGTTCCTTCGATCCCCCGATTGTCATCACAAATCATGCCTCGTATGGCTGAATGCTAGCTCCTCATCACCATAGGGTATTTGTATCTGCAACGTTCCTTCGATCCCCTGATTGTCATCACAAATCATGCCTCGTATGGCTGAATGCTAGCTCATCACCATAGGGTATTTGTATCTGCAATGTTCCTTCGATCCCCCGATTGTCATCACAAATCATGCCTCGTATGGCTGAATGCTAGCTCCTCATCACCATAGGGTATTCGTATCTGCAACGTTCCTTCGATCCCCTGATTGTCATCACAAATCATGCCTCGCATCTCTGAATGCTAGCTACTCATCTCCATATATGGCATGTGTTTTGTTAGCCAATGCAACGACGTGATTTGAAATTGGACGGTCATTAATGGATCTTCTCATCTTGGCACTGCCAATATTGCTAGATTTTGAGTGATAGATCAACGAGAATCTGAGAAAACGATGAGGAAATAGGAGTACTGCGGATACAAATACACTAATGAAGCCGGATGTTACTATTCAATGTGGTCGTAACAATACCATTCCCTTTCTTTATAGGTAATTAATAATGTGAGAAAGGATGTGATTGACGCTGGAGATGTACGTAAATAGGAGGAAATCCAGCAAGCACGCAGCCTACATTTTACCAAAATTTGATCCTATAGAGAAGTTACTGATCTTAGCATAATCTCAACTATTTCTAAAAAATAACTTTTCATCAATTACAAAATTATCTCACGGCGCATCTCCTTCATCCAGGGAAGTTTCGACACCTTTGTCAACGCACAGATGAAGAAACCTCCAGTGTTCTGATGGTGGGGCAAGATCCGCATGCTGGAGACAAACAAATCTGACAATACTGAGGGTGAAAAGTTCACAATTACATTTAATTTAGTTGAAACATAGTATTTATGCTTTCTGTTCTGTTCACATTGCAAAGTACTATTTTTATATACCGTATATTGAATTTACTGTTGAATTTTGATTATTTATGGATTTCTTTTCAATAAATCATTCCAACATTTCAATTTAATTTTAAGGCTCTGTATAACAATGTATTTTCAAGTGCATTGCGAATTAAGTCTTGGTTCTTTACCGAAGCAAAGGTACACATCAAACCCAAAGCACTGCCCTTTCACCCCTAGACAACATATTTACAGGCTGCCTTGGTCATAACAAAGTCGTACTCTATTCAGGAATATGATTTATAAGCAAGATTTCTTCATCTTTGGAGAATACTTTTTTCTCTACAGTTAAACCTAAGGATTTTCAAAACTGCATCAGATTCAACAAGTGTCCTCAAAGTATGTCAGAAGACCATCGTGATAAGAATCATCATATGCTTTACTCATTTCACATGTCGGAACATACTTGGATGTTGAGTTCTTGTTGCTCCATAATTTCAATTAACCAGTAGTGATGATCACAAGCATAACCTTGACAATTCCATTTCAGATTAAATGTTAAATGATTTTTGTGTTACGTTTAACGTAGAAGCCCTGATCCCTCTGAGGTTATTCACCTAAACAGGTATATTCACTGCAAACCAAATAATCATCTTTTCAGCCTTTTGAAAAAGTTCAATGTTAATAACGAAGCTTACCATCTCTCTAAATGCATCCATTTGGCATCTTCCTCAGACGGTGGAAACATTGACGGACGATACACCCCCCAGGATCCTTTGGGAACGTTCTCAAAGGTATCAAACCATTCTCCTTCCTGGGACATCACCTGGAACACGAATCGATTTATCAAATACAACATCTGAAATATGCTCACATTTCTTTAACCTGAAGAAGACAAGATTCCTGAGACACTGTGGAAAATTAGTTTACCCAGGAAAGAGTTATCATCATAACTCTTCTGAATTCCAGTGTGTCGCTGAAAGATTGCTAACATTGGTCAAGCAGTATGGATATTGTGTAGTATATAGAGGATATTATATGAGTGCCTATGTCATACTATGTTTACGACACGAGTGCCTGAATATTAGTATTTCCCGAGCGAGAGCGAGATATATTCCTATATTCAGGCACGAGTGTCGTAAACATAGTATGGCACAGACACGAATATAATATTCTTTTCATCACCGAAGTCATGAAATTAATGAAAACACGCTAATATACCCTTTCAACCATAGGCTTGCGATCCGCCGTCGCGCATTTAGAATGCAACGTCATAGACGAAGCGTGATGTCATAGCAATGTTTATTACGTCACATCACCATGACCAAGTGATATTTTGGCCAAGGGCATCGTATGAAAAATATGAACCTCGATATGATTGCCCTCATTGGTAATAATATACGAGATCAGATTCAACAGACATCTTCAACATAGAATCAGAAGACCATCGTGATGAGAATCATCATTTCCTTTTTCTGTTACAGAGTGACATGAATTTCTGGGTTTTTTTTTAAATGGCCGATTAATATTGATAGGAAAAATTTAGGAAATATTTCAGATCAGAAATTACATGCACACTTTAAAATCCTCTATTACACATTTCTTTCGCTACTCTTAATCAATTAATGCTGATCTACCTTCCAAGTTGAAAGACCTGGTATCCTTCTTAGCCCTGGTAGAGAGTCGCTGATGTCCGCTAGCTCCACAGAACCTGGCAACATAAACTTTATTAGAACTTGTGTATATAATACATAATTTTCTGTTTTCATGAAAGACACTTCATTTACAAATGTAAAAGTGTACATATTTGCTGACTAAAGAGACAATTTCGATATCTATAAATATCCTGCTCCATTGGTGTATTAGTTAGCACCCACGCTTTGCAAACTATTTGAAATGTTTAATCAATGATAATTGTTCATCAAACTAATATGAGAATAGAAAGCAAAATCACATGGATTGATCCCCTAATAGGTATCTGCATTTCTATCAAACAGCCAATGATCAATTTGGTTAGAAATTTGAGGATAATTCCCCATTGAAATGATTATATTGTCCAATCAAAACACTGCCATGGGTAAGACGGTCACATTGCTAAAATACACAATTTAATGAACAAATCATAACAGTATATAAGTTTCTTCAAGTGTTACAGGAGATGTGAGAGTATGTTGTATCAAAGATGTCAACGGACCTTGACACTGCTTGAGGATAGTTGCGAGAACAGCCTCGTCCTCGATGGGGTTGAAGGAACACGTGGAGTAGACAAGCCGCCCGCCCTCGTTGAGCAGTTCAAGACCTCGCTTCAAAATCTTCAGCTGGATACTGGGTATAAACAGGGAGAGAAATTAATACTAAAATCTAATCACTGTGGTTACCATCCTGTGCCCACGACAGTATTTTTATTAGCAAGGCTGCATCAACTACATGATCCTCTACTGAACTTTCACATCATATTGCTGAAGCTAAACATTGTCATTACCATCATGCTCAGGGTTTGAAATTAGCACTAGTCCAGTAGCCCATGGCTAGTGAAAAAGAAGTGTAAAAACTGGTAGTCCGAAGGACTAGTTAAAATTTGAGGTGAAATGATCATGGAGATGCATTTGGCTAGCTGGAACAAGTCTGGACTAGTACTTTTAGAAATACACTAGTCCGAGTGGCTACTGCATTGGAATGGTTAATTTCGACCCCTGCATGATTCATCACAATATTTCTATTTGCAAGGCTACAGACCCCCGATTCTCTACTCAAGGTAGGGAGTTATTGTTTAATGCCGCTTCGGCAGCATCGCAGCCATTAGCGGTCCTCTACTCAACTTTCACCTCATATTGCTTAAGGTTGATTACTCATCGCTATTTATAGAATGTATCTTGTCAGCCAATGACTTTTGCGATTTGAAATTTGAAGGTCGCTCGTTGGTCTTGTCAATCAAGCACTGTCAGTACTGATCGATTTTAAATCATGTCACTGTCTGGTTATTTATATCAAAATATGAGGCAAAAGGTGAGCAGATAATCAGGGGATTAATGGAACTAGCATTATCCTAATGGAGCAGTGAGTGAGTGAGTGAGTTATTGTTTAACGCCGCTTGGGCAGTATTTCAGCCGTTAGCGGCGACTGATGGAGCAGAATGTCTCATTAGTGACAAAGAAAGATAAGTACAGAAGTGAATCTTTCTTGGACTAGTTCTAGACAATTTTCAAAGGCAGACTGCAAGGGAGAAATGAATTTTCAACTTAATAGTTCAGTGGCACTTGCTCTATGTGAATTCATTCTTTATATACGTGGTCATAGATATACATTGCTTCACTTTTTCGTGAAATACTAGACATAAACAAGAACAATGTATTGTTCATATTCACTGACCTATTCATAAAGTTTTTAATTCTCAAAATCTAAAAATACCCTTGCCCCCCAGCTTTGTGTTCAGGTGCTTGAAATAATGGTAGATGATTGCAACTTACAAATGCAGGTTTGGTCCATTCTGAGGCTTCCATTTGGCCCACACATCAGGATTTTTTCTCATCGTCCCGTCTCCACTGTAAGAAAGGAAAGAATACCATGCAACAGAACTACTTAGTTTTCAAAATTTTAAGCTCACAGTGATCTGTTTTGGAATTATCCAGCATTTTTCAAATCTAAAAGCTGCAATTGTTGTGTGCAAATGTTACTTTTAAATTCATGTTAACGTCTTAATTGACTAAACCTATTGAAAGTTAGCCACGCTATTGATACTATTGATTGTTTTTAAATAACCATTGATATTTACTCTTGAAAGCGGCGTTAAACCCTAACTCACCTTGATATTTACTATTGGCAAAGCAACTATTGCCATAAGTCGACATTTCAATCTATCGTTACATGATTACATCCCTATCAATTAATACAGGTTAACTTTGCTAATGCTTTTTTTATAACTCATAAGAAAATGATAAAATTTTACTTCAATAACTTAATGACTTTTCTTCCTAGCACAAAGTTGAGCTTTCTTTAAAATCATTGACCACAATATGTAAAATGTATATTAAATTTCTTATTTGAGAATTTTTATTTTTACACTCAGGTATTTGAACTAAATGGCATCAGAACAAACATTTGTCTTCAACTGATTTACAGAAGACCATCGTGATAGGGTTCATCATTTGCAGCTTGTCAGTTTGTCATGCCAATCATAATTTCCGTGTTTTCTACTCATTTGCAACACCAGTTATCAATTATATATTTATGCATCATATATTGAAAATCTTTAACACTTACGTGCATGGCACATCAGCCAAAATCCTGTCAAACAGCATGAACTGTGGTTTTTCATGCTGCAAATAAATTTATAAATTTACATCTGCTTTTATTTTTGTTTATTCCTTGAACATAAGTGGCAATTAATGATCACAATTCAATATATTTGCTTTATTTGAACCTTCAGTATTGTTTGAGTCCAGACACTATTAAGACTTCTTTGCGAGGCATTTGTATCAGTCAACAATATCAGAGAGGTGAGGCGAGGAGAGTTGGGGTTAAACGCCGCTTTCAAGAGTATTTCACTTCTATCACGGCTGCTAGTATTATAGCAGGGTGAAAGCCAGCAACAACATGTGGCTATGCATTACAGTGAAACCTGCGAGCATCGACTGGAACTAGCAAACCATTGATGTTACTACGCTGCAATTCAGTGAACCATTGCACCCAAACCTTACTGCGTGTAGAACAGTTATCTACTGCAGATAAAGTAGATATGCCACTGGTGGGATTCGAACCCCGAACCCCTTGATGCTAAGCCAAACGCGCTAACCACTGCGCTATCCCTCCCCCAATATCAAAGAACCAGGTGTTACTACACATTACTCTCGGAGTACTAGTCCAAAGCTAGAAGGTCACCTCAAACTTTATTTGTACAACTGGGTGAATAAAGGCGCATTTTGAACAAAGTCACTTACCCAGGCTTACCCTCTTAACTCATGTTTTAATTTGATCTTTTGAAGCTATTTGTTCTCAACATTTATCTAATTTATTAAAAGCTGCATCAGATTCAACAAGTATCTTCAATCTATGTCAGAAGACCATCGTGATAAGAATCATCATATGCAGATGGGTAAAATAATATAAAATAGGGTATATTATATATTGATAATTTAAACTTTAAGAAGAGAAATAGATCCAAGCTAAGTAAACCAATGTGCTATCCATCTAGCTGGAATAAGTTTTGGCTGGTATTGAAATGGTTCAAAGTTTAATTCCAATTACCGTATTCTCTCGGGGGGCCAGGCAAACAAACATCTTGAAAACATGGGGTTGGGCTTTTAGACAGGAGAGACCCTTACTCAGATGAAAATTCATACCGGAGAATGTCAGACAGTCAGATTAGGTTTTATGTAGGTTTTTTACACTTAACCTAAAATAATATTATAGATTTATGTAATGTATGACCATGGAACATCTGGCAAAATAGGGGATGGGCTATAACCTGAGAATAACCTCAACCAGGACAACCCTCTGAAAAGTGGGGGTGGTCTAAGGCTCGAGTCTTATACCCGAGAGAATACGGTACTTTACTTTCAATATATTTCAATTCAATTTTGGTGGCAGCTCTGTCTGCAAGACTTACTTCCTCCGTTGTTCTGATTTTGGGGAAGATGGTGGCGTCCTGATTGACGATCATGAAGTTTGGGCTCTGTAGCCGCTTGATCTGGTGAACCATCAGGTAGCAACGCTTGTTGTCAACGTCGTTAGCCATCACAAAACCCTCTGACAAATGAGATAGATTTAAGTCACAATTAAGCGTCAAATTTACAGCAATCACAACGTGGTAACATGTTAAACTATTGAATGAGGTGCTTTACGCCATGTTTAGAAGAGGGTTTGGTGGGGATAGCAGCATGCAGATCCACTATAGAATACATAGACTAATATTTAGTCTCAGACATTTATTTTCTAACCAACAACATTTAACAAACAATTCAAATAGTTACACAAAATGGAGCCCTAAAGATGCCTAGAGCTGAGTAATCTAGACTTGCTATAATTTTCTAGACTGGGCTGGTCCTCAATTGAATATTTTGCTCTAGGATTTGGATGACAGACTAAACGATACACAAACAGAACCAAACCGAAGGTGAGTCTGATGAAGGGGGTCCAACTCTCGAAACATATATATAACACAATATTCCGGTCTTTTTGCCAATATTCCAATGCGTTGATGGCGTCTATATCCTCATGTTACCAACTATCTATCTATTATTAGGGACTGGCTAATCCAAGAATTTTGGTCGAGTACAATATATATGTATGAATAAAGCAACTAGCAAATTGTCAACGAAGTGGGAGTTATATATATCCAGTTTGTCAAATTGAAAAGAAATAAATTTTTAAATTCTGATCAAACAATATATATTCAAACTTGCCTGGTATAGAATTACCCTCATCTGCATGGAGAAACTCTATCAACTGGGATGTTTTAGACCCTGGAGCTGCACACATGTCCAGAATCTTGGATTAGAGAAAATATAACAATTCAAACTAACAGGATTTCTGGCAATGTGAGTAAATGTAAACCAAATATGTTTTAAAGAAGACAAGGATTTTATGGATGATCAACTTCTTTATTAACAAACAATGATTGTTAATAAAGAAGTTGAACATCCATCAAATCCTTTTCTTCATCACACCAGCTTTTAGAATGCCTCTCAAACAGTCAAATATGTTTTCTTCTAATGCTGGATATTTTTTAATTCACAATTTTTACATTAGTCTAAAAGTATATTTTGAAAGATAATCAACAAAACGCAAATTCTGTCAATATTTATTTTAAGATAAATCAACAAATGAAATTCATTTCTTAACATACAGTTTAAAATATATGTTGTATATTATATCATATCATTGCACCATCAATTACCGGTAGCAGGCAAAAACATACATTGGTGTCCTCAACTTAATGTGGTCTGCACTTCAAAACAGGGATTTTCAATAAGGCAATCAAGAATGCTGTTGCTTGATTTATGTTGTGCAAAATATTAACCAAGGTAAAGGCTTGAAAGAAGAGGCTCTCTTCAATACAGAGCTGGCAAGTTCAGTTTGAGATTGATTTGTTCTGCATTCAAGAGCTGAAGAGTGTTGAGGTGAAGGAAGTGAAGAGTTTTGAAGAGGTGATGTGATTTGGGGTTTACCACCGCTTTCAAGAGTATTTCACTTATATCACGGTTGCTGGTATTATTGTAGAGAGAAAGCCTGCAACACCATGTGGTTATGCATTGCAGTGAAACCTGCGAGCAATGGCTGGAACTAGCGAACAATGGGTACTATGTTGACCTTCAGTGTAGCATTGCAACCAAACCTTACTACATGTTGAACTGTTCTCGATTCAGACAAAACTGCCGTGCCCCTGGATGGACTTGAAGAGTGCATATGATAAATCGGAACATAAGCCATGATGATGATCATACTTATTGCTTACTGACAGTACAATCACATACCTTATGATGGGACTTGATGTCCAGCAGTAATGGGGGGATCATACTGACGGACTCTTGTCTTGTGATGTTGCCCTGGAAACAAAACCATTTATTTAAAATGGAACAAAAAAAACTGTTGGCATACAAAGTTTTATATTTATTTGAAATGGAACTAAAAAAACTGTTGGCATACAAGTTGCAATAAAACACAATAATTTTATTTGAATTGCCAGCCAAGTTTTGATCAATAGGCATTGTTGTTCCTAAATCACTCCAGTTAAGGGGCCATTTTCACCAATTCTGAACTTAAGTGCCATTTAACAAAGGCAAAATTACCATATTTCTCAGAAAGTTAAGAGACATCAAGCCTAAATGGTTGGAAAACTTTTCTCCTCTAGGATCACAACTGAATGGGAAAATGTACTGAAAATATATCTGATTTTTGATACACATAAAACTATAATAGCCCATTCTGTAAAATCACTTAAGATTCGGCACAATTGTTTGAATAGTCACCTAGACTATTCAAAGTGTAAGCCCAACAATAAGAGTCTTAAGACGTGTTTTAGATTGATTTTAGGACTAAGATAGGTCTTAGAAATACATGCCATTTAGATAGGGAATAAATATAACATTGTTACACTTGGGTGAACACTACCTTCAATAGTACAATTTTTTTAACTTTTTCCGGCCGAACAAGTACAAAAATTAATACCATTGGAGGTAGTGTTATCCTAAATCTAACAATGTTAAGATAGGTCGGTTGAATTGCAATTCAACCGACCCATTGGTTAATCATCTCAGAGAATTCCATTTAAAATGTTGCCATCAATAAGCCACTATAAGGGTCAAGCAAGTTTGGGCAAATGGCCCAATCACTTGACATTTGAATTATTTCTTTAAGAACAAATGAACGCAATTTTCTAGCCTGAAGTTGGAACAAATTACTTTGCAGTTTGTTCCTTGTAATTGATGAGTTGGTATAACTGCAATGATAAGCAAGGTAACATTGAAACATTGACTTTCCTGTTAGCATCAGATTCAACAAGTGTCCTCAGTATTTATCGGAAGACCATCGTGATAAGAATCATCATTTGCAGCTATGAAGGATAATTCAATAGTGAATCAATTGATGACATTGACTGATCTTTTACACCTTCCATACATTCCAGCTTAGCTTAGACGTGTTACAATTTTCGTTCACCACGGCCACAATTAAAAACATAAAATCATTTTCGGAAGTCAAATCCTAAGTTATAAACTTGGTGGAAAATTATAGTTGAGCTCCAAGTTTTTTAACATCATATGGAGATGAAACGGTACGCTTGAGCTTCGGTTCAGTACATTTTCTGTTCGGAACAAAACCAAGAATGTCTTTCGATTAATAACCTAAACCATTACAGATCACATGTTTCTCTATAAAATTAGATTGTAGGGTGTGAAAATCATTGGGTTTTAAAATTGTAAAATCGAAAAACTTATTACATCTGAGTTAATATATAATTGTTTAATTAAGTTATATATTCGGTATGTACCGAAATATCACGTTTGATGAACCGAAAGCAAAATACCACGGTTCAACCGTTGTGAACCGTTTCGCCCCTAATGGTGAAAAAATAGTAACATACTAACAACATGAGATTTGCAAACTTTTCAATAATGTGACCTTTTACATTGGCAACATCTGACAGCGCAGAGAAAAAAAACAAGCATTGGAGATACAAATTCTGCTCCTGAGGACAGTATTAGTGATGGATTTATTCCTCCTTTAAGCACTGGAGATGTCTTACTCTTAACATAACATGGACAGTTCACTTGGGTATTAAGAGGAAACATGACATACAAGTAACTCAAGATATATAATATTACTTTGCAAGATACATTATGGGCATCAGATTCAACAGATATCCTCAAATCATGTCGGAAGACCATCGTGATAAGAATCATCATTTGCAAATGAATTTTAAAGTATAGAAAAAAAATCACAAATTCAAAATAATATATCATACATTCATATATATTGAAAACCATTTTGAAACTACAAATGGACTCACGCTTTCATTTTCTGCGATGAGAAAGTCGTGAAGTTTCTTCATGACGGAGTTCCCTCGAATGTACTTCCTGCTCATGTCAATCTGCCAGGCAAGTTCTTCAGGGTACCTGCAAACAAATGTTTGTTCAATGACTATGTATAAAGAAATTTCAAAGGTCAAACTATAGCGGCTCAATACTGTTACAAATAGTACTTCTTTATTAATATTTTTTCAGGCTATTTGCATTTGAAACCTTGCTATGGTCATTTTAAAACTGAATTCAAAACTCTACTTGAATTAATGCCACACCATTCTAATGGGCCCATTTACAGGGATCATAACAGAATTACCCTGGATTGGCCTCTCGGCAACTATTTTGAGCTAGTATACATGGTACTGCAGTTGTCCGATTGGCTAGTGCTTTGAAAAGGTTCATTTCAATCCAATGTCAGGCATATTTGCCTACAAAAATTCTCTTTGGAAAGAAATATTTAAATATAAAATTACAAATTACCATGGTAATGCTTTAGGTGGTTCAACCTGAACTTCCTCCCCATTACTGTTGGTCTGATTGAAGAGACTGTTGAAGTAGTGGCCCTTGATTACCTCCAGTAACTGCTTTGCTTGGCTGAAACAACACAAAGAGAATATGTTACTGGATACCCCTAATGCAATACTTCTACACCTAAAAACTTCTGTAATCTCATTCACGCTCAAAATTATCGGTCATTTGGCCAGGGATTGGGAAAGGTAGGGGCCATGGGCTATTTTGCACATTGGATGAACAAACGGCCCATAACATTTTTAAATTTTACTATTATTACATAAGGGAATAACCCATTAAAAAAATCTGAAAATGACTACCCTGTTTGGTAGAGCTTATTTTTACTATAAAACTATTTAGATTCATTTCTTTAATCTTAGGCCATCCGTATTTTTTTCTGTGTTTCTCATCTCCCGACCGCCCCAAATTGTCCTTCCGACGCAAAATGAAAAAAATTATTCTTTAGGCCGCTCAACAACAAAAAAACGGCCTCAAAAGATATTTTTTTTTAATTCTGAAACGAAGATACATGGTCAAAGGGGAGTAACTCCGTCGAAACTGCTTCAGTGGGTCATTTTTATTTAATGAAGTCTTAAATACCTCAGTAATGAATTTGGATAACTTTTTAGATAACAGATTTGCTGTAAAATGCCCTCAGTGGGATTTTTAAAATATTTTTTTATTATTTATTTTCGCCCGCCCGCTCCTCACTAGCATCTGTTTGGAGATGAGAAACATAAAAAAAAATGTGGATGGCCTTAAGCGATTCTATACGATTAGTTTTATAGCTAAAGTCAAAGAATGATCTTGCATGTATACAAGAGCAGATTATAGAATCATTAGAAAATTCAGTGACTTGTTAGAGTAAAAACAAGATATTTACATGACCTTACCTGCGAGAGCCCGTTATACGGAATGTTACAGGTAAATCTGTCTTTAGGATCTCCACAAATTCCTCCCATTCTCCTTCGGGTACCAGATTCTGACCCTGAAACATTTTGGGAAAAGTAATGTAAATGAGAAACTCAATTATAATATCTAAATTATATTTGTTCCTAAGGACTGAAGTGATACCAGTTTAAACACACCTTCTCATTATAGACATACCGTATTTCCTCTAATAAACGCCTGGGCGCTTATATTTTTCAGCACTCCACGATCCCCCGGCACTTATTGGAGGACTGGCACTTTTAGAGACCCAATGCTTATGTAATAGAGTGAGTGAGTGAGTGAGTTGGTGTTTAACGCCGCTTTCAAGATTATTTCACTTATATCGCGGCTGCTAGTATTATGGCAGGGAGAAAGCCCGCAACGCCATGTGGCTATGCATTGCGGTGAAACCTGCGAGCAACGGCTGGAACTAGCGAACCATGGGTGGTACTGCACTGAAATTCAGTGTAGCATTGCACCCAAACCTGACTGCGTGTAGAACAGTTCTCTACTGCAGACAAAGTTGCCGTGCCCCTGGCGGGATTCGAACCCCGGACCTCTTGATCCGAAGCCGAACACGCTAACCACTGCGCTATCCCGCCCCCTTATGTAATAGAACATTGAAGTTAACTAAAGAAGCATTAATCTAATGGTTTAGTATATCGACCCAGCGTTTATTAGAGACCTCGCGCTTATTGAAGGCCTGGCGCTTATTAGAACAAGAATGGTACAAGTTCACCCTTTCAGTGTCCCGGAGCCAGGAACGATTGTGAGTTTGCGCTTCTTATATCAAGTTTCCGAGTGTCATAAAAGGTCCCTAGATTTATTTATCGGTCACTTTATACACCTCTGCATTTGATACTACTTACCAAATCATAGTAAACAGAGAAAAGCAATGTTTTATATTATTATTACTGGATTCATTAGAATATTTGGTAAAAGTATGGTCTCCCTTTAAATTACCGTGTAATATTTCATGAACAGCTCATTCTTCTTTTCTGGCATTGTGTAGTTTCTTTCATTGGTCCATTCCTACAAGAAACAGGGTAATGCAGTTTAGTTTATCAATATTTTCAATTATTTTGTACCTCATGAGATGGTATTTCAATCTGGAAATATCTGAAGAAAATTAAAGTATTGGAGTCAATATCACAATCACAAACATGATGAGTGAAGATAATCGGCATATTATTAAAGGCATGTTATTCTCAAGTGTTCACCTGTTGGGACTGTTTGGGTCTGCCACCTTGCCCATCTTTCTGATGTTTTCTCTTCCGATTTTTATTTCGCCCCATGTATGATTTGAGTCGGATTTGTGGAGAAAATATGACCAATTTCTTTATCGCTCGAAACAACACTTTGACAGTTTAGAGTACTGATTGCGATGATGAAAAACCAATACACTGTTTCGCTCAATCAGTCAGTTCTCTCCTCTGCGGCCATGCTGCCTGTGAACCGGAAGTAAACGAAATTACTGCACTCATACAATAATTCAAAACTGTTGAATGACAACTATTAAACTTGAATATGGTCTATTTCTGATATGATATCATAGTTTGATCTATGTTAACATTTTGCTGTGATCATTACGTCTGAATGACATGTTTCTCTACAGGTGTTATTTTGTTTGCATCAACAGTGTAGACACTTCTTGATGCGTGAAACGCCCCAGCGACCACGTGGTTTAAAGCTTGACGGTGTGGTGATGATTTGAGATGATTACGGATTTTATTGCCGCTTCCATATGAATTTCACTACGGCTAGTGTTATTGAAGGGAGAAAACCCGCAACAACATTGCGGTTATACATTATATTTTTAGTTATGTATATCATTGTATAAACATTAACCATTTTATGTCTAATTCACAATACAATTCAAGTTTACTGTCATTTTCTTCCAACAGAGATTATACTGCACTCAGTTCAAAGATTGAAGGAACCAAGGACGTATGTCACCTTAAAAGAACTGAGTGTGATAACCTCAGTGTGAATGGAATGAGAAGCTCTAGTCGTTGGTATTTTTTAGATGAAAGAACTGAGGAATCTGTGGGGAGAGAATGATAAACTATTCATTTGCACTTTTTTGACGTTTTTGATTTAATCAACTGATCATTGATTACATAATAAGTAGCAATATTTTCTGGATAATTTTATTTTTATTTTAATATATATGACGTTTAGCACTTATTAATTTAACATGCCTTCAAATGTGAAGCTACATATATTGAGCTACTAGCTTTTGCTTGGTTAATGGCACCCTTTAAGTTTTTGTAATCATGATTTAAATAAAACGTAACAATTATAGCACTGTACGTAAATGTTGACTGCTTTAACCCAAACTTGTATGTGAATGACATTAAACCAATTAAATTGTTACCGGCATTTACTTTTTGAAAACAATTATTGGAAACACGTCAATAACTGTATATATTAATTAACTAAATACTAAACCTAGACAACACCTCAAACGTTATGTATTACCTGTATTTCTAACGTCAGTATTTCTATGTATAAACAATAAAACTAGAAAATTAAGGGCTCTATAGTTGTAACTATTTGGAATTGATTGTACGAATCCTTAAATAATTTAACCACTTTTATATATTTCACAATTTAAAACGCACCTGCCGTACTTCAAAGAAATATACATCTGTACACGCTCAAATGGACGTACATTTCACAAAGTAAAGTTGACAAGATGTACAGACAACATGGAAAAGGAGGATTGCTGGCGATTACTTATTCAAGGGAGACAACTCCTGCATGACTGATCTAAGAATGCTCAAAAATCAACTTTTTTTATGTTATGTAGAATTCAAATTACACAACTCAAAATCTTTATTCATGCTGATCAACAGACCACAGACATGAGGTTATTGTCTTATTTGAAGTAATGTATTTCTTTCTGAAGTGTTGTCGTTTGTATATTTTCGAAATGTGATTTGCTGAAGATATATTAAAAGATACCACAGATTAATGAATCGAATGATTATAACTCTGAATATACTTAGTAATACCAGGGACCTTATATAGACTCTATATAAAGTCCCTGGTAATATCTTTTGTCGATTAATGTACTTAGTCTTCATCTGATGTGTTTGTTTGTTCGTTTTTGTTTTGAAACGGTTAAGAAATTGTCTATTCCATCGGGAAAACATGAAAGACCCGCAGAACAAATCTTACCAAGGAACTTTCCATAAATAGAGAATCTCACCCAAGTGTCTTCTAATATCAAATATATCAACACGAGTTGATTAACGTTACAAATATCAGAGGCTTATCGAGGATCAGCAATTATTAGCAAAATAATGAACATATCTGAAACGCTAAACTGCCATTTAGCTTTTTCAGCAGAAATCTCAGCATTGGGACTTCACCAGCATTATGAATTCATAGCATTGTTACGTTATCAACTTTGTTGGGGGGGGATGGAACCAATGGCTCCAACTGTAGATATCGCTTGTGTCAGAGACCATAAAGTAAATTATGTTATGGTCTCTGCGTGTGTGAAATCAAGCGATATCTACTACCGATATTTACATTGTAGATATCGCAACAATCAAATCGTCATAATCCTATATTACATCATCAGTTAATGACATCACAAGTCTTTGACATCACTGGTAACACTGATGACAATGCTGTGGCGTCACGGTTCCATCCCAGTTGGACTACTCCCAAAATGATTACTCTAATCCTAACTATTATAGTTAAAACAAACAAAGGATCCCTGCTTCCCTACTTTTAAATGGACTCTCCCAACAAGTGTAGTTAGCTAACAGGTAGACATGTTCATTTATGTATGTACCATAAGTTATGGCTGGGCTGGAGAGGGCAGAGACGCATTGAATGACTACATGACAGTAAAGGGTGATATATAGTTTTGGGTGATATAGAATAAAACATTTTTTATCCATTTAAGCAGTAAACCGTTATAATCAAATAAATAATATTATATGTGAGCATATTTTTCAAGCAATCTGATTGGTTGAGAGGCGATCGATCACTCCTGAATAAGACATCCAGAAATAAATATAGTTATTCAGCTCATGAGTGTCGATTCATCTGTATTGAGAACCTGATATAGTTGCAATGCATGTTATCATCTACCATCAAATTTAACAAAATAAACCAACTCACTGCATAAGTCAATAAGAACTTTATTTCTTGTCATACACGACAATAAGTCTGTATATCACAAGTGACATTTGCGTATAAAAGTATTTTAAATTGCTAAAACGTGACAATTTAAGTAAAATGTTAAACAGTGAATACTGAAAAATGAACATATATGTTGGTATGGATGAAACTTTAAGATTATCTTATATTGCACATTGGAATTATTTCATATTTTGTGTGAAAATATGGATGATAATGTCTTGAATATGAGTTGAATTTAATGCTATTGTATATAAGAGTTTACATGAACATTCATCACATTTAAGCTTTATTAAACTAACACATTAGTGCGTATCTTTTTCTGTAAGAAAATTATCCATCCAAGCAGTTTCATACATGTAAATGTCAATAATCACTTAGAACATACATTTGCATACAAACGATAGCTTCAATATACATACAATATATACCAAAATTTTATTTCATTCATGCCATATAAATATTCATACAAACAACATACAACCTCCTATAAATTATATGAATTCACAACCATCTACGCACATCGCCAGAAAACGTTTTGACATATTTATACGTTCCATTCATATAGAGACATTATTCACGCACCCTGAAATGTGGTCAGTTTTCTTCACACCTTTCCACATTCGAGAGTCGGACTTGCATGTCAACAAGGAGAATAACATTCAAGGATGTCTTTCTTCAGATATACATTTGTAAGTACAAGTCTTTCCTTCTTGTTGCATGTACTTCTCCTCACACCATGTTATTAGATCTTGTTGAAGCGTTGTCATGGCGACCAGACACACCTCACACGGCTGGTCTCGGTGTGGATCAGTACCTTCTTCGTGTTTAATGGTTTCCGAAAGAAATCATTTAATCGAAGTCCCCAAGAAATGTAACCTTCTGGTAAGGTGAATGTATTCACAATGAATGAATAACAACTGCCTGGCCACTACCAGAAAGTATTGCAGCTGTGTGTGTTGGCAAACAACGCGTCCCAACCTCAGGATTGTCAGTTGGACAACCTTTTCAAAATGCAACAACAGAATTGCATCAAAAACATGCACAGGAAGTCTATTCAATGTCAGTCGAATGCCTCGAGAGGAGGAGCAGAGGGAAATAGTCGACTCATCTGATTCTGGTAGATGTCGTCAAAAGATGGTGGAGGTGATAGTGGCTGCATCCGGGCCCATTTCTTGCAGATGTCGTTACATCGGTGCATCTTGAAGAACTCGTTGATTCCATGAGCTCCAAGGTCGCTAGAGCCAAACTCGCCATTCTGAGAGTGAACCGTTGGACTTGTAATGTGGTAGGAGTCTTTGTAATGGACGCCCTGGAACTCGCAGACGACAAAAGCACCACGTGATTGGTGGTACGTGAAGTGAGAGAAGGCTTCAAGAAGGTTTCCTTGTTCCTTCTCCTCGCTATTGCGGGCCACGGAGAATCTCCGGAAGTTGCCAGGAATATAGGACTCAATGCCGACCCATTCGTCCGAGCTGAGACTACTGTTTCTGCTTCTGGAGCCGAACAGTTCGTTCATCTTGGACACAGAGTCCATCAAAGCTATCAGCGGGATGTTGATGGTGATCTTCTCGTTCAGATCGCATTTGGACTCGAACATCTGCAGCAGAAGATTTGCCGTCTGCGCTCTGAGCTTCTCCATCTGCCATGACGCCTTACTTCCGGTCTTGTTCTTACTGGCTTTGACAACGACCTTCTCGCCTGACCTTGGTCCATGGCCGTTGAGACGTCCCCGGTAGCACTTCCTCTTCTCGCCCTTGTTAAAGGACTTCCAGTCGACTCCCACCCAGTAGCTGTTGCCTTGGTCATCTCTGGAGCACAGTGTGTCTGTTGTCAGTTGGTTGCCCATTGCCTCTTGAATGTCTTAGTCTGCAACATTAGAAGTAGTATATTAGTATGCTATTGATATATATAGGCCTATAAACTTACATATTTTGAATCAATTATCAAATTGAATGCCAATGAGGTTTCTATTGTTCTTCAACAAGTATTGTCAATATCTAGGGTTATTCAAAAATACCACATGGATCACTCAACGATTTTCAGTTACTAGAAAAACTTCAACTTAAATTGTCTCGGAAAATGTAACACGATCGATTATCTTTGATATTTATATCAAAGGTTTTCTCACTATAGAAGTTAACACTAGAAGAAAATGTATTAAACAATATACCGGTGTATATACAAGTGTATATAACCAGTGAAGCCTCGAACACATCATGTGAAAATGTTAATTGTCTGTTCATTAGAGATTCAGCTCATTTACACATGGACCGTCCATAAATTAAACACGCAGGTGTTCATACGATGAAATTGATTTAATTTAATAAACGAAATTTATATTAAATCACCTCCATTTGAATTGGTCTAATTAACACACGCACGCACGCACCTGCATGTGTTAATTGCGTATCTTATAAGGTTCAGTATGACAATAACCTGATATCTTTCAACTAGAATTCGTAAATATCAGGGGTAATATGTAGGAAATTATGTATCGTAATAAAATACCAGGTGAACTTGGATCATAGATATATAATAGTGTTGATTAAATGAAATTAAATAAATATGGATATCATGGATTAATTCTGGACGTTACGTATTTATAATGTATTTATAATGTAGGCCTAAACCTTACTGTAAGCGCAAGTAGTGTACATTGCTGACGAAGTACCGCATATAGCAAATAGCCTATAGCGACTGTGTGTTGATCATCTCTACAGAGTTTACGATGTGTGACTGTGTATATATTGCACACAGCTTCTGTCTATGACCTATTGAACACGGCATGCGGAGTCCAGTTGGACACGTGATATGTTTACACGTGTGCCGGTTGTCTATGCCTAACCTCTCAATTACAGTTATCGTCCTCTAGACTTGCTTTCATTCTCTGAAAACATTTCTTTGAGAAAGTTTGTTTTTTATGTATATTGTAATGATTAGATAAATCGGTAATTTGTCAATTTGGTGGAAATAATTTTCAGTTAAGAATTCCATCGTGTTTTCATACATAAGTGAATTTTTTTATTTATTCAGGGGAGTATGAAATAGCCTCATTCCCGTGGATTTCCTATGACGAAACACTGAAGACATCCATACACTAAGTTAATAGACCGTTAATACTAGTGTCTCGAAGGTAAAGGTAAAGGGTTGTTTATGAATGGAAGCACGCACTGTTCACTGTGATCAGGTCACCAAGTCAACGTTACAGGGGTATTACAGAGACTTGAGACAGACAGGGGGTCCTTACAGTTTACATGTTTGAATGGTGTTTGACAGGAGGGTTTTCACAGAAACTATTTCGACTCACGGTGGCGTCATTGCTTTAAAAACCTCACGACTGCCCGTATACATGATAATTAGAACATCAAACGGTCAAATATGTTTTTTTTTAAGTAATTATAGAAATTTGCATATTTGAATAACATTTTGTCAGTTTGCTTTCATATTTGAAATCATCGTTGAATCTTAAAATAGTTGTTTATACGGGTGTTCTGTCTTTATATGTATTTATTTATTTATTGTATATTTGTAACGACAGGAGCTTGAAACCAGGTTGTAAAACCGCCAATGTTATCTACAAATCCTAATTCAACTGACGGGCACAATTAGAATATCAAAAAATGTAGAATCGAAAGCAAAGCTTGTATTTTTATGAATTATATGCATGTAATACCGCCGTTTCTTGCTATGCAAAAGCTTACCGTTAACAATATGCATACACATTAGATGCCGATCTAATACATGGAAATTCACGATTCAGCCTAAACGCATCGGGTTTTAACATGGATATACTCAAATGTAGGGCCGTCTCCAACATGAGAAAAGCATTCTTAAAGAAAAATGTCAAATTAACAAACTATTGTTCTAGAAACTGCAGTATAACGGTAAATGCCAACATACCTCGCAGCTTCATACTCCAAGCAGCTATCGCGAACTCTAAAGTAGGTTACTTAGCAACTGCGCATGCAGTTCTAGCAGATGGTTGTTGCTAATGACTAGTCCAGAAATATTCACGGGTTAATGGTCTAAATCAATAGCCACGGACTCCTTGACCATTGGTCAGCCGGCGCGGTATTGACCACGCGCTGGTCATTATAAGATATATTGATTACAAACCGGTGTGGTGTTACAAACGAATATCTCACCCCAGCGATATAACGGCTCCTGAATTTGGAATATTGTAACCGCTGATTGGCTGAAGATTAATACAGCTTTGGATTGGTTCAGTGTGGATTATCGGGATAAGGATTAAATGAAGAATATTATCTCGCATTTAAATCTATCAAATTGATGAAAACGTGTAGTACCTGATTATCAAACCGATTAGGATTATATTAATCTTAATTCAAAATGAGATGAGTAAATAGGTGATAAAGACAAGTACAGTAGTTGAAGTAGTTTCTTCAATGTGTTGAGGCATGCAGAGATTGTATATTGACTTGCTACGAAACGCCATAAGTATTTGGTACTGCGTTTGAGGGTTTCCCGGAAGTAAGGGGAAATTCCATTGCAGTGGTGATATATATAACCGCGTCATAAGCAAATGTCCAATAGACTTTAGTGTTCATTTTCATTCACCGTAAGTAAATAAAAATATTCAGCATAAATCAAAAGATACACCAACAACACACTAATTACGTTAGATGAGGAACTAATTTTAGCTAGGTTATCAACGTTACATCAATTGTTTTTCGTTTCAACTCATTCTAATAATGCGTGTTTAACGGTGATATCAAACAATTTTATCTGCATTTGTGTACATACATATGTTCTACATTGATATCCGCTTCCCAGCTTCATTTGCTTCCAGAACAGGATGGGCGAACCTGCAGTGGTGGTATACATAAGATGACATAATGTATTAAATGCTACTTTATCTTCATGTAACCGGTGTAGGATGAGATGATTTAATGTTCCCTCCCCAGTTCGTGAGATGTTGTAAACGTTTAACCGACGCTATGGGGATACTTCGAACTGGCCACACGGGTCGGTCGGGTCAAAGATGCTGTCAATTGTTTTAATTACTGCATACGAGTTGGTGGTTACCGGGAGACGCTGAATTACCTACTGACTATTTCCTAGAACTAATTACTTATCAACTGGATGGCTTCGGAAGTTCACGTAATAAACTGTTGAAGAATGAATTACAATATTAACCTGTCAATCTGCTACTCCAAAAACCTATTTTTGATAAATAAAGAAAAACTCGACTTTCACAAACTATGTAATACAATTATAATTACAAACCTGATTTAAATCCAAAAGAGCGTTAATCCAAAGTAATCTTCTTGTGTCAAAGATGATCAAATCTTGTAAGTTGGTTATCACCAGGTGAAGTAATGTTTTGATATATCGCCAACTGACAGGAGGCCATCAGTATTTATACTCCGCCACGCGCTTCTCTAAGAATAGATCCACGTGTCACGTGACGGTCATGCGCCCTGACGATTGGCCGTAAGGACCGACCAGCTATAATAAGAAACTTAGCGATGACGCCAGTAAAGATACGGGTTCCCCAGAACTGTGGAATATCCCACCGGATAAGATTTATATTTAACAGGTTTGTCAGTTCCACTGGTTCCTTCTACTCTCCCGGGGAAAACCACTATACATTAATTGTGAAATCAGTGGAAGAAGATATGTTTATCGTCGACATCGTCTATCTCGGCCACTCGTTTATAGAGAATACCGATATGTTCATTCAGGCATGAGTGGTAAATCAAACAAACCAACGGGATAGCTATAGTATTTAATACACAAATACGTCACGAGAGGTATTTTTGGGCGTTCCGTACGTCAATGCTGCAAACGTGGTCGTTTCGAAATTTGTTATTGCATTTTGATTTCATATCTACAAAGTACATACAAATTGTTACAATTTTAAAGCTGATTAATATAATTGTACGTCAATTGTATAAAATGATCATATAAATATCGAATAGATTAATTAAGATTTTAGCGATTGGCGTAAGTATAGGCCTACTGTTACCGAAGCTGTGACTGTTGACAAAATATCAAAATAAATATACATTTCGAAAATGTCTCAAATTTATTTTGTGTTCATATTTACATACATATTCAAACAATCACATATTCAATATTAACTTTTGTAAAAATTCGTTAATTATTTTAATGTAAGTTTACGCCAATATGCATCAAATTGATTGCATATTTTCACAGCATATATTCATATACAACTGCATGCATTACGTATACAGTTATATTTACAATGTAATAAGATTGATTGATTGTTTCATGGCATATACTTGTAAATTAGAACTATTACAATGTACATTATACACACCTATTCACAACAATACATCAGGAGCTGTTAAATATATAAAGTTACCAACGATAATGGCCATGGCTTATTGAAAATATAATTAGTATATATAGAGGCATGTGATAGTGACTGTCATTTATAACATCTACTAGTATACAGTATAAATATCATATAATCTATAATAAGTCTATAGTTATCTCAACACATATATATATTGCATGAAAGTACAAGCAAAATGAACGGATGATTTTATCAAATTCAACTTCCACTATAAATCAGAACAGGAAGATTTTCTGGACAACAACTTCTTTAAAAATGTGGAAATACACGACGTTTCGGAGTATATACTTACTCCTTCATCCTGCATGGAATAGCACGAAACGTCGCACATTTTCATATTTAAAAAGTTGTTATCCAGAAAATATCCATGTTCTTATTAGTGCCACTTCTAGATGCCCTTCAAAGACTTATTCCACTTTAATAAATCACATCATGTTGTTTGGTAATTCGACGTGCTTTATATAAGATTAGACAATATAAATGGTTCGTGTTTCCCGGTCAGAGAATTGGTTCAAGGCCAACAAAATAAAACATAAAATTTCTGCATGGTCTTTAGGCTGACAAAAATGATACGATTTTTTTTAACGACATTTTTTTTCGAATGAAGAGATAAAGTAAATCTAATACAAACTTCTCACCGTTTAAAACAAAATCTACACAATTATTTATATACATAAAGCACAAACCCTCTTAGATTTGTGTTACTTTTCCAAATGGTCAATAATCTAACCCCTACACTCTATCTCAATAGAAACGATTGACATGTTCATGTCCAATGTTTTCTGAGACTAAGGAATCCCTTTCTTTTGTTAAAAGACAGACAGACAGACAAACTATTTTATTAATGTGTCACATGTTTTGTAAAAAATCAGGTACAGTGACAATTTAAAAACATAAAATAGTATACAAACATCAGGCCATATGGCAAATGAGACACACAAGACATTGTATATATACAAGTTAAAAATGAAAGATTAAGATATGAATTAATATCTCAAATATGGGAGGACTTAAATTTTACAAGTTTAACATACATAAATCATTTTTTAAATTTCTATACAAGCATACAAAATGAGTGTCTGCACATTACAAAAAACGAGAATAAAAAAATTAACGTCAAAATTGAATTGACAATGACAGAATTTGTTCGACGCTTAAATGAATACCTTTTCATCCCTGTTAATTTGGTGTTAGTACATTGCAGATCCTTTTAAGATTTACATTCTGTTTTCACTTTCTTATGCTGCATATAAGCTAAGTTCACTGCATGCATTTTCAAATAAAATTTTACTTATAAATACTTCACCCCGACAATACAAATAGAGGAAGTCAACCTGTCGATTAACACACATAATCATGTATGCTGATGGTGATAAGATATTCAAACACGAACCACCTTTTTCATTCTCAACATTAGATACTTATAGCAAATGTTTTTTTAGATTTCAGCGCTCTGCACATTGGTGTTTATTAACACAATACACTTGAATGTTTAAACAATAGATATTGCACCACCAGCGTACGAAATCGGCAACCTCGATATTTGATATCCTTGACGTTTTAAAAATTACATAGGATGGACACAAGTAATGTCATTACAGTGTCCGTGTCAAGGGAATGTTGGTGATTGCACCACAACTTTAAGTGTTCCACAAGTGTACATTTTTACATGAGGCTAAGATAAGTTATTATACCGCCAAAGCCTGCCATGATATATTGTTTCTTAGGCGTTCTACGCTTTATGGATAGATTTTATATGTTTTTTTAAAAATTATCTCTTTCATAAAAACAATTATGTTAATCATGTTAAACAATAATCATATATTGACTATTCTACCATGACATTGCTGGATACTCGATTCTAATTGGTTCTCCAGCAAAATAAAAAATTAGGTTTATCTCCTAATTGTTGTCTCTCATAGCTCTTTTTAAGAGCGGCGCTGATGTTGTTTTTAAGAATGTTTTTAAAACGTTATATAGAATAATTAAGGTCCCTGATTGCAGCGGTGAGTCTGTAATAAATTATTGTCTGTCTGTCTGTCTGTCTGTCTGTCTGGGAAGCAGAGCATGACGAGCCCATGGAATGTTTGGGATGTTTTTTAGATACTTGTAAGATTGAAACTAAAATTCCGTTTTAGTTTTATTAGATATATTTAGATCATCATAAGATTAGAACAATCTTTGTTTAAGCCAGATTTGACTTTAAATGTATAGGTTATTGTACTTTATGGTAATTCTTGAAGACGCGTCCTACCACTGATTCATATCAAGGTTGTTCTACAACCAAAATGAAGAAAACTACGAATTATTAGGCTTGCAGTGTACACGGGATACTACGTAGGATACCGAGCGTACATCAAATCTGTTTGAAATAATCAGCTTCATGATATTCGATACTTTAAAGCCACGTCTTACATCATATTGTTTGACACTGTTTGAAACTCTACTCAGCCACGCGCGGCTAAGCGATGTAGGGGTAATACAGAGTAAGCTTATATCACCTGTCAATCACCTGCACGTGAATCTGAGGCTAAAGATGTGAATGATGATATGCCTGCAAACTCCTGGCACTGATGAAAAGCACAATTAGCATGGCTTCCTATACCTGTTGCATCACAATTCAGTTGCATGCACTGTAGATGAGCTGCCAGTAGCCGAACCCGTCGTGCATTGATTTGATAATGTTTGATAATTACACAAGTGTTTAATTAAGCTATAATTTGTTAAATAATAATAATAATAATAATAGTGCATATTTATAAAGCGCACATATCCACGCTCGAAAGCATGCTCAAAGCGCTAAACATATAATGCTAATAAATAATGATAATAGTGATGCACATTTGAATGTGCTCACTTCACACAAACAGCAATAACAAATCAATGTGTACAATTGTTGCAATTGTGAAAGTCCTTATGAACCATAAAACTGAACAAAAAGATAGGCTTTTAGACTTGATTTGAATGATTCAAATGTTGGACATAGTTTCAGATTTTTGGGAAGAGAGTTCCACATGTTAGGAGCAAAATGCTCAAAACATCTCTGACCAAAGCACTTGAGGTTACACTTCGGCACTGTCAATAGATTCTGATGTTGTGATCTAAGCTCCCGTGTTGGGACATAGGCTGATATCAACTCTGAAATGTAGGCAGGCGATTGATCATGCAGAGATTTATGCATTAGACATAAAATTTTGAGTTGAATCCTTGCTTTTATTGGAAGCCAGTGAAGATGTTTAAGGACAGGAGTAATGTGAGATCCTTTAGATGTTAGAGTCACGATTCGCGCTGCTGTATTTTGTACCTTTTGAAGTTTGTCAAGGAGAATATCCGGGAGTCCGACATAAAGACTGTTACAGTAGTCGAGTCTACTCAGTACCAGACATCTGGTTAGACATTGTGCAGCTTCCATGGTGATCAAAGGACGAATATTTCCAATCACACGTAAGTTCAAGTAGCATATTTTGCAGACATTGTTAATCTGAGCTTCCATTGAGAGTGTTGGATCTAGCAAGACACCGAGATCCTTGACAGTCTTGGTTAGCTGAACGTCCGTGTCTGACACATTAACGGTGCTTAGATCCACTTTTTTTAGCTGCTGCTTAATTCCAAAAATGATTGCTTCCGTTTTATCACTGTTCAGTTTGAGTTTGTTTTCTGTCATCCAAGAATTCAAGGACCTGGTACAATTAGCTATATTCAAAAGAGCTTCTTCAGAGTTATGATGATGAAAGTGATTGTACAACTGGCAGTCATCGGCATATGAGTGGTGGAGGAGGCGGTGTTGTGAGATGATGTTTGAAGTAATACAGTGAAGTTAGTTGTGAACATAATATTATTAAGATTTGTTGAGTATTTGACATAATTACATTGTTGGCTTTAAGAAACGTTGTCTTTATTTTCATAAATATTAAACCAATTCTTTAAAGCCACGTCTAGGATTATAATTTGTCCACAAACTTGATATTTTGCTCAATGCCTTGCCATATATTATTGTAATATAATATTTGATAACAGCTGTTTATACCCTCTCACATGTATGAAATGTACATCCGCCACAGTTTACATAAAATAAAAGCACGAAATGCTTGCAAATCTAGATTTCAGTAGTATATATGTAACACGCCCTTAGCACTTTTACATTGATGTTTGTAATACATATTCTACAAATAATGCAAAACGATATGTTGTAATGTTGTAAATTGGTGTTTGAAATGTATATTGCGATGAACAGATACAAATATTCGCAAATATACATTAATATTTTAGATATTGGGAAATGTTGATGTTTTCAAGTTTATCCACTTAGTGACTCAAAAAATGACACTTAGTGTTTGAAAATCTTATGAACGATACAATATTCATTTGTTACAGAGAGTTGAGCCTCGGGGAAAATGGAAAATATATGTACTTAGATTTGTTCATACTTTCATTATACAATCACGTAGGTTTGATATATGATTCATTTTTATATACTCAGATTACTTGCTCTCCTTTAATGTTCATAATGATTATTATTACTATTTGTTGTATCTATGTCTAAATGTAATGGAGCAGTATGAATATAAGCCATTGTGGCTTGTTTACCAATCCACATTCAATTTATTGAATAAAAATATCTTCACACCAAATGGAAAATTAAGATGAATATAATTGTTTCGAGTAAGACTGTAGTGCCAACCCGGTTAAACACATTAAAATGTTTCTACATTGGAAACACAATTTTATGCATGGATAACAACTTTTTTTTATTGTGAACATACAAGACGTTTCGGAGTTTAGGAGACAGACATACAGACATACAGAGAGACAGACACAGAGAGAAACATACACACACAGACAGAGAGAGACACACACACAGAGAATGATACAGAGAGAGAGAGAGAGAGAGAGAGAGAGAGAGATAGAGAGAGAGAGAGAGAGAGAGAGAGAGAGAGAGAGAGAGAGAGAGAGAGAGAGAGAGAGAGAGAGAGAGAGAGAGATAGTGACACACAGAGAGACACAGAAAAAGACAGAGAGAGACAAAGAGGGAGAGACACAGAGAGAGAGACCGAGAGAGAGAGAGAGAGAGACAGAGAGAGAGAGAGAGACATATAGTGACACACAGAGAGACACAGATACAAAGAGAGAGAGAGAGAGAGAGAGAGAGAGAGAGAGAGAGAGAGAGAGAGAGAGAGAGAGAGAGAGAGAGAGAGAGAGAGAGACACACAGAGAGACAAAGAAAAAGACAGAGAGACAAAGAGGGAGACAGAGAGAGAGAAACACAGAGAGACAGAGACGCACATACAGAGATACACACACAGAGACACACACATAAAGCCACACACACACAGATACAAAGAGAGAAAGTGAGAGATCTGCACACATACATTTTACATTAATTCACCCTCCACATTCTAGCATTCACTGACCCTCTGCTTACACATTAGAGCATCCACTCACAAACTAGCATCCACGCACAAAGTCTACACGGCTAAGTTTCAGTTTGTTTACAGTTGTTTAACTCATAATAGTTTGTTCTTAATTGAAGCCAGTCATGTAACTCACGACAGCAACAACACATCGAACAATACAAGCCCTCTGTTGTAGGTGTCGTTGCTACAACAATATGAACACATGTCACGTGATCATAACAGACAGGTCACGGGTGACTATCATTTGTATCTTTCCGTAATTGATATGTACTATCACCTACATGTATAACAGGTGTGACGTCAGCCTGCGATACATGGGTTTATTTCCTATTGTTGAATGGAGGGCGGAATACTACTGAACGTTCAATGATAATGCATCTATTTTTTTACCTAGAAGTACCCATATGTTTCAATCGTTGAGTATTTGAAGTACTTGTGCTAATTGCCACATGTTCATGGAGAGGTATTTCGAAAGCGAAGCATAATTTATGTGGATCAAATTTCAATTGTCATTTATGCTATACTGGATTCAAAACAGTTCAGTAAAGTGCGGTTCCTCTGAACAGTATACAGCATGTAAAAATGTCTCTGAGACTTAAAGGGGCAGTAGCACGTTTTTCGCTGAAATAAGTCGATGAAATGCATTTGAAAAATAATTTCACCAATCGTAAAACACCCTTCCCTTTTCGAAAAATTAAGCTAAAAATGAGTGTACATGGCTCAGTAAACCCATGGGAATCGCTTTTGTCTTTCGAAATAATAAAATGTGTTCACAATAAAATGGCCGCCATGCAATTTTTGCTTTTTACGCAAAACCGTTATTACTACTGCGGATAATTGGTGTTATCCAACCTGGTGGATAATGTGTTACCCTCTAAAGTAAATTTAAATGGCACAAACTATCATTATAAATAGGTAATTTGAAAAAATAAATTTTGCAAAAAACGTGCTACAGGCCCTTTAAGTTGTCCTAACATTAGAAGACATGTCATTTAAACATATATAGTTAACAAATGTTACATTGTTATATTTGGGACCGCTCCATATGTAACAGTAGGTACAACTTCTTGTTCTACTATTTATATTGTTTTTGCATTACATGACATAAATATGGGCACCATATCATTGTCAACAACCATTCATATATTCATTATATCATAAACATTATTTCAACCATTTTACATAATTAACAACGATAGTTGTTTATTGTTAAACATATCCTTCCATCCATTAGAGGTAATGATAACGTATGAATGGGTTTGGCTTTATACCCCTTGTACCATAATTGTACCTTGGCTCTGTTGCTCATCAGGTTTTAGTTGTCTATCAGGGGTGGGTATGGATTTTGCCTCAAAATTAGATTGAAAGTACCCGCAGAAAGTAGAACATACGATATTTCACTGTTTAACAAAATCAAGAAGTGGAGTGTAACAGTAAATGATGGATTAGTTGTACCCATGTACGATGGTTTCACTTTAGGGGACTGTAGACAATGGTTCTGCCTTGTGGAGAAAGTGTCTGCCAATTGACACACATTTCATCAAATATTGATGCTTTCAAAACATTTCATATTCAAGGTGTTTTCCTAATTGTATATACTGGACATTTTACTTTAATATGACAGAAGTCGACGTCTTCTTTTGCATTGCTATCTTATCCCTACATACAAACACAAAGCTTGTAAATAAAGATTAAGTAAATGTGTACATGTATACGTTTTTCTAACTGTCTATAATCTTGAATGTATTGCAGTTCTAATGATGAACAAGACAATTCCAAAGCGAAACGATCCCACGAAGACATCCATACAACAAGTTGAATACCTGCACAGTAATATGTATTACGGGCATTTCATTTGAAAATTATAAATTTGCAAAGTAGTTCCAAAGACGTATATCACATCTAATTCCTTTGTAGTTCAAAAAATGAATTTTGAAAAATCACCATTTGTTGAAAAGTATTATAACACTTGTTATCCACTAATTAAGGAACGTTCGATGCACAAGAAGTCTGATAGTTGCGAGTGGTACATGAACGGGGATAACTCCAATGTGGGCTCTCTGTAGTCAGCTTATACAGGTCTCTGAACACAGTGTAACTGCTCTCAACATGTCTGTCGTGTTGAGCAGAGTTAAAGCGCTGCACGGTGAACGAGGTGATTTATTCGTCCTTGACATTTCTATAAAAATGGGCCATGGGCTATGTAGCTCATCAGGGTTTATATTGTTTGATGATGAAGACAGAAATATATTGTCTCAATATAATGCACAATCCCTAGCCCTGACTAATATTAGTCCTGAAATTGAGAGAGAGCACTCAGAAAAGTCAACACACAGATTATCCATATGCTGACCCATTGGCTCTGGTTACAAGCCAGCTGTGCTTTTACAGCCAAATTATGTAATAGCCTCTGCCTTGCACTAAACACTGGCAGCACTGATCTAACTGTATAAGGGTCTTTTTTTAGCCCCAGCGTCACCAAATCTACAGTTGCGAATCTTCATTGGCTAAAAAAAAGTATCTACACATTATTTCAACTTTCCAAGTCTTTTCGTACTGGAGAAGAATATGAAAATAGGTTTTTAGGTCATGGCCTGTGAAACCCTTATTTTGGGTCCCAGGGTCACCAAATCTACAAATTAGAATCCCCATTGGCTAAAGAGTATGAAGACATAATTTCAGCCATCATGGTCTTTTCATTCTGGAGAAGAAGATGAAAATAGTCTTATCTTATCATTCCATCACCAGTCATATGCAATGCACACATCTCATGTAAAATAGAAAAATCTTAACTCCTCTTCAATTTATTCCTTTGCGGCCTGTCACAATAGTCAGTTCACAGGCTATTCAATAGTTCTCATTTCACACTGATTACATCAATTTGACAAACATGCCCATAATGTAGATTGTAATCTTAAGTCGACATTTATTTCACATTCCTACTGAATAAGATTAACTGCAAAATTACTTTTTTTTCTCAATTCTGCATTTCCCAAACCCAAGTTAGGACTCACAAATCTAAAAGATGAGATGACTCTCTTGTATTAGGGATAACTAAATACTGAATGAAGTGAACATAAAATATCAGTTCAAAATTCAATTTCAACAGGTTTTTAGGCTGTGGCCCATATTCGGGGTCACAGGGTCACCAAATCTACAATTTAGAATCTCCATTGGCGAAAGACTCTGCACGCAATATTACAGCCTTCTAGGTCTTTTCATTCTGGAGAAGAAGATGAAAATAGGTTTTTAGGTCATGGCCTGTGAGGCCTTTATTAGGGGCCACAGAGTCACCAAATCTGCAATTAAGAATCTCCATTGGCTAAAGAGTCTGTACACAACATTTCAGTCTTCTAGGTCTTTTCGTTCTGGAGAAGAAGATGAAAATAGGTTTTTAGGTTATGGCCTGTGAGGCCCTTATTTGGGTCACTGGATCACCAAATCTACAATTTAGAATCTCCATTATACAACATTTCAGCTCCCTAGACCCAGTGGTTCTGGAGAAGAAGTCGAATAAGCGAAAAGTTTACGGACGGACGGACGGATGGACGGACGCCATGCCATAAGCCCATCGGGCCCTTCAGGCCTGATGAGCTAAACATCGAAATAATTGTTCAAATATTGATATATATATCTACGTTATTAGTTTCAGAAATAAATAGCAGAATTAAAAACTGTACACATGGTAGTACATGATGGTAGTTGTTCCTGTTGTCCAGGTTGTTGAAAATGAACTATACGAGTAGTTGGTCTGATAGTTGTTAGCAGATAACAGATCTAAAAGGATGGCCACCAATAACTCTATCATCTCTCCTAGTGAAATCGACCTTATAAAGGAAGTTTTGCATGGACAGGGTTTACCCTCTGTGAGTTTAGCTTATGACATACCAGGCAAAATAAACTTCCAATATATAAGTAACAAAGTAATAAGTAAGGCTGAAACCTATGTGTATAATGTCTCCGGAAGCCAACTAAACTTAGTGTTTAATGACGTCCTTCTCCACTGATGCATCCGCGAATTGAAATCAAAGAATGTACATTATGTCGAAAACAAATTTTATTAACTTCCATATTTTATAAATGTTCACTTAAATGGCGAACGATCTTCGTAAAACCACTTTGAAACAAAGACTGCAAAACAATTTGCGGAGTAACCTCGCCAAGTAACGGCGATTCCTGTATCAAGTAATCAAAGCATTCATAAATTCATTGGAAAGAGTCAACGGTTCAAATAATACATTATTACTAATGTACGTATTTACCATATTCAAAGTGCATTTTGTCATAAGAATAACATTTCCAATTGTGTCTTGCCTTAATAATGTATATTACATGTTTACCCACTTTGTCACTTGTCGATTTCTTTCTTTCTTGTTATGTATTTTAGCCTTGTCAAATAGTTGTTGATTACGTGGATAGGGCTTCTATAAGTTTCACAACTTGTGCCCAATCCATTTCTTAAATGAATAAACTATGTTTTCAATTAAAAAAAAGCATTGTGTTCCACTCTCAATAAAGAAACAACAGAACGAAAAAGCTTATAGCACTTACGGAAATGAAAATATGATTATTGTCTTTTAACTACTTATCTATTGTTTAACGCATAATCAATGTTGATATACATAACAATATTTTCCCAACTAGGTATTTTGCCTGAACCGTATATAATCAAAGAAAGAAAGACATGGTTTTGTGCCATAGATTGCTGGTCTAACACAATAAACTACCGTTTTACAGGTAAAATGCAAATGATTTGTATATTTACAGGACATATAGAATCATGTTAATATACATACTATATCGCCACGACCAGCCACACATGAGCAAACAGCAGATAGTCGGGGAAATGATAATGTTCGCTGACGATCGCTACCTCGAAAATCGTTTTTGTTGTATATCAACAAGTGCGTAGAATGCAATAAAGGTAAACCAGCGTAAAATAACATCACATTTAGTGGCGCGCGCTCATTTATATGTGGGTGTCTATTAAAGGGGCAGTAGCAATTTATTTTTTCAAATTTCCCATTTATAATGATAGTTTATGTAATTTAAATTAACTTTAGAGGGTAAAACATCTTATTACACAAACCAATTATCTGTAGTGGTAAAAACTATGTTGCGTATAAAGCAAAAATTGCATGGCGGCCATTTTATTGTGAACACAATTTATTATTTTGTATTACAAAATCGATTCCCATGGCTTTGCCGAAACATGTACATTCATTTTAAACTTTATTTTCCGAACAGAGAAGGATGTTTTACTATTGGTTAAATTATTTTTCAAATACATTTCATTAACTTATTTGAGCGAAAAAACGTGCTACTGCCCCTTTAAACTATATCGACGCTACGTGATATGATTCATATGGACATGTTTTCTCGTTGTATTTGCCATACTCTATGGCCTTTCTGCAAAACATCAAAATTAATATTAATACAACCTGATTAATGAAATTGTGTATAAAGTCAAACGAATGGTTAGTCAGCGCTCACTTTAGTAGTGTATATAATTTATATTAAAGTATATATATTTAAAATTGAACCATTGAGAAATCATCCGCCACTTGATGTTCATAGTAATTTCTAGCGCATGTGCATGTTCTGAATGTCTTGTGTAAGATGTGAGTACATGTGATGTGGTGCGTCCATAACCAGTTCAATAAGAGGTGATAATTAAAAGACTAGATTTTGACTCGAAATTCAGTTATTCAGACTATCTACGCCTGGGAGATGGTGGGTGATGGAAAGCGAGATAGCGGACACTTTGTGTAGAGCTATAGCCAGACAACTCCGATATATCCATAGTTAAGTGCCCAGTCCGATTAAAATCGACCTTGTTCCGAGGATTAAATTTGCAAAATTATGCATCTACCGGGATACGAACAAGTTCTGTAGATTCCTCTCCATAAGGTCTGAGAACACGCCGTATAGGCGCATGTTCCGAACCAGTCTAGCACAGCCAAAGCCCAGTCAAATAGCTGACCAATCACAACGCAGTTTTTAAACGGTCACTGTTTTGAAAGCATTCGGAACAGACCAAAGGATAGCTGTTTGGAGTTCTCTGCCCCTAGCTTGTCGCACCGAAAGCATTCGTTGGGCGTCTTTTTATTGGCTACTTGAAATGCGCTCGAACATGCGAGTCTACGGTTTGGCGTGGAACCTACGACCGATATGAGTTCGTATCCAGGTAGATGCACTATTTTGCAATTTTTATTCCACGGAAAACCGTCGATTTTAATCAGACTGGTTAAGTGCCATAACACGTACGTTTGATACAGACGTCAGATATACCCTTACGATCAGCGCAACATCTACTCGTTCTGGTTATGTCCCTATTTCATTAAGACTCGAATTATTCCGAATCACAGGGAAATCTGCACGTTCGTGAACATTCGTAATTAATTCTTGAAATCCATTAATGATTCCTAGTTGATTGGGCAATATCCTCCAGTTCGTGGCATTCTTTATCAAAACATTTTCACGAATAATCTACGACTTGCAGTATCGTAGAAGCTTCGAAACTATTCGTAATTAAATCGTGTAATCCGTAACAACTTCGTAAACAGTTCTTGGAAATTCCTTGTTTATAATGTTGGTGTTCTCGCCCCGAATTAAGCACGACTGTGATCATTTACGAGTCATCTGCGAATGTCGCGAATTAAGGACGAAATAAATATTGATAAGTAACCGAATTGTTACGAAATATCGCAAACTATTCCTAATGATGTATCACGATGACGTAGCCCGATGGTCTTATGGCATGGCATGTTGTCCAGCGTCCGTCCGTCCGTACGTCCGTCAATCCGTCCGTCTGTAAAACATTTCACTTTTTGTTTTCTTCTCCAGAACCACTTGGTCTAAGGAGCTGACATTTTGTGTACAGACTCTTTGGCCACTGGGGATTCTAAATTCGTGATCCTGCGACCCCAAATGTAGGTCACATGGGTCTCGACCTTAAAAACATATTTTTATCTTCTTCTCCAGTACCAAAAGGTTTTGAAAGCTGAAATGTTTTGTATAGACTCCTTGGCCAATGGGGATTCTAAAGTGTAGATTTCGTGATCCTGCGACCCCAAATTAGGTCACAGAGGTCATGACCTGAAAAACTTCAAGTGTGTCTGTATTCACAGGGGCGTGTATCGCTTAGAAACAGCGTTTGGAAGAGACCCTACCCTATTACTATATAAAAGGACAATAATACGGTAGGGTCTATATAGGTATATGTCTTCCAAACGCTATTTCTAAGCGATATACGCCCCTGTGTCTTTATTTTATAGGGGATTTTATCTCTGGTTTCAAAGATAGGTCAGATGGGTTTCGTTTCAAACATATTTTATTCATTAGTTCATGCGTTCTGCTAAAGTTTCCCATCCTGTTTCATAATACAGATACTCATGGTGAGCATATCTCGGCAATCCCGTTACAATTCTAGCTGCTTCAAGTTGCAGCTGTTCTAATTTTTTGCTTGATACTGAGCACATCCATCCCATACCTCGCAAGCATATTCAAAATGAGGTCTAATGAATATTACATGAATTTTATTCAACACAGGGCGTGTTAACAAAAACTTTAGCTTGCGTAGAGAAGATATACTTTTTTTATGTTAGTTTAATGATATTATCGATGTGATCATTCCATTTACAATCACTTGAAAATGTTAATTCCTAGATGTTTATGACTATCAACTAGTTTAACACCTACGCCGTTAAAATAGAGATTGATTGCATCAATATCCCTTTGCATGGACAAAATAATTGCTTCAGTTTTGTCAGGATTGTATGTTATAAGCCAACGCTTTGCCCAAGCTCGCAATCTTTCTAAATTTGAATTCAATTCAGTCTCTATGAATAGACGATCATGAGAAGACAAGCCAAGAGATGAATTATCAGCAAATAATCGTGTGAGGCAGTCTAAATCATATACATATACATATACATAAATACATATACAAGAAATAAAAAGGGGCCGAGTACTGATCATTGTGGAACACCGGCTCGTAAACAACTCGGTTTGGATACGGCTCCATTAAGAAACACGCGTTGTGAACGATTACTTATGTAATCAGCTATCCAGTGTAACAATGAACCATGAATTCCGTATACTTTTCTAATTTCAACAATAGACCTTTGTGCCACACACGATCAAAAGCCTTAGAAACATCACAGAAAACCATACAGTAATGTTTTTTTATCATCTAAAGCCGCACATATTGAGTCATATATTTCAATTGATTGATGGACAGTTGAATGACCAGATTGAAAACCTGATTGATATTTATACAATAATTGATTTGCATTGAAATAATTGTACAGATGTTTGAACATGACTCTTTCAAACACTTTGCCGACACAACTGATCATAGATATAGGTCGATAATTAGAGGCTTTTGTGGGGTCACCCTTTTAAAATAAGGGCATAACATTTGCTTCTTTCCAAACACTTGGATACACACTGTTTTTAAAGACAAATTAAATAAAAGGCATAGTGTGATACTGATTGAACGCACAACATATTTCAGAAATTTGTGACTGATTTTATCCGGTCCAGAAGCTTTTTTAAAATGTAAACATTTGATTATATCAGACACTTCATTTACCTCAATCGTCACATGATCATAAACATAATCAGTGCGTTTGTCAAATAATGGCAACTCCGCGTTTTCGTCTTCAATAGTAGGTATGGACTGACAATACTGATTAAGTTTATCAGCTTTCTGCATGTCAGTGAATAAAGTTGGATCTTCATCAGTGTCATTTTGTCTCAAGGATGGAATACTTTTGACTGAGCCAGATTTTTTTTTATCAGATATCGAAGTAGTTTCCAATAAGAATTGTTAGTGGAATACATATCAGATAAAAACTCATCAGTAAGACTGGCATAAAATGAATCTTTTGCATAGCATTTCATATTATTAACTTTATTTTTTTGTTTCTTGTAAGCCAAAATATCTATATGTGACGGCTTGTCCTTTGAGCCTTCTTTCTCATCCTATTTCTTATCCTACATTCCCTGCGAAGTTCTAAATTGAACCAAGGTTTGTCATTTGGTCGAATAGTAACTGTTTTTGTAGTTATACATAATGATATAAATCTATTGAGATACACATAAAATTCAGCACAGGCTTCATTTACGTCACTGTAATTACTAAACATGTTAGTCCAATCTGTTTCATTTATCATAGCATTTAATTTTTCATAATAACCTCTATCATAACGTAAAACACTTCTCTTGTAGGCTAACTTGGTATTCACGTGTGCATCTACGGTGATATAAGTACCTTTGTGATCACTAATACTGTTACACATATCAATAACACCAATATCTAAAACATGAACCTTCAGATATAATGATGGGATCAAGCAGTGTGCTCGTTATGTGCGTTACCTTTGTTGGTTCTTTAATTACAGTTTGTAGTTTTTTTCTAGCTATCAAATCATGCAGGTGATTGTTCTTTTCCGCTAATAGGTTTCCATTAAGATCGCCAAGAAGGGTAATTCTATCTGAAATGTCAAATGCAGTCTCAATACTGTTATCAAGTACTCCAGTATTCTAGAGTCTGGTATTGGGGTCTATAGGTGACACACAACACTAGCGGTTTTTGTGGGAGTGATAATTTTACCCATATAGATTCGTCATTGATGTTTTCAATATAACATAATCTACTACCGAATGCATGTCTATCTTTCCGTATAGGGTCATGACAATTCTCCCCTTTTAGCACGTTGGTGTTAACATCTGAATCTAAATGGGTTTCAGTTAGACAAATAACATCGTAATCAGATAGATATTCGGACAAATATTTCTGCTTGTTGCGAAAACTTCGAACATTAAGATGGAAAATTGAAAGTGATCTGTCATGATCTGCACGTGAAACAGGCCCTGGGTTTAACTCCACGTCACCGGCAAGCTGAATTAACACTAGCAGATGTATTACTACATTGACATTAACAACTTGTGACTGCTATAGACATAGCGCAACAAACACACAGCTTGATTTACATGAAGTTGTGAATAAAGTGTACATTAAGTTTATTTCGGTGAGAAAATGTTCTGTAAAGGATTCACCATGCATACACTAAACGCCAAAAGAAACGTTACCCCACTTCTTTTTTAAATAACTTTTTAAGTATCAAAGATATTTGAGAAATGAATGGTTCAAAAGAAAGCCGAATAACGTATCTTTATGCTAATAACACGTTTAAAACTCCTGATGGATTTATATTGTGGCAAAATGCAGCTTGCTTAAGAAGTTTAAAATTGTCCGGTTTTCGACCAGGCTGGTAATAACCAATAAATGTGATTTAGATGTCCAGAAGAAGTTGAAAGTTAACTTTTACTTTTGTGACTAGACAAAAATGTTGAATGCTTTACATCATAACCCCTAAACGATGAAAATAATGTTATTGAGTAAGTTTAAGTGTGAAACTTATGAAATATATTTTCTAGTCATTAAAGATCTTTTCTCGTAATTTACCTTAGTGAAAACGAGTTCACTGTGTTGTCAAATGACTTAATAGTATTTAGGAACACAGACGATTATTTATATGTGAACATTTTTGCTTGAAATGAAAACTTTGTATTTTTTTGTCTATCACCCAAACGCATTATCACTAAAATGTAGCAAAATTCAAGCAGTATTTGCATGAACTGAATGCTTCTACAGGGTATAAAAGGTGCCTACTTTGCATGATATGGCACACATGGACGAAATCATGCCGCGATTGACAAGTGGAGAAAGAGAAAGAGCTCTGGGGTTATGATGTAAAGCATACAACCTTTTTGTCTAGTCACAAAAGTAAAAGTTAACTTTCAACTTCTTCTGGACATCTAAATCACATTTATTGGTTACTACCAGCCTGGTCGAAAACCGGACAATTTTAAACTTCTTAAGCAAGCTGCATTTTGCCACAATATGAATCTATCAGGATTTTTAAACGTGTTATTAGCATAAAGCTACGTTATTCGGCTTTCTTTTGAACCATTCATTTCTTAAATATCTTTGATACTTAAAAAGTTATTAACAAAAGAAGTGGGGTAACGTTTCTTTTGGCGTTTAGTGTATTGAAAAAAATCATGATTTACAACATTACGCAGTTGTTTGCAAAATCGGACACAATTGAAGACACCGATCACCACATGATGTTACATTACATTATTACCCATTGTTTAAGCAGACCGATACATAGAATCTGGATATAGTGTGTTTGGATGACCGGGTGTCTTCAATCGTGGATAACTACATACATAATTGGGATTGTGACATTATTACGTGGATGAAGGGCAATGCATATCTGAGTTCGTACATGGATAAAATATTGGAATACGAATATTGAGAAAAGATAACAGATGTGGTACAGAAAGTAAGAAGTTTGGAAACAGAAAAGGTAAGGTTATATACAATACTATTTACACATACAAATGAAACTAACATGATGTTTGACGACTAAAACGTGGATATCAAGTGTTTACTTACATTTCACATATTTACAATCCATAGATATCCCAGAATAGCACACATCACAGCATCACAGTCGATATAACACAGTTATCTCCGGTACACATCGAGATCTGATTCGTCAGATGGGTAAGGGCCTTAAGATCTATTTCATCTTCTCCATTTAGAGTGTTTCCTATTTGGTGTACCTCACACCTAGAAGTTGACATTTTGAAACTAACTTACTTAATGCATATAAAGCCTGATGAGCTACAGAGTGAGTGGCTCTATGTTTTATTTTTGAGTTCATCTAAACATTCATTCTCTCGAGGTGGCACTATTTTGCCGCTAGAAGCGAGAAATTTGGTCACCTTATAACAGCGGTTAGGTTAAAAACCTCAATGGGATTAATGTTAATCAAATTAAATCAACAGATATCTGAAATATATTTTAAGATGATAAGTGAAATCATTACCCCTGGTTATCGGCGTGATCAATAGTAATATTTTGTAAATTATAAACAATATATAGAGCCCTCACCTCAAACTAAAAACGCGTGGGTCAGAGAGTTATCTCCCTTTGTAGGTTTGTCGGATTGGAGGTAGGATTTAGTATTACATAATGAGGCGGAATTGACGAATTCGGCTTAGACAATTGCTGAATCCTTAAACATCATGTTCATGAAAGAAATTTGAATTATATGAGAATTGAAATCCATGCATTTACCAACAGGTACACATACCAAAAGCTTTGAGCTTTGTTTGATATGTTATACAATACATTAAGTGTGATGTATGTTTATCCACATTTGAATACCAATAGGTACTATTTTGTCAACACATTAAGTCATCCACATCCCAATACGACATATTTCTGAAATAAGTAGCCAAAGGGGTGCGACCAAAATCATCAAAGGCAGTGGCGGTCGTATGAGGGCGGTCTCTCTTAGCCTGCTCTTGATAGCTCTTGTCGTGATCGTAAACTGCAGTTAAAACTATGACTTTCACAATTGTGTCATAGGATTTGTTGAACACTTTAAACTAGATGTTCACCCTTCTCATTCAATACCATCAATGACATCGTTATAATGAAGTCACCAGGTATAGGCTCCTGGGACAGCTTTGTGCAAATGCATATATGATGGAGTTACACGAGGTGTATGCTCCCAGTCACAGTCGTCCCAATTTTAAATGCGTTTTCCTACACCCTTATCTGTTTCCAACAGGCTGGGCCCTTTTTTGCAATTTAAAACCACCAAAAACAAAGAAATAGTGACATGGAATTCACATATCGAGCCTTTTCGAACAATCTTCTTCCACAGATGTCCTCCATCTTTCAGTTATAGACTCCGTGTTGGAAACTATCTGCCTGTGAGTTGACGTATGTGTGAACACCCTCATCTTCCTCTGTACCAGCAGTAACATACGAGTCGACTGTTGAGTCGGAGGTGACACAGTTTGTGTTGGCCCAAGTGTTGATTTCATTGTCACAGACATTGTCGTCGATGTGATGATCGTCCTCGTTAGCAGCAGCAGTGACATACGGGTCGACATTGCTGTCCGACTCCACGAGGTCAGTGAAGACCCAACCTCCCCAGTCCGGGGCTTGGACCTCTGATATCGAGCCGGTCAAGTCGATTGTCTCATGCAGCCCACTATGAGGTAGACCAGAAGACTGCCCGTCTCTTCCGCTCCTCTGTTCCCCGGGGGTCAGGACACGAGCAGGCAGTGCTGGGGGTGAGTTGCAGTCCTGTGTAGTGCTGGTGTCTAGTTGCTCACCATATTCCTGGAACACGATGTGTAGAGTCACAGTCTAACACTTAGACTCTTTAAACAAAATTAAAAAGGAGACATTTTTTAATGCCATTTCTTACAGTCTCCTTTTCAATATTTAATAAAATGGTGATATTTTCAGAATAATTACTTTTTTCATAGTCTGAGTGTAAGACAACGTAGAGTCACTGTAAAGGTTATTAACTGTCGTCTCATTCGCATTAACTTTTACCAAGTTTATCAACTGACATCCAACATTTATTTGATAATCATGATTGAGTTGACTCAGAGTTAAAAAAAATAAAACTAATACCTGTGATATTTTCGGAAGAGTTATGGTTTCTTTCCGATGATAATTCCTCCAAACACGTCTGTAGAAAATAAGATGTATATTCAGTAACATGACAATGTCAATATGCCCAGTGTCCCTTGTGAGAACATGTTTAATATACTGAACAATGGTAATGAATCGTTATCCTTAAACCAATCCTAAATCACTCACTTTTTAGTGTGCTGAGTAGTGTTATAATTAAGCTAATCAAACCAATTGAATAAATTCAACCTACACAAGGTGGTTGTTCCATACCCAAAGTTTAATTCGAAATTGTAAGTTGCAAACTAAAAATAGATATGTGAAGAAGTTGAAAACCCTACAATGCACTAGCTTATACGTGAGGGTTGTTTCACATACCACGTTTAGATGAGCTACGGCAATATTAATGAGTTCACCACCGGAAACTGTATTCTAACTTATGAACATCCTCCCAGATAAAGGTATATATATCAGGGATCACTTAAGGCAGGGATTTTGGGATATTTACTCATTGAAGTCCCACGATATCCCATAATAAATACTGACGCGGGGAGAAAATCCCATTGCAAAAATGTGAAATGTTTGTTATTATTTAGAAATATACCATTACTTTATCTGAAAATCCCATTGTGTAAGGCAAAGGGGAGATTATTCTCCCTTTGATTATTCTCCCTGTGATATGTATATCCTAAAACTTTAAATATGGAGTAAATACGATATGCACTGGTCAGTTATCATTCAACGCTTTAAAAGTATTGGAACTTTAGCTAGTTATTGTGGAGCATTATTTCTCTCATAGGAATTCGCCAAGGTTAACGTACAACCCCTGTAGTATTTACACGATCCAGACCTGACACAGCACAGCAGGAAGGATAAGATAATGATGGCGCCAAGAGACGAACCGACAGCTAGTCCTGCGAGTTCACTCTCCGTCAGACCTGTGGATGAAGCAAGGGTTAAAGCTCGAAAACATGTTCATACATACATCTGTACCTACACACACCCTGAAAATTTTGTATTGATATAAACATCTCAAATCTTTATTTCTTGACCGATTTCGCTCAACTTTGGGATATAAGCTCACCATATCGTATATAAATAGTATAGGATTGCAAAAATGTAGATTTTGAAGTTTGAAAATATTGTCAAAACAGCGATTCGAACCCCTGTGACTATACTGTGCTACCAGAAAGCACAGTGACGCTGGAATATATGAGTGAAGGAAAGGACTCTACCTCGTGCGACTGCAAACACTGGTTGACTGTATGGTCCCTGTCTCCCTGACACTGTCCCCTGCCTCACCCTCACCGAGTAGTTGACGCCCCCTTCAAGTCCTCTGATCACGTACTCACTGTAGTCGGAGGCTACCACAGTATCATCTGTATAATACATTCAAATCAACTAGATTTGAAAATAAAAATAAAAGTTAAATAAAAGTTTAAAACAAACATTTACAATTTATTGCTTTAATTGGAATGCATTTCAAATGGTTTCTAATATCTTCAATGTTTTTGGGGGTTTTTTTTTATCAACGTTGTGTCTGTCCAAGAATTTACATCGATCGCTCGGACCTCATGTCGGTTAACTCCAGTTTGCTAATATTTATTTTGTATTTTAACATATTTTGGCCCGAGATCAAAGGCGCGACCCATCTTTTATTCCGCAGTAATAAAGGCCTACTATTACATGTATATACTACGTTACGGAACAATCGTCTTATCACGTCACACAAACAATAACGTCAAGAGGTTATACAGCCATCACAGTTCTGCTTCAATACAAAACAATTGATGGCCGAAGCTATACTATTTTATTAAATAATATCTGAAAACCATATATAGTAAGACAGAAAGCGGGATATCTCACGACAATGCTGGAGGTCGGATGTGCAGTGTTGGATGGTGTAGTCAGAGACCGGGCACCTGTCCTTTCCCCAGCTCACTGTCAGTCCGTGGTCCGGTCGACTCTCTACCGAGGGTGGGAGGGGCCGGGATGGGTCTGAAGGGATATGTTGGCTGTAATAGGGTAATATCTCCTGGATGAAATTAAAGGTTTTAGTGTGTAATGAAATAAAAATAACACTAACCCTCAACGTCAACAATGCATTGAACCCAGCTGATTCCACTGCTGCCGGTATATGATTTCACGGCCAGTCCATAGATGCAGGAGGAATTGTAGTTAATAGGTAATCTTAGATGTGGCCTGTCAACCTGACGCCATGACAGTCGTTCCTTCAAATGGAAGACGAATATAGAATATACATATCGTAGGAGGAATGTCTTACCTTACGCATAAGGTAAGGTTAATATATTAGTGCATGCATTTGAAAGTTAATTAGCACTGTCAAGAGACAATGGTCAAATACACACACAAAACATTTTCATCACATCGATGTATGTCCATACAGTAATAAAACAAGGGAATCAACGTTGAACATAAAGGTATCATATCTTGTAAACAAGAAGACGGGACTGTGGAAGCTTGTAACGTATTTCTTCTAATAAGCGCCGGGTCTCTATATAATAAGCGCCTGTTCTAAACCATTAGATTAATGCTTTCTCAGTTAACTTCAGTGTTCTATTAATAATAAGCCCTGGTCTCCAAAAGCGCCGGGCCTCTAATAAGCGCCGGGGGTCAAGGGGTGCTGAAAGAAATAAGCGCCCGGGCTCTAATAAGAGGAAATACGGTATATTCACCTGGCAGATGTTGGCGGTACCTCGGCACCAGAACAGGGTTAACGGAGGGGTGTGGTCCTCCAACACCATCTCGTATTCTGTGTTATTCTTCTCCAGTACAATATTGAGTTTCCCGAAATCTGGCAGGCAAATTGAAAAACAAAAGTTTAATCCACATATGTCGATGGTTACATATCAGAAGGTATAGTGACAAGTGTAAGAGGGTAGTGGTTGGGAAGAACATGAGATCTTGGACATAATTTCACTTAGAGTTAACGTTCTTGATAATATAATCGTTGTAACTTTTATATGCGTTATTGTTCATTCTCTCTCGTGTAACCAATCTCTGGTAGACGTTGTTGACCAAAGTGTAGATTATGGAAACTTTAAGCATTGTAACACGGATAAACGGAAGAAACTCACGATTGAAGTATCCTGTAGCATCCAAACCTTTCTCTTATCTATAGGAATGTGTAGATGTGACGGTGAGTACCCGCCTTAATTGTAGTAAACAAATATAAATAACCAAATGTATACAGATATACGTACAACTACCTACCTTTGTCTTGTCTAGGAATATGTAGCAGAGATGGTGGAGAGCCGCCAATCTTGTTGTATACAGATATGTAAACATTATACTCTAGGTGGCAGTTCAACTGTTCTTTGTGTAACACTGAGGTCGGTTCTGTCGTGGCAGATATGTTGGAGCTGCCATCTGACGGGACGTACACCAGTTTATAGTTGGTCAATTCTCCGTTCCAGTAGAACTCGTCTGGAGGCTAGAGGTAAGGTAAGTAATTAAGGTATTATGTAATGGATAACACCTGAATGCGAGGGCGTTCTAGCAAAGAGAGGCGTTTGCCCCAGGGAAGACCCCGTAGGCAAAGGCCTCACTTTGAACGCCCGAGGATTAGGATGTTATCTATTGTATATACCGACAAAAAAAAACCAAAAAAACAAACAAACGTGAGTGCAGTTGTCTACTGTAGGTGGTCCAAGTAGATTTAAACGTACATACAATATCATGGAAGTTCTCTGACAGTAGAATACTGGCTAACAATCAACCCTTCTCAGTAACCAATCCTTCGTGGTCTAGTGGTACAGCCTTGGTCTACAAAGCGATGGGTTGCGGGTTCGAATCCCGCATTGTCTACTATTACAATTTTAAACTTGGCATATCATAACCGACGAAAATATTACCACGAGGTATACGTAGACAGTTCTGACGTCTCCTGTACACTCTTCTCCTACAAACCCTCCGTCTGTCGTCACTGCTCCCTCCTCCGGGTCTGTAACACAGTGGAACATGATTGTACAATCTTCACACCAGTAGAATACTATTGTACAATCTACACACCAGTAGAATAATATTGTACAATCTACACACCAGTAGAATACTATTGTACAATCTACACACCAGTAGAATATTATTGTACAATCTACACACCAATAGAATAATATTGTACAATCTACACACCAGTAGAATAATATTGTACAATCTACACACCAGTAGAATAATATTCTACAATCTACACACCAGTAGAATACTATTGTACAATCTACACACCAGTAGAATACTATTGTACAATCTACACACCGGTAGAATACTATTGTACAATCTACACATCGGTAGAATATTATTGTACAATCTACACATCGGTAGAATATTATTGTATAATTCACATATGAGTAGGTTATAATTGTAAATCCATATTGGAGAGAACATTATTGCACTATCCACATAGGAGTAGAACATTATTGCACAATCCACATAGGAGTAGAAAATTATTGCACAATCCACAAAGGAGTAGAACATTATTGCACAATCCACATAGGAGTAGAACATTATTGCACAATCCACATAGGAGTAGGTCATTATTGCACAATCAATATCAATTCTGTATGTTTCCTGTGTGACCTTCAAAAGTTGTTTTGAATGTCGAATCAAGGACAAAGACTCAAATGGTGTTTAACGTATCTCTAGATAAAATAGTTAGAACGCCCTAACAATTCAACCAAACTGTCACGGGGTCTGTAACACATAATATTATTCTCAGTTCAGTTGAGACCTAATCGGGCATGAATTTCATACAGCCTACGTGTGTCCATGACTGTACTCACAGTCCTGAAGAGAGGTGAAGTTGACAGACTGCGATTCACTCCAGAGTCCACCACGAGTTGGTCTGACACTGACATCCACTCTGTACTCCGTGTCCGGTCGCAGCTTACAAACTCGCTCTGAACTCCGCTGACTCATCAATGGATCTATCTTCTCCTGATGTTCCTTGAAAAATAAGTGTACATAGATATTATTAACCAAGTGTGTTTCCATATCATTAATATCATATATTTGGAATAAAAATTATATTATATAATTGACGAATTTTGTACATTGGACATTGAAGCTACTTGCCGATGCTCTTGGTCAATAGCGCACTGAAGTTTTGAGTGATTTTAAAAATACCAGCTGAACTAAAACCCCATACCCATAAGACTAAATGACCCATGTTTAGTTACCTTGGTGGTGGAGTGCAGAGAGAGTCTGTAGGTGAGGTTCCTGCTGTGAGAGTGACTGTGATTCCACCTCAACTCTACACACCTGCTGTCCACCCGGATCACCCCCACCTCACTGACTGCAGCTGGCTGAACTGCAAAAACGATGAATGCGTTGTTTGAAGTAGGGAGGAGAGTATAAACACGTATTATCGTGAATTATTAATTTTAAAAATTATATTTACTGTATTATTTGCAATTTATTTAATTTATTTTCATAATGCGTATTTCGTATGTACGAACCATAATCCCCGGAGCTAAAGTTGAACGTTGACGAGACCGCCACTTGTTCCCTGCCGTTGTTGGAGGTGATGTGGACACTGATGTTGTATATCCCGTCCTCATGATACGAGTCCAAGAAGCACCAAGTGACCCCAGAGTCATCACAGGTCTCCCACCTGCAACACGCCACGTAATTGATAGGTGCTGCCTACAGTGCATGCAAGGTACTCTTCTAGTCTACCACACACACATATATATATACTGAAGCACAAAAGAAACGTCACCCTTCAGTTGTTTTATCATATGTATAATTTTCAATGTCAAATTTCTCGAGTTTTCGACGTCGTATTCAAAAACTGAATAGTTTGGGAAATTAGTCAAAAACATTAAATCAGTCTTCAATTCTTTTAAGTGTTTTTTTTTTTAAATAAAAATAAAAATAAAACTTTTGAAATTTAAAATTCCCAAAAATTAATTTTGATGAAACACAACTGTTCATCGACATATAACACATACAAATTTGCGTGAAAATCAATAAATTTGCCTCGTCCTGCACGCATTTACAACATTTTAAACATGGTATGGGTCATGTTCGTGTAAATTTCATTTCTTACCTCTGTCTAGTTTAAAAAATTACATTGTAACAACAAAAATAAAACAGTCACCAATTAAGTCATTAAAACTATAAAACTATATACAATTCGTGTCTACAATAAAAGTATATGCCTACAGATATTTGATGAAAATGCTTATCAGCCCCCACCACTACACCCCTCCCCCTCCTCTCCCCTCATAGCCAGACCGTGTCGCTGTATCCAGGATGGTCCAGGACGTGTTTACAATGGGGGTGTAGATGTAGTCGACCATGTGCCAGGTGATGGATATGTTCCTCCAGTCGTGCACCACAACCTCCAGGTCCGTCACCTCCCTCAGTGGATCTACAACAGTAACAACACTGCACTTTATCATCACCTCCCTCAGTGGATCTACAACAATAACAACACTGCACTTTGTCATCACCTCTCTCAGTGGATCTACAGCAGAAACAACACTGCACTTTGTCATCACCTCCCTCAGTGGATCTACAACAGTAACAACACTGAACTTTGTCATCACCTCCCTCAGTGGATCTACAACAATAACAACACTGCACTTTGTCATCACCTCCCTCAGTGGATCTACAACAGTAACAACACTGCACTTTGTCATCACCTCCCTCAGTGGATCTACAACAGTAACAACACTGAACTTTGTCATCACCTCCCTCAGTGGATCTACAACAATAACAACACTGCACTTTGTCATCACCTCCCTCAGTGGATCTACAACAATAACAACACTGCACTTTGTCATCACCTCCCTCAGTGGATCTACAACAGTAACAACACTACACTTTGTCATCACCTCCCTCAGTGGATCTACAACAGTAACAACACTGCACTTTGTCATCACCTCCCTCAGTGGATCTAAAACAGTAACAACACTGGACTTAGTCATCACCTCCCTCAGTGTATCTACAACAATAACAACACTGCACTTTGTCATCACCTCCCTCAGTGGATCTACAACAGTAACAACACTGCACTTTGTCATCACCTCCCTCAATGGATCTACAACAGTAACAACACTACACTTTGTCATCACCTCCCTCAGTGGATCTACAACAGTAACAACACTACACTTTGTCATCACCTCCCTCAGTGGATCTACAACAGTAACAACTCTACACTTTGTCATCACCTCCCTCAGTGGATCTACAACAATAACAACACTACACTTTGTCATCACCTCCCTCAGTGGATCTACAGCAGTAACAAATCTACACGTCGTCATCACCTCCCTCACGTCCTCATTGCTTCAATAGTATTCGGATACTGGGGTGATGTTTTGTGGTAACATGCTTAAATAGTTTGGGGAACAATTAATATGAATCATTTTAATATCTGAAGGCTCTGGGATTAGAATAGACCTCTGAAAAAATTAACAAAAGATACAGATACACACGTATATATAACATGTGTTCCGTTATTCTAACAAATTTAACACAACTCCATTGCGACACATCTTCTCAGTGGAGCGTGAAAGAGATTACTCACAGTCGACCCTGACACGGCTCGTCCACGGAAAGTCTCCATCCCTCCCTCTTGCCGCACATTGCACTGTCACCTCGTTCAGAGACCTGTTTACAACTGGCACTCGCAGCTCAAGGACATAAGGGGAGATTACTCTTTGATAATCTGAACTCATGTTGACGCCGTTGCCTATAGTGAAGTACAGCATGCTGGAGTTGGAGTAGTGTAGATCTCGCAGAGTGCAGTTCAGCACCAACTCCTCGCCGATGTTGGCAAACGATTTTGATGGATAAATGCCTGAAATAAACGAGATAAATTATCTAAATGAATTAAATCGAGTATAGCATTGACTATATCAATTAGAGTACAGCTGGAAATGTGGATCATAAGTTATGCAAAAGGTTGGGGTCCTTTCGGAATGTTGCAGTATGAACGAATGAATAGAGGTATTGTAGTGGAGACACGTACATCCGTTGCCGTTGCAGATCAGACCCTGGCACGTCCCGTCACACACGTGGGAGTGAACACCTGGCCCGCACAGCAATATACACAGCACACACAGCATAGACACAGCACCCTGGGGGACAGGCATGACACCCTCAGGGACCATCCTTGTCTGCAGTCTGTGGCTCAGCAGTGGCGGGAGACACACACATAGGCCTACTGTAGATCGACAGGTAACCTCTGGAACTATGTAATATTACATGGCGAAATGTCAACATTTACATCAATATGTATCCTTTTGGATGTTATTTCGAATTTCTTGATGTCAATTAAAAAAAACACCACACGCTGGAGTTGCTTCTTAAGTCTCCTAACACACTTGCTGTTTACTATAACTGCTCGTAAAAGTTATAACATGCAGTTAGTTGTACCATTCACCATCAATCATAAGGCACATATACAGTATTTAGGTGATTTGTAGTGATACACACATTTATTAATCGCCCGTGGAAGATACTACTGTGTAATATTTATACGAAAATATTACAATAGTGTAATATCGCTGTAAGTGTGATGTCACATCATTGTGCAGTTGTGACGTCAGAATGGCCTTACCGCCATCACAATGATATGAATCGCAGGGGCATCGTGTTTATAATAAAAAGGCGACGTCAGGGTGTCAAGGAGCCTATTTGCTCATATACAGCTGCATCCCAAAGGTCTGCTCATCTACTTGTGTTCAAAAGGTTCAGTGCCATAAGACAGAATTCCCAAAAGACAGAATTCCCAAAAGACAGAATCAATTACAACACTAATTGGCTGAGCAGTACTGATCACCCCTAATTAATCAGTGAACTGGCCCGACCCGCACTATGTTCTTGTAAACACACTCTGACCATCTGACTAATCTCCTGCCTCATCATTAAAGGAGTAAGTTAACTGGTACTGAGTAGAAGAGCTTAAAACATCAAACTGAATTATGAAATGTAGTACTAACATCTAAAGTTGGTGATATTGTAGCATTTTACCAGAGATGCTAAGGATGTTCTCAAGTAATTTCCTCTTGAAATATTTAGAGTATATATACCGGTACCCAAATATGCATGGTTGCAGAATTGTCTTCTTTCGATATGGCTGGCCTACAAAGAGCAGAGTATGTCCCATCACAGAAAGGTGCACCCCAGTTACTTCTAGATGGACATCTGTATGTAAAGAACAAGGGTAAAGAAGATACAATCTATTGGCGATGTGTAGATAAGTCCTGTCGAGGAAAGTGTACCACTGTTAGGGATTATATCCGGAATACTACTGAGCACAACCACACGCCTAAGGATGAACGGGAGATCAAGTTCATTGGAACACTGAGGAAGAGGGCCAGAGAAGAGACGACGCCCATGCAGCAACTCTACAACAACGTCATCAACGATGAAGATGACGACGTCACCCCTCACCTACCGTCCTTCCCCAGCATGAAGAGCGCCATGTACCGACATCGCCGACAGAACAGACGGAGAAGAAGACAATATCCTTGTTGCCCTGGAGATGAATGACTACATCGTTGCAACCTGGGTAGATGACGATGCCAGATTTCCGCCAAGACTATGGAATCACCATGCTACAGAAGGACCCAGAACCAACAACAACCTGGAGGGGTTTCATTCCCGCATCATCAAGACAATCCAGCACAATCACCCAAACTGACAACAAACAAACAAACAAATGTACTTAGTTTGAAGAATATGTGTATATGATGAAATGAACTGGCAATGAACTAGAAATGAATTGACAAACAAACAAAAAAATGTACATATTTTGAAGAATATGTGTATGTATGTTAGAGTCAACAATATGTGAAGTGAATGAACTGGTTACAATACATCCTGCGAAAAAATAAATAATGTTGTATCTTAATTGTGTCTTTTTCTGTCTTTTGGGAATTCTCTCTCCTTTTATCTGGGCCGTTCCATTATTTTCAAAGGATAGAGCCCATGTCACACATCATTGGTCAGTGTTGTTTTAAGCGTTCTGTCTTTTGGGAATTCTGTGTTTTGGGACGTCACCGTTCAAATATCATGTAATATGGAATTTATTTAAGGCATCGCATTTACGCGAAAACGAAACCGATCATTTTGCAACTTCGCTTCGGAAAAAGACAGTTGAATGTTCCATAAAATACTCATATATATATATATATATATATATATACTTTTATTCCTGCAGTGGAGAGTACATTGAAATGCGACGAGTTTAAGTTACGTTAGAGAGAGTGTTGTTACAGTTCATGCATTACAGATCGCGTAGAAGCCTTTGACAAGTGTCTTTGCATACAGTTCAGCCTCCTCGTCAGGGAGTGGCACAGGAGGACGACAGGACAGTATACTGCACACCAGGTCCACATCAGTCTTGTTGTGTAGTTCAACACTCAGATCGACAGGGCCCACATTGATGATGTCACACCAGAGATCTTCTCTTGCGTCGTCATTACATGGATCAGAAGGTCATAGCAGTCTTGTCCACATTTCTCACAGCGTCCATACACTCGGAAGGGGCGCCAGAGAGCACACATTTGCACCGTGAAGACACACTGCTGTTTTAGTGAAGGCTCTCTTTTAGCAATGATCCAGGCTGGGTGGGGTTCTATGGAGCCGTGTATTGACTTAAAGTGTCTGAGGTCAGGGTCTGATGACAGACGATGGAGCCAAGTGGACGTCTCATGTTGTAGGACCGAGTCTTTTACAATCTTCTTCCATGAGGACTGACTCATGAAGACACCAGAAGTGATGAATTGTTGTAGGAAGTGCGACAGGTTGTATCTGTTCAGTACTTGCATTATATCCGGAATAAATCCCATTCTTGATTTTACTTCACAGTTTCTGAAGGCAAAGAGGCGAGACATGAACAGTTTGTAAGGGAGGTGATGCTTTTGGGTGTTACACAGTGAGCCTAAGAAGAACAACTTCCGGGTGTTAATATAAGCTTCTGCCGAGTACCATCCTATCAGGGAGTTGCATACGTCAGATCTTGTCGTCTTAGGAAGTCCTTGGCACATCTTCAGGCAGAACCGCTGTGCTCGTTCGATTGTGATCAAGTCACCCTTTTTCATATCAGACCAAAGTTCGCACCCAAAGAGGGCTTTGGGTAAGCACACTGACTTGACAAGATTGGCGTTTGTTATTGGATTCAGACCACTTTTGTGTAGGCCTGTTTTTGTGAGCATCATTGCAGATGCCTTCATCTTCGACTTCGAGTTAGATGTTCGACTGTGACTGTTGAATTTGTAATCCAGAATAATGCCAACATGTTTTGTACTGTTGACATGAGGTAATTCTTTGTCGTAAAGTTTGATATTGCAGTTGGTGTTTTTTCCTGGATTGAAGATCATGACATTGCTTTTTGCAGGGGAGAATGTGAATTGCCATTTGGAGCTGTAGATCTCGCACTCTGTGACCATGGACTGGAGATAGGCTGTGATTGGACTTATCAGTGAGATGTCGTCTGCCTGCGTTGGGGCGGCGAGGTGGAGATCCAGGACGAATGCACCCTTTCTGAGTTGTGATAGCTTAGTCAAGAGTTGATTGACATAAACTAAGTACAGCTTCGCGGAAAGAACGCTGCCCTGTCTGACTCCTCGCTCAAGGCTGAACCAAGGTGAATATATATTGTTGGAGAAGACACAGCTCTCCATTCCAGAGTATGTGTTGCAGAATATGCGCCATAGTCCAGGGTGTCTATTCAGCTCATGGAGTTTCCACAGGAGCCCGTCATGCCAGACCGTGTCGAAGGCTTTACTACTGTCTAAAAACACAACTTTTGCTGAGTCATTTCACTCCTTGTAATGGTGGACTGTCTCTTGAAGGAGGAATGAGGCGTGAAGAGATGAGAGAACTTTCTGAAAGCCGCATTGTTGTGGATCAGGGAATTCTGTGCAGTCCTTGAATTGAGGAATCCGATTAGCTATCACAAGTTCAAAGAGTTTGGATATTACGGGTAGAAGAGTCACTCCTCTGTAGGAATCCGGGGATGTCCTTGATTTGTCTCCCCCTTTAAAGATTGGTATAATAATGCCTTTCTTCCACTGAGATGGAATAACCCCTGTGGTGAGTATTCTATTAAATAGCTCCGAGAGGTAAAAGTGTAGAGTAGCCCCACCATGCTTCAAGTGTTCGTAGAAGACTCCTTCAAAGCCACAGGCCTTGTTATTTTTTAGAGATTTGCATAGAGTGTTAATCTCAGTCTCTGACGTCAGAAGGTTCTCGACATTGATCAATCTATTTGACATGATGTGCTTTAGTTGAGTAACTCTAGCTTCTAGGTAGTTTTTGAAGTTTTCATCGGAGTGATTTGCAGTCTCTTTTTGGAATATAGTCTTCATGTGGTCTGCTATTGCTGTACAGATTTCAAGGGAGTCTGTCGTGTGCTTTCCTGACACGACAATTGCTGCGACCTGGGATTTTTTGTTTCTGTTGTTGAGGGTGGCCCAAAACGTTTTCTGGTCAATATCATACAGTTTGTCCAGATTGCTGAAGTGGTCGTTTTCATAAGTTGTGGCAGCTTCTTTCATGGCTGCTCGAAATTTATCCTTTGATTTCTTATAGTTTTTTAAACTAGTGAAGGACATTCCCCTGGGTTTACCATCCATGATCCATATTTGCCTGTTTGCTGTCATTAGATTGTGGTATTCGCCAACTTCTTCTTTCCAGTATGGTTTCAGATATCGCCTGAAGTGTTTCTTTGGCAAACAATCATATGCAGAGCTGGTGAGGGCTGTAACTATTGTACAGTTGAGGTGTTCAATATCCTCGCTGGTACACTCTAGAGCCGGGAGCTGCTTCCCCCAGAGAGAATGTGAAACAGCATATGTATAATCTTTGATGGAACCATTTTGGCACGCTTTATCCCATGCTGGTCTAGACATCATAGGTTGTGATGTTGTCTTAACTGGTAGGCCTAGCCGGAGGGAGCATAACACTGGGTGGTGGTCAGAGACATTTAAGGGATTGTCATCCTTTACTGCTGCAGAATCAATGAGAAACATCAGTTCAGTTGGTACAACAATGTGATCAATTGGTGTCTGGGGGCCTCCCACATATGCATAGAAGGTATTTATACTGGGCCGGTACAATAGCTCTGCATATTTACAGAGATAAGAGAGTTGGCAGACAGGAACTCCTCAGGTAGTTTAGATCTTTGATCCACAGCAATAACTTTTCTGGGACCTGAAATCTTAGCGTTGAAGTCGCCTAGAATTATCACGGGCCCCCTTTCTAGAAGGGCTGAATATGATTCTTGAAGATCGTCCAGAGACAATTTATAGAGGTCCACAGATCGATTCGAGGGGGGTAGATATATTGAGAGCAGATACAATGGATTTTGATTTGGGATTAAGAGTTCTAGAGCAGTTATTCTGTCGTTTACAATGTCTAGCTGCTGGGCGTATGACTTTATGTGTTTGTGACACAGGAAGGCAGTTCCCCCACTTCTCTGGGAACTGTGGTTCTGGGGTTCCTGGGCTGGAGTGGCAATGGAGAAGTAGTTTTCATTAAGAGAGTCCAGGATTGATAGGTTATATTCTCCAAGTTGGTGGTCGGACAAGGCACATATCTGAATGTTGTTTTCGGTTAGAGTGTTGTTTAGGTAACAGACACTTGACATTACTCCTCGACAGTTCCAGGACATAAGTGGGATGTTTGGCGTATACATTGTTAGGAATGTAGGTCCTGATGTCCATCATTTGTGTTAGTTACGAGCCGCCATCTTGGATTGAGTCAATTCGGTCTCTTGAGTTGGGGTCTTTCTCGGTAACTAGACCACCCCCATGTTTTCAAGATGTTTGTTTGCCGAGCCCCCTGTTCTTATACCCGCGACACTACGGTACCCAAATATGCATGGTTGCAGAATTGTCTTATTTCAATATGGCTGGCCTACAAAGAGCAGAGTATGTCCCATCACAGAAAGGTGCACCCCAGTTACTTCTAGATGGACATCTGTATGTGAAGAACAAGGTTAAAGAAGATACAATCTATTGGAGATGTGTAGATAAGTCCTGTCGAGGAAAGTGTACCACTGTTAGGGATTATATCCGGAATACTACTGAGCACAACCACACGCCTAAGGATGAACGGGAGATCAAGTTCATTGGAACACTGAGGAAGAGGGCCAGAGAAGAGACGACGCCCATGCAGCAACTCTACAACAACGTCATCAACGATGAAGATGACGACGTCACCCCTCACCTACCGTCCTTCCCCAGCATGAAGAGCGCCATGTACCGACATCGCCGACAGAACAGACGGAGAAGAAGACAAGATCATTGTTGCCCTGGAGATGAATGACTACATCGTTGCAACCTGGGTAGATGACGATGCCAGATTTCCGCCAAGACTATGGAATCACCATGCTACAGAAGGACCCAGAACCAACAACAACCTGGAGGGGTTTCATTCCCGCATCATCAAGACAATCCAGCACAATCACCCAAACTGACAACAAACAAACAAACAAATGTACATAGTTTGAAGAATATGTGTATATGATGAAATGAACTGGCAATGAACTAGAAATGAATTGACAAACAAACAAACAAATGTACATATTTTGAAGAATATGTGTATGTATGTTAGAGTCAACAATATGTGAAGTGAATGAACTGGTTACAACACATCCTGCGAAAAAATAAATAATGTTGTATCTTAATTGTGTCTTTTTCTGTCTTTTGGGAATTCTCTCTCCTTTTATCTGGGCCGTTCCATTATTTTCAAAGGATAGAGCCCATGTCACACATCATTGGTCAGTGTTGTTTTAAGCGTTCTGTCTTTTGGGAATTCTGTGTTTTGGGACGTTACCGTTCAAATATCATGTACTATGAAATTTATTTAAGGCATCGCATTTACGCGAAAACGAAACCGATCATTTTGCAACTTCGCTTCGGAAAAAGACAGTTGAATTAAGAAATAGAAGACGAGTTGGCCTGCTTTATCGTTGAATAAAACATATCAGGGAGCATAAAACACGAAGGGCGCAGCCCTGAGTGTTTTATGCTCTCTGCTATGTTTTATTCTACGATAAAGCACAACAACGAGTCTTCTATTTCTTATATGAGATGCCCTTAAATAGTTACTCGCTTTTCTATTTAAATTCTGGAGATATTATGCTGTTTGTATAAACTATATTTTGAAAATAGTAATGCCTCCCGTCGTAGAACACATTCTCTACCATTGAACAATCAAAGTGACGTAAAATGTGACGTCATTTGCTAGGCGACGCTCTAATTCTCGTCTAAAATCACGAGCATGTTTTATTGTCTCATAAAGCACGCTGTCGGTCCTATTGACCGCCTGTGTTTTATTGCCGTAGGTATCTTATATTGTTCCATAAAATACTCATAGTATAAAAGTTAACCGTAAACAAATCAGCTCTTTGTAGTGACCAGGGGTCAAACATCCTAAAACTACAGTTTATGTATTTCTTTCTATAAAATATCCAGTAAATGATCGAATGCTTAAAAAATCGATCATGAATTTCCTCTATTTCAATGTAGTTGTCTTTATCATTTAATCTTTCATTTAAAATTAGAGAAAATTTTAATTTTCAAATTTGGATCCCTTTATTCTATTTCATCATGCCAAATTTTTAAACATCTTCACCACTGATGTGCCGATCACATGGTGAGTTCGAGAATAATTATTTTACACAAGCATATTGGGTGATTATTTTGCATTGTAATTGATGACAATTAAATTGTAATTGATGTCATTGTAATTAATGCATTGTAATTGATGACATATTCATTGATGCCATTGTAATTAATGTCAATGCAAATGATACCATTGTAATTGATGCCATTGTAATTGATGCCACTGTAATTGATACCATTGTAATTGATGTCATAGTAATTGATACCATTGTAATTTATGCCATTGTAATTAATGCCAGTGTAATTGATGTCACTGTAATTGCCATTGTAATTGATGTCACTATAATTGATACTATTGCAATAGATGTCACTGTAATTGATGTCATTGCAATTGATGTCACTGTAATTTGTACCATTGCAATTGATGTCATTGTAATTGATGTCATTGCAATTGATGTCACTGTAATTTATACCATTGTAATGTATGTCACTGTAATTGATTCCATTGTAATTGATGTCAATGTAGTTGATACCATTGTAATTGATGTCATTGTAATTGGTGAAATTGCACTTGATGTCATTTTAATTGATACCATTGCAATAGATGTCACTGTAATTGATGTCATTGCAATTGATGTCACTGTAATTTGTACCACTGCAATTGATGCCATTGTAATTGATGTCACTGTAATTTGTACCACTGCAATTGATGTCATTGTAATTGGTGTCATTGTAATTGATGTCATTGCAGTTGATGTCACTGTAATTTGTACCATTGTTATTGATGTCATTGCAATTGATGTAACTGTAATTTATACCATTGTAATTGATGTCACTGTAATTGCCATTGTAATTGATGTCACTATAATTGATACCATTGTAATTGATGTCATTGTAATTGATGTCATTGTAATTGATGAAATTGCACTTGATGTCACTATAATTGATACTATTGCAATAGATGTCACTGTAATTGATGTCATTGCAATTGATGTCACTGTAATTTGTACCATTGCAATTGATGTCATTGTAATTGATGTCATTGTAATTGATGTCATTGCAGTTGATGTCACTATAATTGATACTATTGCAATAGATGTCACTGAAATTGATGTCATTGCAATTGATGTCACTGTAATTTGTACCATTGCAATTGATGTCATTGTAATTGATGTCATTGCAATTGATGTCACTGTAATTTATACCATTGTAATTTATGTCACTGTAATTGATTCCATTGTAATTGATGTCAATGTAGTTGATACCATTGTAATTGATATCATTGTAATTGGTGAAATTGTAATTGATATCATTGTAATTGGTGAAATTGCACCTGATGTCACTATAATTGATACCATTGCAATAGATGTCACTGTAATTGATGTCATTGCAATTGATGTCACTGTAATTTGTACCACTGCAATTGATGTCATTGTAATTGGTGTCATTGTAATTGATGTCATTGCAGTTGATGTCACTGTAATTTGTACCATTGTTATTGATGTCATTGCAATTGATGTAACTGTTATTTATACCATTGTAATTGATGTCACTGTAATTGATTCCATTGTAATTGATGTCACTATAATTGATACCATTGCAATAGATGTCACTGTAATTGATGTCATTGCAATTGATGTCACTGTAATTTCGTACCATTGCAATTGATGTCATTGTAATTGGTGTCATTGTAATTGATGTCATTGCAGTTGATGTCACTGTAATTTGTACCATTGTTATTGATGTCACTGTAATTGATGACATTGTAATTGATACCATTGTAATTGAAGACATAATAATTGATGTCACAATGAAGCCAATTACATGATATTTGCACTAAGATACACACGTAGGTGAAAACATTTTCGGGATGCAGCTGTATATATTAACTTTCAGAAAAATAATATCTTAAAACATATTTCTTCATTATTCACAAAAAGCATGTTACAAAGGCGTTAAAACGAATAAAAGATCAATGGTTTAAAGATATCTTATTGACGGAAAGGTCAAACAGGCTAGGCACAAGTGAAATATTTACTTGGCCTCCCCCTTCATTATTTACAATTATTATTGTCTAAATGCTATATAGATCATACATTATACAGTTGAGTGAAAATATCAAGACCTTAAAATCTACTGCAGAATTTGAGACATGTATAACAACAACTTATAAAAGACTCCTTAATTCAACGACAGTGATAATATAGTATTAAGTACCCTACGTGCAAAATTACGAAATAGATGTAGCAGTTTAAATGATGACCTTTTTATGTGTAATTCATCAGATAAAATATCGTGTTTATCAGTGTATCCTTGTGAATTGTATTATTATTGTTATTTTACTGAATGTTTGGTGATATCCTCGTGAAACAATCTTTTTGACCTCAGGAGTTTGATCAACAAAATAAACATTTTTGAAAGGAAATGTCATATCTTACCACGGACAAAATATTTTAGTTTTTTAAACATTTACAAGATAAAACAAATAGATTTTGATTAATATATATGTTCAGCCTTTTCTTATATTCAGCCATTTTACATGTTGTTATGTTTAAGTACATTAGTATTTTCTGATTATGAAACTTTAGGATATTATTATAGTATACTTCAGACACATGTCGTTATGTAAATGCTTACCTTTTGCTTGAAATAATTGCCATCATCACTCGTTTTATTACTAAAAACGATCCACCATGAGTAAATAATGTAATATACATATAAAGTACAGCAAGATAACTGCATATATGAAATAATTCAATCAAATTGGTTACAAACAATCCTAATAAACTTAGATAATTGTTTGAGGGTAGAAATCTTACTTGAAAAAAGTGGGCGAAATTTTAACAAACTTGGCCAGGAACAATAAGATTCTTTTAACAATAACTTACGTAAATCCATAAAAATGTTACATGCCAAGGTTGTTTTTCCTGTACCAAATGTATACATTTCTATTGAAGTGTTGTTGTGTAAATACTATGATCGTTTGTTTTGCACAGTATCACACTACACTTTACTGTAAATATGTATTTATTCATATTTGTTATATCTTTATAGATGAAGTACATTAGTATTTTATCGTGTTTTATACGAGGTTTTCCGTATTTTCAGTACAGTTTTGCAATGCAATAAACTATTAATTTTTTTTATACTTTATGTCCCCTATGGGCCACCGTAGTATCATACTGCACTTTACTTTTCTTGCACAAACCATGACGTAAATATGTATTTATTCATATTTGTTATATTGTTATAGATGAAGCCGTTGTAACAGACTATTAAATTGGACTTCTTATGTAGATTATATAATTATAAGCAGTATCATGTGAGGAGGGAATACATTGATTTAACCAATATTTATTCATGAAAATAGAATGCATTGGTAAAGAGGCATATAACACCTATGTAAATACCCCTCCAATACAAAAGAATATATAACGCAATATTCATTTATCAATACTGAGAAACATACAGCATTTGATAACATATTTCGTAACAGTATGGTACTAATTACATCAACAAATTAGCAAGGAAATTAATTAAGAGAAACGTTTAGATTGGGTAAAATAATATTGCAATGAAGTGACAATATGTTGGTTAATTTCATCAGAAAATGACTTTTTCCATATCAGATTGATTGTAAAAGAAGAAGAAACATCTTGATAGGACTCCAATTAAATGTGGACATATAAAAAGATAATGAATGGCAATAATGAGGGAATAAATCAGTAAAATAATTGGTACTTTAAAGGGGCAGTAGCACGTTTTTTGTTTCTGTTGTTGAGGGTGGCCCAAAACGTTTTCTGGTCAATATCATACAGTTTGTCCAGATTGCTGAAGTGGTCGTTTTCATAAGTTGTGGCAGCTTCTTTCATGGCTGCTCGAAATTTATCCTTTGATTTCTTATAGTTTTTTAAACTAGTGAAGGACATTCCCCTGGTTTTACCATCCATGATCCATATTTGCCTGTTTGCTGTCATTAGATTGTGGTATTCGCCAACTTCTTCTTTCCAGTATGGTTTCAGATATCGCCTGAAGTGTTTCTTTGGCAAACAATCATATGCAGAGCTGGTGAGGGCTGTAACTATTGTACAGTTGAGGTGTTCAATATCCTCGCTGGTACACTCTAGAGCCGGGAGCTGCTTCCCCCAGAGAGAATGTGAAACAGCATATGTATAATCTTTGATGGAACCATTTTGGCACGCTTTATCCCATGCTGGTCTAGACATCATAGGTTGTGATGTTGTCTTAACTGGTAGGCCTAGCCGGAGGGAGCATAACACTGGGTGGTGGTCAGAGACATTTAAGGGATTGTCATCCTTTACTGCTGCAGAATCAATGAGAAACATCAGTTCAGTTGGTACAACAATGTGATCAATTGGTGTCTGGGGGCCTCCCACATATGCATAGAAGGTATTTATACTGGGCCGGTACAATAGCTCTGCATATTTACAGAGATAAGAGAGTTGGCAGACAGGAACTCCTCAGGTAGTTTAGATCTTTGACCCACAGCAATAACTTTTCTGGGACCTGAAATCTTAGCGTTGAAGTCGCCTAGAATTATCACGGGCCCCCATTCTAGAAGGGCTGAATATGATTCTTGAAGATCGTCCAGAGACAATTTATAGAGGTCCACAGATCGATTCGAGGGGGGTAGATATATTGAGAGCAGATACAATGGATTTTGATTTGGGATTAAGAGTTCTAGAGCAGTTATTCTGTCGTTTACAATGTCTAGCTGCTGGGCGTATGACTTTATGTGTTTGTGACACAGGAAGGCAGTTCCCCCACTTCTCTGGGAACTGTGGTTCTGGGGTTCCTGGGCTGGAGTGGCAATGGAGAAGTAGTTTTCATTAAGAGAGTCCAGGATTGATAGGTTATATTCTCCAAGTTGGTGGTCGGACAAGGCACATATCTGAATGTTGTTTTCGGTTAGAGTGTTGTTTAGGTAACAGACACTTGACATTACTCCTCGACAGTTCCAGGACATAAGTGGGATGTTTGGCGTATACATTGTTAGGAATGTAGGTCCTGATGTCCATCATTTGTGTTAGTTACGAGCCGCCATCTTGGATTGAGTCAATTCGGTCTCTTGAGTTGGGGTCTTTCTCGGTAACTAGACCACCCCCATGTTTTCAAGATGTTTGTTTGCCGAGCCCCCTGTTCTTATACCCGCGACACTACGGTACCCAAATATGCATGGTTGCAGAATTGTCTTATTTCAATATGGCTGGCCTACAAAGAGCAGAGTATGTCCCATCACAGAAAGGTGCACCCCAGTTACTTCTAGATGGACATCTGTATGTGAAGAACAAGGTTAAAGAAGATACAATCTATTGGAGATGTGTAGATAAGTCCTGTCGAGGAAAGTGTACCACTGTTAGGGATTATATCCGGAATACTACTGAGCACAACCACACGCCTAAGGATGAACGGGAGATCAAGTTCATTGGAACACTGAGGAAGAGGGCCAGAGAAGAGACGACGCCCATGCAGCAACTCTACAACAACGTCATCAACGATGAAGATGACGACGTCACCCCTCACCTACCGTCCTTCCCCAGCATGAAGAGCGCCATGTACCGACATCGCCGACAGAACAGACGGAGAAGAAGACAAGATCATTGTTGCCCTGGAGATGAATGACTACATCGTTGCAACCTGGGTAGATGACGATGCCAGATTTCCGCCAAGACTATGGAATCACCATGCTACAGAAGGACCCAGAACCAACAACAACCTGGAGGGGTTTCATTCCCGCATCATCAAGACAATCCAGCACAATCACCCAAACTGACAACAAACAAACAAACAAATGTACATAGTTTGAAGAATATGTGTATATGATGAAATGAACTGGCAATGAACTAGAAATGAATTGACAAACAAACAAACAAATGTACATATTTTGAAGAATATGTGTATGTATGTTAGAGTCAACAATATGTGAAGTGAATGAACTGGTTACAACACATCCTGCGAAAAAATAAATAATGTTGTATCTTAATTGTGTCTTTTTCTGTCTTTTGGGAATTCTCTCTCCTTTTATCTGGGCCGTTCCATTATTTTCAAAGGATAGAGCCCATGTCACACATCATTGGTCAGTGTTGTTTTAAGCGTTCTGTCTTTTGGGAATTCTGTGTTTTGGGACGTTACCGTTCAAATATCATGTACTATGAAATTTATTTAAGGCATCGCATTTACGCGAAAACGAAACCGATCATTTTGCAACTTCGCTTCGGAAAAAGACAGTTGAATGTTCCATAAAATACTCATAGTATAAAAGTTAACCGTAAACAAATCAGCTCTTTGTAGTGACCAGGGGTCAAACATCCTAAAACTACAGTTTATGTATTTCTTTCTATAAAATATCCAGTAAATGATCGAATGCTTAAAAAATCGATCATGAATTTCCTCTATTTCAATGTAGTTGTCTTTATCATTTAATCTTTCATTTAAAATTAGAGAAAATTTTAATTTTCAAATTTGGATCCCTTTATTCTATTTCATCATGCCAAATTTTTAAACATCTTCACCACTGATGTGCCGATCACATGGTGAGTTCGAGAATAATTATTTTACACAAGCATATTGGGTGATTATTTTGCATTGTAATTGATGACAATTAAATTGTAATTGATGTCATTGTAATTAATGCATTGTAATTGATGACATATTCATTGATGCCATTGTAATTAATGTCAATGCAAATGATACCATTGTAATTGATGCCATTGTAATTGATGCCACTGTAATTGATACCATTGTAATTGATGTCATAGTAATTGATACCATTGTAATTTATGCCATTGTAATTAATGCCAGTGTAATTGATGTCACTGTAATTGCCATTGTAATTGATGTCACTATAATTGATACCATTGTAATTGATGTCATTGTAATTGATGTCATTGTAATTGATGAAATTGCACTTGATGTCACTATAATTGATGTCATTGCAATTGATGTCACTGTAATTGATGTCATTGCAATTGATGTCACTGTAATTTGTACCATTGCAATTGATGTCATTGTAATTGATGTCATTGCAATTGATGTCACTGTAATTTATACCATTGTAATTTATGTCACTGTAATTGATTCCATTGTAATTGATGTCAATGTAGTTGATACCATTGTAATTGATGTCATTGTAATTGGTGAAATTGCACTTGATGTCATTTTAATTGATACCATTGCAATAGATGTCACTGTAATTGATGTCATTGCAATTGATGTCACTGTAATTTGTACCACTGCAATTGATGTCATTGTAATTGGTGTCATTGTAATTGATGTCATTGCAGTTGATGTCACTGTAATTTGTACCATTGTTATTGATGTCATTGCAATTGATGTAACTGTAATTTATACCATTGTAATTGATGTCACTGTAATTGCCATTGTAATTGATGTCACTATAATTGATACCATTGTAATTGATGTCATTGTAATTGGTGTCATTGTAATTGATGAAATTGCACTTGATGTCACTATAATTGATACCATTGTAATAGATGTCACTGAAATTGATGTCATTGCAATTGATGTCACTGTAATTTGTACCATTGCAATTGATGTCATTGTAATTGATGTCTTTGCAATTGATGTCACTGTAATTTATACCATTGTAATTTATGTCACTGTAATTGATTCCATTGTAATTGATGTCAATGTAGTTGATACCATTGTAATTGATATCATTGTAATTGGTGAAATTGTAATTGATATCATTGTAATTGGTGAAATTGCACCTGATGTCACTATAATTGATACCATTGCAATAGATGTCACTGTAATTGATGTCATTGCAATTGATGTCACTGTAATTTGTACCACTGCAATTGATGTCATTGTAATTGGTGTCATTGTAATTGATGTCATTGCAGTTGATGTCACTGTAATTTGTACCATTGTTATTGATGTCATTGCAATTGATGTAACTGTAATTTATACCATTGTAATTGATGTCACTGTAATTGATTCCATTGTAATTGATGTCACTATAATTGATACCATTGCAATAGATGTCACTGTAATTGATGTCATTGCAATTGATGTCACTGTAATTTCGTACCATTGCAATTGATGTCATTGTAATTGGTGTCATTGTAATTGATGTCATTGCAGTTGATGTCACTGTAATTTGTACCATTGTTATTGATGTCACTGTAATTGATGACATTGTAATTGATACCATTGTAATTGAAGACATAATAATTGATGTCACAATGAAGCCAATTACATGATATTTGCACTAAGATACACACGTAGGTGAAAACATTTTCGGGATGCAGCTGTATATATTAACTTTCAGAAAAATAATATCTTAAAACATATTTCTTCATTATTCACAAAAAGCATGTTACAAAGGCGTTAAAACGAATAAAAGATCAATGGTTTAAAGATATCTTATTGACGGAAAGGTCAAACAGGCTAGGCACAAGTGAAATATTTACTTGGCCTTCCCCTTCATTATTTACAATTATTATTGTCTAAATGCTATATAGATCATACATTATACAGTTGAGTGAAAATATCAAGACCTTAAAATCTACTGCAGAATTTGAGACATGTATAACAACAACTTATAAAAAGACTCCTTAATTCAACGACAGTGATAATATAGTATTAAGTACCCTACGTGCAAAATTACGAAATAGATGTAGCAGTTTAAATGATGACCTTTTTATGTGTAATTCATCAGATAAAATATCGTGTTTATCAGTGTATCCTTGTGAATTGTATTATTATTGTTATTTTACTGAATGTTTGGTGATATCCTCGTGAAACACTCTTTTTGACCTCAGGAGTTTGATCAACAAAATAAACATTTTTGAAAGGAAATGTCATATCTTACCACGGACAAAATATTTTAGTTTTTTAAACATTTACAAGATAAAACAAATAGATTTTGATTAATATATATGTTCAGCCTTTTCTTATATTCAGCCATTTTACATGTTGTTATGTTTAAGTACATTAGTATTTTCTGATTATGAAACTTTAGGATATTATTATAGTATACTTCAGACACATGTCGTTATGTAAATGCTTACCTTTTGCTTGAAATAATTGCCATCATCACTCGTTTTATTACTAAAAACGATCCACCATGAGTAAATAATGTAATATACATATAAAGTACAGCAAGATAACTGCATATATGAAATAATTCAATCAAATTGGTTACAAACAATCCTAATAAACTTAGATAATTGTTTGAGGGTAGAAATCTTACTTGAAAAAAGTGGGCGAAATTTTAACAAACTTGGCCAGGAACAATAAGATTCTTTTAACAATAACTTACGTAAATCCATAAAAATGTTACATGCCAAGGTTGTTTTTCCTGTACCAAATGTATACATTTCCATTGAAGTGTTGTTGTGTAAATACTATGATCGTTTGTTTTGCACAGTATCACACTGCACTTTACTGTAAATATGTATTTATTCATATTTGTTATATCTTTATAGATGAAGTACATTAGTATTTTATCGTGTTTTATACGAGGTTTTCCGTATTTTCAGTACAGTTTTGCAATGCAATAAACTATTAATTTTTTTTATACTTTATGTCCCCTATGGGCCACCGTAGTATCATACTGCACTTTACTTTTCTTGCACAAACCATGACGTAAATATGTATTTATTCATATTTGTTATATTGTTATAGATGAAGCCGTTGTAACAGACTATTAAATTGGACTTCTTATGTAGATTATATAATTATAAGCAGTATCATGTGAGGAGGGAATACATTGATTTAACCAATATTTATTCATGAAAATAGAATGCATTGGTAAAGAGGCATATAACACCTATGTAAATACCCCTCCAATACAAAAGAATATATAACGCAATATTCATTTATCAATACTGAGAAACATACAGCATTTGATAACATATTTCGTAACAGTATGGTACTAATTACATCAACAAATTAGCAAGGAAATTAATTAAGAGAAACGTTTAGATTGGGTAAAATAATATTGCAATGAAGTGACAATATGTTGGTTAATTTCATCAGAAAATGACTTTTTCCATATCAGATTGATTGTAAAAGAAGAAGAAACATCTTGATAGGACTCCAATTAAATGTGGACATATAAAAAGATAATGAATGGCAATAATGAGGGAATAAATCAGTAAAATAATTGGTACTTTAAAGGGGCAGTAGCACGTTTTTTCGCTGAAATAAGTTGATGAAATGTATTTGAAAAATAATGTCACTAATAGCAAACCACCCTTCTCTCTTCGGAAAATCAAGTTAAGTCATGAGAATAATTTTTGTCATTCAAAATAATAAATTGTGTTCACAATAAAAATGGCCGACATGCAAATTTTGCTTTTTACGCAACATCGTTATTACCACTACTGATAATTGGTTTGTGTAATAAGATGTTTTATCCTCTGAAGTAAATATGAATGACATTAACTATCATTATAAAGGAGAAAACATTATTTGCAAAACACATGCTATTGCCCCTTTAATTACAGAAAGGGTGATCATAAATATAACAATGCTACAACGTGTTTGATGTTTCTTGTTATATCAAATAAAATATCATAGTAGAAAGAACTTGTTTTATAGTTTCTTGTTATATCAAATACAATATCATAGTAGAAATAACTTGTTTTATAGTTTCTTCATACTAAATTTAACATCATTAATATTGTTCTAAAAAGTTCCGCCATGTGTTTCTTTACATCAAATAAAATACCACGGTGGAAAGAGCTATTTAATGTGTCTAGTTCTACCAAAATGGACGATTGTAGAAAGTAGAAACACGCAACGAGACTCTTGTGCGTTCCCGGGCCTTGCTCTCCTTAGTTTAACATACCAGAAATTGTCTCAACCCATAAATTTAGCTAAGACTTGGTGATTTTTTATTTCATTCAAACATGCACATAACGAAATGGAGGCGTGTACAGCGCTATTGAAGTGAGATTGAATATTGTGTTGAAGTCACTCATGTCAAACGTTATCAGTGGGTATATTTATCGAGGAGTACTGGCTGTTGCTTGAACGTTTCCATTTAAATTTCAATAGTTCACTAACAATATGAAGATTTTATTTAAGAAAACCTGACAATGTTACGCGACTGAAGCGCGCCATGCAGTTAGTCATAATCTATAATAGTAAAGACAGATTTGACAATGTAGTGTTTAATAGGTCATATCGTACACGTTATATATTGTTTGAAGCGTAATATATAGCGGGTTCTGTACAGTGATCAGGCCGTTACCTGATTATCATTGTTATTGATTTGGCATTTGGGAATGAATGTGAAAGTTGAGAGAGTTTAAACTGAAGTCTTCACATACGGTATTTTAGCAAGTATCACAGCAAAATAATGTTTATGAAAAATATTTATGTTAATTTAATAAATGATATACACTAATGTGAGGTTTGATAACACTGATCATGAGTGGTGACTCACCTCGTTGACTCGGTCGTACATATCGGTTCTTGCCGAAAGTAAAAATCGATCAGTCCTCGTCACTTTTACTTCATGATCATTTAATTCACCCAAGGACGTATATCACATCTAATTCCTTGATTCACCCGAATCTTCACTGCTATATTTTTGTCCAGTCTGTAGGTAGGATCTACAGGAGGCAGACAGTTAGGCCCTCTGTAGGTAGGATCTACTCCATGCAGGTAGCCTGCACATGGTAACACTATATCACGGATGTTGTAATGACCTGAGCCTCAATCCCATCAATCTCTCATCAAGCATAACCATCGTCAACAAAAGCCATGCAGGTTCAAAGAGCGCTCACTTTTCCTGGAAAGTGAGTTTGTCCTCGTCGGTCCCAGGCAGGTGTTATATTTCCTCACGGATCTATTGTGCGGCGATGTGGGGAAAGTATAGTGGATATTATTTACATTGTACGATGCTGATTATATCGAGGCCCGGCAACAACAAGGAAAACATGTAAACCTATCGCATGATTATAATTTTATTTGAAAAATAGATGTTTTACTTAGTAATTTACTTTCACTGGTACTCCATAGTGTGTATAACGTCACCAGTTACTGGTGCAGAGAGCGTTTTATCTGGAGCACGTCAGGGTAGGGTGGTGCACAGTGTACGGGTGACATATTCGTATTAAATCAATAGCACCCCTTCCTCGGGAACTCGGTATTGACCTAGGCAATAAAACAACTCAATCCGGGGAGGGTATCGTACTTAAAATCCGGTATAACTTGGCGCCAAGATTGTAGCCTGTGTCAAGCTTGATTTGAGAAAGTGATTTATTAAAGTGATTCTTTTTTCAAATCAAAAGTAAATCAAATTAAGTCTCATTATATGATATGGTTTATGACTTTTCATGCCAAAGGTCATGGGTTAAATTAAATTGTGAACAGGGTCTCACACTTTGTTTGTGGGCGCGAGTCGAGCGCAACATTTCAAAATCGTACAAGTATCTCCCGATGATGTACTGCTACGAGTTCTCTATCTATCGTAGAACGCAGTCAAATGCTTGATTCATTACCTGCGATTTGAGAAAATACTTTTGCTGGGAGAGGGTTAGTATTTGACAATCTTCTGTTTTCAAGAACTGTCATTGCTGGATTTATAAATAGGTTTACATTTTTTTTACCATCAACAAACTAACATTGATATATTTGGGATCATACTATTGGAATCCCTCAGAGTCAGGCACTATTTAAACTGCCTGCTTCCACTCACTGTACCAACAACTTACCTATTTGGCCACCGTGATTGTGGGTTCTAATCCCGCAAGGGTCCATTACTGATAGTGTGATCCAAAATACAACAATGTTTCACCTCACTATCTAAATGTACCGTATTTCCTCTAATTGGGACCCGGTCCCTTATTAACATGTAAAGGCTCTTACCCCCGGCGCTTATTTGAGGCCCGGCCTTTATTTCATTATTAGGTTTGACCAATGCACGTGATAATATCTGATAACTGACGAAAATGTCTTAGAATAACACAAACTCCTCGCCATTTGACGTACACCTAATTTAGAATGATAGTTTAACCCTCTTAGTACCTGGGAACATATATGGGGAATATTTCTAGTAAATTAAGAATGCGATATATATACCTTTTGAAACTTTATCTTGCACTTCATTGATTTAATATCAGCAAATGTAATCTATATGTAACCTCATCCATTTCTGATATAAATGTCAACACTTACATTTAATTTTTGAATATGTGTTATATGTATAATGCGTAAAATCTCCGTATTGTTCTAAATACAAATACGTCATTTTTATTTTTATACTTTATATCAAAAGGTAAATATTTACAGACATCATCCTGTTATAAGTTGCCATGTCTCTAAAGCCCTGTTTATACGGCGAGCGTTTGCATATGAGTAAACCATTACACATATGCAAATTTGCTCATATGAGCAAAATTCGCCGTATGGACGCATTTGCACATATGTATATTTTATTACCGTCAGCAAATTTTTCACTACCGTAAGCAAATTTGCACCTAGTCAGGGGCAGGTGCAAATGTTTACTACCGTGAGTAAATATGTTTTTTTTCACTATTCTAGTAAAAGTTAGTCGTATACAGGCATGGTGACTTTAGACAGGTTGGGAAAATATATTAGAGACCTTTAGAAAATCTTAATATTGTTTTTTTCAAATTCTCTATACAGGATAATCTCCTTCTTGCACGCGGTGACCTTCGAAATCCATCTGACTTTATCCGATTTTCGTTATAATTAGGGCGATATAGTCAAACCAATCTTGACAGATATACATTTATGTCATTTATTTAGTTTACATCTAATACATATTAATTGGCATGTTTAGGGAATTGTCTATTCATATATTAGAAGTTCGCCGTATAAACAGGGCTATATGTCAGAGTCCATAAATTTACATTTCACAATGCCATAAAAAAAAACCCAGTTATTTAAATATTGGTTCCAACTTCCAAATCAGTTTCATCATCTCCACCATGTAAGTATAGCCACGTGGAGGTACAAACATCAGTTCTGACCTCAAGGTAAATAAAGGTGTGTCACAAGAACCGCCGTCACAAGCCCGCGATATGTATAATGTAGGTCACAAAAACAACCCACTTGATATAAACTAAGCGTTTAGTAACGTTACAGAAACGCAAATACGTCTAAATATATATTTAGGGGACAATGGAATTCCAGACTTACACTTTGTCACAAACAATCGTGGAAAGTTTTTAGAATTACTTCACTTGTCCATTAATGGATAATTTCCATTTGTTATAAGGGTTTCAAGACTATTGCCTGCGGCCTATTACTATTGTCTCCATTCTTCATTCTTCATTCTTCGCCGATGACATGTGGATTTTTTATGATACCGTAATACGAATGCAGCGGAAGATTGATTTTTTAAAGGAGTTATGTGTCAAATAGGGACTTGAAGTTAACTTCGCAAAAACAGAGATGTTAGTTTTCAGAAATTGTGGTATCATTAAAGGAACATAAAAATGGAAATCATTTTAAATAAACAACTTTTTATTCGTTTGTTGATTGTGGTTGTCAACATACTGACAGCTGACAATTTGTATCACATTATTGTGGTGTCGCATATTTTCATGGTATTTGCTTGGGTCAAATTACGACAACACAACACATGCCGTATAATGCAAGCTACCTTTTACTGTTTTCCAAACACAGATGCATAATGTACAACTACATATAAACTAAAATTGTTGCATGTTACCAATAATTAAATCCAAAGTTAAGCCCATGGTCTAAAAACGAAAAACAACCCCATGGTCTTTAATAAACACAGGGGCTTGTATTGTCGAAACTAGCGATTAAAACGAATATGAAGTCGACGATCCAGCCCCATATACTATAAAAAAAAAAGTAAATTACTTTTTTATAGTATATGGGGCTTAATCGTCGACTTCATATTCATTTTAATCGCTAGTTTCGACAATACAATCCCCTGTTGCTCGCTTCACCGCAGTGCATAGCAACATGGCGTTGCGGGCTTTCGTCCTGCCATAATACTAGCAGACGCGATATAAGTGAAATAATCTTGAAAGCGGCGTTAAACCCCAACTCACTCACTATGTTGTATATGATATATTAAATGTGTATTAAATATTCAGACATTGAAATTTAAGCAATAAGCTTCCTTTCTGATTGGACTCAACAAGGTCACGGGATTGGTAAACATTCTCCTGAGCGCGAATGTGACGGTTATGAATTATAACATTCATAATTTGAGGGTTATACAGAATAACCGCCGTAACTGCTAATGATCTTTTACATGTCGATATAATAAACCAGAAGGATTTTTTTGGTTTATATATGGGTAGATTGTTTACATATTACATTGTATAAGTGAATAATCGAACGTCTGTTGAGTGATGTCCGCTTCATCTTTACTATTTGCTTTTTTTAAAAATTGAATTACAATTGCGACATGCTACCATATTATTGGGTTAAAATAATACATGGGAAAAACTTTGAATTCACAATTTCCATAATCTGCACCTTTATTTCTAATGTGACTCTTAAGGTCTTGGAATTGGTCATTGATTCCGACTTTTTACAAGTAGGGCACATTATTTTTAATTCTCACGTAGTTGATATTTTTACAACGGCAATTGAAATTTTGTCACATGTATTTCTCTGTACATTTGGAAACCGTAAATCTGTCTGCTGTGTTTTGATTATCTGTGTCAGGGTGTGCTTACAATACGTCAGTAATGTTTTTAAACTTTCGTTGATCTAGCTTCATTGTCTTGTCTTGACATTGGCATTTTTTGTGGATAGGTGACAATAGTTCTATATTGTTCTTGTGTGTGTACGAAATCGATTATACTTTTTCTCTCGTTAATATTTTCCTTAGGATGCTGTAACTCTTTAAGATCATGTTTGAGCTTTACTTGTTACATCATTTAATGAGAAACTATGAAAAGTTACATTGTACGAGGGACACTTTTCATTTCTCCATTCTGAGGATCCTAAGGTTTTCGTCAATTTCATTAGCACAGAAACTACATAAATAAACGTGACCACATTTTCAACAGTATAAAACAATATCGCTGGCGAGGAAAGTCGATTTGAGTGTTTTATAGGGACATGATTTATAAACCAGCAAACTCATACATCTGTTCAAATACACTTAGGGTGTTCGCTTTTCAAGATGGCTTTTGGCCAGAATGTTTGTAATTTAACTAAAAAATTCATAAAATGTAGAAATTTGGTTTATAACATTTATCAACTACATAAATAACCTTCTTGAACTGATATTTGTTGACACGTCTTTACTGTAGGACCTCATAAAACAGTCAAAAAGGCCATTTTGCACTCTCCTATTTCCTCTAGTTACGGAAATTTGAAAACGTGTATTTCTCAGAAATATGAACAGATATTGTTATGAAATTCAAATTGAGTTTAGTTGGCTTCTGAAGACATGATGTATCTCTATTTCAGTCGTGTTTATCACTCGTGGATTGAATTATCGTGTATTTTGTATGGTAACGTTTCTTTTGCGGTTGAGTGTAAAACGTGATGCTGTGGGAACATTACGCTAATTTGACTGAATTAATCATTTTGACATGAGAAAAGAAGATAAGGTGAAAGATTTCTTCAAAGAAAAATTATAAATATTGACGTTTTAAGAAATTAGGACTGAAGATGTAATGGTACTTATTTCTTAGCAAACAGAACTATTGCCCTGTGAATACACTACGTGATAAACTTTAGGTTTCATTGATGAAATTAAGAGGAAAATCAATAGCATATTCATCCTTCAAGAAAAAAGAAATGAACAAAAAAGAAGACTCTCTGAACAAAGACATAGAAAACCTTGAGACTAATTATAGCGAAGATACTAGTGAAGAACTAGAAAACAAAAAAAAGGAATTACAGAAACTAAGGCAAACAAAACTAGATGGTATGCTAGTAAGATCAAAAGCTAAATGGATTGATGAAGGTGAATGTATTAGTAAATATTTTTGTAACCTTGAGACTAGAAATTATGTAAGTAAGAATATGAAAGAATTGGAAATGCCAAGTGGTCAACTTATTACTTCTGGTGATGATATCATTAAAGAAGAGGAACTATATTCATCAAAGGAACACTTAGTTAAAGATATAGACCTTAACAGAATACTTACTGAGCAAGATATAAGTAAGATTGAAAATCCAGATAGTATTGAAGAACCAATAACTAAAGATGAATTACTATCATCACTTAAAAGAGCAAAAAATAATAAGAGCCCAGGCTCTGATGGCTTTTCCTATGAATTTTTCAAATTTTTCTGGATTGACCTTGGAGATTTTCTGTTGAGATCACTGAATTTTAGCTATGAGACTGGCAATTTGTCTATTACTCAGAAGCAAGGAATTATTACCTGCATCCCTAAAGGGGATAAACCAAGGCAATTTATGAAAATTGTTGAACTCTTCTTATAAATTACTATCCTCAATCATTGCTAATAGATTGAAAAAAGTCCTTCCAAATATAATCAGTGAAGAACAAATAGGATTTATGTCTGACAGATATATTGGAGAGAATATTCGGATGATATATGACTTACTATTACATACAGAATCCAATCATAAACCTGGAATGCTTTTCCTTGTTGATTTCGAAAAGGCATTTGATTCTATTTCCTGGTCTTTCATTTTAAAAACTTTTAAAAAATTTGGATTCGGGGACAATATCTCTAACTGGATTTCTATTATGTATAAAGAAATAAAGTCAAGTTTGATAATAAATGGAATAATGTCACCATGGATACCTATCTATCGGGGCTGCAGGCAAGGGGATCCGTTATCACCGTATATCTTTTTTATTATGTGCTGAAGTCTTATCATTAAAGGAATTATGATAGATAACATTGAATATTTGATTGCACAATATGCAGATGACACTGAATTTATCTTGGATGGTTCAAAGAAATCTTTTGAAGCTGTAATTGACACTTTAGATCTATATGCACAAATTTCAGGACTTCAATTATGATAAATCAGAAATTGTCTGGATAGGAACTTCAAGAAATAGTGATGTCAAATTTTGACCCGACTTAAATCTACGATGGAATCCTGAAAATTTTAGGATCCTAGGAATAATTTTTAGTATTGATTACAAGAAAATGATCAAACTCAACTTTGAAAGCAAAATCTATGAAATCGAAGAAACTATTAAAAGATGGGTGAAAAGAACCATAACTCCTCTAGGGAAAATTGCTATTATTAAATCATTGCTCATTTCCAAATTAAACTTCCTCTTCCTCTTCCCAACCCAACAACAGATTTTATTTAGTTTCCTTTGGGATAACAAGCCTGGCAAAATAAAGCGGTCAGTTGTTTGTAAACCTGTTGCTGATGGAGGGCTTGGAATGATAAATATATTTTCTTATGTTGATGCCTTAAAAGTAACATGGATGAAAAAACTACTTTCTGTTGACTATAAAAGGAAGTGGAAGAATCTCTTCATTAAAGAGCATACACAGTACTTGAACATATGAACATTTGGTAGGGAATTTCCACTTATGCTAGCAGAACCAATGCAAAATAATTTTTGGAGAGATACATTGAATGCTTTTGCTAAATACACTTATTCTACTAAACCATGTACTTATGATGACTTCCTTCGGGAACCGCTGTTGTACAATGTACCTTGTTAAATGGAAATCCCTTAAAAATTAAAAAGTTCCATGAACATGACATTATTAATATTTCTTGCTTGCTGAATGATGATGGTGATTTTATGTCTCTTGAACATTTTTTTCATGTTTATTTCAAAATCAACTTTCGTCATTTTCATGGAATTTTGAAAGCAGTTGACAAATACCGCAATATCCTAGGCATTGACAAAATTGACACAGGTATTATACATTTACAATGCAATTTGATCCTTTTTGGGTCTGCATCTCCTTTTTACACTGGTGAAACTTTTGATTTGATTCTACTTCTGGCCAAATATTATATCTACAAATGTAAATTGAGGAAGACAATACCAAGGCTGTTACATTTCAAAAAAGAACTTCAGTATTACTATTCAATAGAAAAGGTTAGATACTGGAACAAGACTAAGTTTATTGAATTTGGAAAAAAATGGGCAATGTATTTAAAACTTCTTGAATTTTAGGTATTTAAGTCTACAGTATAGGGAATGCAAAGGTTCGGATGTGTGAGTGAATGATATGTATTGTCTTTTATTTTTCTTATTATGTGTTTTAAAAAAATCCTGTTTTTTTATGTCATATACACATGTCTGTATTTAAAGATTTCAATTGACTTCAGGAATAAAATAAACAAAAACAAAAACAAAAACAAAAAACTTTAGGTTTCAAATGTCAAAACAACATTTGCAGGTGCTAAAGTTAATCTGTTAACTTAAAAGAATGGAATTACACACATTACATCATCCAATATTCACTTTCATTTCCCAGTATAACGTAACATGTAAATTCAAATATCCAAAAGAAGCAAAACATTATCGGAATAAATTTCTAGATTGCTAGATTATGGATCTCTGATACCATACGGTTACTATTACTAACACATTGTCTCTTTTCTTCAGACAAGTTTTGCTGGTGAAAAAACGAGGGGGTGCTGAACTTTTTTCCCTATGTATAGTTGAAATACTCTTGAAAGCAGCGTTAAACCTCAACTTACTTCAATATGTATAACTGCATAATAGCAATAGTCATTGTTCTGTGAACTCCGGTGTTGTTCATAATGTCATGTGTGATGGGTAATGGGTGATGCAACATTATTGTGGGATGATGTAATGGTATGTTCAACGTTGTCCGAACACTGTTTATATTTTTGTATCTATATTTGTCAGTTTCAATATAATTGAGGAATGTTTCACATTTTACATCAAAGTTAGATGTACTAAAATTCCTAGAGGTTATATGGTTGATCATCACGAGGAAATCCTGAGTAGATCATCATCATTTATTTTCTTTATTTTTTTAACAGAATGCCATCCTACCCGACCGTCTAAGGGCTGCTGTTGTGAAGGGACGTTACCCTAGTTGTTAGAGATGTCTGTTTGTGGTGTCCAATTCTAAGTCAGCTATCCCCACCATTAGTTTAGGTGTGAATAGCTGCAGGCTTTGCCAGGATTGGTATAACACGGCTGCATGTCCTTGTTTAGATGTAGGGGCCATGCTTATCATAGTAGTTAGGGACCACACAGTTCCCCGTGTGGATGCACAAGTTTAGAATGTAGGGTACACCTTACCAGTAGGTTTAGTTAAGGGACAGGTTTCCCCTCCCCTCAGACAATTTCCCAACAGGTGTCTGCTAGCTTCACAACATGCACCTGGATATGCTTGCCACAGAGGACCAAGGTGAGTCACTATATTCAATAGCAGATATATAACTTGGGTTGAGGGTTCGGATAATGCTTGATAGAGTAATTTCAGAAGTAGCAGGTTCACACTGAATCCTTACTGCAGAACAGAAGATGGTAAAGTTTAGATTTAGTTTGTGAAATTCACTGAATTATGTAATTGTAAATTAAACTGACATCGTATCTTATACTGTTAGATTTTCAGAACGTTTCTCTAGATTATAACATCAATTGTTTAATAGTTCAACAATAACAGTATTCAGTTTTGACTTATTTAAAATAAGTTCATGTAATACATGTACAGGATACTTGCTGTATCAGACATACATCAAATGTGAACTTTTTAACATTGTTATTTTTGGATCCACAAGACCTGGGAGGACGTCATGCCGGAGGAAGACCTGGGAGGACGTTGCCGGAAGAAGATCAGGGGGATACCCTGTCATGTGATAACCAAGGAAGGTATGAACCATTTCTAATGAGCAAAACAATTGTCACTGTTTATCTTTTCATGAATTGTTGAATGCTACAAAAGCATGTCAAATGCATACATTCTTTCGTTTTGATCTTAGAATCCAAAAGAAAGTTAACTTATATATTTCTTTAGTTTTCATATGAGAAATAAACTGTATATTGAACAACTGCAGTGCATGTATTAAATCATAAACTAGATGTGAACACTGACTGAAATTTAGAGAAGTAAATTATGAATTTGTCATTAGTCTATCAACTCAATAATTGCTAATTGTCAGTTGACATTACTAGATCAAATTTTTTGGCAGATCTTATCGAAAGTTTAAAATTCCAGAATAATGTTATATTTGGCCGCTTGAAGTATTTATAGTTTGTATTCAGCCAAGAGGACATGACTGAGGCTACCTATACTACATGTGCTTTACATGGAATAATACTAAGCCTATTTAATTGCTGGAACTTTGTTTGCTACATACAGCTAACCACATTAATTGACAGCAAATGAGTCAAAGCAATAAGTACATTTTACAGGACCAGATGAAGACCTGGGAGGAGTCCATGCTGGAGCACTCCATGACGGAGGAAGACTCCATGCCAGAGGACGACCTGGGAGGACTCCATGCCGGAGGAAGACCTGGGAGGACTCCATGCTGGGAGATGATCTGGGAGGACTCCATGCTGGGAGATGATCTGGGAGGACTCCATGCCGGAGGAAGACCTGGGAGGACTCCATGCCGGAGGAAGGCCTGGGAGGACTCCATGATGGAGCACTCCAAGACGGAGGAGGACTCCGTGACAGAGGAAGACCAAGGAGGACTCCATGATGGAGGAAGACCTGGGAGGACTCCATGCCGGAGGAAACCCTGGGAGGACTCCATGCCGGGAGAAGATCTGGGAGGACTCCATGCCGGAGGAAGACCTGGGAGGACTCCATGTTTGAACACTCCATGACGGAGGAAGACTCCATGCTGAAGGACGACCTGGGAGGACTCCATGCCGGAGGAAGACTTTGGAAGACTCCTTGCCGGAGGAAGGCCTCGGAGGATTGCATGCTGGAGCACTCTATGACGGAGGAAGACTCCATGCCGGAGGACGACCTGGGAGGACTCCATGCCGGAGGAAGACCTGGGGTGACTCCATGCCAGAGGACGGCCTGGGAGGAGGACTCCATGACGGAGGAAGACCTGGGAGGACTCCATGACGGAGGAAGACCGGGGAGACTCCATGCCGGAGGAAGACCTGGGAGGAATCCATGCCGGAGGAAGACCTGGGAGGACTCCATGCTGGAGAAAGACCTTGGAGGACTCGATGCCGGAGGAAGACCTGGGAGGACACCATGACGGAGGAAGACCTGGGAGGACTCCATGCCGAAGGAAGACCTGGGAGGACGTTGCCAGAAGAAGATCGGGGGGATACCCTGTCATGTGATAACCAAGGAAGGTATGAACCATTTCTAATAAGCAAAACATTTATCACTGTTTATCTTTTCCTGAATTGTTGAATGCTACAAAAGCATGTCAAATGCATACATTATTTCGTTATATCTCAGAATCCAAAAGAAAGTTTACTTATATATTTCTTTAGTTTTCATATGAGAAATATAAACTGTATATTGCACAACTGCAGTGCATGTATTAAATCATTAATTAGATGTGAACACTGAAAATATCATTGACTGAAATTTAGATAAGTAAATGGTGTGTTTGTATGATATGAGCTGCCGACTTCGTTGTTTTGATAAGGTTGTGACTACTTCAAAATTTGTCATGTATGGTTTGATTTAGATACAACTAATACATTTATTTCAGAACCCTTCCGAAATTGTCATTAGTTTAACCAATTAATAATTGCTGATTGTCAGTTGACATTACTAGATTTAATTTCTATTACAGATCTTATCGAAAGTTTAAAATTCTAAAATTATATAATTTTTGGCCGCTAGAAAAAGTTATCTTTTATATTCAGCTAAGAGGACATGACTAAGGCTACGTGTGCTCCATGCCAGAGATAGACCTGAGAGGACACCATACCGGATGGAGACCTGGGTGGACTCCATGCTTGAAGAAGGCCTGGGAAGACTCCATGCTGGAGCACTCCATGACGGAGGAAGACTGCATGCCGGAGGAAGACCTGGGAGGACTCCATGCCGGAGGAAGACCTGGGAGGACACCATGACGGAGGAAGACCTGGGCGGACTCAATGCCGGAGGAACACCTGGGAGGACTCCATGACGGAGGAAGACCTGGGAGGACTCCGTGCCGAAGGAAAACCTGGGAGGACTCCATGCCGAAGGAAGACCTGGGAGGACGTTGCCGGGAGAAGATCGGGGGGATACCCTGTCATGTGATAACCAAGGAAGGTATGAACCATTTCTAATAAGCAAAACATTTATCGCTGTTTTATCCATGACAGAGGAAGACCTGGGAGGACTCCATGCTGGGGGAAGACCTGGGAGGACTCCATGCCGGAGGAACACCTGGGAGGACGTCATGTCGGAGGAACACTTTGGAGGACTCCATGCAGGAGGAACACCTGGGAGGACGTCATGTCGGAGGAACACTTTAGAGGACTACATGCAGGATGAACACCTGGGAGGACTCCATGCTGGAGCACTCGATGCCGGAGGAAGACTCCATGCTGGAGGAAGACCTGGGAGGACTACATGCTGTAGGAAGACCTGGGAGGACTCCATGCCGGTGGATGACCTTGGAAGACTCCATGCTGGAGCACTCCATGACGGAGGAAGACTCCGTGCCAGAGGAAGACCTGGGAGGACTCCATGCCGGAGGAAGACCTGGGAGGACTCCATGCCGGAGGAAGACCTGGGAGGACGTCATGCCGGAGGAAGACCTGGGAGGATGTTGCCGGAAGAAGATCAGTGGGATACCCTGTCATGTGATAACCAAGGAAAGGTGCGAACCATTTCTAATGAGCAAAACATTTATCACCACGATATGTGAATACTGAAAATATCATTTTCTGAAATGTGTAGAACTAAATAATGTTTGTTTGATAGCAGCTGACTTAAATAAATGATTTAAATAAATACATTTTGTTCATAACACATCTTTTCAGTCAATTGTTGCTTATTGTCAGATGTCAACGAAGGATGGCAGAGAAGAAGCTGCCATGCTGTTATGATGGGCTGCAACACTTGTTGTTGGAGATTGTGTCTGTTTGAGGTGTTCAATCCTAAGTCAGCTATATCCCCACCATTGGTTTAGGGGTGATTAGCTGCAGGCTTTGCCAGGATTCATATTACAAGGTTGCATGCCTTGTTTAGATTTAGGGACCATGCTTATCGTGGTTGTTAGGGACCACACTGTTCCCCGTGTGGATGCGCCAGTTTAGAATGTAGGATTCACCTCAGGTATAGGCTCCCCCTCCCCTCAGACATGTTTCCAACAGCGCTGGTTGCTAGCTGGTTGCTAGCTTCATAACACACATCTGGGCAAACTGCACACAGTGTCGCATGGAAGAGCGAACGAGAGGTAAATCATACCAGAGGTCAACCAAACATAATTCCATGACCTAGGACGACCATGGAGGATGTATTCCAGGAATTGACATAGATGCCATGTCAGAAGACAACCTTGGAAGATGCCATCTCCAAGGATCAGTCAAGGGATGTTCTCAGTCTGAGGACACCAAGGATGACGCAATATTTGAGGGTTACCGTTGAGAATGCTATGCAAGAGGACCATGATAAAGTCATATGCGAATGATTTGTCAAAAGAAGACCTCAGAGAATGCCTTGCTGGAAGAAGACATAGAAAATGTCTTGTCGGAAGAAGACCTAGGATAATGTCCTGCCGCAGAAAGGTCTAGGACGACACTTTGCCAGAGGAATACCTCGGAGAATGCCTTGTCGGAGGAAGATCTAGGACAACATGCCGGAGGAAGACCTAGGACGACCATATGCCAGAGAAAGACCAAGGGGATGTTTTGTCGAAGGAAGACCTATAACATTGCCATGTCGTAGGAAGACCTAGGAGGATACCATGCCGGACCAGGACCTAGTGAACAACCGAAGATGATGACATTCCATCATGGTATGAAGCATTGCTATGCAGCACAGTATTTATCACAACTTTTCATTTCATAAAATGCCTGACACACAATTTGTTATGTTATGCACGTAAATGCTTTCAAATAGATTACAAAAGAATATTATTTATATATTCATTTAGTTGTTTTCAGACACTAAGTAAGACATGTTTGTTGTACATCTCTTATTCATTTGTTTAATCATTAGAGGTGAAATGTGCCAAATCTCTTACTGAAGATCAAAAATATAAAACATATTTCTGTTTTAATAGATGAGGTGCTTACTTCAGAGGAACAGCAAGGGTAAAGAAGATCCTATGTCAGAGTATGACCAAGGAAGATGACAAGCCAAATGACAACCAAAGATGACATGCAGAAGCTGACTAGTTTGGCTAAAATGTAAGACAATATTAAGTCAATCAGGACATATAAGGCCTAAAAGGCTTGTAGTGTCTGTTGGTTGAGGGGGCGGGATAGCGCAGTGGTTAGCGTGTTTTTCTTCGGATCTTTGTCTGCAGTAGAGAACTGTTCTATATTCAGTTAGGTTTGGGTGCAATGCTACACTCAATTTCAGCGAAATAAATTTGTGGGGAATTACTTGGCATCTAGGCGTGCATAAATGGGCTTAGTAGGTATACTTCTGAAACCTTTAAATGAAGCAATTGTGGTTTTAATTATCTTTTTCTTTCTGAAGAAACTTCAGCCCAACTAAATGATTCAACATTATTATTTTTCGGATCACGATATCTGCAGTACTAGGAAGTTCACATATTTTACTTTTACAAAAAGGTAAACAGTTTGTACTAGTGCAGATGGTCTGATCTCAAATATAACAATATATTGAATTCATTATTCAAATAACATGTTCTTCTGATGTAAATATGGTAACTCAAAATATAATGATTCTGCATTGTTATATTTTGGATCACAATATATGCATTAGTTCTTAATCTTTTACTTTTGGGACGATACGTACAGGACGCGTCCCCAAAAAGATAAACAGTTCGTTCCAGTGCAGATGGTCTGATCCCATATATAACAATATGTTGTATTCACTATGTACATGTAAGTAGTATGTTCTTCTAATGTAAATATAGTTACCCAAGACCAAGTTCGTCTCAACTTATTCCATTCTTCTAAAATAGTTTTATCTTTATCAGAAGATCAGCACCAGTTCATGTTTTAACTTTGTTATATTTCGGATCACAATTTCTGTAGTGTTTAAGAATTTGTACTTTTGGAACGATCCTGCAGTGCAATGCAATGTTATTTTTATTCATGATCTAAATGATATGGGTTTTTTTCTAATATAATGATAGTTATATTCAATTATCAAGTTTGTTTGAACACATTCCAAATTTGTCTTTAAAATATTTCAAAATAGTGCAATGCAGGTCAATGATTTAACATTTTTCATTTTGGATCAAATATCGACAGTGAACATCCTCTTACTTTTCAGACAAATTTCCACATAGTTTAACAATGGTCCAAATTCAAATCCAAACAATTCCAAATTCCCTTTCTGGTTTTCTGGTGCACAACAATTGCTTTTCTTAAATATACCAAATTTCAAAATAATCGCTTTGGTATTATTCTAAATTTCTAAATTTCCTTTTTTCATCGAGTCATACACTTTTACATACACCTTTTCTAGGTTACTGTCTGCAAATTTTAATGATGATCCACCAAGTGCATTTCAACTAATTCTAAATTCAAAAATTCCCTTTTCGGATTGGATTCAAAGTGATCTTGCATTTCTAAGTTTTTCAGCACATCTTACTGATGGCCCACCAGGGCATACGTGCCTTTAAACTATTTAGAAAATGTCCTTTCTGATTGGATTCAAACTTATCTTGCTTATTTAAAACAATATTCATCACAGTTTAATACCAGGGTCTAAGTGCTTTTCAACTTATTTCAAATTTCAAATTCCCCTCTCGGATTGGATTATACATTTTTTTTCTTAAAGTATTTCAGCACATAAAGGCCTATGAATCTTTCAACTAATTCTAATTTTAAAAATCCATTTTCAGATTGGATTCAAAATAATTTTGCTTTTCTAAAATATTTCAGCTCATCTTAATGATGATCCCATTCAACTAATTTCAAATTTCAAATTTCCCTTTAGGAACAAATTCAAAATGTTCTTGCTTTTCTACAATATTTCATCACATTTTAATAATTGTCCACCAAGACCTAAGTTGCTTTCAACTTACTCCAAATTTTGAAATTCCCCTCTCAGATTGAGTTCAAAATTATCATGTTTTTCATAAAGTATTTCAGCACATAATGGCCTCAGTGCCTTTAAACTAATTCCAAATTTGAAAATCCCTTTTCAAATTGGATTCAAATGTTTCATGCTTTTCTAAAATATTTCAGCACATCTTAATGATGGGCCACCAGGGCCTTTGTGCCATTCAACTAATTTCAAATAACAAATTTCCCTTTAGGAACAAATTCAAAATGTTCATGCTTTTCTAAAGCATTTCAGCACATCTTAATGATGGGCCACCAGGGCCTTTATGCCATTCAACTAATTTCAAATAACAAATTTCCCTTTAGGAACAAATTCAAAATGTTCATGCTTTTCTAAAGCATTTCAGCACATCTTAATGATGGGCCACCAGGGCCTTTGTGCCATTCAACTAATTTCAAATAACAAATTTCCCTTTAGGAACAAATTCAAAATGTTCATGCTTTTCTAAAGCATTTCAGCACATCTTAATGATGGGCCACCAGGGCCTTTGTGCCATTCAACTAATTCCAAATATCAAATTTCCCTTTAGGAACAAATTCAAAATGTTCATGCTTTTCTAAAATATTTCAGCACATCTTAATGATGGGCCACCAGGGCCTTTATGCCATTCAACTAATTTCAAATAACAAATTTCCCTTTAGGAACAAATTCAAAAGGTTCATGCTTTTCTAAAATACTCAGCACATCTTAATGATGGGCCACCAGGGCCTTTATGCCATTCAACTTATTTCAAATAAATAATTTCCCTTTAGGAACAAATTCAAAAGGTTCATGCTTTTCTAAAATACTCAGCACATCTTAATGATGGGCCACCAGGGCCTTTATGCCATTCAACTTATTTCAAATAAATAATTTCCCTTTAGGAACAAATTCAAAATGTTCATGCTTTTCTAAAGCATTTCAGCACATCTTAATGATGGGCCACCAGGGCCTTTATGCCATTCAACTAATTTCAAATAACAAATTTCCCTTTAGGAACAAATTCAAAATGTTCATGCTTTTCATCACATTTTGATAATGGTCCACCAGGACCTAAATGCCATTTTTCAAAATTCCCGTTCAATTTTGTCTTAAATGTCATTTCCTGCTTTTCAAAAGTTTTCTGCACAACTTGTTATATTTTGGATCTCACTTTCTGCATAAGTATACATTCTTGTAAAAAGATTAACAGTTTGTACTCGTGAAGGTGTGGTCCCAAATGTAGCAATTTGACATGTAATACTATCTAAATGCGGAGTATACTTTAATAATATAAGTATGGCTCAACGTGACTATGAATAACAACTTCCTGTGTCATGATGTGCAGGATTTCTTAAACGTTTCAAAATTAAGCCTCAATTGTAAGGATTTCATGATCCTATCAAGACGAGTGTGCAGAATGTAATACGGAAAGTGAACGTGGCCTTTATAAACCACATGTTTAGAAGACAGTGGATCTTTATATGTCCAGAGGAATGGTGTTACCATTAGGGGAGCACGCTGAGATTGGAATATTCTGAAACTTTAAACATTTGAAATGTGAGGGCACATTTGCTGAAATTTATGGTATTCCCTTGTTGCATGATCTAGCATCTGATGAATAAGAATAACAATTGGAACAACATCAATCCGGATAACAACAATTTATTGTGAACATTCGTGATGCTCGGAGTATATGCTTACTTCATCAGGTTGTATGTGGGCTATAACAAGTTGCAACCTTGTCACAGCCCACAATCCACCTGATTAAGAGTGAGGAGTAAGCATATACTTCAAACGTTTTAATGTTCACAATAAATAAGTTGTTATCCAGAAAACCATACTTTCTTGTGTATTTCAATTCTATTAGCTCTTCGAAGACTTAATCTAGATCACTGTCCACTTGTTTTTGTAAGATTAATGTTTTAGTTTTGTTTATTTATTTAACAACCAATACCTTTATGATATTAGAGTACTTGTCTTGAATGGTTATATCTTGAATTTTGTAAAAATGTCTAGCAAGCCAGAATTTAATTTTAATTAAATTATGTCCCCAGAAAATTTTTTCGGGAGACATAATGTTTTCGCCTCCGTCCGTTATTCCGTCATTCTGTCATTCCGAAATGCTTTCTTTTCCGGGCCATATCTCAAAAACCGTTAAATATTTTTTCACCAAACTTGGTATGTGGTTAGACCTAGTGGTGGAGTGGTGCCTTTTGCTATTTTGGTTATTCTGAATTATTTTTTTTCTGGTTTCCATGGAAACAATTTGAACTTAGTGCATATTGGGGGTAAGGACCTTTTCCGGCCTCTATTTCAAAATATATCTAGTATTTCTTTACGAAACTTGGTTTGTGGTTAGACCTAGTGATAGAGTGGTGCTTCTTGCTACTTTGGCTATTCTGATTTTTTTTATTTCTCGTTATTAATGCGCTATTGAACTTAGTGCTTAGCATAAGTGAAAAATAAGGGTAATATATGACTAGGTTGGATTGAAAGTTTTTTTTTTTTTTCTTTTTTTTTTTATTTGCTCCCATGATTGTTACAGAGTTATACATGTTTAACAGTCATACATTAAAAGGCATATATGTTGTTGGAGAGTGGGTGAATATATATCATAGAATAGTCTTAGCTACTTAGATGGAATGAGTGAAATCCATTTTTTGTTGAAACTTTCCATTTCATTGTTTTTCTTTGATATGAAATTTTCGACAAAAAATATTTGCTTTAGAGTCATAATATAGTTTTTTAATTTTGGAATTAAAGTTTTAATATTACACAAATGGATGTGTTTTTTGGCAGAAATAATGATTTGGTTTAGTAACACATCTCTATGGAGTGTACCAAACCAGATCAAGTATTTAGTAATTTTTATTTTTTGAGATAAAAAGTTATTTATCCAGAGCTCTAAATCATTCCAGAATTTTTGGGTTTCACAACATTCCCAATAAATGTGACAAGTGCTTTCAGAAGCATCATTACAAAAACTGCACAAATCATTATCAATCAAATGCATTTTTAACAATTCTTTTTTGGTATAAATAGTTCTGTGCAAAAATTTGTATTGGAAGTCCAGTAATTTGACATCTTTTAATCTATACCTATAAAAGCTAAAAACATTGTGCCAGTTAAAATCACAATCAGGAAATTTGTTATCCCATTTAACACAGATGTCAAGTTTATCATTTGTGGAAATAAGCTTATCATAAAATAGTCTAGAGCCTTTCGAAGTCTTTAATATATTTCTTTGGTAAATACTTATGCGTGAATTATAAGGCATGATTTTTGCGTCATTGATAATTTGTTTCCAAGATTCTGGTAAGATATGAAACAAATAGTTATAGTCTAACATTGTCCCTCTTAATTTGTATTTAGGCTGTAATACTTCAAAAGGTATAGATCCATGTTCATAACACAAGTCTCCTACTGTCAATAATCCTTTATCCGCCCAATGTCTAACAAAAAAGCACGGGTTTTTATAGTTATGATTTAGCCATAAGGGTTCAGCTAAAATATAATCAATATTAAGCAATTCAGATTTAACATTAAGCTTTCTACAATAATTGTTCCAAGCTGTAAAAACATCCTTCCAGTAGGGATTTTCAATGTTGAACATATGCAAGAATTGCGGACATAGGACCCCGGGGGGTAGCGTGTGCACTGGGTCGTGAAATAAGGGCCTTAACTCCATCAGCCATAGCCGAAGAACGTGGTCGCGTTTCGTTATGACCTGACATGAAGTTTCCATAAAATCCCATTAATTATATCTGCATGTTTTAATCATTTTATTTGAAATTTTAATATAGACATGCACAAATGTTGAATATTACTCACCAATAAATGGAATTCTGTTTAACAACAAACTATTTAGCAAGCAACTGTGTTGATATACTCAATTAGGATTACGATTATTACATTTAAATCCATAAGTTGCCAGGTTTATATTATTGTATGTTTTACCACTTTAAACAGGAGACTTCAAAGGGTAACATATAAATCAAAGAAAGAGTAAATTTAAAGAGATCATTTTAGGAACCATGTCTAAAGCATTAGCTAAGTGTCATCGTACGTGTACATTGTATGTCATTTATATTTGAAGGGACTAACAACAATATATTATTCATAATTGTTGAAAAATTTATTCGGCCACCGGAAATCTACAACATATTTTTATTAATGAAAGCAATTCACTTTATAAGTTATATGTATTTTATGAACGCTTCATTTTGCGTGCCTTCTTCGCAGTAGAAATGCTTATCATGGAATAAATGTAATTCAAAGAAAAACGTTTTCACTATAAGCTTATAGTCATAGTAAATTCGGGTAGTTATTTCCTGCTTAATTTGTTGGGACTATAAACTTTGATGAAGTGACATGTTCCGGGCCCGACTTTCAACTGAATTTTAGTGATATTAGGAAACGCTGTAGTGGAAATGTAGGAAGTATTTGAAACTTGAATTGAACATATAGGAAACAGTCCTTGTCTGTTTTAATGAATCTCTATCGAAACATGATACGTTTTAAGTGCCATTTTGGAAGAAAATCATATAAGATCTAAATATTATGGAAGATAAATGCTTTATTGTGAGCTTTCAGTGTTTGTCGAAATGAATGGAAATTACCCACCTATTTTCTGAACAGTTTATCTTGTGTAAATATTAATATAAAAATAAAAGACAAAACAGCATAAATACTTAATTCAGTACATTCAACTACAAACAACATACTCTGAAGGTGCTGGTTCGAATCCCACAAGGAACTGGTAACCAACAAAATACAAGAATATGTACTATTGCGGATAGTGTTATCCCATATATAACAATGTTACATTCGTTCACTCTCTAAATGGCATGCATTTCTACAGAGCAAACAAATGAAAACTATTAATCTTAAGAAAAAATAAAAAACGGACTTTAAAATATCTCATTAATTCAAAAGACTTGTAGAAATCTATAATGAAAGACTCCCACCCTTTCCGCACACGGATCGCTGGGGATGTCCAACTTTTCAATTTCAATTTTTAAAAAGGTGCACTCCGGCAAATTTTTGACCTTTTTCACTCTTAACTGTTCTGAAACGTTAACAATATACATTACCTATTGGTTAAAATTTAAAAAATAATACAAAATTAAATTTTAAGTTATATTTGAAAAACGTTTTTTGTGTGAAGTTTAGTGGTACGCAATAACAGTAAGTCCTCACGTGACTTCCGGTAATCGCGTGTAACACGACGGATCATGGAGGTCGCCACTCAAGCCAACCTCCAAGTCAGGGCGCTCTACCTCCGATTGGCTATCTATTAGTGACGTCACGGAGCGGTTACTCGCTGTCTGGAGCTAGCACTCAAGCGACTGAGAAAACTTTCAAGGTATGTGGACGTAATATTGTTTTCCATGGGTACATGTGGTGTATATATTGATTGATGTACAAGTGAATACGCATTGAACATTTCAAATATGTCATGTTGAGAGTATGTATGTTCGTAATAATAATTCAAGTTCGAAGTTCGGTCATCTGTAGTTCACTGTTACGCGCATTACGAATCGCAATCGCTGAATCAGCTGTTGATTCGTTGAACAATGACTTTTATAAGACAATACTGTTTTGAGTTTATGTAAGACATCGGTAAGGTAAAATTGTACCATCACACTACCGGTACGAGACTTCGTCGTGTAAAATGAATGCAAAATTTATTATGGATCTACGAAGTCTCTTCCACTTCGCCACCTTGTCAACCGAATACCGTAAATCCTTGAATAATCGCCCGGTCTAATGATAAATTCCTCGTTGATATACATAATTGCATGCCGAGTTAAATTTAGCAAATGTAAACAAACTAGTGCATGGTAGTCTCCGGCTATAGTCTCCTTTTTAGAAATAATTCCGGCATATTTATGTGACTTTCAACCTCACGGCAAGAGCTTTATTTACAATATATTTACAACTTAAAATCTACCCGATTATTCAAGGATTTACGGTAATAACTGTTCCTTTGTTTTGATTACCAGCACATTCTCGATTAATAACTACGTTTCTCTTTTCTTTGGAAATACTGAAAATAAATCCAATTAGATAGGCTACCAAAGGGGTAATAATTAGCCTAAACTAAAAGCAAAATTTTATTTAAATTGGTGCAAGTATTATGTTGTGATATACTATATATCTGATCATCTGTCATTTGCTATTGACTAGATTCAATGAAAACATACTTTTATATTAAATGCTTGCATCAATTAAGTCATGTTTTTTTTAATGACTTGTTAAAAATAAAGTTAAATTGATTTTGCAGAAGGAAGCAGAGAAAGACACTCCTGAAGGAGCAATGAATAGAGGGGCTGGTCCAGCTTGTTACAGCAGTTGACTAGAAGAGGGCAGGTGAAGACATTTGGCTGTAAGAGGCTGATGATGTGGAGAGGTTGAGAATTTTGTATTAACAATAACAAATAAATATTATGATTGAAGTGATGTTTTTTTTATTCACTGGATTAATATGTTAGTGGTGTTGACAAAAGTGAGCATGCATGCCTATCAGTTTCCCAGAAACTGCTGTTAGCAGTGTAAAAAGCTGGAATTATGACTGATGTTAAATAATAGATTAAAGGGACAGAACTCCATAAAAATCATCCCCTCTGCAATTTGGTGTTGAATGAAAGCAAAGTGTCATAATGTGGTGTCCATTTCTAGACCCCACACATCAAGCTTGTACATTTATAAAACACACTGATATTCATGAGTGGGAACAATGGTTTATTCACCCAGCAGTACAATTGGGTACCTGGTATGAAAGTTAAGGCAATGTAAAATAAGTTCAAGCACTTTAATTGGCAGCTAGGTTGCATGCTCCAAGTCAACTTCAAAGTCTATCACTGACAAATTTTAAGTCATGCTGCATTTTATCAACTTTTCTATGTATGCTCCTACACTAGCACAGAAAAATTAACAAACTGAAGCAATTTTAATTAGCCAGTGACTTCAGGAATTGACTTTCAGTGACTTGAGGTTAAAAAAAGAACAATGTTGGTCTTTACATCAGGGTAATAATGTGTGTGCAGTATGAGCATGTCCCTTAGAGGTGAAGAGTTCAGCCGGTAGAAGTATCGGATCCTATTATTATTATTTATGAAGCCGTCATTGACTAGGAGCTTCTGATGTTGATAATATTATTAGAATGGATTGCAGATCAATGTAAGATGCCAAGTTACTGGTGCTTCATCCATGGATAACTGAAACATAAGAAAAGATTTAAACATCAATATTGTACAATTCAGTTCTAAATGTTCATTATGTCAATTATTAACAAGCAACCATCACGGTTAAGATATATCCCATTATCCCGGGTATACCCAACTTCCCAATGCAAGGCATAATTCTTGTCAGTCTCCATTACAGGCTGATTTAGGCCTTGCAGTATTTCCTTTAGAAATCCAGGCCCACTATGCATTTCTGGTGCAGCGATTCACTATCTAGGCAAAACAAAGCAAGGGAAATACCGCAAGGCTTAAATCAGCCAGTAATGCAGACTGGCAAGAGTTATGCCTTGCGTTTGGAAGTTGGGGTATACCCTGCAACTGGCATACTGTTTTACTTTGCTGAATAATATGTCCAATGTTATAGAACATATTTGGAATCTTAAACAGAATATAAACTAGTTTTCTAATTTAAAAAAAAATATACAGTTGGTGGGGGTATAATAAAGTAAACTAACTTCAAAATTTAGAATTGATTTGGGTGTTAACACCGCTTTCAAGAATATTTCACTTTTATCATGGATACTAGTATTATTGCAGGGCGAAAGCCTGCAACGCCATGGTGGCTATGCATTGCGCTGAAACCTGCAAGCATTGGCTCTCACTAGAGCACCATTGGCCAAAGAGTCTGTACATATAAAGGTCAGCTCTCTTGAGTCACTGGTTCTGGAGAGGAAGTAAGAAAATAGGGCCATGGGCTCTGTTGCTCATCAGGGATTATATTGTTTGATGATTGTTCTCATTATAATGCACAACCCCTAGCCTTGAAATTGTCAGTGCATATCAAAAACATGACTATACGCTAATTTTTAGCTCATCAGGCCTGAAAGGCCCGATGGGCTTATGGCATGGCATGGTGTCTGGCGTCCGTCCGTCCATCCGTAAACTTTTCGCTTTTTCGACTTCTTCTCCAGAACCAATGACTCCACAGAGCTGAAATTTTATGTGCAGACTCCTTGGCCAATGGGGATTCTAAATTGTAGATTTCGTGACCCCGTGACCCCAAATGGGGTCACCGGGTCACATCCTAAAAACCTATTTTCATCTTCTTCTCCAGTTCCAAAAGGTCTAGAGAGCTGAAAAGTTGTGTGCAGACTCCTTGGCCAATGGGGATTCTAAATTGTAGATTATGTGACCCCGTGACCCCAAATGGGGTCACAGTGGTTATGATCTAAGAACCTATCTTTTGCTTGTAAACAATAACTTAAATATTCAACTTTAGATAGTAAATCAATGAAACCCTGATGAGCTACAGAGCCCATGGCTCTATTTTTATATTTTATAAAATGTATTGTCCATGTATCACAATTCCATATTGATGATGAGATTAAAATTAAAAAAGTAATTAAATTAAAAAAATTGGAGAGAAACAATACAAATCCCTTCTCAAGTGAGTATACTGTAGGGCTGGGACGGGTAGATATTTCCTACCCGGGTACCCGACCATCTGTTACCCTACCCGGATACCCGTTTTGTCGATCTCCAACATCTAATTGTAAGATTTTGTACTACTTTATTCAACTGGTTGGCTGGAATATGGGGCTAGAAGCCTAGCATAGAGACCCATGGCTATTTCAATCAAATTTATTATGTATGACAATAGATAATTTTAATATTATGTTAGAATCTTCAAATACATTGTAATCTTGAAATGAAAGAATAGCAAATTAAACTGTCTTATATATTTGATTAGTCACATGATAAAAACGGGTCCGGGTAATGTGATGGGTACCCGGGTCCTACTCAGTACCAACCCGTCCCGGGTATCCGGGTTACCCGTCCCAGCCCTAGTATACTGTATTAATGAATCCTACTTATGAGTAGAAAAATCATTCACAAAAACCTGACCAAAACCCAATGAACATTTATCATAGACCTTAGACTAAAATTCAGTCAATGGAATTTTTTAAATTATTGTATCTTCATCCTTATGATTACATATTTTTCAATACTACCAGTTTGTGTATTCAGTTTATCTAGACTTGCTGAATAAAGATCTAGACTGTATTAAAGGCTCTTATTTTTACACAGTCATGGAACAGGATTACATAGCAGAACTGATGAGCTAAAAATACAGCCATGGGCTCTGTAGCTCATCAGGATATGTATTGATTGCAAATAAATTGTTCTCAGCTTGTTCTAGAGCTTTTCATACTGGAAAATAAGTCAAGAATAGGATATTATATTTAGAATATCCATTGTCTAAGGAATGTGTACACAACATTTCAGCTCTCTAGACAATGTGGAACTGGGGTCACAGGGTCACGAAATCTACAATTTAGAATCTCCATAGGCCAAGAAGTCTGCACATAACATTTCAGCTCTCTGGAGTAATTGGTTCTGGAGAAGAAGTCCAAAAAGCAAAAAGTTTACACATGGACGGACGGATGGATGGACACCGTGCCATGCCAGAAGTCTGAAGCCCATCGGGCCTTTCAGGCCTGATGAGGTAATAAGCGAAAAGTTTCGGACGGACGGACAGCAGACAGGGAACGGTTACCAGGTTGGAAATACATGCCATTTATTTAGTGAAAAAAAATACAATAATTACATATCTGGGATTACAGTTTCAGTTAAAGATGTAATAATTACAACTTACTCAACTTCTTGCATGTTGAACAGTTTTGCTTTGAAACACTAGGTAGGGGCCTTTCATCCACCTGGATCTCATCTGCACAGGTAACTCAATGAACAGTCTCTTGTTGGGCTAGGGTCATACATGATGCTTTCACTTTCATTAGTGGTTTCCGTAATGTCGAAGAGGTGTAATGTCCCATAAGTCTTCGGAGAATGTGATAATCTCCAACATTGTTGGCTGAATCGCTGAAATAGTTACATATATTGTATTATAAATATAAAATTTCACATCTATATTTGCAATTATTATGAATGTATAACTTAACAGGATGACAGCCATCTAACATTGTTCAATATTGTTCCTATTGGACACATAACTATTAGTGCTTAGCTAGTGAAAGTAGAACTCTGTAGCTCATCTGGTATTAATTGCTTTATTTATTATGTCCCCCGAAAATTTTAGGGTAATATGACTAGATTGGATTGAAAGTTGGAGCGGGGGACATCACAGTGCATCACATGCACATATTTCTAGTTATTTTTAAGATTGAAAACTCATAGTATGAATACTCCACAGTGATCCAGGAGTTTTACAAGCTCACAGGGCTACCAATTCTCAACTTGTGTTAGCCCAAGGTTACAATATTAGTCTCAGACCAAAGGACTAGTGTCAAATTTATTTCTGAATGTGAAAGAGTGAATCATTATTATGATTTAATAAATGTCTCATAAAGGTTTATGTTGGTAATTTAAAATTTTAATACTAAATGCAACTTCCAAACGCAAGGAATAACTCTTGCCAGTCTGCATTACTGGCTGATTTATCCCTTGCGGTATTTCCCTCGCTTTGTTGTGTCAAAATAGTGAATCGCTGCACCAGAAATGCATAGTGGGCCTGGATTTCTAAACACAGATTTCTTAAAGGATAGATGAAATGCATTTTTCTCAAGAATGACAGATGATTACCTCTACGTATATTGTGTATCGGAATCAATTGAGCATAAAATCGAGACAATATACACTTGCATTTGATAATTAAGACGATTTTAATTCACCCATTTTAACACTATCGCAATTTGTTCGGCGAAACCTTTTGAAAATGCTCACTGAGGCGTGACTGTGATAAGCGATAGACGGGGCGGCTAGATAGCTTCTCCGCCGATGTCTCGTTAATTAATTAATGATAATTATCACTGCCGCTAAATGAATTTATGAGGTGTATTACATCGCCAAAAAGACATGTTTATGTAATAATTGTGTAATTGTCATCTGCGGAATTACCTAGTTGGATATCTAAACATTCGATATATGGGAAATTTAAGTTGGTTTATTGAAGATATCTTTGTGAAATTAACAATCAAAATGTTGCGAAATTACGTTGAATTGTGACTATCGCTGAAAATCAAATTCCTCCACATACGTCACAGAAGTCATCCCTTCATGGGTCACACCCCCGCAGACTTTCATTCTGGTCGCCGGGGCTAAATCAGGCGGTTTTTTAAAAAGCCGTATATAAGTAATTTATGGACCGATTTCAGAAATTTAAAATCGAGCAATTATCAAATTGACATCCCATTTTAATGAATCCGATTTGGACCATATGTCATTTCATCCATCCTTTAAGGAAATACTGCAAGGCCTAAATCAGCCAGTAATGGAGACTGGCAAGAGTTATGCCTAGCATTGGGAAGTTGTACAAAATGATGCACTGGGGCTAGTGTTTTTTTTAATTTGGGTTAGTGAAAATTAAAACCACAGGCCCAACATAACTGCTATACAGTATTGCCTCTAATAAGAACCAGGGCGCTTCTTGACCCATCCCCCCCCCCCCCCCCCCCCCGGCGCTTATTAGAGACCCGGCTCTTATTTCTTTAATAGAATATTGAAGTTTACATACCTAATAATAATTACCGAAAAATAAATACCGGTACTTACAGAATGATGGGTTTGTTCCAGATATCTAATTCTTTTCTCATTCTGCATGTACACACTAGTTTCGAAAAGCAGTTGGAATTTTCGGCTTTCATAGACTCATCTGCAGTAGTCAGCTTCACACTGAAATAAAAACAATCAGCATGCAATTATTTATGTATAAAATCTTTAAAGCAAAGAAGTGTAATTGAATTTGACTATTATTTAATTTGACATTCAATCACTATTTAAAATCTTCCTGCTTTTTCCATTGGTACTACACATATTTCTCATATTTTAATCAATCAACAAAATTATGGTTCAGAACTGTTTATTATTAATAATTTGGTATTTGTCATTGACAAAATATAACACAAACAGAAGTAATTATGTTTGACACAAAGGGCCTAGGAAGAGGGAATTGTGTATGAATTAAATTAATTAAAAACAAACATTCAAGGTACCATTAATCCTTGAATAATCACCTGCCTTGAATAATTGCTGAGTCTAAGCCCTTTTTTAAATAAATAATCGCCTGCCTTCAATAATAATCAGGTTACAGTTAGCATTTGTAAATAAACTAATGGCTATTTCCTTTTCAAAAATAATTCCAGCATAAGCATAACAGGAAAATTAACATGGACATTTCAATTTTAATCATTTTATGTGTTCATTTATATATTTTTTTCTCTCACTCCATTCTATTCATCCTTGGTGTACAGTCTATTCAGTAGCAGAAATTATTTGTTCATCACATTTTATAAAAATTTATTTATATATAGTTACCAGTGGACAACTATAAGCAATATGTAAACCTAACTGAATTACATTCAAGTTGATGAATTCTAAAAAATGTAACATAATAACGATAGTACACTTTACTATCATATGAAATAGGGTAGATGATCTATTTTTGTTGTTGAAGTAGGCCAAATGACAAGTAATGAAATCATGAAAATAGTTTAAATTACATTACAGGAATTTACTGCATTCCAAATATGAAACAGTGCTTTTATTCACGGTCATAATACAAGAGGATTAAACAAATCTACAAGATTAATTTTTTCTTTCAATTAACAGACTGACTGGCAAACAGAATATTGACCAAACAAATTCTTATTCCGGAATAGCCACTTAACGGCCCCGAAACTCAGGTTTAAAAATTTTACAAATACGAAAGTGATATCAACAATTTTATACTAGATACTGAAATCGATACTGTCGCCTGTGCTTTCTGAATGTGAGTTTCCATGGGAAACGGTCTTTTCGTAGGAGGATCCCGTTCGTAGCAGTGCATTTTTCGTAGGAGGATCCCGTTCGTAGAAGGTCTTTTCGTAGGAGTGAAAAAAATATATTCGTAGGAGTGATAATATTAAATAGAATTATTTGTTTAATCGTGATATTTTGTGTCATTACAGTGTTTACAGCACTGAGTAATATTGTCACAACAATTGCACTGAGTAATATTGTCACAACAATTGTACAACACATTTTCTTTAGCACTGGTTTAGCACTGGAATTAAATTAGACATAAATTAGTCTTCTCATCGGCTTCTCCGCTTAGGAGAACCAGTAATTATAGGTTGTGAGATGTTTTGATTGACAATTGCCAGGTGCTTTGTCGGCGACTTACTACTTCACCGAAAGTTACTAATCTCCAATCAGAGATAATTATAACAAACAGTCTATAACAAACAAACAAGAAAACAAAAGATGATATGTTTTTAATTCACAATAACACAAAACATAATAACATAATCCTATCAAACATCGGTCTGGACATCAAAGCGATGATTAAACTTTGTGAATGTGAATATACTTACCTGATTACCTGATTAATAATGTCTTTATTAACAAAAACCACATTTAATATTTCATTGGAATTTTCTACTTCTACGAAAAGACCTAAAAATCCTCCTACGAATAGACCGAAAATCACTCCTACGAACGGGATCCTCCTACGAAAAGACCTACACCCGTTTCCATAAGAGTGTAAGGCGAAGATACTAGAAATGGACTATAGCCTGTGACGTCACAGCTCAAGATGGCGACTGCCATGGACGAAAACAGCGATGTTTTTAGAATAAAGGCGATTAAGGTTGGTTCTCGTTGCAGTAGAAAGTTGAAAATAGGCCAAACTTAAAGCGAAATATCTCGTTTACACACAATCCAAAGGGTATATGATGTCACAAGTGCTAACATATCTAAATCTGCGTTGGAAGGCGAGTGCGGTATCTCGCACTTCCCACCAGACGTCGTTTCTACAGGGCTGAGAAGCGGCCCAGAAACCTGAGTTTCGGGGCCGTTAAGTGGCTAATTCCGGAAGTGAGAGACTCAGAGAGCTGAGAGTGAAAATTGGGACCTGAAACTAACAATTACTATAGATTCAAACGTCTACAAGGCGTAAATTAGGCCTAGATTTATTTGTAGGCCTACTTGCGCAAACCAAAACTTAGTTGCGATCTGGTCTGAAGAATATTTATTACCGGAGAAAAAGTAAACACTGCCAGCCGCATGAGGCGACGTTGTTCAGTTCAATGGAATTTGGGACAGAAGAAATTATATTTGAAACTATTTACCTTTATGTGTTCCTACAAACCTGAGGCTTGACGTGCACATTTCAAAACCTAAATATATTTGATTATCAGCAAGTTATGATAAAATAATAAAGTGTGAAAGCGTCCCACTCACCTCTCGACAGCTGCTCGACTCCAGTCGCGTATCTCGACAGTACCGGTGCTCCGACACTGTGACAGGTGACATGCGTCGAGGTTTGGGAGAAAATGACCGTCCTTCAAGTTGGTCCTACGGCAACGTGGAAATATTCGTGTCTTTGATGGTTGCACGCTGTAGATCTTTTATTAATATGACTGTCGATTGTCTGAAGGCTCCGTCGGATTGTCGTCGGTGCTTTCGCTACACGTTTGTTTACTGCACTGTGAGGAGTTGGTGGTGGAAGTGGTGTACACGCGAGTCAATCATTTCCGGTTTAGCCGCCATATTTACGTCCTGGTCCCCGCGCTTAGTTGCGCTGCGCTTCACTCCTGTGGGAGCCGCCATTTTATAATCCCTTCCAGGGTCAGTAATAGCGGAGCCCAGTCGAGGAATGTTGCGTAGCGCTACTGAGTCAGGGAACCAGGGTGCCATATTTATGGAAACGTTTCCATAATTAAGATGACAGATTTTAGTGGTGATTTTCTCGATAACTCCTCGACAAATTTTTGCCATTTTTCGTGGAAGTGCCTAGATTATATAAATGAACAAACCCATGTTAGAAAATTGCAGGAAAACCTTCTAGTTTAAAAGTGGAAAATATGCTGGAGTGCACCTTTAAAGAGCCATCACGGATGTTAGTGTTTCAAATTTGTGGAAAATATACTTTTAACGTCATTCGCCAGAGAAAACTTTTATCTACAACATGGCATATGTTAAATAATTTTCATATCAAGACAATGTATTGCAATTTGGTTTCAAAGAGAAGTATCACTTCGACTAGCGCGCGCTACGGGTATCTGACGTATATAAACAGAGTCCCCTTTTTTGCGTAATACGTACTACACAAACAGCAAGCGCTTCCGAAGCGTGAAGGCTCGTCTCTAGCGCAAGTCGCCATAACAACCCATGTGATGAACGTGCTGCACGTGTCTCTCTTTCAAAGTACCCTTGTCACACATTACTGAATGTGACGATTGCTTTACAAACTATGTTTCTTAATGTCCTGAGAATATACAACTTATTTCCTGTTTAATGTTGTTTTATTGAGATAAGACCAGCAAATTATGACAAATTTTTACTCTCATTAATACACGGTATCACGGTTCCACGTTACTCCAATGCTTAAGCGAAAGTCCCGCCAGAGTTACCTCCCTTCGCTTTGCGAGTAAGCGACTTCCGGTTTCCATAGCCTTTACATTACGTGATATATGTTTTGGTCAAAATATGTGATAAAAACGTCTAAATAAAAAAAAATTGCTACAAAAATGTCTTTGTGACCTCGTTGATGTCCAGTTTGTGCAGTTGTACTGCTTCTTGGTGCTCTAAATTTTAGTGATTACGAACTGCAAAAGTGCGTTGACAATCGAACTACAAGTTATAACTGTCACTGTCGGATGAAAACACCCATTAAAATTAGAATTTTCCAAAAATATCAAATTATTAGTCGGACTCACTTCATATGGCGGTATATTAACCTATTAAAAATAAAATTGAACGATAATATGGTGAAGTGAACTTGTAATCAAAATATAAGTAGGAGATGATAGCCTACCGTTATTTGACATTTAAAAATATTTTTCAACCGAGTGTCTTAAAATGTGTCAACTCATGTAAACTATAGATAACTTGCACTATCACAGCTTGAAATTATTTCAATATAATATTAAATAATTTACAGACCCGTAGGCCTACCCGTTATAGAAGTTCTGAATTGATCAATGTAAAACTTTTAGCTTGATTTGAAATCATCTGCACTTGAAGTGCATACTTTTTAAGAATTAATTTTTCTGGGGACAATTTAACTAATGTCGTCCGATTTACCTACATGTGTACATTAAATAAAAATATTTCCCATATCAATCGCCATGTTTACACAACTATGTAGGCCTATATATTTATATACGTTGATCAAATTAATGTCATTTCCTAGATAAACAATAGGGAATTAAATATGCGACTGTAACCAAGATTATTCCTCACAAATTTGATAAATGTGAATAGGATCAGAATTGTTTAAAGAAAATGTATTTATTATATAAGTGTCGCCGTTTTCCCATAAGATCCCATGTTATTTTAGTGCAACATAAACATTTTCATGTACTTCAATTTGTAATCTATAACATCTTATTATTATGTTGAAAAATTTCGATTTAATTTTTAGCATGGTTTTGAAAAACGGCAAAATAATGACTGGGTATTTTTACAGTAACCTCACTTTCCCATTGCCACCATTCAATATGTAAGCAGACGTATACATAGGGTTGAAAATGGACATATCTAAGTAATCGTTTAGTTCAGTAACGTTCTATCCAAAATCAGAAATTTGGTACGTGTTGCGGAGTAGATACTAGATTTCCTGTTTCCATGTCAATTATCAGTAAAATATTTTGAAAATTGAGATAATTAAATTTATCCATGCTACACTGTACTTAACATGGGATCTTATGGGAAACGGCGATTCTTGCAACACTTTTGGCACATTGCTGGCACGAGTTTGTATATTGATTTGCTTCTTACAAGACCGAAACTTACTGGTCTGTCGTTCGAAAGTTCAGTGCCGCACAGAGGAAGCGAGCCACAGTTACCTGGTCAATATTGTTTTAAATTTTTAATTTGATTCCAAATTTGATGGGCCTATATTCCAAGTTTTCATACTAAAATTAAGCAGCCCCTGACTTTATTCAAGTGTCATGGTTATGTTTTCGATGAACGTCGGCAACGGATTATTTTAAAATCTGTATTGATATTACGGACAAAATAATTTTTTTGAAGATTGTTCTTTATTCAAGTTTCAACCATTATGCTCAAGTGTTGATCATTTATTCTTTGTGAAAGTAACATTTATTACCGTACTTAGTTGAAATTAATAAACTCACAGACATAAACCCGTAATCGCGACTATTATTTAGCGAATATAGAAATTGGAACAGTTATTGGTTATTATTAATCCTTGGAAGATATTTCTTATATCATAAAACGGAAATTCAGGTCCAACAATAACGGTAATATTTTTTAATAAGTTGGTTAGCACAGACGAAACAGAAAGTATACAAACGTGTATTGCCGTAATATCTAAGGTATCTGTTACGATAGCACAGGAAAATGAAAAAAAAAAACCATGGATGCACAATTTAAAAAAATATCATTTACTGGTTCTGAAATCTTATAAATGTTATTGAATCATATCTATAATTTTAAATAAAAATGGATATTCAGCCGGAATCAGTCCACAGTGCTCTTTCTAGCAGTTTTTGCAGTGGAGCTTTTATTCGACACACAATTTATGACATGCGGTTGTGCAGTCAATATTTTAGTGTCTTGATTCTGGATTTTACCTGTGTTTTTGGAAGCGATACTCAAACTGAGTGAATTATTTCGTCCAGACTAAAGATATAGTCAATAAATAAAGTAAATAAATGATGCAAACATTATTCGGACGGTGACGTTATTTCCATAGACTTGCATGTTAATTTAGTCTTGGATAAATAATTTTCATGAAATAAATTCTGGTTGGATCAGTCAAATTTTCCAGCTTGATTGAAAAACATCTCAGCTTGAAGTACATAATTTGGATAAAATTTCTGACAATTTAGCAAATGTCATCCGATTTACCTACGTGTGTACATTAAACAAAAACGGGTCCCATACGGCCATAGATCGCCATGTTAAATGTTTTCACAACTATGTATATATGTTGATGAAATTACTGTCATTTCCTATATATAAAACGGAAAATTAAACATAAATTATGAGGTTGTAGCCAAGATGATTCCTCACAAACATGACAAATGTGAATAGGATCGGACAAATATCCTATCTATGAAAATTATTTATCCCAGACTAAATTAACATGTAAGTCTATTGAAATGGCGTCACCGTCCGAATACTTTTTGCACGGCTCTGTACGTCAAGAGAAAATAGCAGATTCAAATGTTTCTGCACTGAACATACTTCAACAATATTAACTAATAATTTACACTAACTCCAACATCAGCTGTAAAGTTTAATAAGTTTAGGAAACAACGAAACTGTCAGCGTACTGCTTTTCCATAATTTACACAAAGGTAGTATATAGCTTATCACCTGGTTAAAATACATCATTTGATACGATTTCTGTCCAAAAAGCACTTATTCGTCATGGCAGAATGTAATATAATAATACGAACTCTCCGCCACAATATCCTGTTGACATGCTATCATAATCGTAATCTATATCCCCAAATCCTTTTTAAGTAACTTTCACTGAATTTTTCGAGCATATGATTTATTGATATTAATATTAATTAAATATTTAACGATTTCAATAGTCTGTAACTGTAAAAAAAATACCCATCCCCATTAATATTTCGACGGTTTCATTCTTTAATCCCTTTAGACGGCTTTAGTAATCGTATTCAACGCAATGATTCAGTTTTTAAAATATTACCGACTTTGAAATGTCGATCTGAACGGTCGGAAATGTACCTGTTATTGTAGAATTTAGAATGAAGTTTTAAAATATCAAATATTTCTGAATAAAAAGAATAATTCCCCTGATTTAAGACAACGTAAATTATTAGATGATTTTATTTTAAAAGTGTGACATGGACACGAAACGCCAACATACAGAATAGAAATATAGGCCTACTTTTCAATCTGGCACCTGCACGATTTAAATTGTTTGTATATTGTGTATTGTTTGCAACTGAATTCTGCAAATAAAAACAAGTTAGGGATTGATGTTTTGATTAACGAACAAAACTGTTTAAAATAATAGTTAATAAGTCATTTTTTAAACTAAGCGATATATAACAACATGATATATACATATAGTAATGCCAGTTACTGACAAGTCGCCGTCGTTCTAGCCCTTAATTAAGCTAATATTATTCAACACAAAAGAAAATTTAGTTCTTGAATTGCATTATAAGACATGTCTCCATATTTAAAATCGGTAAAAACATCTTAACTATTTAATATACTTTTTAAAATCAAAGACATTGCTTCCGCAGTGCAAACTGCCCATGCTAAACGCCTCTAACCGGAAGGCTCTTACTCGCATTGTGCGCACGCAGATCGCCGCCATTACAATTTTTCCAAACCGTGATAGCGTGTATTATAAAATTCAAGAAAAATACCTAGTTGGGTAAAACAATTATTCCAAAATCTGTAGCAAATACATAATTAAATGAAATGGTAAATAAATAACCGTCAAACAATTATATATTTCGATTTCTTTCATTGCTCATATTTTTTTTTATTCTTTCGTGTCTTTGTTTACTGTGTGTGAGCTAGACCATAATGCTTTGCGCTTGAAAATAATAGACTGGATCTATATTTAGACTGGAAAACACCTTTACTAATTAATGCAATTTCTCGGCTTATTTTAAGTTGGAAAAATTAGGGGAAAATTAAGTGTATTTATTTCACGAAGATAGATTTTTGGAAATTTTTTTGATATTTTCATCAACATCCGTGATGGCTCTTTGCGAAAAAGTAGCCTACACATGCTGCACAAAATGAACTAGCATACAGTATAAAACCAGCGGAAAACACTGGACATTGTTACAACACAAAAAGCATTTAGAAAAAGAGACAGCCATAGGAATGACCAAATGAACAAGAAGCACTGCACTCAGGTAAATTTATCCCTGACCTGAGATAACTTAAATATTTAACATTAGATAGTACATAAATGAAATCCTGATGAGCTACAGAGCCCATGGCTCTATTTTTTTAATATCATTAGTATAATGATATGTTATTTGAATGCAAATTTGATTGTGCTTCATGTATGGATTGCCTTATTTTCTATAGGCCCAGATGATGACGGAAATGCCCCTCCCCCGATTGCTTACTTTGATCGACAGCTGGAGGGGCCAGGGCCTGAGGGGGAAGATCTGTATGACCTGTTGGTTAGGTAAGTGATTAATTTGATATACATACATGTCCAATGGTTGAATTGCCACTTTCTGACTTTCCCTTCCACAATGAAGTTTGTCTCAGATTCAGTCATTATTGTTATTTCAGTATTTCCGATGTTTGAGCTTGTCAACACCTCGTTCGGTGCAAACTACAAGTAAGTGAATCTCTTAATGAAATTGAGTAAGTTACCCCTTCACAATGCAATATATAGTCTATCGCAGAAATTTGTAATAGCTAATAGCAAACATTTTTAATAACAAATTACCTTTTCCATGACTTAAATACAAGTACTAAAGTCATTAACATTGTGTTTTGCTGTTGGCGTTTACTATCAGCACATCTTGTACTATAACAAACACATGATCTTGATGAGTAATATCTTCTAATCTTTTTAATCTAAGATTTACAGATTAGTTCAATCCAATTGTAACAGATGATCGATTGCAAAATATTATTTTTTTTTGCAGTGATATATTTTTTATATAACATTGTTATGATTAAAAGTTAAAAATAACAGTGTAACTGCCTTTTTTCAGTCTCCCAAGAGATGTTTGCATCGACGAGAGGATTGTCGGCTTCAAAGGACGTCACCGCCTGAAGCAGTACCTGGCCAACAAGAAGAAGGACAAGTGGGGAATGAAGATGTGGGTTCTTGCTGAGGCTGAGACCGGGTATACCCATCAGTTTCATGCCTACGTCAGCAAACGATTAGGTGGGCCCACACCAGCTCATGGTGTTGGGTATGGCGTAGTAATGGAACTGATGGAGCCTCACCTCAACAAGGGACACCACGTCACTGTGGACAGTTTCTTTTGCAGTCCGCGCCTTTGTCATACCCTGTATGACAATGGTACGTTCTGCACTGGAACTGTCACAGTCCGGAGACAAGGGATGCCCAAGTCCTTCCAGACAGCCAAGAAGGACTTGAAGAAAGGCAAGACGAGGGTGGCAGTCCAGGGACCGCTTCTGGCGGTCCTTTGGCATGACAGAAAGGTTGTCACCTTCTTGTCAACGCTCGCAACACCACGGTGAGTACACTGTAAATTATTCTAGAAATTCAGTCACAATACTTATGATATTTTCCAATAATTGTCAGTAACTAAATAACCAGATTTATGATATGACTATTACAATTTAGTTAAATGAAAGTCAGAGTTTATATGTAGCAGAAATTTAAACTTAAATTTCATAATATTGAGATGTGAATTTTTCTCTTATTTCTTCATTTTAATTTCTTTTCAGCATGATCAGGAAGGACAACTCCAGAGGACGGTCCGTGGATGCCCCTTCCGTGGTCCATGTATACAACCAGACCATGGGAGGGGTTGATCTTGGTGATCAATTTGCAACGCTATACGATCCACGGACCAGGTCATTCAAACTCTGGAGGAAGGTCCTATTTCAACTCCTCCTGACTGCATCTGGTTAGTTTTGCTTTCTTCACTGAATACACATCTTTAATAACTAAATTATGAATTGGTAATTTTTTTAATTAAATGTCACTCAGTACTGGCAACATTATTAGTGATAGTGAATTCTAATATTAATTTCCTGTCTCGTATAAATGATCATACATATCATATTTCATATTTTTATATGAAACTAATTCTATTGTAACTGTATCTTTCTAAACTTATTTTACTTAATTACTTCTTTCATCTGTTTCCAGTGAACGCATGCGTGGTGTACCGGTCGAGCGTTGAGGCCCCCAGGCAGATGGGGCGCCTGGCCTTTCAGGAATCCCTTGTCGCATCACTCGTTGGGGACTACAACAGGTCGCGTCGGGCTCCTCGTCTGAGGAGAGAGCCCTGTCCCCTTCGTTTGACCGGACGTCATTTCCCCGGGTTTATTCCCATGAGGGGACGGAAGCAATGTGCTGTTTGCAGGACCAGATCTAGAGTCAGGACTTGGTGTCCAGACTGTGGATGTGGTCTGTGCATCAACAATTGCTTCCGGATCTATCACACGGTGTTCAATTACCGATCTCATAATGCTGAAGAGTAATTGAACTGTTGATAGATTTGTTTTGATGTATTATATTGGGAGATGATATTCATTCTATATTATTGCTAAAACCATTTTCAGTAAACATTCATTTTGAAATACTTTCCTTTGAAATTGAATTATTTTATTTTCTGCCTAAACTATAATTTACAAAATACATCAAAACTTCCCCTGCTTGTCCTTCATGCAGGCAGATATCCCACACATAATAAACTTACACATATTGAGTTATTAGTTTCATTTCATCCCCTGTCACTTAGTGAAAGGGGGTGCTCTTAATTCACTCATGTGTCCGTAATAGATTGATCCGAGACTAATGTTATACATCAGCTAATTGGTAAATAATTGATTTCATGAATTATAGGTAACAAATATTTTTGAGTTTTTTTAATGTAAATTTTAAAAGTCCAAATTAATCCTTATCTTCTTGATATATCTTTAAAAATTAACACCGCCTGTTCAATGTTTCGATAATTGTTTATAATAAATGTATTAGTTCATATGTAATCATTAGAATTAGGTAAAACCTGATGAGCTGCAAAGCCAATGGCTTTATTTTTGTCCTTAGTTGCTTAAATAATTTCATTGTACATATATTCTGGGATGTCTGCCACTCTGATATTTGTCTTTTGATATTTTACTTATATGCATATTTATGAAACAAATAAAATGGTTTATTCACAACATTCTCTCTTTTTTCTTTACAGTTTTCATTCTTTGTTACTTTATTTTCTACTTTTAATTTTGATGAAGTGTTACAAATTATGTAACCAGGGGCTAAAAAATATATTAATTACATGTCAAATGAATTATATCTTATTTTAAACATTAACTTTTTTTACAGATCAATTAATGCAAAACAATCAAGCAAATTACCATTGGTAATTCTTTTTAACCCCTGGTTGCATAATTGTGTTAAAATTGTAGGTCATATGGCTTGTCAGGATCAACATTATTTGCAGTTCTAAAATATGATTGAACACCAATGTTCCAAATTGTACACCTTTTCTCTGGAAATATATAAAATATTTAATTTCATAAATTTCTGTAGAGTAATTGAGTTTAGAACTCTTACTGATTTTAATTTTAACTAATTTCCAGAGTTAACCAAAGTAAACAAAGTCAGACAATGATTATTGTTGTCAAACCAGAGCATGATATCTTGAAACTAATACTATTATACCAAAATTCTACAAAATTGCTACACTTAACCTGAATGCAGCTCTGGGGAAATAAGTCATATCTTTTGTATGATCAAAGACATAATTCAAAATTCTTAAACAAATTTAAATACAACAAAGACATATTGCATCAAATCCCAAGAAGATGTTATCTAGTATAACTTTAATAATGAGATGAAAAGTTGAATTCAATGCTTATTAATCTGCTAAGACATAAAAATTATATGATTGGGGTATTTCGTGTCATAATCATAATGACATAAGAATTTAATAATCAATTTATTGGAATACATTTTAAACAATATGATTGAAAAAATGGAATAAAACTATATGGCAGACAATTTATAAACAAAATAATGTTTTTATCAAAAAAAAGTAAAATACGACTCTTTATAAATTGTCGGGACATATTTGCGTAAGTATCCCATATCATAGTCTAAGTGGAGACAACTCGCAATGCAGGGGGCGTGGCATGGTAAAGCGCACTGCTGCGACGGCATTCCCGCGCTATTTATAGCGCGAATTAAGCCGTGCTGCTTGCGCGTGAAGTGGGCGGAACTTATAAGGGCCATTGACAGGCGAAGCGAAGTCGGGGAGAGTAACGGCATATATATACAGACAACGGATTTTCGATAACATGTCATTTTCAGTAAGATCTTAATATTTATACCACAGTAAATGCTACATGAGTAAGATTTATTTTGCTTTATTTCGGTGAAAATTTAAGGTGAGGATTTTAAATAGTGGACCGAGCTGTTTACGGCCACATGTCCGATGCTCAATAGAGACTACTGTACTGACTTCGGTTATGAATTTTTTTTATATTATGGACCTTTCCGCTTCATAAATGAATATTGTTTTGATCTTTGTGTGACTGAATGGTTTATGATAATTAAAATTGTGTTCATGGATGAATATGCACATAAGTTTTGAATGTATTTGCAAAACGTTATACAACAAAAGCGCAATGACGAAACTGTTTTCCCCCACTGTTGCCTAATGGCCGTCATGTAAATTTTGCGTAAAACTTCACTTTAAACTATTTAGAGACCCGTCAAAGGCTTCTAGTCTATTTAATAAATTATTATATATAACTTCAGTGCAGTTTAGACGAATTAATCAACAATTTATTATGCAACTGCAAATTGACCATCCAACTTTATTTTTACCCACTGAAAACTGTTTAACCCTTATTGACTAATGAAAGCAACATTATTTTCCATTCGCTGGTTCCCGAAATTTATACCATGTTCAAGCTGGAAACAATACCTCCCAGTGGATGAAATTTCAATTACAATGCTTGTCTTTCGAAAAATTGCGAACGATTTCCATGCACTGTACATTTTACGGCCATTGTTTGACAATGATGTCACCGTGAACAATGTTCAACAATATGGTTACAAAAAGATAACTTGTATTTTTTCTTGAACTAAAGGTCGCATGTAGAAAGTAAACACATCATCGTGATCACTGACATTTTCTCTCTTGGAAAATAACAAATAATTAATATGTTTGAGAACAGGAATGTATTACTAAATTGTTCAACGAAGAGATGCACACACGCGGCCATTGGTAATTTACGCGAAAAACGTCTTAGCCGTTTATAATCAATGCTTATTCGTTTTTATACTGAATATTTATAACAAAAAAATACATAGGTAGAGAGACACCCAACTTGGTATCCTTCAGTTAAAATTTCATGATTTTATGAACATGAATAACGCCCTGGTGACATTTTATGTACAACGTTGACCTAAATCTGAGTGACTCAAAAAAGTTAGCGGCACTGAGTGAGCGCATAGCGTAAACGGCCGGGCACTCAGAGGGTTAAAGGTGCACTCCGGCATATTTTCCACTTTTAAACTAGAAGGTTTTCCTGCACTTATTTAACATGGATTTGTTCATTTCTACTATTCAGACACTTCCACAAAAAATGGCAAAAATTTTTCGAGGGGTTTTCGAGAAAATCACCGCTAAAATCTGTCATCTTAATTATGGAAACGTTTCCATAAAGATGGCGGCTTAACCGGAAATGATTGACTCGCGTGTACACCACTTCCACCACCAACTCCTCACAGTGCAGTAAACAAACGTGTAGCGAAAGCACCGACGACAATCCGACGGAGCCTTCAGACAATCGACAGTCATATTAATAAAAAATATACAGCGAGCAACCATCAAAGACACGAATATTTCCACGTTGCCGTAGGACCAACTTGAAGGACGGTCATTTTCTCCCAAACCTCGACGCATGTCAACTGTCACAGTGTCGGAGCACCGGTACTGTCGAGATACGCGACTGGAGTCGAGCAGCTGTCGAGAGGTGAGTGGGACGCTTTCACACTTTATTATTTTATCATAACTTGTGGATAATCAAATATATTTAGGTTTTGAAATGTGCACGTCAAGCCTCAGGTTTGTAGGAACACGTAAAGGTAAATAGTTTCAAATATAATTTCTTCTGTCCCAAATTCCATTGAACTGAACAACGTCGCCTCATGCGGCTGGCAGTGTTTACTTTTTCTCCGGTAATAAATATTCTTCAGACCAGATCGCAACTAAGTTTTGGTTTGCGCAAGTAGGCCTACAAATAAATCTAGGCCTAATTTACGCCTTGTAGACGTTTGAATCTATAGTAATTGTTAGTTTCAGGTCCCAATTTTCACTCTCAGCTCTCTGAGTCTCTCACTTCCGGAATAAGAATTTGTTTGGTCAATATTCTGTTTGCCAGTCAGTCTGTTAATTGAAAGACAAAATTAATCTTGTAGATTTGTTTAATCCTCTTGTATTATGACCGTGAATAAAATCACTGTTTCATATTTGGAATGCAGTAAATTCCTGTAATGTAATTTAAACTATTGTCATGATTTCATTACTTGTCATTTGGCCTACCTCAACAACAAAAATAGATCATCTACCCTATTTCATATGATAGTAAAGTGTACTATCGTTATTATGTTACATTTTTTAGAATTCATCAACTTGAATGTAATTCAGTTAGGTTTACATATTGCTTATAGTTGTCCACTGGTAACTATATATAAATAAATTTTTATAAAATGTGATGAACAAATAATTTCTGCTACTGAATAGACTGTACACCAAGGATGAATATAATGGAGTGAGAGAAAAAAAAATATAAATGAACACATAAAATGATTAAAATTGAAATGTCCATGTCCATGTTAATTTTCCTGTTATGCTTATGCTGGAATTATTTTTGAAAAGGAAATATAGCCATTAGTTTATTTACAAATGCTAACTGTAACCTGATTATTATTGAAGGCAGGCGATTATTTATTTACAAAAGGGCTTAGACTCAGCAATAATTCAAGGCAGGTGATTATTCAAGGATTAATGGTACCTTGAATGTTTGTTTTTAATTAATTTAATTCATACACAATTCCCTCTTCCTAGGCCCTTTGTGTCAAACATAATTACTTCTGTTTGTGTTATATTTTGTCAATGACAAATACCAAATTATTAATAATAAACAGTTCTGAACCATAATTTTGTTGATTGATTAAAATATGAGAAATATGTGTAGTACCAATGGAAAAAGCAGGAAGATTTTAAATAGTGATTGAATGTCAAATTAAATAATAGTCAAAATCAATTACACTTCTTTGCTTTAAAGATTTTTTACATTAATAATTGCATGCTGATTGTTTTTATTTCAGTGTGAAGCTGACTACTGCAGATGAGGCTATGAAAGCAGAAAATTCCAACTGCTTTTCAAAACTAGTGTGTACATGCAGAATGAGAAAAGAATAAGATATCTGGAACAAACCCATTATTCTGTAAGTACCGGTATTTATTTTTCAGTAATTAGTATTAGGTATGTAGAAACCCAAAAACTGGAGTAAACAGGTGATAAATTTTACTGATAATTTGAAATATACCATATTTCCTCTAATAAGTGCTGGGTCTCCAATAAGCGCCGGGCCTCTAATAAGCGCTGGGGGGGTCAATGGTAGTTGAGAAAATAAGTGCCGGGCCTCCAATAAGCGCCGGGTCTAAACCATTAGATTAATGCTTCCTTAGTAAACTTCAATATTCTATTAAAGAAATAAGCGCCGGGGGGGGGGAACGGGGTCAAGGAGTGCTGGAAAAAAAAAGCCCCCGGGTTCTTATAAGAGGCAAATACTGTATAGCAGTTATGTTGGGCCTGTGGTTTTAATTTTCACTAACCCAAAATAAAAAAAAACACTAGCCCCAGTGCATCATTTTGTACAACTTCCCAATGCTAGGCATAACTCTTGCCAGTCTCCATTACTGGCTGATTTAGGCCTTGCAGTATATCCTTAAGAAATCTGTGTTTAGAAATCCAGGCCCGCTATGCATTTCTGGTGCAGCGATTCACTATTTTGACACAACAAAGCGAGGGAAATACTGCAAGGGATAAATCAGCCAGTAATGCAGACTGGCAAGAGTTATTCCTTGCGTTTGGAAGTTGCATTTAGTATTAAAATTTTAAATTACCAACATAAACCTTTATGAGACATTTATTAAATCATAATAATGATTCACTCTTTCACATTCAGAAATAAATTTGACACTAGTCCTTTGGTCTGAGACTAATATTGTAACCTTGGGCTAACACAAGTTGAGAATTGGTAGCCCTGTGAGCTTGTAAAACTCCTGGATCACTGTGGAGTATTCATACTATGAGTTTTCAATCTTAAAAATAACTAGAAATATGTGCATGTGATGCACTGTGATGTCCCCAGCTCCAACTTTCAATCCAATCTAGTCATATTACCCTTATTGTTCACTTATGCTAAGCACTAAATTCAATACTGCATTAATAACGAGAAATAAAAAATTCAGAATAGCCAAAGTAGCAAAAGGCACCACTCTATCACTAGGTCTAAGCAAATACAAAGTTTGGTGAAAGAATATTGAACGGTTTTGGAGATAGAGGCCGGAAAAGATCCCTACCCCCAATATGCACTAAGTTCAAATTGTTTCCATGGAAACCAGAAAAGAAAAAAAATTCAGAATAACCAAAATAGCAAAAGGCACCAATCCACCACTAGGTCTAACCACATACCAAGTTTCGTAAAGAAATACTAGATAGATTTTGAAATAGAGGCCAGAAAAGGTCCCTACCCCCAATTTGCACTAAGTTCAATAGGTTCCATGGACACCAGAAAAGAAAAAAAAACTGAATAACCAAAATAGCAAAAGGCACCACTCCACCACTAGATCTAACCACATACCAAGTTTCGTGAAAAAATATTGAACATTTTTTGAGATATGGCCCGGAAAAGAAAGCATTTCGGAATGACCGAATAACGGACGGAGGCGAAAACATTATGTCTCACGAACATTTTTTCGGGGGACATAATAAATAAAGTAATTAATACCAGATGAGCTACAGAGTTCTACTTTCACTAGCTAAGCACTAATAGTTATGTGTCCAATAGGAACAATATTGAACAATGTTAGATGGCTGTCATCCTGTTCAGTTATACATTCATAATAATTGCAAATATAGATGTGAAATTTTATATTTATAATACAATATATGTAACTATTTCAGCGATTCAGCCAACAATGTTGGAGATTATCACATTCTCCGAAGACTTATGGGACATTACACCTCTTCGACATTACGGAAACCACTAATGAAAGTATCATGTATGACCCTAGCCCAACAAGAGACTGTTCATTGAGTTACCTGTGCAGATGAGACCCAGGTGGATGAAAGGCCCCTACCTAGTGTTTCAAAGCAAAACTGTTCAACATGCAAGAAGTTGAGTAAGTTGTAATTATCACATCTTTAACTGAAACTGTAATCCCAGATATGTAATTATTGCATTTTTTTTCACTAAATAAATGGCATGTATTTCCAACCTGGTAACCGTTCCCTGTCTGCTGTCCGTCCCTCCGAAACTTTTCGCTTATTACCTCATCAGGCCTGAAAGGCCAGATGGGCTTCAGACTTCTGGCATGGCACGGTGTCCATCCATCCGTCCGTCCATGTGTAAACTTTTTGCTTTTTGGACTTCTTCTCCAGAACCAATTACTCCAGAGAGCTGAAATGTTATGTGCAGACTTCTTGGCCTATGGAGATTCTAAATTGTAGATTTCGTGACCCCAGTTCCACATTGTCTAGAGAGCTGAAATGTTGTTTACACATTCCTTAGACAATGGATATTCTAAATATAAAATCCTATTCTTGACTTATTTTCCAGTATGAAAAGCAATCAATACATATCCTGATGAGCTACAGAGCCCATGGCTGTATTTTTAGCTCATCAGTTCTGCTATGTAATCCTGCTCCATGACTGTGTAAAAATAAGAGCCTTTAATACAGTCTAGATCTTTATTCAGCAAGTCTAGATAAACTGAATACACAAACTGGTAGTATTGAAAAATATGTAATCATAAGGATGAAGATACAATAATTTAAAAAATTCCATAGACTGAATTTTAGTCTAAGGTCTATGATAAATGTTCATTGGGTTTTGGTCAGGTTTTTGTGAATGATTTTTCTACTCATAAGTAGGATTCATTAATACACTTATGAGTATACTAGGGCTGGGACGGGTAACCCGGATACCCGGGACGGGTTGTTACTGAGTAGGACCCGGGTACCCATCACATTACCCGGACCCGTTTTTATCATGTGACTAATCATAAGACAGTTTAATTTGCTATTCTTTCATTTCAAGATTACAATGTTTTTGAAGATTCTAACATAATATTAAAATGATCTATTGTCATACATAATAAATTTGATTGAAATAGCCATGGGTCTCTATGCTAGGCTTCTAGCCCCATATTCCAGCCAACCAGTTGAATAAAGTAGTACAAAATCTTACAATTAGATGTCGGAGATCGACAAAACGGGTATCCGGGTAGGGTAGGGTAACAGATGGTCGGGTACCCGGGTAGGACATATCTACCCGTCCCAGCCCTACAGTATACTCACTTGAGAAGGGATTTGTATTGTTTCTCTCCAATTTTTTAAAATTTAATTACTTTTTTAATTTTAATCTTATCATCAATATGGAATTGTGATACATGGACAATACATTTTATAAAATATAAAAATAGAGCCATGGGCTCTGTAGCTCATCAGGGTTTCATTGATTTACTATCTAAAGTTGAATATTTAAGTTATTTAAGTTATTGTTTACAAGCAAAAGATAGGTTCTTAGATCATAACCACTGTTACCCCATTTGGGGTCACGGGTCACATAAATCTACAATTTAAAATCCCCATTTGCCAAGGAGTCTGCACACAACTTTTCAGCTCTCTAGACCTTTTGGAACTGGAGAAGAAGATGAAAATAGGTTTTTAAGGATTTGACCCTGGTGACCCCATTTGGGGTCACGGGGTCACATAATCTACAATTTAGAATCCCCATTGGCCAAGGAGTCTGCACACAACTTTTCAGCTCTCTAGACCTTTTGGAACTGGAGAAGAAGATGAAAATAGGTTTTTAAGGATGTGACCCGGTGACCCCATTTGGGGTCACGGGGTCACGAAATCTACAATTTAGAATCCCCATTGGCCAAGGAGTCTGCACATAAAATTTCAGCTCTGTGGAGTCATTGGTTCTGGAGAAGAAGTCGAAAAAGCGAAAAGTTTACGGATGGACAGACGGACGCCAGACACCATGCCATGCCATAAGCCCATCGGGCCTTTCAGGCCTGATGAGCTAAAAATTAGTGTATAGTCATGTTTTTGATATGCACTGACAATTTCAAGGCTAGGGGTTGTGCATTATATTGAGAACAATCATCAAACAATATAATCCCTGATGAGCAACAGAGCCCATGGCCCTATTTTCTTACTTCCTCTCCAGAACCAGTGACTCAAGAGAGCTGACTTTTATATGTACAGACTCTTTGGCCAATGGGGCTCTAGTCAGAGCCGATGCTTGCAGGTTTCAGCGCAATGCATAGCCACCATGTTGTTGCAGGCTTTCTCCCTGCAATAATACTAGTATCCATGATAAAAGTGAAATATTCTTGAAAGCGGTGTTAACACCCAAATCAATTCTAAATTTTGAAGTTAGTTTACTTTATTATGACCCCACCAACTGTATTTTTTTTTTTTAAATTAGAAAACTAGTTTATATTCTGTTTAAGATTCCAAATATGTTCTATAACATTGGACATATTATTCAGCAAAGTAAAACAGTATGCCAGTTGCAGGGTATACCCCAACTTCCAAACGCAAGGCATAACTCTTGCCAGTCTGCATTAGTGGCTGATTTAAGCCTTGCCGTATTTCCCTTGCTTTGTTTTGCCTAGATAGTGAATCGCTGCACCAGAAATGCATGGTGGACCTGGATTTCTAAGCACAGATTTCTTAAGGAAATAGTGCAAGGCCTAAATCAGCCAGAAATGGAGACTGGCAAGAATTATGCCTTGCATTGGGAAGTTGGGTATACCCGGGATAATTGGATATGTCTTAACCATGATGGTTGCTTGTTAATAATTGACATAATGAACATTAAGAACTGAATTGTACAATATTGATGTTTAAATCTTTTCTTATGTTTCAGTTATCCATGGATGAAGCACCAGTAACTTGGCATCTTACATTGATCTGCAATCCATTCTAAGAATATTATCAACATCAGAAGCTCCTAGTCAATGATGGCTTCATAAATAATAATAATAGGATCCGATACTTCTACCGGCTGAACTCACTAAGGGACATGCTCATACTGCACACACATTATTACCCTGATGTAAAGACCAACATTGTTCTTTTTTCAACCTCAAGTCACTGAAAGTCAATTTTTCCTGAAGTCACTGGCTAATTTAAATTGCTTCAGTTTGTTAATTTTTCTGTGCTAGTGTAGGAGCATACAAAGAAAAGTTGATAAAATGCAGCATGACTTAAAATTTGTCAATGATAGACTTGGAAGTTGACTTGGAGCATGCAACCTAGCTGCCAATTAAAGTGCTTGAACTTATGTTACATTGCCTTAACTTTCATACCAGGTACCCAATTGTACTGCTGGGTGAATAAACCATTGTTCCCGCTCATGAATATCAGTGTGTTTTATAAATGTACAAGCTTGATGTGTGGGGTCTAGAAATGGACACCACATTATGACACTTTGCTTCCATTCAACACCAAATTGCAGAGGGGATGATTTTTATCGAGTTCTGTCCCTTTAATCTATTATTTAACATCAGTCATAATTCCAGCTTTTTACACTGCTAACAGCAGTTTCTTGGAAACTGATAGGCATGCATGCTCACTTTTGTCAACACCACTAACATATTAATCCAGTGAATAAAAAAAACATCACTTCAATCATAATATTTATTTGTTATTGTTAATACAAAATTCTCAACCTCTCCACATCATCAGCCTCTTACAGCCAAATGTCTTCACCTGCCCTCTTCTAGTCAACTGCTGTAACAAGCTGGACCCGCCCCTCTATTCATTGCTCCTTCCGGAGTGTCTTTCTCTGCTTCCTTCTGCAAAATCAATTTTAACTTTATTTTTAACAAGTCATTAAAAAATACATGACTTAATTGATGCAAGCATTTAATATAAAAGTATGTTTTCATTGAATCTAGTCAATAGCAAATGACAGATGATCAGATAGTATATCACAACATAATACTTGCACCAATTTAAATAAAATTTTGCTTTTAGTTAATAATTATTAAGTTTTACCCCTTTGGTAGCCTATCTAATTGGATTTATTTTCAGTATTTCCAAAGAAAAGAGAAACGTAGTTATTAATCAGGATTGTGCTGGTAATCAAAACAAAGGAACAGTTATTACCGTAAATCCTTGAATAATCGGGTAGATTTTTAGTTGTAAATATATTGTAAATAAAGCTCTTGCCGTTAGGTTGAAAGTCACATAAATATGCCGGAATTATTTCTAAAAAGGAGACTATAGCCGGAGACTACCATGCTCTAGTTTGTTAACATTTGCTAAATTTAACTCGGCATGCAATTATGTATATCAACGAGGAATTTATCATATAGACCGGGCGATTATTCAAGGATTTACGGTATTCGGTTGACAAGGTGGCGAAGTGGAAGAGACTTCGTAGATCCATAATAAATTTTGCATTCATTTTACACGACGAAGACTCGTACCGGTAGTGTGATGGTACAATTTTACCTTACCGATGTCTTACATAAACTCAAAACAGTCTTGTAAAAGTCATTGTTCAACGAATCAACAGCTGATTCAGCGATTGCGATTCGTAATGCCCGGAACAGTGAACTACAGTACAGATGACCGAACTTCGAACTTGAATTATTATTACGAACTTACATATTCTCAACATGACATATTTGAAATGTTCAATGCGTATTCACTTGTACTTCAATCAATATATACACCACATGTACCCATGGAAAACAATATTACGTCCACATACCATGAAAGTTTTCTCAGTCGCTTGAGTGGCCATACCGACCTCCATGATCCATCGTGTTGTCGTGTTACACGCGAGTACCGGAAGTCACGTGACGACTTACTGTTATTGCGTACCACTAAACTTCACACAAAAAAACTTTTTCAAATATAACTTAAAATTTAATTTTTTATTATTTTTTAAATTTTAACCAATAGGTAATGTATATTGTTAACGTTTCAGAACAGTTAAGAGTGAAAAAGGTCAAAAATTTGCCGGAGTGCACCTTTAATAGGGATATATGTTTCTAGTTGTACAGCAGAAATGACGTTATGTATACCTTCCTCCGACGCTATAGAATCAAGGATCTACGTACGTGGGCGTCTTGTACATAAGTATATATAAGTATAGAGTTGCAGTTGTGAACGAGACTGGACTTCACGTTTCCAATAAGTTGATCTCCATTTGCTCTGTGCATACATACTCACTGTCAGGCTACAGTACATACGGTATGTAATTTGAATATTTTGATTGCATCAACATCATGTGTTTGTTTACATATTTTCCGATGCTCATTGCTTTGCATTATCTGTGTCCGTCTGTTTTATTTTTTCGCGGAAGGAATTAACAATTTTGTTCAATGTATCATTTCGTTAACTTAATCTAAATTAAGGTTACACAAATATTTTTAAATTAGGAGATAAATCCATTCTGTTTTATATTTTGGGGTTGTATGTTAAAATGCACAACATACAACCCCAAAATATAAAACAGAATGGATTTATCTCCTAATTCTAACATGACTAATTCGGAAAATAATGAGGAACTCTTTCGTCTTGCGCCAAAGCGCTGTGCTTGGGTCAAACCAGTACAGACCGGTTTCACTCGCCCGCGACCCTTCGGTGCAGTTCACTTTTCAAAGAACATGCTTCAATCAAAATATCAAAACAAACACTAGAACTTATTTCAATGTAACTTATCTTTATTCAGTTGATGATAATATCAACATAAAACCCATGTTGGAAGTCATCAGACTCACAGAAGCGATTTTCAAGTAAATACATAGTCCGACCTATCTCCCCTACAAGGCCGACAAGGACCAATCCCATTCAAGGGGCGCTACTCTGAAGGTAGTTATTCACTACAAGCGAAGAGTTTGAGACTTGAAGAAAGCCTGACAACAACGCTTTTTGTGTCATGGTAGAGGACATCGTGGAAGGAAATGGGGTCATTTTGGGATTGTGAACTGGAGGCAGTGGAAGAATTTAGCAAAATAGAGGAATAACGCCGCTTCTGTTCATTGGATGAATCGCTGTTGTATGAAGCGAGCGACTGTTGATTTCTGTGCCCCGTGATTTTCATGATTTCACGCGATTCTACGCCAGCATGTGACAACGTCCGCGGAGCAATGTGAATCGGTCGCAAATATTTAGAGGTGATTATCGGTAAAATAATTACTCCAAAATTGATACGAGGAACCAATCAGAAAGCAGTATTTTCATTCTAAATATAGTGTCATGTTAGAATGCACCATTTGTTTTCTCATTTTGCCAACTTGCAATTTTATTTGCATTCAGATAGTTGGAGAATAGCTTAAAAAGCATTCGAAACTTTGTTTTCCATTTTGTTGAGCGGCTGTTGTAAGAGGTGATGTTATTGTTAATCCTCGTTATTTTAAAACTTAAATTATAAGGGCTATTTTATGTGTATAATTTTGTTTATTACAAACAAGAATAAGCACTTATTCTATCATTTCATCAAATGTTCATGCATAATCAGATAGTTTAATCATTATCATATGCATTACAAAATTAATTTTGTAAATGCAACATGTGCACCTCTTGCCATAAAGGTTGTCTTGCATCCTTTAAAATGTTCAATTACAATAATTAATGTGTGCTGGTATTTTGCATACCATTTTTAACTCAAACAACCCCTATGATATTACATCATATCATTTCTGTTAATAATAATTTATGTTAAAAATATGCACTTTGCAAACATCACAGCAGAAAGGACACATGAAACTTGAAACAATGTTTGACAAATGTACAGTTGAACAAAGATAAATCTTTCATGAGTCATATATTCCTTCCTAACAACGATAACCCAAATGTGCTTCCTAACTTTAATTGATTCTTCCATGTGATAAAACGAAAAATTTGTATCAGGTCATTCACCTCGTTGTCTCATGAGTAAATCATCAATGGACTTGATGAAGAATTGTATATTCGGATTACAACGGAAATTGCTTCATTTATTGGAAAAGTGTCAATATAAGTGAGTATATACCTTGCCTTTACACAGACTAAAGATTACTCTTGCAAAGAATCCGGCATCATCAACGAAGCCATCAGACATTGGAGCAAACTAGTTTTATCTTAAAAGAGAGAAAACATCCCTCAATGCTGTATTTGTAAGCGCGCTGGGTAGGGGCAGGACTATCGGGATCATCGCTCGTTTAGATATTTTCTTGGCTCAATACACACTTTAATTTGTTTCTAGGGGGTCCTGGGGCCATTCGCCCACCCCTGGGCTTGGTGTACCTTTACTGTTGGTGAAGTACGAGCGTATAATGCCTATAGCATTGCAAATGATCTTATTTGTTTCAATTCATCTAGGAACAACATTGCACACGATCATTGAAGGCGATGTAGCATGCCGTTCTTAATGAAAGAAAGCGCTCGCGCGAAAAGGCAAATACGTGTTACCAATGGTTAAATAATACTCCTGAATCAATAAAAAGAGTACAATGTTCACGGTTCGGTTAAGCCACGCGAGTACAATTCCGATCAAACGGCCTTCTTAAGGTGTTCACATTGAAATGGCCGCTCGAAGGTAGTTCAAGTGATCTGACTGATGCAACACAGAGTCGAGTTTTGAATATGGCACATTGATGACTTGGTCAAAACTCTTGCTGTCTGAACACTCAAAATCTCATGAGACGTACAAATCCACCTCTCACACTGAAGAGTTCCACACCACTGTCGCTTGATACATCGCACCATTTTCTTTCACTAAGTTTATCTATATTTGATCCATACTTTAGGATCTTATTAAAGGGAATGTTACATGGGTTATTGGCTGATGATTTTTTACAGTAGAGTCTTAAAGTAGATAGTTTAAGAGCTTCAATAAATGCTTTTACATCAACCATGCCCAAACCCCCTTCAGTCTTTAATCTTTTCATTGTTTTTCTTTTTATTTTATCATTTTTATCATTCCATATGAATTTGAAGAATATCTTTTCCAGAGATTTTATAAAGTCATCTGGGGGATTAGGCAATGAGCTAAAAATATGTACTAGTTTTGAGAGGGCCAGTGTTTTTATAACAGTAATCTTTCCTATCAATGTTAAGTGTCTTTTCCTCCATACTGCCAGTATTCTACTTATTTCTTCCAGTCTTTTTCTTGTATTGATCACCCATAAATCCTCAAGGTTTGGAGTGAATTTGATTCCCAGCACTTCAAACTCTCCATTATGCCATTCTATTTTCAAATCATCACATAGGGTTTCTGTTTTGCCTGCCATTGAACCAATCCAAATTGCTTTAGTCTTTTCTATATTTATTTTTAAACCTGACATTTGATAAAAAGTGTTGATAGTTTCAGTTGCAGCATATAAGCTATCCTCTGTCCCATCAAGAAAAAGTTCAGTATCATCAGCATATTGACCTAACTTATATTCTTTATCATCAATAACTATACCTTTGATTTTTTTATTATTTCTTATCATACACCCCAAGATTTCTGCTACAAATAAGAAGAGATATGGTGATATGGGATCACCCTGTCTACAACCCCTTTCATTATCAAAGAATTCAGATAAGTTACCATTTTGTATCACACAGGAAGTTGTGCGATAGGTTAGTACATTTTGCGCTATTGAACTTAGTGCTTAGCATAAGTGAAAAATAAGGGTAATATATGACTAGGTTGGATTGAAAGTTGAAGCGGGGGACATCACAGTGCATCACATGCACATATTTCTAGTTTAATTTCAATTTAGTTGAAGGAATCTTGCAAGAAACCATGTTAGGGCGAAAGTAGTCCTTATTGATAAATTTTAGCAATCATGGACTTGCTGCACTTTCTGCATGAAATTTGCCAATTGAAGTTGAACGATGGAGCAAAATTTATAAAAACAAAATGCCTGCCCCCCATTTCCCAAACTTAAGAAGTAACTACTTACTTGATATTATTGGAAATATCCTTCAGTTCTAAAGTATATCTTGCTCATGAAAATCGCCCATTAACCTTTTTATTAAAAGTGCTATTTTTAAAAAAGGTACTGGGCTCTCGATTACAAAATCTCTTTGTATCAAATGTATACATTTGTGTATATTCCATATTAACATGTTCTGTAAATTATAATATATTGGATGCATTAATATTCAATTGTTATCTTCACAATCTTGCCGCAAAAGGCTGATATACTGCTGAAATAGCGTTAAGCAAAAATTAACTCACTCACTTCTGTCACTATATGTGAGTTCGGTATCAAGTTGAAGACTGAATGGACATTATATGTGTACACATGCATTGATGGAGAAGTTGGCGAGCGTTCTCAGTGTTTCACAGTGTGGAAGTTGTTGTATTACTCAGTGGAGCACTTATTAGATCAATTATGTTAGATGGATCATGCATTATAATAAGTATGTCATCAGTTCCTTTAAAGCCTTTGATAAATCAAGTTATATGTAAATGTCGTGTGCAACTTGTGATTGTGTTCAAGTTATAGTACAACACTACTGCAGTGGTGGATCCAGACATTTTGAAAAGGGGAGGGGGGTCCACCTCCGGGGTCCATCAAAATTACATGGGGAAAATTTTCCAAAGTGGGGTTTTATTTTCAATATTCTTTTTAAATTTAAGTTAAGTGTGAATATACTTTAATCGTGTGATTTGAAAAGGAATATATTGTTATGAAATGCCTTTCTGGAGTGGAGGAATATCTTATTCTGTAATTAAATAATATGTGAATTACCACATACGGTTCAGGAATTTCTTATCGCTAAGATGGCCGCAAGTCAATGTTAAATTATTAAGCGTCACGTATTAACGACTATCTTAGCGCTAAGAAAAGTTAGGCCCTGCTTTATTTCACACCATGTCTGTCTACCTCTCTCTGTATCTTTCTCTCTTTGTCTCTCACTCTCTGTCTCTGTCTCTCTCTCTGTGTCTCTCTCGATCTCTCTCGAAACAATTGGTAGAATGTCAATCTGGTTAAACAACTTCTTCATTGTGAATATACACGATGTTTCGGGGTATATGCTTACTCTTTCATCAGGTTCTATGTGGGGTATAACAAGTTGCAACCTTGTCACAGCCCACAATCCACCTGATAAAGAGTGAGGAGTATAAGCATATACTTCGAAACGTTGTGTCCATTCACTATAGATAAGTTGTCATATTTAAATTTATTTAATATTTAAACATTCTTCTGTTCATTTATTTCACCAACCTGTGCAACCAATACTTTTATATTCTTTGAAACTATTGGCATCTTACAGAATGACTTCAATGTTATTAAAATGTCTAACCAGACTTCATGGTCTGTGTTTAACTTGATCGTTACTCTTAGTTTTTGTAACTAAAGCAGAGTTATGCTTCAGTGGCTCCAATTTGTTGAATATAAAATGTTATTCTCAATGCCACAGACGATCAGATGAAATAAAAAAATCATTTTATAGTCTGTTAAAGTATAATTTACAAAACTAAACCTACAAAACTACAGTTTTATCATTGTATTGTCAATATCATTGTAAGCTATTATCGCTAGTTTATGCATGTTCCTACATTTTTGTAATAAAGATGAAGGATGTATTGCGATATGTATACCATGTAAATTTGTGGTACGTTTGTGTAATAAATGATTTTGCAAAAAAAATTGTTCCAATTTTAATTTAGGGAGAACATTTTATGGATAAAATGCTATCAACAATCTAGTGCCACTTGGCCAATAAATGGTTACTAGTTTTATGAGGTAAGGTGATTTGGGGTATCAAGAGTATTGCACAGCTGCGGGGAGAAAGCCTGTAACACCATGTGGCTATGTATTGCGGTGAAACCTGCGAGCAACGGCTGGAACTAGCGAACCATGGGTGGTACTGCACTGTATTGTTTGTGTAGCATTGCACCCAGATATCACTGCACATAGAACAGTTCTCTACTGTAAACAATTTCCCGTGCCCCATGGCGGGACTCAAACCATGGACCTCTTGATCCAAAGCCAATATTTTTTACGTAGATATAGATGCAGGTCACATCTTTTCAGTGAAATAATACCGAATGAAGCTATTCTTTTGAGCTAGCCATTTGTAAGGACGATTCAGATTCATTTTATATCTATAGAGCAGACACTTGGTGCCTGGAGTATTTGAGCCCTCTATAAATTCACTTATTATTAATAGAAATGTTCTCTTCGAAAGTTTACACTCTAAGCAAACTACAATCCCACGCACAAAGCTACATGGACACAGATAATACATTGATTTATTACCCATATGGTTGAAAATAACCAAGTTAATATTTTTGATATGAGCACATGTGCACATATCACGTTTGCCTAGCAACGATTGTTTCACCGCGGCTTCCCGTATTACGTCGCCTGTGACGTCATAAAATGATTGTTCGTGACGTCACTATAGCTTGCCGTCACAAGGGAAGTGGGACGTTTCCTGACTATTTGAACGCGAATCAAATGGAATAAAATGGGCAATAAAGAAATTATTACACTCGAAAGTGTGCCATATGACTTTTACGAAACTCGTGCACATTTATGTATCACCCTCGCTCTCGCTCGGGCAATACAAAAATTCACACTCGTTTCGTAAAAGTCATATGACACACTTCCTCGGGTAATAATCTCTATATATCATATATACTACCTTTGTGCGTGAATTCTTTATATAACCGCATGAGCATATTGTGTGCTGGAACCGGAGACATTGTTGATTCATACTCGCTTGGGAGTTGCATGTGTCATCCCAGTTTGAAAGAACAGGGATGCCGGACAGATGTACAGAAGTCCCATAGACGTACATGTATTTCCTTAAATCCCTATTTCCCCTATTGGGGCGGGATAGCACGTTCTGCTTCGGGTCGATAGGTTCGTGTTCGAATCCCGCCAGTGTAGCAATGCACCCAAATCTTACTGCATGTAGAAAGGTTATCTACAGTAGACAAAGTAACAATACTTTTTATTTTGTTTTATTTATGACCTAAATTTTATTTTACATTAGGGGCTTATATCATAATGATTTTTTTACAAAATAAAACTTGATACATTGAAACGTATCATTGATACAAGCAAATTCTGGTGAATTTTTTTTTAAAGTATGTCCTTAATTTAAAGAGTTGAAGTAACAGTCTCATCAGTTCAAATGGTCTTTTCTCATCCACTCGAAAGCTGTGATAATCAAAGGGGAGACAATTTGCAGATCAGGGGTGTGGGCAATATCCAGAACTGTGGAAGATCGTCAACTTATTTTTTATATGAGCCTTCACTCGTGTCGGAGTTCGAGATACATGTCGGCCAATATGCGTTGTGAAGGCATGTATTTCCGTGTCAAGGACACAAAATCCACTTGGTAGAGAATTTAATTCGAAGCTTTCGTTTGTTTTTGGAGTAACATTTATTTATGATCTTTTCAATTCGTTTACCGAAACACCAAGTTGTCTAGGCCAACTTTTACAATTTTCATTTTGACTTGGTGAAATAAACGTTCTGCAATGCAATTTTCGCTTGATAGATACATATATTATAGAGGGCGGAATAGCGCAGTGGTTAGCGCGTTCAGTTTCGGATCAAGAGGTCCGGGGTTCGAATCTCGCAAGGGGCACGGCAAATGTTCTACACGCAGTAAGGTTTGGGTGCAATGCTACACTGAATACCATCGCAGTACCACCCATGGTTCGCTATTTCCAGCCGATGCTCGCAGGTTTCACCGCAATGCATAGCCACATGGCGTTGCGGGCTTTCTCCCTGCCATAATACTAGCAGCCGCGATATAAGTGAAATACTCTTGAAAGCCGCGTTAAACCCCAACTCACCTCCCCTCACCTTACATATCTCAGTGAATGATGTGAATGATGTGTGGTGTACACATCTACCGTGATTCAAGATATGTTTATGATTGAAATCACACGCTGATGATATAAATAGTTTGCAAACGGAATGCAGTGTAATCGTAATGCTAAAACTACCGTGATACGGCACCGACATAATTTCCCCGGTTTTGTAGTAATGTCGTATTCCACAATGGATGTCTATGTATTCTAGTTTGCAAATCTATTTCACTTTAGTACTAGCTTGAGTTACATACAGACCGACCATTAGACACTTGTTTATACCCTTGCATTTCTTTCTATAAAAACATGTTTTACCCACTCAAAACGGGTCTCGCTTATATGGACTAATGAAACACGACATTAAAAGGTACATCCATTGTGTTGTTGGGGGTAACATATTGCAAACGTTATAAATAGTGTTACTTTATCGAGAAGAACCGACTGTTACCGAAAACTACCATTTTGATCATAGTAGACTTAGCATATTGACAATATGAAGGTAAAAAGTAGTGATTTTTTATCGAAAACCGGACAATGCACAGCGTGTGGCGCGCATCAATGAGTCAAACGTAATTTTGAATTCTTATTTATAACAGCCAAAGTGCCAAAATTGAGTTAATAATGTTTAATAGGTCACATAACCACTGTGCATGTAAATGGAACGTGCAGTTACGGTTTCTGCATATGCATAATGATGTTACTACATTTTAATTGGAAACTAGATATTATGATATATTTGGCAATTGGGGATAAATACGCAGTTTGAGTGAATTTATTTGTATTGTAGACAGCACATGTGGTGAGTTGGAACGTATAAAAGCCAAATAAAATGTTATGAAACACAATATATGCACCTTTAATTTCCTTTCAAACGTTTCCGAAATGTATACCAGGCTAAGCTAGAAACAATAGCTATCAGTTGGTGAAATCTCAGCCACATAAGTATTTCGAAAAAGTATGAGAGATTACCATGCACAGTACTTTTTACGGTCATTGTTTGTCAATTTGTCACATCGAACAATGTTCATCAAAATGATTACCAAAAAAAAGTGAACTAAAGGTCGCATAGAGAAAGTTAACAACAGCGTGATCATTGACATGTTCTGTCTCGATAAATAACAATTAAAATACCTTTTTGATAACAGGAATGTATTTCCATGCTAGTAAACAAAGATATACACATACGTGGCCATTGGCAATTTGCGCAAATCAATATGTATGTTCATTTTTCTACCAAATATTTATAAAAAAATGTATACATAGGTAGAGAGATACACAACTCGGTAAAATTTTAAGATTTTATGAACATGAATAACGCCCTGGTGACATTTTATGTACAACGTTGCCCTAAATCTTGAGTGACTCAAAAAAGTTAGAGGCACTGTGTGCATGAGCGCATATATAGCGACAACGGCCGGGCACCAAGAGTGGGCCTAAATATGGGAATTTCCGGTATTTATATACGTGTATAATTGGGAACTTTCTACCGTAGGCTACAACCAGCTTGAATATAATGTTACCTTAATTTCTATACAAGCAATCTAAGAAAAGATTAATTTTCAAGTAATAATTAAGTAGGCCTTCATCGATTTCTTTGCACAGTGAAATCCTACTGAATGGTGGCTAAGAGAACATACCGGTATTCCGTTCTCCCTATCGTTTCCACTACATCTGTCAGAGCTATGTACCTGAGCTAACTGAATGGCCAAACATATAAGAATTAACCTTTTTGTGATTCAACAGATATAAAAATAGATCAGGAATTCCCTTTTTAGGTTATGTCAATGAGAATAAATGTTACGTCAGCTTCACATGAGGCTGAGCTTGTTGAAAATCATCATTGGGAAACTTATATAGTTAATATATCTTTAAAGATCACCAATAAAGATTTTCTTTCAGGTATAGATCTACACTGCACATTTTAAAAGTAAACCCAAACCACGTGGTTATGTTTACAATATGGAAACGCTATACAGTAAGGTCACTTCCGGTTGAGTGACTGTACTTCCGTGATTTCCACGATTGCGCTCTTTCTAGTTTCGATATGTGTCGGATCTGTCGTCTTTCAACACAATCTACAAGTATTTTTTGATAAGTAGCAGTTCATATACTCACACCAACTACTACATGGTCCCGAAAATAAAATTATCGGATCGGTTGACAATACTGTAGGTGGTATATCTTTGGACGCCTCCGTGTTATTATTGTGTAAGAAGGTAAGAACAGTCAGTGGGTCACTTCCAACTTCATGCCTCAAGTTTGTTTGCTAGTTCCGTGTTTGAAGTTATATTATTTATACAGTACCATGTTTACCCTCTGATCGGTTTTGTTCTACAGATTGTCAAAGATTGATTTGAATGTTTTATATACACTGTTTTGCTTGATTATTATAAGTAATTAAACTGTTTTAGTGTTAAAATTATTCTTATAATCGCTGTTAGTGTTGCAAGTTTTCGTGGTGTATCAATCTTAGGTCATAAATAATATAACACATGTCATCCTCTAACATAAGGTGATCAGAATGGATAAATATTATGATTTTAGAAAAAAAAGTTTGGTTTTTTTAAATATTAAAAGTGGTGTATTTTTGTTTGGTTGTAAATTGAGTGTGGTTTATATCATTGTGCACAACATTAGAAGCTGGGACAGAAAACCAGGACTCACAAGACGAGACAGTCAGGGTGGATACTTAATAATAATAGGACCCCGGTACCCATCACATTATCACATTTACTGTTATTATCATGTGACTACAAACAGTTTAATATGTTATTCTTTTGTCACATTGTAATATATTTGAAGCTTCCAACAAAATGTTAGACTCAAATATTAAAGGGGGCGGGAGGTGTCCATCAAATTTACATCCATATATATTCAAATAGAGGGCGGGTCTGAACTATAGTGGTGCTTCGATGATTGATTATGATTGATGATTGTTCGGTTTATCCGTTACCCCTTCCTGATGCGATATTTGATTGCCAAACTTCATAATTGATTATCACTCATAAAAATTCACCACTGTTGGGATACCTGGGTTATATAAATCCAGCACTGATCAATAGCATTAATGGAATGGGAATGACTTTTCTTACTTTGTTCATGATACTTAGTACTCTGACCGTACTGTCCCTGTAATGAATCAATAAATTAAGATTTTACAGATTTCTACTATTCTTTTTATTTCTTTTCAGAAAGATGTCATCCAAAATGGTACGTCCAAAGAATAGACTATTCTTGTTATATTTCTCTGTTTCAAGAAATAATATTTTATAAAATTAATACACCCTATTTCATGTCATTGACCTTGTAATTCAAGTGTTACATACAAGCACATCCTGAAGTGTTGACACACTATTTCAGGAAGTGTTATTATAGTCAGAATCAAGTAATTTAAGATTGTCTTGTTCAATTTAAACACTAACTGAAATGTTTGAGCTCATAAGATAATAAAACATTTCAGTTCATTGTCTTCAAAAGCATATTTGCCTTTATTTCTGTTGATCTGTATTGTTGATCGTTCTCATGTGCAGTTGAAAGCCACACTTAGTCATTCACTAGGTTTATTATTTGCTTTTTTAAGCCAATGAAGGTGCAGCCATTGTGTTGATTTTCGAGTCATAAATGCCAAACCTTATAAATGTTGGATATTACCATTTTGATAATGGTAGACACCTGATCGAAAACGGGACAATGCACCGCAATTGACCTGCATCAATTAGTCAAAGACAAAAGGACAAATTTGGGTTGATCATGGTCAATAGGTCATAAAACTACTGTGTATGCATATAGACCACTTAGTGTTGGTTTCTGCACAAGTATAATTTTGTTGCTCGATTTACATCGGAAACTAGTAATTATGATATATTTGACGATTGGGAATGAATCTGCAAGTTATTTGAAATTATATGAACTGAAATCAGTACGTATAGTATGTGGGAAAATATTATAATAATATATAGTATTAGTATTATAAAACAAACAAATTTTTATTCAACACAATGGATGCATTTTTTAATTCCTCTGAACCTTCTCTACACTTACAGGAATGGATGATATACTTAACTTGAAACAACTTCATTGATTACCTAACTAACTTTGATTGCAACCAATCAGGAGTCTGTATTTGTAAAAGAAAATATTAGGGTTAGACAGAAGTTATGTGGGGAAAAAACAGCGGCAGATCTAGGAATTCCCCCCCACTCCTGGACCCTCCACTGAAAAAGACATGAGTAACCTATATAGAGAAAATGGAAAAGGCCTTCATTAACTGAAATTGTGTAAACCATTTCAATTATTGATTAGTTTTAACTAACTATTTCAGGATATTGAGACGGACGCTGCTGCGGAGGGGGCTGTAGGGGGAAGTGTCCCAAAACCTCATCAGCCTGGCCAGCTCTCTGCCACAACACGCATAGACTTTGAGAGTAAGTCAAATACAAAAGTGCTCATTCTGTATTTTCACCTATCAGTTTGTTTAAATAATAAAAGATATGTAAGAGAGATTATTCAAAAAGTAACATATAATTTCTCATTAAACTAATCAACAGGGTATTGTGCCATCGCAAAGCTTTCCACACTTCTCGTTGTTATTAATATTAATAATTTAATCAAAGAATATTAATAAGTCATAAACCTATAACCATCAGTAACATGTTTCACCTGGATTGTCCAATAAGAATATATTAATACCATATAAGAGTAAACAGGAATGTCCTCTTGAATTTCGTTTCCACAAAAAAAAACCCTATAGAACCCTCTTTTTAATGTTCTCGTGCCTATACCAGTGTGCACATACCATTGTGTCCAGACTACAGCTTCTGTCTATCTCTACAATCTTGTCCAAGAGTACGTTTCACTCAAAGCCTCAAATATTAAGCTTAAGACCTTTGAAGCATGGTCATTCTCATATGATGGTGTCATTGAATGGAATTCCCTTCGAGTAAATCTAAAAAAAACTTTCCATCAAGGGAAACACCTACCCGTTTAACCAAAGCAATGTGTAAATATGTATACATACACTACCAGGTGACTGGTGACTACCTTGGTACTGTCAGCGCTTTGAGCATACCTTAGTGTACAGTCAAGCGCATTTATAAGAACCCACGTTATCATTGTTGTTTGATATTTATTACTCCACTTGAGTGAAAGTGCAATTTCACAATTTCTCAATATTTTTCAGCGAGTGATGGTTCCAAGTTTCTGGTTCAAACATCGGGAGCGCCACCTAACATGCAGGTTGGCAGTAACAATGTGATGCACGTGGTTGATAACGCAGTTATCACGTCAGCGGGATTCATTGGAGGCTCCAGAAAAGTCAAGAAGAATATCTCTAATACACTACCGTTACTCAGTATGTATAAAATACATTGAAAATATAATCAGGGCTTGTAAAATATTTTTAGTGTCTGTAAGTCATGGACTTACTCAGTTTCTCCTCTAAGTCACAGATGAAGTAAGAAAGAAGAAACAGAGATTGTTTGGTGATGTTTTTGGTCTCGTCAAAAGTAAAATTTTGTAGGTCAGTGACCTCGGACTTACAGATTTTTAACCCCTGATTATCATTATTGGAGTATGAAATAAGCCTGTTCACAGTCTGAAAGTATGAGTTTGTAAATGTTCATGGCAACCTAAAACAAAATACCAGGCTAGACACAAAATTAACGGGTAACACTCTCAGACAGGCCTCATTTCATACATTGTCTTTATATAGAAGTTCCTGTGGCACTGCATAATGTTACACTAAATAATAATAATATTTTTATCAGTTAAAGACTTAAAACGTATCTGGATCTTAAGTGCAATCTTGCCAGTATTAACCTATGGCTCTAATTTTACAGTTGTCTCATCACAGTATCAGTAATATTGTCACAGTTGTAATTTCATGATCTGAACTGATTTGAAAAAATGTGTGTGTCCCCCGGCCACATTGGATGATTTGACTTGATATGTGTGAATTGTACTGAGAATACACAACTCTCTTCAATGTAATAAAATGTTAATTTCATTCACCAAATCATTCACCCTTTTTATAAAAATATTGTTAAACTGGTTGCCATTTGGTATCCTGGTTATGACACAAATCGATTACAGTCAAGCCGCGATAGTCCGGCCACCGATAATCCGAATCTCTCAGTGTCCGAACGGTAGCAAGCTGTAACCCAACTAATCTCTATATAACTCATTAAATGTTGATTCATTAATCCATTGATTCCGTTTCCGAATCCGAACGCCAATTAGCTGAACGGATTAGTTAATTACAACTATTTCTGCTTCATTAATCGGGTGACAAGCGATCATCACACTGATTGGGTCGGTAAACTTCAATGACAGTGGATTGAGACGAGAGTTGAGCGTGTCAGTAGTTTGTGATTTTAATAAATTGTAATGTTTTACATTTTGTGTCAGTAGTTTGTGATTGTAATATATTGAAATGTCTCATTTTGTGTGATAGTTATAAATATCCAGCGTGTCAAAGTCATTTAATATTTTAAATACGTTCTCGTCTGTCTGTAGATTCAAAGGTATTACAAATCAACTCCATCTTGTTTGATTCATTTCAGTAGTCTGAACATTTCACTATCCGAACGTTTATGATGAAAAACGGAAGCGTTCGGATTATCGAGGCCTGACTGTGTTTATAATCTTTATTGATCAGTTGATATTATGTAGTACATTTCAGGATTAGCATAGTGAAAGTACATCTCCTCTTTATCCGTTACCACAAAATAAGTAGCAGTATATAGCGTTACGTCTGTCCATCTTTTACTGTACCAACTTCCCTGCATACCATAATTTGCACCCGACTCCATCACTGACTAATTTAAGCCCTGCTACATTTCCTTAACTTTTCTGTGTTGGTTTAGAAACATGCACTATAAAGTTAGGTGTTTTGTGCTGCTACGCCAACAGAGAAAAGTTCAATAAATGCAGGAAGGCTTAAATTAGCCAGTGATGGAGATTGATGAGTTGTGACTTGCAAAAGAAGTTGGTACTATACATGCTAGCTTCAGCAACCTTGATCCTTATATGTGAAGAGGACTTCTAATCTGTTATTCAATAAATTTAGAAGGGGGGGGGCAACTAACATTTGCTGATGGAGCAATTGTCAAAGTAACAGGAGAATGGAGGCTGTCATCGTGCTGATTATCTACACTGCAAGGTATCAAGATGACCTAAATGTTACAAATAATTCTTTCTTGTAATTGGTGACATTTTTTTTTTAAATTCTTTTTCAGCATCCAAAGAGGTGCCTGGCAATGCAGCTATGGATATTATTGCAAGGAATATCGGGAAAGATTGGAAAGCGCTGGGCAGGAGACTCGGACTGGATGATGGTGAACTGGACAATATTAAGATCGATCATTACGCTGAGGGTCAATATGAAGTCAGTTACCAGATGATTCGGAAATGGAAAGAACTGGCGTACCCAACAGAGCTTTGTAAACTAGCCAAAGCTTGTAATAAGATTGGACGAGGAGATATTTCAGATAAACTTGCAAAGAGTTACACTGAAAACTAATAATCTTCTTTTATCTGACTATGTTATAAGGGGGATATTGTTATCACTTTGTCTTTCCTTATGTCTAATCATGGGTGGGGAGGGGGCATATCTTCAGACCTTGTATATATTTTGTATAAACATAGGAAATTGCGCCTTTTTTGTTGAGATATATCTTATCAGAAATTGTCAAATTGTTCTGGCATAATTGTTTGTGTTAAGAATTTATTTTAATTGATTATAGTGGCGGATCCATAGGGGTTTATTCAATTTATGAAGTACAATATGTGTATGGAATGGTTTATTGACTACCTGCTCAACTGGAATGAATAATAGGCAGATCTTGACATTTTCAAAGAAGGGGGTTCTTCACCATGAGGCTCCATCAAATTTACATGCAAAAATTTTCCAAAAGCGGGGAGAGGGTTTGGTTCGAACATTCCCTTTGGGTCAGCCACTGATGGAAATGCTTATGTATAATATCTAATGTTGAAGACTGTCCGCTTTCATAAACGAACCTACTGTGGGTCAGCCACTGATGGAAATGCTTGTGTATATTATCTAATATTAAAGATTTTCAGCTTTCAGCTATCATATGCATGTATATATATAGATATATATTCAAAAGTAAAAAAAGACACAAAGCCATTTTTACTCCAACATGTTTCATTGGTATCATCAGGGGGTATGGTATGATACCAATGAAACATGTTGGAGTTGAAATGGCTCTGTGTCTTTTTTTACCTTTGAATATTTGTGACTGCATACTTGTAAAACTTTTTTTAAATGATGTCTGGTATATATATATGTGTCTTTTTTTACCTTTGAATATTTGTGACTGCATACTTGTAAAACTTTTTTGAACGGTTGGTAACTTTCTCTAACCAGAAGCCCCTCTGGTTGGAGAAAGTTACAAACCATTCAACAAGTGCTCTGACTTGTATACAGTATGCACTTGCTGGTCGTACAAAAACAAGTCAGAAAGGTAAAATTCTACAATAAGAGATCAAAAGGACACCAAACATCAAGTTCGACATTTTTATTTCAAAACTTGTCTGTATATTATTATGTTTGAAATTTTGAATTCTAAAACCGGTTTAAGTGATTGTTGTGCTTGTTTTCTGTTATTTTTTAATGGATTGTGTTTATTAATGTGAAGATGAGTAGGTAGGATGGCTACATACCCTTATGAAGGAATAAGGTCTTTATTGTACAGTTTTGTCAGACAATTGATTTCTTGTTCATTTCTTGTGAACCATTTCTTGTAATTCTTAAAATTACGTATCTTATAATTAAATAGGATATGCCAAAGCTGGCCTTTGTCTTTGAAAGTGTTTTCATGTTTCTTTTATAAATAAACATTGAACAACCTGAGGTTATTTTATCTTTTGTAGAAAGTATATTGAAATGTAATGATGCAAGTATATGGAGTCTGCTTTTATGATCCCCAAATTCTTTCCATTCTCAAAAGTTTTAAACTTGAGAGAGACATTTCGTGCTTTACTTCCCGAAATATTGAGTACTTATAGATGCATTGATTCATAGTGATTCATATTAAATTTGACCTTAATACGTACCAACATACCATACTTGCTGATAGCAGTTCAAACAATTTCACTCAACTTGCATTTTCATCCTCAATTGTCAAATATATCATAATTACTATTTCCAAGTTGAGGTGGACCCCCCTCTCTCAAAATTCCTGGATCCGTCCCTGTAAACCAAGCCTCACCCCCCTCTTTTGATAATTTTGCATGTAAATTCAATGAAGCCTTTGAAACTTCCTCTGGACTGTTATAATACACAAATGGGAGAATCTTCTTACTCTGCATCACAACCTGGTCCATATCAAGGATATTTCTCACATGATTTCTTTATATTCAGACTGAAACAAGCTATGACTCTTGACTATATATATATATATATATATATAGATATCTTGTCTCCAGGTGATCACTATATATACACCTTATGAAGGATTATTTCAGTATTTACATATGACAATTCAAATGCTCACATTTTGTGATGATTTTTCTGTAAATAAAATAACTTTTTTCAAATAAAACTAGTTTCCCAAAGAAATTCTGTTTGTTTATTCCTAACATGTCGGTACAGTTCCATGAACATCAGAATCAATTTGGATATGTGTGAATTATTGAGAAGCTGTACTTGTGAAATACTCGACAAATGCTTTGTGTTACTGTCACTGATCATGGACTGAAACTATTCCTCTTCTATTCTTGATGGACAGCTACGTGGTAATGTGATTTTAGAAATGTATTTACTGGACAAAAATAGTAAGGGATATATGTTAGTTTTTAAATTATAAACAAAGATCTATTAATGTATTGACACAATGATGAAATAATCATAAATGTTCCAATATCCCAAACTTATTTTGTCCAGTTTCTTCATTTCTATATGCTGCTTTTTATCCCATGGGATCGACAAAGTTAGAGAGTATTTTGACAGATAAAATTGCATTTCCTCTGGTGTACAAAAATGTCAAAACACCTTCGTCGGTTCAGGTGGAGTGAGCACCACAAGAGGACATTAGCACTTATTGATTAATTTAACGTTAAGTCCATAAACGTTTAACATTTGCTGCATCTCCAGAAGAACCGCTGCACCCTCAAAGCTGAAATTTTAAGGGACCTTGCACCAGGGGATCAAAGTTTGTTTATTTGGTCCTGACCTCAGTTCAAATGTGGGTGTGGCAGGTAGTTTCAGGAATATGTTTAAATGACTTCTTCTCCGAAACCAGTTGGTATATATAGGGAGCTCAAAGAGACTCAAGTTAATTATCCCCCGCCACAAAGAAGTTGGCGGGGGATATAGAAATGAGCTCCGTCCGTCCGTCTGTCCGTCTGTCCGTCTGTGCGTCCAGGGTTTTCCATTCCGGCCTCAAACTTCAAAACTATAAGACATATCTCAACGAAACTTGGTGTGTGGAACAATCATCATGTGTAGATGTGCCTTTTGAGGTTTTCAACTTTTTCGAGTTATTTTTTTTCCCCGTTTCCATGGAAACATAACTTAGAATTTCGTTTCCGGAGCAGAACTCGAAAACTATAACACATATCTCAACGAAACTTGGTGTGTGGAACAATCATCATGTGTAGATGTGCCTTTTGGGGTATTCAACTTCTTTGAGTTATTTTTTTTGACCGATTCCATGGAAATGTAACTTAGAATTTCGTTTCCGGAACATAACTCAAAAACTATAAGACATATCTCAACGAAACTTGGTGTGAGGAATAATCATCATGTGTAGATGTGCCTTTTGGGGTTTTCAACTTCTTCGAGCTATTTTTTTTAACCGTTTCCATGGAAACGTAACTTAGAATTTCGTTTCCGGAGCAGAACTCGAAAACTATAAGACATATCTCAACGAAACTTGGTGTGTGGAACAATCATCATTTGTAGTTGTGCCTTTTGGGGTTTACAACTTCTTTGAGATATTTTTGTTGACTGTTTCCATGGAAACGTAACTTAGAATTTCGTTTCCGGAACAGAACTCGAAAACTGTAAGACATATCTCAAAGAAACTTGGTGTTTGGAACAATCATCATGTGTAGATGTGCCTTTTGGGATTTTCAACTTCTTCACAATTTTTAATTTGTTTAATTTTTACCATTTCCATTGATACATAACTTAATAATTCATTTCCGGAGCAGAACTCAAAAACTGCCATGGATGTATTTTTAGTTCATCTGGCCTGAAAGGCCCGATGGGCTTACGGCATGGCATGGTGTCCGGCGTCCGTCCGTCTGTAAACTTTTCGCATTTTGTCTTCATTTCCAGAACCACTTGGTCTAAGGAGCTGAAATTTTGAGTGAGTACTCCTTGGCTTTGCTTACAACCAAAAAAACCTATTTTCATCTTGGTCATGAGCAAACGATAACCATCAGTTGCAATAAACCTTATATTGGGTAGGCTAAGGTTGTTTTTATATGTTACAAACCTTACAGGGAGTGGCATCCCTGCCCTACTTAGCAACCAAATGTAACATATCATCATCCATCCTGCTACATCAGGCTATAAGGAGATTGTACGAGCCTAATACTGATACAAATAACCTGATATAGCAGGATGATCATAATTTAAATATTGTATCTCATTCAATTCTGTAAGATACTTTGGGCTCAAGTTGAAATGTTACAATCTGCAGGAGAGTAAGATTAAAGGTAAGACCAATATAGATTGCTTATAACTGGACACTGGTTAGTTGAAAAAAGGTTCATAGTCACTGTTATTCAACAACTATTCTTCAATAAATGTTCCCAAAGGCGGGGGATATGGCCGACTCTGTCTGCTTGTTCATTTGGACATGACCCCCAAATATTTTTTAAAAGCTATTTTTTTTATTCAGGTTTTTCCCTTGCCCATACTGACAGGTCATATGTGGTCTCAGTGAAGCGGATAGGATAACTAGAGCATCTGTGACTACCTTAGACTAAAAACCATGCAAAAGGCTGGGCTTCAGAGCCAATTGCTCTAATCTTTCAGATCTTCGGTCTAAATAATAAAATCGTAAGGAGCTAGAGCCATGGCATTATTTTTATCTTTTCAAAATATATATATATGGGTCTAAATAGCAATTAGGTCTAGTGATTCGAGTTTGACTCTTTCTCAACGTTTTTCTATTGAGTTGTGATTCAAACAGTACTGTATTTTCCTAGACAGAAATAAGCATGATCATACTATTTTTACATTGTGAATCGATATCACCCCGATAGTACCCCGGTACAAATGTTCATTCTCCTTGCAGCGAAGTTTCATATCCACATTTACCTTACAATCAATGATACGCGGTGTGCTGAGCTTGAGAAATGACCCGGAAGTAAATAAAAATGTTCTAAAAATAGTACTTTCTTCACTAAGGGGGAAACCCATATTAGTTTTCCAAAATTCGTTACCAAAAATGTCTTGACGAAAACCCAGAAATCATTGAGGAAATTTTCCCAAAGTTACCTAAGAATATCCATGTGCCACTATTGTGTATGGCGTATCCCCGTCGATCGGAAGTGTGATAAAATATGGTAAGAGGCATGGCAAAATTGAAAACTTCTTTCAGTTTCGTTTTGTTGATGCGGTTAATCGCTTAGTTAGTGGCTGCCATTATCTTGACAAATGTTCTGATGGTATGCTATTTTCCTTAAATTGTTTAATTGTTTAGATTATTCATTTCATGTCCTAATGTCCTTCATGTTTATGAATAACTGTATAATAACCGAATGTTTAATTGATATAAAACAAAATAGTGAAAATGTAAATACTTGATCCTTGTGAGGTCAGAAACTGTTTATTTTATTGTAAATGTCTCTTAACAAATAAAATGTAAGTAGAATAATGAATACTAGGATTGTGTCTTCCAGTAAAATGTCACATCCCTCACAAACATAAAATGAATTTAACGGTTAATCCTCCCTGAAATGAATGAATGACATGCAGTGTAATGTGGAATAATTCATATACCCTGGTAATGCAGTCATACTAGCATTGACGTCCTGGATACTACATCTGACCTAAGAAAACAAATATTCCATCTAATAGGTTTTATTTGTAATTTATCAAAGTAACTGAATAATACAAAACATCTGTAATTGAAGTATAAACTTTCTAATTTCAGAGTGGGAAGACACCTTACTTTAATCCATCCGGGGCAACTGGTAAGAAAAGATAAATTGATAGACAGTGATTTTCTTTTTTAAAACTATGTAAAAACAATCTTTGAGAGACATTTTAGAACTTGGTATGATGAATGAGAACAAGTTTTATGGATAGTCAACTTCTTAGTTATAAATGATTAATTTCTGTGTAGATACCAACACTCTTATCAAGCAAGTGATGTATTATCTATCCCACATGTGTGCATGTAGCAATAAAGAAGTTGACTATCCATGGAACTTGTTCTCATATTGTACTCCATGTTTAACTCCGGATCAAGCTACTTAAGAATGGTAATGGTTTGATGACTTCATCATGAACTCGAAACAGTTCTATATACAGTGAACAAAGTTATTTTACTTAGAGTACCACCCATGGTTCTCTAGTTTCATTCAGTGCTTGCAGGTTTCAATGTAACATAATCACCAGACTGACATAGCAGATTTGTTTCAAACCAAGCTAGGTTCATCTTAATAAGCTTATTTCTTTTATGTTAGGACATATGTCAACTCTCGATCCCACCAGTCCCCTCCTTGATTCTCATACATATCCATTGTTAAACTATTGAACTGTAGATCAGGGGGACCATAGACAGATCCAGGGGTGGGGATTTTGCTCTGCTTTTGCGATGTCCTGCAAACGCTCATCTAGTTCTTTTATGTTCAGACATATGTAAACTCTCCCCCTCCTCCCCACCAGTCCCCTTCTTGATTCTCATACATACCATTGAACTATAGATCCAGGGGTGGGGATTTTGCTCTGCTTTTGCGATGTCCTGCAAACGCTCATCTAGTTCTTTTATGTTCAGACATATGTAAACTCTCCCCCTCCTCCCCACCAGTCCCCTCCTTGATTCTCATACATACCATTGAACTATAGATCCAGGGGTGGGGATTCACATGATGTCATTTACATGCAAAATATTTCAAGAGGGTTTGGTTCGTCACTGGGGACACATAATAAAGAGCCAGAAACTAAATTTTAGGTATCAAAATATAAAATATTTGTTTGGGCCACATAATGTTTACTTTGTTCTCTAGTTTTGACTACTTCTATGTGATTGTTTAATATAACCACAGGTTATGCCTTCAACGTGAACGGTTCTAACGTGCAAATAGGCAAACACAACGTTATGAATGTACCACAGGGGTCACCAGGACAGAGCCAACCGAGCCAGAGCCAAGTCAGGGTCAAGAAACCAAAGAAACCTTTAACCAGTAAGAGCTTTAAGATAGAATTGGACAACTACCCCTGTAAGTCATAACTCGCCCAAGTTTCCATCACTGGCTAATTTAGACCTTTGTATTTTGTTAACCTCCAAAATTGAGTTACAATCAATTATAAGACTTAGGAGATCTGTGAAAGAGGGTCCATGTTGTTTAAAGTCAGTTGGATTAAGAGAACATTTAATTTCTCGCAGGTTGTTAACTTCTTTTATCATCTATAGAGGTTATTTCATTGTTTGATTGCAGAATCTGAGAGAGAGCCTACAATGGAACAATTGGACCACATTTCTCAAAATATTGACAAGTACAAGCCAACAGCGTGGATGGAGTTGGGAGAGCGGCTTGGGTTGTCGAGGGGGGAGGTGGAGACAGTCGAACACGATTTCCATCGTAGCGGGGTCGCCGAGACCTGCTATCAGATGTTGAGGAAATGGAAGGAACGGTCGCCCACTCCGCCCCAGCTTAAAACCCTTGCTCAAGCCCTCTGTGATATCGGTAGAGGAGATTTGTCAGATTTTCTTGCCTGAACTGATGTTGAATGTGATATTTTTTAATTGACCACGGCTTGTTGAGTTAAAGACTAAAGTCATTCTTATTTTATGTATCTTATATCTCCATTGCCCAATACTTTCCTCCCCTCTCAACTAAAGAAAAATTGTCAGCCCAAATACAAACTTCCCAACGCAAGGCATAACTCTTGCCAGTTTCAATGATTTAAGCCTGCAGTAGTTCCTTAGGATTTCAGTGCCAGGAAATCTGAGTCCCACTATGCTTTTCAGGTGCAGCAATCCACTATCTTAGTATGGAAAAGCTAGGGAAATACTTCAAGGCTTAAATAAGCCAGTGATGGAGAGAGGCAAGAGTTATACCTTGCGTTGTAGACATGTTGTATCTCCCGCTTTTGGCGTGAGTCTACTGTTTTTCAAGTCTCACTGGACCCACCCTCCCGCCCAGAGGTCAAAATCTACCGCTTTTCTAAATAGTAATATTTTTCTGGTACCTACAATGCATATAATTGGATAAAATGATACTGTGTTATTTATTTATAGGAAGATTAATCAAATTCTTTTTCAAAATTTTTTAACTTTTCCACAATTCCCTCCTTGTGAACCCAATATCCCGACTTTTTTTTACCAAATCTCCCACCACCCCTTAGAGCATTGGGAAGTTGCCAAAAATACTTCAATCCAAGTATTAAAATACTTCATCTTCTGTGTAATATGATCATTTTTCGTTTTAGGTTTAACGACTACGTCAGAGTTCGTTCCCTTTCCAATTACACTTTTATTATAACCTTGATGTTTACGGCATGGCATCGCCATGTTTGTGCAATGTGTGTTCAAGAATAAACTTCATCTAACAAAGAAGTATCAGTGATGTATGAGAAGATCATTACATTCTGAATATTAATACATCATTTAAAAGTCTAGCTTTGTTTATAAGGAGATGAACAACTCTTTATGGTGAAGTTAAGGGTAAACATGATTCAGAGATTGTGCAAATGGCATATATGTAAACCATAGGATGACTGCAACAGGCAGAGAATTAATTTGAACTCAGAGGTTTTGTTGTTTCCATATTAAATTTGTTTCTACACTCAAGTGTCACCCTGGAGCCCTAGTGTGTAGTGCAACAAAAACTACGCACTTAAAAGATCCCACGAATTCATGTCAGTGGCTGAATGGTGGATACATGAACACGTGCATACGCCGAGCTGTCGGTTATCAGCGTTCAGCAGTGTTGGACAAACTGCTGTGAATATGTGTCTCAGTTCACCCAGCTGGAAATGGGTACCCTATGAGGCATAGAATGGTCCCCAAACTGAGCGCCACATATGGCTGCTGGTTGAATACTCCCCAGGGAGTTGAATTGGAAAAAATGATTGGACGGTGAAAGAATGCCATTGACCAGGGGAAACAATGTAAGCGCCTTGAGCAACCACTAGTGGATGGATATGTGCGCTATATAAATATCCTAATAATAATAATAATTGTCTAAGATAAGACTTCTGAAATTTTGACAAATACAATATTTGAAAAACAATTTTTTTCCTTTTAAGTTTTTTTTCTACTGATAAGTCGGTTAATAGATAAAATTTGTATAGCTGTTCCTCCAGATTTTATAATACTATATCATACATGACAATGAGATTTTTATAAGTATGGTCAGTGATTGTTGCCAAAGTGTGGAATAGACTATTTTCATGTTACCGTTTACATTCTACTGATAATATTGAAATTGTTGTGAATAATTGTGTACAAATAAGAATGCTTTGATTACATTTGCTCATGATGAATACATGTTATAGTCGCAGTACAATCAGGCTATTTGTGGAAACAGTATTTCAAGGGATACCCTCAATCTCACTAAAATCAGATCTAATGTTTCACTTGTACCTGAGTACCTGATCTGAGTACTGAGTACTGCTGGGTAGGGGTCATGCCTTGTGACCTTTCACTCCAGCCAATCAGTCATATGACTTTGGGTTGATTCGAAATTTGAGCAAGGCTATGATTTGTTGATTTTAAAGGGACACTGCGTCGAGGATAAAAATGAGTCCCATCTTTATCTCACTAAGCTGATAAGAGTGTCTGCTAACGAGTTACGCTTCACTTCAGTGTCTACATGCAGTAGATTTTATTACCAATTATGTCAATTGTCTTAAATTTGGTGTCTGTGACTTGTTAGCAGACATGTTAATCAGCATAGGTAGATACACATGGTCTGATTTTTATTAGCTCATCAGGCCTGAAAGGCCCGATGGGCTTATGGCATGGGATGGCGTCCATCCGTCCATCCGTAAACTTTTCACTTTTTCGACTTCTTCTTCAGAACCAATGACTCCAGAGAGCTGAAATTTTATGTACAGACTCCTTGACAGAAGGGGATTCTAAATTGTAGATTTGGTAACCCTGTGACCCCAAATAAGGGCCACAGGGGTCACAGCCTAAAAAACATTTTTCATCTTTTTCTCCAGTCCCAAAAGCTCTAGAAAGCTGAAATGTTATGTACAGACTCTTTGGCCAATGGGGATTCTAAATTGTAGATGTGGTGATCTTGTGACCCCAAATATGGATCACAGGGGCCACCGCCTAAAACAGCTGTTTTAATGAGCTGTGAATATAATGAGATTTTATGTGCACTTCATATGCCAGCTTAAGGGTAATACTACATTATGGACATGTCTGATGTAATCAATGTGAAATTAGACCTATTGAATAGTCTGTGAACTGAATATTGTGACAGGATGCATAGGAAAAAATTGAAAAAGGGTTAAGAAATGTGACATTAGATATGTGAACTAAATGTGACTTGTGATGAAGTAAGATAAGACTATTAAAACTAGCTACATGAGTTTGTGATACCACATCTTCTTTTCCAGTAAAGAAAAATAAATAAAGATGGGGAAAACAAAAGTCAAAATATATAATTCACTGGCTGTGAGTCCAGGGTCTGCATGTTGTGTAATTGCAGGGGTTGACCTTGGGAGTGACCACTCCCTGGCAGAGATGCAAACAGCATCTAATACACGGAGGTTTCAGGTTACTTCTCTGCTGTGTTACTGATTTAGTCTTACACTCAGATGCTCAATAGAATAAACTGCAAAGGTCTACATTATTTATAATGAATATGGATTAATGTGTAACCAATTTTGATAATAACTTTTAAATTTGATGATTGGGCAATGACTTGTTATGTGATATCTTAATCCTTTCCTTAGAGATAATTAATAACATGATTCCTGATGAGCTTCAGAGCCAGTGGCTCTATTTTTCTCGACGCGGTGTCCCTTTAAGGAAGGTGAAAGGTCACAGATTATGTCAAAAGACATAGCCCCTACCTAACTTTACTTAGAGGAAGAACTCGGTGAGGTATGATGTTACGGTTCAATCTGATTTTAATGAGATTGGGACTCCCTCTTTGAACAGAAGTCACTATTCATCAGATTAGTGTCAAAAGTAATATGCTTCAAATGGACTGTGTATGAATTGCTTAAATGTAAAAAAGGAAGTACACCTTCAAAGGTTTCTGCCAAAAAATAGCTTAAATACCCCATTGTACATGACAAGTGCCTTATTATACCCCCTCTACAACATATTTTTTGTTTAGTTTTGTTAATTCATTATTTTTTTTACATAGATGTCAGAAAGTTATGAATTTGAAGATGTTTCTGATATCTTCATTTATGTAATGTAAATTAAGGAAATGTAAAATATTATATAAATGATGAAAAGAAAGGGGTATTTAATGATAAAGGGAGATAATCTGCTGCTTTGAGAAGATTATGTCCCTTGGGTGGTAAAACTTGCACTGTTATAACCTGTGGATAATTGATAAAATAATAACCATGCTTATAAATAAATATTTGAATAAATCAATTGTTTTGTTTTCATTATCATTAATGATGTTGAGACAAAAATATTTACTGAATTGTCAGTTGACATGAATTAATATGAAGCACATTTTCTGTGTGAGAGCTAACCTATGGGCATATTTAGCTCATCAGGCCTGAAAGGCCACATGGGCTTATGGCAAGGACCAGCATCCAGGCCTCCTCCTTAAACTTTTCACGTTTTCGACTTCTCCTACCAGAACCTCCAACACCTCCAGAACCCACAAAGCTGAAATTTTGTGGGGAGGTACCCAGATCAAAGTTTGTTCATTTGGTATTCATTTTTGGTACTTCAAGGGCTGACCCATTACTTAATCACATAATCTTTGCCGCCAAAAGACACATTTATATTTGCAGTTTTAAATCTAAAAATTTTAAATTTTAAATTTAAAACATTTCTTTAAATCTTAAAAGACATATTTCCAGTTGAAAAATTCATATCCAAAGGAAATCATGAATTTGACATATTCTCCAAAACATGGCTTCCTCTATTCCCAATCTTTAACCCAGAATGACTGTTTATGTTTACTGTTTAAACTCTTGAACCTGTTATGAATACTACACTTATATTTGTATCAGCTTTGACAATCTTGTAGATGAAACATATTTTACCACTGGGAACAATAAAAACATTTTGAAAAAAAAAAGTTTGATCATTTGAAATTGAAAAGCTGAAATTTTGAGATTAATAGTTTATTAACATGGAGACTAAAGTTTATTTATTTGGTCCTGAAAACCTGTCAAATATGTGCATGGCCAGGGGCCCACTCAAAAATATTTTAAAGACTTATTCCCAAGAACCAATAATACTAGACATATTGGGAATATGATCTTTGAATGATGGAGACCAGGATTTGTAAATTTCATTACCCACTCCTAACAATAATGGTGTGGCAGGGGTTGCAAAATAATGTGGGTCTGTCAAAAGGTAATCTTATACGTATTTTTGTGACTTTTCAAACGCACCCTATTTTACAGTGGCCCCAAAATTAAACAAAATATAGCTTATATACTTTTGAGCTCAGTTGATAAATTATCTGTTTCACTGTTGGGCAGGCAGATGTCTTTCGGTCAAATATCCACACATTACATAATTATTTCTCTGTGTCAGGTGCAAGCCTAATGATAGAGTTTAGCCTGTGTTAACCAGCATGTAGTTAGTGTTGAGAACCCTCTGGACCCTGGGGGTTGACTTGTTAAATTAAGGGTTATTTGTTGCATATATCTAACATGATTTCAAGTGATGTCTGCTTGCTTTCTCGAGATAAAAGATTTAAGAATGTTTCTTGTAATGTATCTGGCACAATTTTAGGAGTCAAATAGATAGCTCCTTATGAGCTGTTATATTTTACATATCATGGATGAAAAAGACTAGAATCCTGAAATTGTCTGTCCGCATACTTTGACCAGCCTATTGCAATTGCATGTTTGGTGACTATTCATTACGTATTATAAGCATATAATATTCATATACATGTAAGTCTTCAACATTAGATAACAAATCATACAAGAACCGATGAGCTACTGAGCCAATGGATCTATTGTTAGCTCATCAGGGGCCGAAAGACCTGATGGGTTTATTGCTTGGGCCGGCGTATATTGACGAAGCACCCATGGGCCTGCTCTGTAGCTCATCAGTTCTTTGCATGGTTTATAACTTCTATCACTTGAACCAAAGATCACAAAACTTAACCACTATTAGTTAGACAAGGTACCAATTGGTATTTTAGGTAGTACCAACTGCCAGCGGGGAAACCAATTCATTGTAATGCAGTTAAGAAGCTTTTAAAGAATTTTAATTAAAAAAGGATGTAATTTAAAGGCGCACACTTAAACTCCTTTGATTTCAAAACACTAATAAATTAAGTGTTGGAAAGAAGCATAACATCAGTTCGTAGCTTTCAACCATTACTGGGTCATGGTTAGAAGTTGAAAAATCAGAATATCAGTTGGGAAAACAGAACAAACGAAATAATGAAAGCCAACATCATTTACTACACAACCTCATCATTTTTGTAAAGATATAAAAATGTGGATACACATACAAAATATTTATATTTATAAGACCAGCTCTACAGTGTGTGTGAGCCTCTCTTCTTGTTGCTAAAGAATCGGCTGATTCCGTGGAAGAATTTCACAATTTTTGACTTCTTCTTTTTCTGAGGAACCTCAGCAGCAACATTTTTAACATCGACCTCGTTCTGGATTTGATTGTCCAGAATGTCCTGTGCTTCCATTCTGGTGTCCATGACAAGCTGACTATGACAAGAGCACTTGTTTGAGGAATAGTCGAAGATGGGGGTGTATCGTCCTTCCAGGAATATCGGGGTAGGGACTCGACTCCCGCACTGCATGTGGTAGTTGAAAGTCGATGGTGTTGCTCTCACCGTGTAGTCTCCAGACTCGGCAGTTGTGTCGGCAACAGATGTCTGCGAAATGTCTGAGACGCTCGGTTTGATGACGCCATTGGGAGTTAAAGATTTTTTAACTGGCACAAACGCAGAGGAACCTTTCCCAGGCAGGTCGTGACTGAATCCTTCAAACTGGAATGAAAAATATCAATTCTTTAAATTGTGCATGATTTACATTATTTTCATTTGTAAACCTTTACTGGTTACGTCTTTAAAGATAAAAGTCAGGGCGTATTTCTGACTCTGTAAATTGCTTAGATTAAAACAAATCAATGCCAATGTTCGTCTTTTAGATTTAACAATCGACTCAATCCTGAGATCGCTTCTAGTTAAACCTAAAAAAACGAATAGAAATAATGTGGTCACAATTTCAATGATTTTATAGTTCTCTTTTTTGCTAATTATTCTTTTAAATGCTAAAAGAAACACATATTAGTCAGTCATTGACGTAACTGGGTGTTCGGTGTTATACAATATCCTAGATTAGATAATTGAGATAAGAAATTTCTTTATTATCCAGAGGAAATTTACATCACATCTATACATTCTCCAGTATATGAAAACAATAAACCAGCCATATAAACAAGATAAACATTATATACACATGTGAAAATTTACCATAAAAAAATCATTCCCAATATTTTTCATTGAAGGCATAAATGCTATTTTAGAACAAATGATTGACGAAACCTGTTTGTTCTACTAGTCGGCATACGCAGTCTGTGCTCAGAGGGAAGTGAAGAATAACAAACATGTATGCGAGTTAACTCACTTGAAATTCTATTTGCTTTTTTAGTTGCTGCTCATAAAAACTGCCGATACTTTCAATAGGAAGTCCAATAATTTTTGAAGTGGTGTTAACAATTTTAGAGAGTTTATTTTTATTTTGAACGTACAGTTTTCCGTACAAACTCTAACAATGAAATGTTATCACACTTTGAATAACCGTTTGGTAAAATAAACTCAAAATAGTTCGGTCTATTTTAAAATGTTTCAACTTCCACAAGAACATGCACTCGTTGCTGTCCTTTCCTATAAATTTTTTCAGTGTTTTCATTCCAAGAAATTTTCGAATCTAAGACAGTATCCACATATTTATATTCCGTTACTCTTTCTATTTCCTTATCATCAACAGTCACATGATTTATTGTAGACCTAGTTTTCCTGAAGTCTATGACCATTTCTTTTGTCTTTTGCACATTCAAAAATTTTAAAAAGTTTGATTTGCACCATTCCACAAATCTCTAATCAGGTTAACCAATGCAGCATCGTCGGCAAATTTTATTGTCAGACAACCGATAAAAACCAAATTGGAGAAATTACGCAACCCTGGGGCGCACCAGTGGATGTATTTAATATTGAAGACTCCACTTTTTTAACCCGTACAAATTGTTATTGACCAGGAATGCATTTATCCATCTAAGGATATTAGAATTAACGTTCATTTTGGAAAGTTTGTCAATAAGTAGACGAGGCTGAGTGGTATTTAATAATTGTATGAATAATTAAGAAAATCAATGTTCGTAAACATTTGAATAGTCAAACGTACCTCAGCGATCCAAGGATCAAGAGTTTGAACAGACACAGAATTCCACAACTCGATCATATCACATTTTCTCGACATGGTTGAAGAAGTGATTGTTTCTTTCTGTGACGTCACACACATTAGAGAGATGTTTTCTTCTCGATGACGCAAAGACGAATGTGATGGTTCTGTTATGTCGTGGAATTTATAGAGGCAGTGCGGACGTCATCGAAGACAAACGTTGTTGTTGACGACCGTGTCAAAGGTCAAGGAATCAGTCTATCTGACCGCTATTTTCTTTATTCTCAAATCCCGTTTCCTTGCTGATAGAATATCCACAAAGTAACACATAATCTATCATTTGGACTGATAATCATACACTTTACGACGCAGCAAAGCTTTCCACACCCATATAGCGCCGACGAATGGCTTTAATCTTTCAATGAACGTGTGTCACATTGTCAAATATAAAGTCATAAAAATATTACTTCAGTAATATGTTTCAACTGGATTATTTTATAATCATGTATGTATAACATTTATTAAAAACAGAAATGTTCCCCTCAAATTTCGTTGCCACGGGAAATACCTCTTTAGAACCTTCCCTTTACAATATTTTTTTTCTCTAATTTTAAATAATGTAAGGAGCTGCTAGTGTCATGCTGAGTTGGGAAACTGTTATTATGAATTAGATATGAAATCAATGTATTTTACAATCCTGGCTAATATTTCTGTATAACCCCCAGGGAAATCTAATAAGTTCTCCAGATTAAAAATATAAACCAGCCATATTAACAATATAAACATTATACACTTGTGTACATTGATCATTAAAAAATAATTCCATAAATGTTTCATTGAAGGTATAAATGCTATTTAGAACAAATTGACAAAACCTGTTTGTTCTACTAGTCGGCATAAACAAAGTGTACATAAAAACTCGTTGACACCGGCTATTGTGGCTGAAGAGTTTAGTCTGACAACTAAACTATACCATTCTTGACCATTCACAGGCAATTAATGATGGGGAAATTGTATCACACAATCGGAACAAAATTGTGAACATAAACTTCGAAAAGTGTTCATGGAATCTGTAAAAGTTCAAGCTATATAGGAGTTCTGGGCTATGACTGGCATTGGTATATCACGTTTATTTAGAATCCATGATTGCAATTTACAGTAAGACAGTTTTTATATGATGTCTGACTATAGAACTGTAAAAAAAATTTTTTTTTTAAACAACAACAAAACAATACAGTAATGCATGAGTGAATGGTAATTTGTAGCGACTGAATTGTGAGCGCATCTGTAATACGTGTAACTCGACTAATCGTTATGACCATGTGACATTATCTTGATGTCTTATAAAACGCTTTAAAACTAATCCTCCATTGAATAAACACTCAGTTACACCAAGAATATTTGGTGAATGGCATTTATATCCCATCTTAAAACAATGATTGACAAACTCAGTCAACTTTGTTAAAAATAATCCTGTGTTTTACGCACGACCTTACTGATGAATTGAAACTTACATTTGGTCACTGACAGCTGCAGACGACGTAAGTTCTGTATCTACCTAGTATACAAGCGCATCACAAGGCATATATTGTTACAGAGTACATTACCTTCAGCTTCATTGTATGTTTGGAGGGATATTGTTTCTTGTGATATAATTAAGGCCCTTGTAAAATGTCCATATTAACAAATGTGAATTTTCACAGCGACAGAAATAACACTTTCGTTTAACGTGACACGTTTGATTACATCACCATGACGACATTGTTGTTTGAATTATTGTCTGGTATAGGTTTTATTTCTCTTAACGTTGCAGTTCAGAAAAACAATGTAAACTACCTTTGTTGTATACATTTGTTGTATAAATTATTTCAGTTTTCATAATAGCCAGCGGAATATAAAATAGAGATGACAATCTTGTTTCAATCAGACTGAATGTGACACAAGTATACCTCGCTGTGTTTCTCATCTACATATGCACCATAGAGGTGAGGTGCTTCTTTCACAAAACTACCTTTACTAAGGTTAACCTTAACTCCCATTCTTTAACAATGCACTAATGTTACCTTAGTAACTTACGATCAACTAAGTGTTTTGTGCCAGGTGACATGAGTTGACATACGAAATACCACATTCAAATGTCACAGGAATTGTCATTAAAATAATATTTTCCAGCAAAAGACAGAACTTCTGATCTCAACAACATACTTAATGTACCTTTGCCAAACCATGATATACCGGTATCTTAATATATCTCATGGAAATCAAGTTGGGAACCTGTGGACATTCCCTTTCCCCTTAGGGAGGAAGGCTTAAATTAGCCACTGATGGAGATTGATGAGTTGTGACTTGCAAAAGAAGTTGGTACTATACATGTTAGCTTCAGCAACCTTGATCCTTATATGTGAAGAGGACTTCTAATCTGTTATTCAATAAATTTAGAAGGGGGGGCAACTAACATTTGCTGATGGAGCAATTGTCAAAGTAACAGGAGAATGGAGGCTGTCATCGTGCTGATTATCTACACTGCAAGGTATCAAGATGACCTAAATGTTACAAATAATTCTTTCTTGTAATTGGTGACATTTTGTTTTTAATTCTTTTTCAGCATCCAAAGAGGTGCCTGGCAATGCAGCTATGGATATTATTGCAAGGAATATCGGGAAAGGCTGGAAAGCGCTGGGCAGGAGACTCGGACTGGATGACGGTGAACTGGACAATATTAAGATCGATCATTACGCTGAGGGTCAATATGAAGTCAGTTACCAGATGATTCGGAAATGGAAAGAACTGGCGTACCCAACAGAGCTTTGTAAACTAGCCAAAGCTTGTAATAAGATTGGACGAGGAGATATTTCAGATAAACTTGCAAAGAGTTACACTGAAAACTAATAATCTTCTTTTATCTGACTATGTTATTAGGGGGATATTGTTATCACTTTGTCTTTCCTTATGTCTAATCATGGGTGGGAAGGGGCATATCTTCAAACCTTCAGACCTTGTATATATTTTGTATAAACATAGGAAATTGCGCCTTTTTCGTTGAGAAATATCTTATCAGAAATTGTCAAATTGTTCTGGCATAATTGTTGGTGTTAAGAATTTATTTTAATTGATTATAGTGGCGGATCCATAGGGGGTTATTCAATTTATGAAGTACAATATGTGTATGGAATGGTTTATTGACTACCTGCTCAACTGGAATGATCTTGACATTTTCAAAGAAGGGGGTTCATTCATTGAAAAGGGGGGGGGGGGGGGGGGGGGGGGGGGGGGGGGGGGGGGGGGGGGCTTCACCATGAGGCTCCATCAAATTTACATGCAAAATTTTTTCCAAAAGCGGGGAGAGGGTTTGATTCGAACATTCCCTTTGGGTCAACCACTGATGGAAATGCTTGTGTATAATATCTAATGTTGAAGACTGTCTGCTTTCATAAACGAACCTACTGTGGGTCAGCCACTGATGGAAATGCTTGTGTATATTATCTAATATTAAAGATTTTCAGCTTTCATATGCATAAATATATATAGATATATATTTAAAAGTAAAAAAAGACACAAAGCCATTTTTACTCCAACATGTTTCATTGGTATCATCAGGGGGTATGGTATGATACCAATGAAACATGTTGGAGTTGAAATGGCTCTGTGTCTTTTTTTACCTTTGAATATTTGTGACTGCATACTTGTAAAACTTTTTTTAAATGATGTCTGGTGTATATATATGTGTGTCTTTTTTTACCTTTGAATATTTGTGACTGCAAATTTGTGACTTGTAAAACTTTTTTGAACGGTTGGTAACTTTCTCTAACCAGAAGCCCCTCTGGTTGGAGAAAGTTACAAACCATTCAACAAGTGCTCTACCTTGTGTAAAAATTCTACAATAAGAGATCAAAAGGACACCGAACATCAAGTTCGACATTTGTATTTCAAAACTTGTCTGTACATTATTATGTTTGAAATTTTGAATTCTAAAACCGGTTTAAGTGATTGTTGTGCTTGTTTTCTGTTATTTTTTAATGGATAGTGCTTATTACTGTGAAGATGAGTAGGTAGGATGGTTACATACCCTTATGAAGGAATAAGGTCTTTATTGTACAGTTTTGTCAGACAATTGATTTCTTGTTCATTTCTTGTGAACCATTTCTTGTAATTCTCAGAGTTCTTAAAATTACGTATCTTATAATTAAATAGGATATGCCAAAGCTGGCCTTTGTCTTTGAAAGTGTTTTCATGTTTCTTTTATAAATAAACATTGAACAACCTGAGGTTATTTTATCTTTTGTAGAAAGTATATTGAAATGTAATGATGCAAGTATATGGAGTCTGCTTTTATGATCCCCAAATTCTTTCCATTCTCAAAAGTTATAAACTTGAGAGAGACATTTAGTGCTTTACTTCCCGAAATATTGAGTACTTATAGATGCATTGATTCATTGTGTTTTGTAATATTAAATTTGACCTTAATACGTACCAACATACCATACTTGCTGATAGCAGTTCAAACAATTTCACTCAACTTTCATTTTCATCCTCAATCGTCAAATATATCATAATTACAATTCCAAGTTGAGGTGGACCCCCCTCTTTCAAAATTCCTGGATCCGTCCCTGTAAACCAAGCCTCACCCCCCTCTTTGGATAATTTTGCATGTAAATTCAATGAAGCCTTTGAAACTTCCTGTGGACTGTTATAATACACAAATGGGAGAATCTTCTTACATTGCATCACAACCTGGTCCATATCAAGGATATTTTTCACATGATTTCTTTATATTCAGATTGAAACCAGCTATGACTCTTGACTATAGTATATAATTTATATGTCTCCAGGTGATCACTATATTTACACCTTATAAAGGATTATTTCAGTATTTACATATGACAATTCAAATGCTCACATTTTGTGATGATTTTTCTGTAAATAAAATAACTTTTTTCAAATAAAACTAGTTTCCCAAAGAAATTCTGTGTTTGTTGATTCTTAACATGTCGTTACAGTTCCATGATCATCAGAATCAATTTGGATATGTGAGAATTATTGAGAAGCTGTACTTGTGAAATACTTGACAAATGCTTTGTGTTACTGTCCCTGATCATTGACTGACGCTATTCCTCTTCTATTCCATCCTCGGTTACCCATGGTTTTATATATGATCCGTTACTCTCCACTATATCACCTATGGGAAACCTTATCAGGAGAATTTGTACACAAATTACCCGCCCTTGGCCTGCGTGACGAAGTCAGTAACCAAAGAAAATGCTCAATGGAATAAGACTGAAATGATCAAGGGAGATAACCGGTGACGGATGGCTAACACAATGACCTCGCTTGCTTTGAAACGAAGCGATATGAACTGTCAATTGGCTCGCAGGTCCAAGCTGCGTAGCATTTTGTTTGGCTCACGCCGGCCAAGGGCGGCTAATTTGAGTACAGATTTCTCTGATGAAATTTCCCATGGGTGATATAGTCGAGAGTAACGGAGCATATATAAAACCATGGGTATCCAAGGATGCTTTTATTCTTGATGGACAGCTACGTGGTAATGTGATTTTAGAAATGTATTTACTGGAAAAAAATAGCAAGGGATATATGTAAGATTTTAAGTTATAAACAAAGATCTATTAATTTATTGACACAATTATAAAATAATCAAATGTTCCAATATCCCAAACTTATTTTGTCCAGTTTCTTCATTTCTATATGCTGCTTTTTATTCCATGGGATCGAGAAAGTTCGAGAGTATTTTGACAGATAAAACTGCATTTCCTCTGGTGTACAAAAATGTCAAAACACCTTCGTAGGTTCAGGAGGAGTGAGCACCACAAGAGGACATTAGCACTTATTGATTAATTTAACATTTAGTCCATACAGTTATAACATTTGCTGCATCTCCAGAAGAACCGATGCACCCTCAAAGCTGAAATTTTAAGGGACCTTGCACCACGGGATCAAAGTTTGTTTATTTGGTCCTGACCCCAGTTCAAATGTGGGTGTGGCAGGTAGTTTCAGGAATATGTTTAAATGACCTTTTCTCCAAAACCAGTTGGTATATATAGGGAGCTCAAAGAGACTCAAGTTAATTCATTTGGACATGACCCCCAAATATTTTTTAAAAGCTATTTTTTTTATTCAAGGATTTCCCTTGCCCAAACCAGGGACATTATAATTATAGATATATAAGGTCCCTGCCCAAACTGACAGGTCGTATGTGGTCTCAGTGAAGCGGACAGGATAACTCGAGCATCCATGCAAAAGGCTGAGCTACAGAGCCAATTGCTCTATTCTTTCAGATCTACAGTCTAAATAATAAAATAGTAACGAGCTACAGAGCCCATGGCATTATTTTTATCTTTTCAATATATATATATATATATAATAGCAATTAGGTCTACTGTAGTGATTCGAGTTTGACTCTTTGTCAACATTTTTCTATTGAGTTGTGATTCAAACCCTACTGTATTTTCCAAGACAGAAATAAGCATGATCATAATACCGGTATTTTTAGATCTAGTACCCCGGTACACATGTTCATTCTCCTTGCAGCGAAGTTTCATATCCACGGTTGCCTTACAATCAATGATACGCGGTGTGCTGAGCTTGAGAAATGACCCGGAAGTAAATAAAATGTTCTAAAAGTAGTACTTTCTTCAATAAGGGGAAAACCCATATTAGTTTTCCAAAATTCGTTACCAAAAATGTCTTGACGAAAACCCAGAAATCATTGAGGAAATTTTCCCAAAGTTGCCTAAGAATATCCATGTGCCAGTAGTGTGTGTGGCGTATCCCCGTAGATCGGAAGTGTGACCAAATATGGTAAGAGGCATGGCAAAATTGAAAACTTCTTTCAAGTTTCGTTTTGATGTGGTTAATCGCTTAGTGGCTGCCATTATCTTGACAAATGTTCTGATGGTATGCTATTTTCCTTAAATTGTTTAATTGTTTAGATTATTCATTTCATGTCCTTATGTCCTTCATGTTTATGAATAACTGTATAATAACCGAATGTTTAATTGATATAAAACAAAATAGTGAAAATGTAAATACTTGATCCTTGTGAGGTCAGAAACTGTTTATTTTACTTTCAATGTCTCTTAAAAAATAAAATGTAAGTAGAATAATGAATACTAGGATGGTGTCTTCCAGTAAAATGTCACATCCCTCACAAACATAAAATAAATTTAACGGTTAATCCTCCCTGAAATGAATGAATGACATGCAGTGTAATGTGGAATAATGTGGGGATTCATATACCCTGGTAATGCAGTCATACTAGCATTGACGTCCTGGATACTACATCTGACCTAAGAAAACAAATATTCCATCTAATAGGTTTTATTTGTAATTTATCAAAGTAACTGAATAATACAAAACATCTGTAATTGAAGTATAAACTTTCTAATTTCAGAGTGGGAAGACACCTTACTTTAATCCATCCGGGGCAACTGGTAAGAAAAGATAAATTGATAGACAATGATTTTTTTTTTAAAAACTATGTAAAAAAAATCTTTGAGAGACATTTTAGAACTTGGTATGATGAATGAGAACAAGGTTTATGGATAGTCAACTTCTTAGTTATAAATGATTAATTTCTGTGTAGATACCAACACTCTTATCAAGCAAGTGATGTATTATCTATCCCACATGTGTGCATGTAGCAATAAAGAAGTTGACTATCCATAGAACTTGTTCTCATATTGTACGACATGTTTAACTCCGGATCAAGCTACTTAAGAATGGTAACAGTTTGATGACTTCATCATGAACTTGAAACAGTTCTATATACAGTGAACAAAGTTATTTTACTTAGAGTACCACCCATGGTTCTCTAGTTTCATTCAGTGCTTGCAGGTTTCAATGTAACATAATCACCAGACTGACGAAGCAGATTTGTTTCAAACCAAGCTAGGTTCATCTTAATAAGCTTATTTCTTTTATGTTCAGACATATGTCAACTCTCGATCCCACCAGTCCCCTCCTTGATTCTCATACATATCCATTGTTAAACTATTGAACTATAGATCAGATCCAGGGGTGGGGATTTTGCTCTGCTTTTGCGATGTCCTGCAAACGCTCATCTAGTTCTTTTACCGTATGTTCAGACATATGTAAACTCTCCCCCTCCTCTCCACCAGTCCCCTCCTTGATTCTCATACATACCATTGAACTATAGATCCAGGGGTGGGGATTCACATGATGTCATTTACATGCAAAATATTTCAAGAGGGTTTGGTTCGTCACTGGGGACACATAATAAAGAGCCAGAAACTAAATTTTAGGTATCAAAATATAAAATATGTTTTTGGGCCACATAATGTTTACTTTGTTCTCTAGTTTTGACTACTTCTATGTGATTGTTTAATATAACCACAGGTTATGCCTTCAACGTGAACGGTTCTAACGTGCAAATAGGCAAACACAACGTTATGAATGTACCAAAGGGGTCACCAGGACAGAGCCAACCGAGCCAGAGCCAAGTCAGGGTCAAGGAACCAAAGAAACCTTTAACCAGTAAGAGCTTTAAAGGGGCAGTAGCACGTTTTTTTGATGAAATAAGAAGATGAAATGAATTTGAAAAATAATGTCACCAATAGTAAAACATCCTTCTCTCTTCGGAAAAGTAAGTTAAAAATGAGTGTACATGGTTCCGTAAAGCCATGGGAATCGTTTTTGTCATTCGAAATAATAAATTGTGTTCACAATAAAATGGCCACCATTCAATTTTTGCTTTATACGCAACGCCGTTATTACAACTACAGATAATTGGCTTGTGTACTAAGATGTTTAACCTTCTAAAGTAGATATAAATGACATAAATTTGAAAAATTAAATTTTCAAAAAACGTGCTACTTCCCCTTTAAGATAGAATTGGACAACTACCCCTGTAAGTCATAACTCGCCCAAGTTTCCATCACTGGCTAATTTAGGCCTTCTTGCATTTTGTTAACTGTTCTAAGAAAAACCTCCAAAATTGAATTACAATCAATTATAAGACTTAGGAGATCTGTGAAAGAGGGTCCATGTTGTTTAAAGTCAGTTGGATTAAGAGAACATTTAATTTCTTGCAGGTTGTTAACTTCTTTTATCATCTATAGAGGTTATTTCATTGTTTGATTACAGAATCAGAGAGAGAGCCCACAATGATACAATTGGACCACATCTGTAAAAAAATTGACAAGTACAAGCCAACTGCGTGGATGGAGTTGGGAGAGCGGCTCGGGTTGTCGAGGGGGGAGGTGGAGACAGTCGAACACGACTTCCATCGTAGCGGGGTCGCCGAGACCTGCTATCAGATGTTGAGGAAATGGAAGGAAAGGTCGCCTACTCCGCCCCAGCTTAAAACCCTTGCTCAAGCCCTCTGTGATATCGGTAGAGGAGATTTGTCAGATTTTCTTGCCTGAACTGATGTTAATTGTGATATTTTTTAATTGACCACGGCTTGTTGAGTTAAAGACTAAAGTCATTCTTATTTTATGCATCTCATCTCTCCATTGCCAAATAGTTTCCTCCCCTCTCAACTAAAGAATAGTTGTCAACCCAAATAAAAACTTCCCAACGCAAGGCATAACTCTTGCCAGTTTCAATAATTACTGGCTGCAGTATTTCCTTAGGATTTCAGTGCCAGGAAATCAGAGCCCACTATGCTTTTCAGGTGCAGCGATCCACTATCTTAGTATGGAAAAGCTAGGGAAATACTTCAAGGCTTAAATAAGCCAGTGATGGAGACAGGCAAGAGTTATACCTTGCGTTGTAGACATGTTGTATCTCCCGCTTTTGGCGTGAGTCTACTGTTTTTCAAGTCTCACTCCCACCCTCCCGCCCAGAGGTCAAAATCTACCGCTTTCCTAAATAGTAATATTTTTCTGGTACCTGTAATGCATTAAATTGGATAAAATGATACTGGTTTATTTATTTATAGGAAGACTAATCAAATACTTTTTCAAAAATGTTTTAACTTTTCCACAATTCTCTCACATTGTGGACCCAATATCCCGACTTTTTTCAGCAAATCTCCCACCACCCCTTAAATCATTGGGAAGTTACCAAAAATACTTAAATCCAAGTATTAAAATGAAAATACTTCATCTTCTGTGTAATATGATCACTTTTCGTTTTAGGTTTAACGACTACGTCAGAGTTCGTTCCCTTTACAATTACACTTTTATTATAACCTTGATGTTTACTGCATGGCATCGCCATGTTTGTGCAATGTGTGTTTAAGAATAACCTTCATTTAACAAAGAAGTATCAGTGATGTATGAGAAGATCATTACATTCTGAATATTAAAACATCATTTAAAAGTCTAGCTTATAAGGAGACGAACAACTCTTTATGGTGAAGTTAAGGGTAAACATGATTCAGAGATTGTGCAAATGGCATATATGTAAATCATAGGATGACTGCAACAGGCAGAGAATTAATTTGAACTCAGAGGTTTTGTTGTTTCCATATTGAATTTGTTTCTACTCTCATTGTCTAAGATAAGACTTCTGCAATTTTGACAAATACAATATTTGAAAAACAAAATTTTTCCATTTAAGTTTTTTTCTACTGATAAGTCAGTTAATAAATAAAATGTGTATGGCTGTTCCTCCAGATTTTATTATACTATATCATACACGACAATGAGATTTTGGTCAGTGATTTTTGCCAAAGTGTGGAATAGATTATTTTCATGTTACCGTTTACATTCTGCTGACAATATTGAAATTGTTGTGAATGTGAATAATTGTGTACAAATAAGAATGCTTTGATTAACATTTGCTCATGATGAATACATGTTATAGTCGCAGTACAATCAGGCTATTGGTGGAAACAGTATTTAAGGGATACATAGCCTCAGTCTCATTAAAATCAGATTAAATGTTTCACTCGTACCTCTCTTTGTTCTTGATGTGAGTACTGCTCGGTAGGGGTCATGCCTTGTGACCTTTCACTCCAGCAAATCAGTCATGAGACTTTGGGTTGATTCGAAATTTTAGCAAGGCTATGATAGGTTGATTTTAAGGAAGGTGAAAGGTCACAGACAATGTAAAAAAACATAGCCTCAACCCAACATCACTCAAATGAAGAACTCTGTGAGGTATGATGTTAGGTTCAATCTGATTTTAATGAGATTGGGACTCCCTCTTTGTACAGAAGTCACTATTCATCAGATTAGTGTCAAAACTAATATGCTTCAAATGGACTGTCTTTAAATTGCTTAAATGTACAAAAGGAAGTACACCTTCAAAGGTTTCTGCCCAAAAAAAGCTTAAATACCCCATTGTACATGACAAGTGCCTTATTATACCCCCGTTACAACATATTTTTTGTTTGGTTTTGTAAATTCATTAACATTTTTTTTTTTGTGTACATAGATGTCAGAAAGTTATGAATTTGAAGATGTTTCTGATATCTTCATTAATGTAATGTAAATTAAGGAAATGTAAAATATTATATAAATGATAAATTTCTAAGATGAAAAGAAAGGGGTATTTAATGATCAAGGGAGATAATCTGCTGCTTTGAGAAGATTATGTCCCTTGGGTGGTAAAACTTTCACTGTTATAACCTGTGGATAATTGATAAAATAATAACCATGCTTATAAATAAATATTTGAATAAATCAATTGTTTTGTTTTCATTATCATTGATGATGTTGAGACAAAAATATTTACTGAATTGTCAGTTGACATGAATTAATATGAAGCACATTTTCTGTGTGAGAGCTAACCTATGGGCATATTTAGCTCATCAGGCCTGAAAGGCCACATGGGCTTATGGCAAGGACCAGCATCCAGGCCTCCTCCTTAAACTTTTCACGTTTTCGACTTCTCCTACCAGAACCTCCAACACCTCCAGAACCCACAAAGCTGAAATTTTGTGGGGAGGTACCCAGATCAAAGTTTGTTCATTTGGTATTCATTTTTGGTACTTCAAGGGCTGACCCATTGCTTAATCACATAATCTTTGCCGCCAAAAGACACATTTATATTTAGCTCATCAGGCCTGAAAGGCCCGATGGGCTTATGGCATGGCATGGTGTCCGGCGTCCGTCCATCCGTCCATCCGTCCATCCGTCCATCCGTAAACTTTTCGCTTTTTCGACTTCTCCTCCAGAACCAGTGATTCCCCAGAGCTGAAATTTTATGTGCAGACTCCTTGGCCAATGGGGATTCTAAATTGTAAATTTCGTGACCCCATGACCCCAAATGGGGTCACAGGGGTCAGATCCTTAAAAACCTATTTTCATCTTCTTCTTCAGTTCCAAAAGGTCTAGAGAGCTGAAAAGTTGTGTGCAGACTCCTTGGCCAATGGGGATTCTAAATTGTAGATTTCATGACCCTGTGACCCCAAATGGGGTCACCGGGGTCACATCCTTAAAAACCTATTTTCATCTTCTTCTCCAGTTCCAAAAGGTCTAGAGAGCTGAAAAGTTGTGTGCAGACTCCTTGGCCAATGGGGATTCTAAATTGTAGATTATGTGACCCCATGACCCCAAATGGGGTCACCGGGGTCACTTCCTTAAAAACCTATTTTCATCTTCTTCTTCAGTTCCAAAAGGTCTAGAGAGCTGAAAAGTTGTGTGCAGACTCCTTGGCCAATGGGGATTCTAAATTGTAGATTTCATGACCCCGTGACCCCAAATGGGGTCACCGGGGTCACATCCTTAAAAACTTATTTTCATCTTCTTCTCCAGTTCCAAAAGGTCTAGAGAGCTGAAAAGTTGTGTGCAGACTCCTTGGCCAATGGGGATTCTAAATTGTAGATTTCGTGACCCCATGACCCCAAATGGGGTCACTGGGGTCACATCCTTTAAAACCTATTTTCATCTTCTTTTCCAGTTCCAAAAGGTCTAGAGAGCTGAAAAGTTGTGTGCAGACTCCTTGGCCCATGGGAATTCTAAATTGTAGATTATGTGACCCCATGACCCCAAATGGGGTCACCGGGGTCACTTCCTTAAAAACTTATTTTCATTTTCTTCTCCAGTTCCAAAAGGTCTCGAGAGCTGAAAAGTTGTGTGCAGACTCCTTGGCCAATGGGGATTCTAAGTTGTAGATTTTGTGACCCCATGACCCCAAATGGGGTCACAGGGGTCAGATCCTTAAAAACCTATTTTCATCTTCTTCATCAGTTCCAAAAGGTCTAGAGAGCTGAAAAGTTGTGTGCAGACTCTTTGGCCAATGGGGATTCTAAATTGTAGGTTATGTGACCCCCTGACCCCAAATGGGGTCACCGGGGTCACATCCTTAAAAACCTGTTTTCATCTTCTTTTCCAGTTCCAAAAGGTCTAGAGAGCTGAAAAGTTGTGTGCAGACTCCTTGGCCAATGGGGATTCTAAATTGTAGATTATGTGACCCAATGACCCCAAATTTGGTCACCGGGGTCACATCCTTAAAAACTTATTTTCATCTTCTTCTCTAGTTCCAAAAGGTCTAGAGAGCTGAAAAGTTGTGTGCAAACTCCTTGGCCAATGGGGATTATAAATTGTAGATTTCGTGACCCCATGACCCCAAATTTGGTCACCGGGGTCACATCCTTAAAAACTTATTTTCATCTTCTTCTCTAGTTCCAAAAGGTCTAGAGAGCTGAAAAGTTGTGTGCAGACTCCTTGGCCAATGGGGATTATAAATTGTAGATTTCATGACCCCGTGACCCCAAATGGGGTCACCGGGGTCACATCCTTAAAAACTTATTTTCATCTTCTTCTCCAGTTCCAAAAGGTCCAGAGAGCTGAAAAGTTGTGTGCAGACTCCTTGGCCAATGGGGATTATAAATTGTAGATTTCGTGACCCCATGACCCCAAATTTGGTCACCGGGGTCACATCCTTAAAAACTTATTTTCATCTTCTTCTCTAGTTCCAAAAGGTCTAGAGAGCTGAAAAGTTGTGTGCAGACTCCTTGGCCAATGGGGATTATAAATTGTAGATTTCATGACCCCGTGACCCCAAATGGGGTCACCGGGGTCACATCCTTAAAAACTTATTTTCATCTTCTTCTCCAGTTCCAAAAGGTCTAGAGAGCTGAAAAGTTGTGTGCAGACTCCTTGGCCAATGGGGATTCTAAATTGTAGATTTCTATCTTTTGCTTGTAAACAATAACTTAAATAACTTAAATATTCAACTTTAGATAGTAAATCAATGAAATCCTGATGAGCTACAGAGCCCATGGCTCTATTTTTGCAGTTTAAAATCTAAAAATTTAAAATTTAAAATTTAAAACATTTCTTTAAATCTTAAAAGACATATTTACAGTTGAAAAATTCATATCCAAAGGAAATCATGAATTTGACATATTCTCCAAAACATGGCTTCCTCTATTCCCAATCTTTAACCCAGAATGACTGTTTATGTTTACTGTTTAAACTCTGGAACCTGTTATGAATACTACACTTATATTTGTATCAGCTTTGACAATCTTGTAGATGAAACATATTTTACCACTGGGAACAATAAAAACATTTTGAAAAAAAAAAAGTTTGATCATTTGAAATTGAAAAGCTGAAATTTTGAGATTAATAGTTTATTAACATGGAGACTAAAGTTTATTTATTTGGTCCTGAAAACCTGTCAAATATGTGCATGGCCAGGGGCCCACTCAAAAATATTTTAAAGACTTATTCCCAAGAACCAATAATACTAGACATATTGGGAATATGATCTTTGAATGATGGAGACCAGGATTTGTAAATTTCATTACCCACTCCCAACAATAATGGTGTGGCAGGTGTTGCAAAATAATGTGGGTCTGTCAAAAGGTAATCTTATACGTATTTTTGTGACTTTTCAAACGCACCCTATTTTACAGTGGCCCCAAAATTAAACAAAATATAGCTTATATACTTTTGAGCTCAGTACATGTAGATAAATTATCTGTTTCACTGTTTGGCAGGCAGAACTCTTTCGGTCAAGTGTCCACACATTACATAATTATTTCTCTGTCAGGTGCAGGTCTAGTGTTAGCCAGTGTTAACCAGCATGTAGTTAGTGTTGAGAACCGTCTGGACCCTGGGGGTTGACTTGTTAAATTAAGGGTTATTTGTTGCATATATCTAACATGATTTCAAGTGATGTCTGCTTGCTTTCTCGAGATAAAAGATTTAAGAATGTTTCTTGTAATGTATCTGGCACAATTTTAGGAGTCAAATAGATAGCTCCTTATGAGCTGTTATATTTTACATATCATTGATGAAAAGAACTAGAATCCTGAAATTGTCTGTCCGCATACTTTGACCAGCGTATTGCAATTGCATGTTTGGTGACTATTCATTGCGTATTATAAGCATATAATATTCATATACATGTAAGTCTTCAACATTAGATAACAAATCATACAAGAACCGATGAGCTACTGAGCCAATGGATCTAGTGTTAGCTCATCAGGGGCCGAAAGACCTGATGGGTTTATGGCTTGGGCCGGCGTATATTGACGAAGCACCCATGGACCTGCTCTGTAGCTCATCAGTTCTTTGAATGTTTATAACTTCTATCACTTGAACCAAAGATCACAAAACTTAACCACTATTAGTTAGACAAGGTACCAATTGGTATTTTAGGTAGTACCAACTGCCAGTGGGGAAACCCATTCATTGTAATGCAGTTAAGAAGCTTTTAAAGAATTTTAATTAAAAAAGGATGTAATTTAAAGGCGCACACTTAAACTCCTTTGATTTCAAAACACTAATAAATTAAGTGTTGGAAAGAAGCATAACATCAGTTCGTAGCTTTCAACCATTACTGGGTCATGGTTAGAAGTTGAAAAATCAGAATATCAGTTGGGAAAACAGAACAAACGAAATAATGAAAGCCAACATCATTTACTACACAACCTCATCATTTTTGTAAAGATATAAAAATGTGGATACACATACAAAATATTTATATTTATAAGACCAGCTCTACAGTGTGTGTGAGCCTCTCTTCTTGTTGCTAAAGAATCGGCTGATTCCGTGGAAGAATTTCACAATTTTTGACTTCTTCTTTTTCTGAGGAACCTCAGCAGCAACATTTTTAACATCGACCTCGTTCTGGATTTGATTGTCCAGAATGTCCTGTGCTTCCATTCTGGTGTCCATGACAAGCTGACTATGACAAGAGCACTTGTTTGAGGAATAGTCGAAGATGGGGGTGTATCGTCCTTCCAGGAATATCGGGGTAGGGACTCGACTCCCGCACTGCATGTGGTAGTTGAAAGTCGATGGTGTTGCTCTCACCGTGTAGTCTCCAGACTCGGCAGTTGTGTCGGCAACAGATGTCTGCGAAATGTCTGAGACGCTCGGTTTGATGACGCCATTGGGAGTTAAAGATTTTTTAACTGGCACAAACGCAGAGGAACCTTTCCCAGGCAGGTCGTGACTGAATCCTTCAAACTGGAATGAAAAATATCAATTCTTTAAATTGTGCATGATTTACATTATTTTCATTTGTAAACCTTTACTGGTTACGTCTTTAAAGATAAAAGTCAGGGCGTATTTCTGACTCTGTAAATTGCTTAGATTAAAACAAATCAATGCCAATGTTCGTCTTTTAGATTTAACAATCGACTCAATCCTGAGATCGCTTCTAGTTAAACCTAAAAAAACGAATAGAAATAATGTGGTCACAATTTCAATGATTTTATAGTTCTCTTTTTTGCTAATTATTCTTTTAAATGCTAAAAGAAACACATATTAGTCAGTCATTGACGTAACTGGGTGTTCGGTGTTATACAATATCCTAGATTAGATAATTGAGATAAGAAATTTCTTTATTATCCAGAGGAAATTTACATCACATCTATACATTCTCCAGTATATGAAAACAATAAACCAGCCATATAAACAAGATAAACATTATATACACATGTGAAAATTTACCATAAAAAAATCATTCCCAATATTTTTCATTGAAGGCATAAATGCTATTTTAGAACAAATGATTGACGAAACCTGTTTGTTCTACTAGTCGGCATACGCAGTCTGTGCTCAGAGGGAAGTGAAGAATAACAAACATGTATGCGAGTTAACTCACTTGAAATTCTATTTGCTTTTTTAGTTGCTGCTCATAAAAACTGCCGATACTTTCAATAGGAAGTCCAATAATTTTTGAAGTGGTGTTAACAATTTTAGAGAGTTTATTTTTATTTTGAACGTACAGTTTTCCGTACAAACTCTAACAATGAAATGTTATCACACTTTGAATAACCGTTTGGTAAAATAAACTCAAAATAGTTCGGTCTATTTTAAAATGTTTCAACTTCCACAAGAACATGCACTCGTTGCTGTCCTTTCCTATAAATTTTTTCAGTGTTTTCATTCCAAGAAATTTTCGAATCTAAGACAGTATCCACATATTTATATTCCGTTACTCTTTCTATTTCCTTATCATCAACAGTCACATGATTTATTGTAGACCTAGTTTTCCTGAAGTCTATGACCATTTCTTTTGTCTTTTGCACATTCAAAAATTTTAAAAAGTTTGATTTGCACCATTCCACAAATCTCTAATCAGGTTAACCAATGCAGCATCGTCGGCAAATTTTATTGTCAGACAACCGATAAAAACCAAATTGGAGAAATTACGCAACCCTGGGGCGCACCAGTGGATGTATTTAATATTGAAGACTCCACTTTTTTAACCCGTACAAATTGTTATTGACCAGGAATGCATTTATCCATCTAAGGATATTAGAATTAACGTTCATTTTGGAAAGTTTGTCAATAAGTAGACGAGGCTGAGTGGTATTTAATAATTGTATGAATAATTAAGAAAATCAATGTTCGTAAACATTTGAATAGTCAAACGTACCTCAGCGATCCAAGGATCAAGAGTTTGAACAGACACAGAATTCCACAACTCGATCATATCACTTTTTCTCGACATGGTTGAAGAAGTGATTGTTTCTTTCTGTGACGTCACACACATTAGAGAGATGTTTTCTTCTCGATGACGCAAAGACGAATGTGATGGTTCTGTTATGTCGTGGAATTTATAGAGGCAGTGCGGACGTCATCGAAGACAAACGTTGTTGTTGACGACCGTGTCAAAGGTCAAGGAATCAGTCTATCTGACCGCTATTTTCTTTATTCTCAAATCCCGTTTCCTTGCTGATAGAATATCCACAAAGTAACACATAATCTATCATTTGGACTGATAATCATACACTTCACGACGCAGCAAAGCTTTCCACACCCATATAGCGCCGACGAATGGCTTTAATCTTTCAATGAACGTGTGTCACATTGTCAAATATAAAGTCATAAAAATATTACTTCAGTAATATGTTTCAACTGGATTATTTTATAATCATGTATGTATAACATTTATTAAAAACAGAAATGTTCCCCTCAAATTTCGTTGCCACGGGAAATACCTCTTTAGAACCTTCCCTTTACAATATTTTTTTTCTCTAATTTTAAATAATGTAAGGAGCTGCTAGTGTCATGCTGAGTTGGGAAACTGTTATTATGAATTAGATATGAAATCAATGTATTTTACAATCCTGGCTAATATTTCTGTATAACCCCGAGGGAAATCTAATAAGTTCTCCAGATTAAAAACATAAACCAGCCATATTAACAATATAAACATTATACACTTGTGTACATTGATCATTAAAAAATAATTCCATAAATGTTTCATTGAAGGTATAAATGCTATTTAGAACAAATTGACAAAACCTGTTTGTTCTACTAGTCGGCATAAACAAAGTGTACATAAAAACTCGTTGACACCGGCTATTGTGGCTGAAGAGTTTAGTCTGACAACTAAACTATACCATTCTTGACCATTCACAGGCAATTAATGATGGGGAAATTGTATCACACAATCGGAACAAAATTGTGAACATAAACTTCGAAAAGTGTTCATGGAATCTGTAAAAGTTCAAGCTATATAGGAGTTCTGGGCTATGACTGGCATTGGTATATCACGTTTATTTAGAATCCATGATTGCAATTTACAGTAAGACAGTTTTTATATGATGTCTGACTATAGAACTGTAAAAAAAAATTTTTTTTTAAACAACAACAAAACAATACAGTAATGCATGAGTGAATGGTAATTTGTAGCGACTGAATTGTGAGCGCATCTGTAATACGTGTAACTCGACTAATCGTTATGACCATGTGACATTATCTTGATGTCTTATAAAACGCTTTAAAACTAATCCTCCATTGAATAAACACTCAGTTACACCAAGAATATTTGGTGAATGGCATTTATATCCCATCTTAAAACAATGATTGACAAACTCAGTCAACTTTGTTAAAAATAATCCTGTGTTTTACGCACGACCTTACTGATGAATTGAAACTTACATTTGGTCACTGACAGCTGCAGACGACGTAAGTTCTGTATCTACCTAGTATACAAGCGCATCACAAGGCATATATTGTTACAGAGTACATTACCTTCAGCTTCATTGTATGTTTGGAGGGATATTGTTTCTTGTGATATAATTAAGGCCCTTGTAAAATGTCCATATTAACAAATGTGAATTTTCACAGCGACAGAAATAACACTTTCGTTTAACGTGACACGTTTGATTACATCACCATGACGACATTGTTGTTTGAATTATTGTCTGGTATAGGTTTTATTTCTCTTAACGTTGCAGTTCAGAAAAACAATGTAAACTACCTTTGTTGTATACATTTGTTGTATAAATTATTTCAGTTTTCATAATAGCTAGCGGAATATAAAATAGAGATGACAATCTTGTTTCAATCAGACTGAATGTGACACAAGTATACCTCGCTGTGTTTCTCATCTACATATGCACCATAGAGGTGAGGTGCTTCTTTCACAAAACTACCTTTACTAAGGTTAACCTTAACTCCCATTCTTTAACAATGCACTAATGTTACCTTAGTAACTTACGATCAACTAAGTGTTTTGTGCCAGGTGACATGAGTTGACATACGAAATACCACATTCAATTGTCACAGGAATTGTCATTAAAATAATATTTTCCAGCAAAAGACAGAACTTCTGATCTCAACAAAATACTTAATGTACCTTTGCCAAACCATGATATACCGGTATCTTAATATATCTCATGGAAATCAAGTTGGGAACCTGTGGACATTCCCTTTCCCCTTAGGGAGGAAGGCTTAAATTAGCCACTGATGGAGATTGATGAGTTGTGACTTGCAAAAGAAGTTGGTACTATACATGTTAGCTTCAGCAACCTTGATCCTTATATGTGAAGAGGACTTCTAATCTGTTATTCAATAAATTTAGAAGGGGGGGCAACTAACATTTGCTGATGGAGCAATTGTCAAAGTAACAGGAGAATGGAGGCTGTCATCGTGCTGATTATCTACACTGCAAGGTATCAAGATGACCTAAATGTTACAAATAATTCTTTCTTGTAATTGGTGACATTTTGTTTTTAATTCTTTTTCAGCATCCAAAGAGGTGCCTGGCAATGCAGCTATGGATATTATTGCAAGGAATATCGGGAAAGGCTGGAAAGCGCTGGGCAGGAGACTCGGACTGGATGACGGTGAACTGGACAATATTAAGATCGATCATTACGCTGAGGGTCAATATGAAGTCAGTTACCAGATGATTCGGAAATGGAAAGAACTGGCGTACCCAACAGAGCTTTGTAAACTAGCCAAAGCTTGTAATAAGATTGGACGAGGAGATATTTCAGATAAACTTGCAAAGAGTTACACTGAAAACTAATAATCTTCTTTTATCTGACTATGTTATTAGGGGGATATTGTTATCACTTTGTCTTTCCTTATGTCTAATCATGGGTGGGAAGGGGCATATCTTCAAACCTTCAGACCTTGTATATATTTTGTATAAACATAGGAAATTGCGCCTTTTTCGTTGAGAAATATCTTATCAGAAATTGTCAAATTGTTCTGGCATAATTGTTGGTGTTAAGAATTTATTTTAATTGATTATAGTGGCGGATCCATAGGGGGTTATTCAATTTATGAAGTACAATATGTGTATGGAATGGTTTATTGACTACCTGCTCAACTGGAATGATCTTGACATTTTCAAAGAAGGGGGTTCATTCATTGAAAAGAGGGGGAGGGGGGGGGGGGGGGGGGGGGGGGTCTTCACCATGAGGCTCCATCAAATTTACATGCAAAATTTTTTCCAAAAGTGGGGAGAGGGTTTGGTTCGAACATTCCCTTTGGGTCAACCACTGATGGAAATGCTTGTGTATAATATCTAATGTTGAAGACTGTCTGCTTTCATAAACGAACCTACTGTGGGTCCGCCACTGATGGAAATGCTTGTGTATATTATCTAATATTAAAGATTTTCAGCTTTCATATGCATGTATATATATAGATATATATTCAAAAGTAAAAAAAGACACAAAGCCATTTTTACTCCAACATGTTTCATTGGTATCGTCAGGGGGTATGGTATGATACCAATGAAACATGTTGGAGTTGAAATGGCTCTGTGTCTTTTTTTACCTTTGAATATTTGTGACTGCATACTTGTAAAACTTTTTTTAAATGATGTCTGGTGTATATATATGTGTGTCTTTTTTTACCTTTGAATATTTGTGACTGCAAATTTGTGACTTGTAAAACTTTTTTGAACGGTTGGTAACTTTCTCTAACCAGAAGCCCCTCTGGTTGGAGAAAGTTACAAACCATTCAACAAGTGCTCTACCTTGTGTAAAAATTCTACAATAAGAGATCAAAAGGACACCGAACATCAAGTTCGACATTTGTATTTCAAAACTTGTCTGTACATTATTATGTTTGAAATTTTGAATTCTAAAACCTGTTTAAGTGATTGTTGTGCTTGTTTTCTGTTATTTTTTAATGGATAGTGCTTATTATCATATAATGGAGGGTGTTATCGATGCAATAAAGCAATATGATAAACTTGGTATCCAAATCTGATAAATATGCAAAACAGGTCAAAGGTCAAATACACGAACTACTTTTGCAGAATATTCCACTCTTTTCGTGCGAATCCTAAAACTGTTTACGTATCATTGAAAAGCGTAACCGGGAGTTTACCAGAGTATTTCCGCTTGAAAGAATGGATATTCGAAAATACGAAATCAACTGATATGGTACACTGTGCATTTATAGTGTTAACAAAGTCAAGATAATTGTAGATTTGTTTTAAAAAATCATTCAAAACTTCAATGCGCTAACCAACAGCATCAGCAAGTAGCTGCAGTACCCTGTGTACAAAATGAATCTTGATGTGTCAGTGTGTGACCTACTGACGCGCCTCGTTGATCACACTAGCATTTTGGCAGTTCTTGAGGGCTGAGCATACGGTATTAGGTACATTAATAGGTACTTATTGTCATAAACAAAGGAAACAACCCCACCTCACAAATAATTACCGTTTAAGTGCGAAAGATACTGTTATGCAGCAATCCGAATCAACCCGGCAACGCAGCTTCCAAAAACGTTGAAACTAGAGTTACTTCCCTTGTTCTAGGAACGTGACCAAATTATTTATGAGTGCTTTAGATAGATAGAGAATCTCACCCAAGTGTCTTCTGATATCAAATATATCAACACGAGTTGATAAAAGTTACAAATATCCGAGGCTTGCCGAGGATATTTTGACTTTTATCAACGAGTGTTGATATATTTGATATCAGAAGACACGAGGGTGAGATTCTATTTATCATCCAAAATCATTCTTCATTAGTTTTTAATGAAAAATGAACATATCTGAACACAAAACTGCCATTTGGCTTCCAGTGCCGTGATGTCATGGCATTGTGACGTCATCATGATTATGACGTCATAGCACTGTGATGTCATTACTTGATGATGCAAAACCATTGTGATGTCATGTAGCTGACGCCAACAGGGCATTGTTCAAAATCTACTGTCAAAACGATATCTCCTAGGAGATATCGCTTGATCTCATACAAGCGATATCTCCTGTGGAACCCAGTTTTGGATGATAAATGCTTATGAACTGATTGAAAATATCTCGATGAACAAGAAACCAGGGACCAACTGTTGATTTTTTAAAGAATCGCGCACATGTGTTTTTAAATTGTTTTAATTAAGAACTATTTTAGGCACTTCACAGCCGATGTCGTGACCATCACTTTGATGTACCGTCTGTGATATTACTCCGCTAAAACTAGGTCAATTCTCTTTCCACTTTTACTACAAAAACACGCTTATTTTTATAATGACATATATGATAAAGAGATTATTAACCTCGTGTGTTTCCGTATCATTAATATCATATATTTGGAATAAAAAATAATGTATTATGCTCGCCTTTATTATGCTCGCCAAAGGCTCGCATAATACAATTTTTATTCCAAAAATATGATATTAATGATACGGAAACACACTTGGTTAATAATCTCTATTTACTGTGAAGATGAGTAGGTAGGATGGTTACATACCCTTATGAAGGAATAAGGTCTTTATTGTACAGTTTTGTCAGACATTTGATTTCTTGTTCATTTCTTGTGAACCATTTCTTGTAATTCTCAGAGTTCTTAAAATTACGTATCTTATAATTAAATAGGATATGCCAAAGCTGGCCTTTGTCTTTGAAAGTGTTTTTCATGTTTCTTTTATAAATAAACATTGAACAACCTGAGGTTATTTTATCTTTTGTAGAAAGTATATTGAAATGTAATGATGCAAGTATATGGAGTCTGCTTTTATGATCCCCAAACTCTTTCCATCCTCAAAAGTTATAAACTTGAGAGAGACATTTAATGCTTTACTTCCCGAAATATTGAGTACTTATAGCTGCATTGATTCATTGTGTTTCGTAATATTAAATTTGACTTTAATACGTACCAACATACCATACTTGCTGATAGCAGTTCAAACAATTTCACTCAACTTGCATTTTCATCCTCAATCGTCAAATATATCATAATTACTATTTCCAAGTTGAGGTGGACCCCCCTCTTTCAAAATTCCTGGATCCGTCCCTGTAAACCAAGCCTCACCCCCCTCTTTTGATAATTTTGCATGTAAATTCAATGAAGCCTTTGAAACTTCCTGTGGACTGTTATAATACACAAATGGGAGAATCTTCTTACATTGCATCACAACCTGGTCCATATCAAGGATATTTCTCACATGATTTCTTTATATTCAGATTGAAACCAGCTATGACTCTTGACTATAGTATATAATTTATATGTCTCCAGGTGATCACTATATTTACACATTATAAAGGATTATTTCAGTATTTACATATGACAATTCAAATGCTCACATTTTGTGATGATTTTTCTGTAAATAAAATAACTTTTTTCAAATAAAACTAGTTTCCCAAAGAAATTCTGTGTTTGTTGATTCTTAACATGTCGTTACAGTTCCATGATCATCAGAATCAATTTGGATATGTGAGAATTATTGAGAAGCTGTACTTGTGAAATACTTGACAAATGCTTTGTGTTACTGTCACTGATCATTGACTGAAGCTATTCCTCTTCTATTCCATCCTCGGTTACCCATGGTTTTATATATGATCCGTTACTCTCCACTATATCACCCATGGGAAACCTTATCAGGAGAATCTGTACACAAATTACCCGCCCTTGGCCGTCGTGACGAAGTCAGTAACCAAAGAAAATGCTCAATGGAATAAGACTGAAATGATCAAGGGAGATAACCGGTGACGGATGGCTAACACAATGACCTCGCTTGCTTTGAAACGAAGCGATATGAACTGACAATTGGCTCGCAGGTCCAAGCTGCGTAGCATTTTGTTTGGCTCACGCCGGCCAAGGGCGGGTAATTTGAGTACAGATTTCTCTGATGAAATTTCCCAAGGGTGATATAGTCGAGAGTAACAGAGCATATATAAAACCATGGGTATCCGAGGATGCTTTTATTCTTGATGGACAGCTACGTGGTAATGTGATTTTAGAAATGTATTTACTGGACAAAAATAGTAAGGGATATATGTAAGTTTTTAAATTATAAACAAAGATCTATTAATTTATTGACACAATGATTAAATAATCAAATGTTCCAATATCCCAAACTTATTTTGTCCAGTCTCTTCATTTCTACATGCTGCTTTTTATCCCATGGGATCGAGAAAGTTCGAGAGTATTTTGACAGATAAAGCTGCATTTCCTCTGGTGTACAAAAGTGTCAAAACACCTTCGTCACATCACAAGAGGACATTAGCACTTATTGCTTAATTTAACATTTAGTCCATAAAGTTATAACATTTGCTGCATCTCCAGAAGAACCGCTGCATCCTCAAAGCTGAAATTTTAAGGGACCTTGCACCAGGAGATCAAAGTTTGTTTATTTGGTCCTGACCCCAGGTCAAATGTGGGTGTGGCAGGTAGTTTCAGGAATATGTTTAAATGACTTCTTCTCCGAAACCAGTTGGTATATATAGGGAGCTCAAAGAGACTCAAGTTAATTCATTTGGACATGACCCCCAAATATTTTTTAAAAGATATTTTTTTATTCAAGTATTTCCCTTGCCCAAACCAGGGCCATTATATAGATATATAAGGTCCCTGCCTAAACTGACAGGTCGTATGTGGTCTCAGTGAAGCGGACAGGATAACTGGAGCATCCATGCAAAAGGCTGATCTACAGAGCCAATTGCTCTATTATTTCAGATCTACAGTCTAAATAATAAAATAGTAACGAGCTACAGAGCCCATGACATTATTTTTATCTTTTCAATAAATATATTTATATATATATACTCCCTATATATACACTGTTGAAAAGACTTGTAAACAAGTCGAAATGCGACGCATCCAGTCATCATTAAAATGATATTTTTCCAAGACAGAAATAAGCATGATCATAATACCGGTATTTTTACAAAGTGAATCGATATCACCCCGATAGATCTTGTACCCCGGTTCCATTGTACACATGTTCATTCTCCTTGCAGCGAAGTTTCATATCCACAGTTACCTTACAATCAATGATACGCGGTGTGCTGAGCTTGAGAAATGACCCGGAAGTAAATAAAAATGTTCTAAAAATAGTACTTTCTTCAATAAGGGGAAAACCCATATTAGTTTTCCAGAATTCGTTACCAAAAAAGTCTTGACGAAAACCCAGAAATCATTGAGGAAATTTTCCCAAAGTTGCCTAAGAATATCCATGTGCCAGTAGTGTGTGTGGCGTATCCCCGTCGATCGGAAGTGTGACAAAATATGGTAAGAGGCATGGCAAAATTGAAAACTTCTTTCAAGTTTCGTTTTGATGCGGTTAATCGCTTAGTGGCTGCCATTATCTTGACAAATGTTCTGATGGTATGCTATTTTCCTTAAATTGTTTAATTGTTTAGATTATTCATTTCATGTCCTTATGTCCTTCATGTTTATGAATAACTGTATAATAACCGAATGTTTAATTGATATAAAACAAAATAGTGAAAATGTAAATACTTGATCCTTGTGAGGTCAGAAACTGTTTATTTTATTGTCAATGTCTCTTAACAAATAAAATGGAAGTAGAATAATGAATACTAGGATTGTGTCTACCAGTAAAATGTCACATCCCTCACAAACATAAAATAAATTTAACAGTTAATCCTCCCTGAAATGAATGAATGACATGCAATGTAATGTGGAATAATGTGGGGACTCGTATACCCTGGTAATAAGGTCATACTAGCATTGACGTCCTGGATACTACATCTGACCTAAGAAAACAAATATTCCATCTAATAGGCTTTATTTGTAATTTATCAAAGTAACCGAATAATACAAAACATCTGTAATTGAAGTATAAACTTTCTAATTTCAGAGTGGGAAGACACCTTACTTTAATCCATCCGGGGCAACTGGTAAGAAAAGATAAATTGATAGACAATGATTTTTTTTTTAAAACTATGTAAAAAAATCTTTGAGAGACATTTTAGAACTTGGTATGATGAATGAGAACAAGTTTTATGGATAGTCAACTTCTTAGTTATAAATGATTAATTTCTGTGTAGATACCAACACTGTTATCAAGCAAGTGATGTATTATCTATCCCACATGTATACATGTAGCAATAAAGAAGTTGACTATCCATAGAACTTGTTCTCATATTGTACGACATGTTTAACTCCGGATCAAGCTACTTAAGAATGGTAACAGTTTGATGACTTCATCATGAACTTGAAACAGTTCTATATACAGTGAACAAAGTTATTTTACTTAGAGTACCACCCATGGTTCTCTAGTTTCATTCAGTGCTTGCAGGTTTCAATGTAACATAATCACCAGACTGACGTAGCAGATTTGTTACAAACCAAGCTAGGTTCATCTTAATAAGCTTATTTCTTTTATATTCAGACATATGTCAACTCTCGATTCAAACCTTGATTCTCATACATATACATTCTTAAACTATTGAACTATAGATCAGGGGGACCATAGGCAGATCCAGGGGTGGGGATTCTGCTCTGCTTTTGCGATGTCCCGCAAACGCTCATCTAGTTTCTTTTTATTTATGTTCAGATAGGTGTAAACTCTCCCCCTCCTCTCCCACCAGTCCCCTCCTTGATTCTCATACATATCCATTCTTAAACTTAAATGAACTATAGATCAGGGGGACCATAGACAGATCCAGGGGTGGGGATTCACATGATGTCATTTACATGCAAAATATTTCAAGAGGGTTTGGTTCGTCACTGGGGACACATAATAAAGAGCCAGAAACTAAATTTTAGGTATAACTCGCCCAAGTTTCCACCACTGGCTAATTTAGGCCTTCTTGCATTTTGTTAACTGTTCTAAGAAAAACCTCCAAAATTGAGTTACAATCAATTATAAGACTTTGGAGATCTGTGAAAGAGGGTCCATGTTGTTTAAAGTCAGTTGGAGAACATTTAATTTCTCGCAGGTTGTTAACTTCTTTTATCATCTATAGAGGTTATTTCATTGTTTGATTACAGAATCTGAGAGAGAGCCCACAATGGAACAATTGGACCACATCTCTCAAAAAATTGACAAGTACAAGCCAACTGCGTGGATGGAGTTGGGAGAGCGGCTCGGGTTGTCGAGGGGGGAGGTGGAGACAGTCGAACACGACTTCCATCGTAGCGGGGTCGCCGAGACCTGCTATCAGATGTTGAGGAAATGGAAGGAAAGGTCGCCTACTCCGCCCCAGCTTAAAACCCTTGCTCAAGCCCTCTGTGATATCGGTAGAGGAGATTTGTCAGATTTTCTTGCCTGAACTGATGTTAATTGTGATATTTTTTAATTGACCACAGCTTGTTGAGTTAAAGACTAAAGTCATTCTTATTTTATGCATCTCATCTCTCCATTGCCAAATAGTTTCCTCCCCTCTCAGCTAAAGAATACTTGTCAGCCCAAATACAAACTTCCCAACGCAAGGCATAACTCTTGCCAGTTTCAATAATTACTGGCTGCAGTATTTCCTTAGGATTTCAGTGCCATGAAATCTGAGTCCCACTATGTTTTTCAGGTGCAGCGATCCACTATCTTAGTATGGAAAAGCTAGGGAAATACTTCAAGGCTTAAATAAGCCAGTGATGGAGACAGGCAAGAGTTATACCTTGCGTTGTAGACATGTTGTATCTCCCGCTTTTGGCGTGAGTCTACTGTTTTTCAAGTCTCACTCTCACCCTCCCGCCCAGAGGTCAAAATCTACCGCTTTTCTAAATAGTAATATTTTTCTGGTACCTGTAATGCATTAAATTGGATGAAATGATACTGGTTTATTTATTTATAGGAAGATTAATCAAATACTTTTTCAAAAATGTTTTAACTTTTCCACAATTCTCTCACATTGTGGACCCAATATCCCGACTTTTTTCAGCAAATCTCCCACCACCTCTTAGAGGATTGGGAAGTTGCCAAAAATACTTAAATCCAAGTATTAAAATGAAAATACTTCATCTTCTGTGTAATATGATGTCTTTTCGATTTAGGTTTAATGACTACGTCAGAGTTCGTTCCCTTTACAATTACACATTTATTATAACCTTGATGTTACAGCATGGCATCGCCATGTTTGTGCAATGTGTGTTTAAGAATAAACTTCATCTAACAAAGAAGTATCAGTAATGTATGAGAAGATCATTACATTCTGAATATTAATACATCATTTAAAAGTCTAGCTTTGTTTATAAGGAGACGAACAACTCTTTATGGTGAAGTTAAGGGTAAACATGATTCAGAGATTGTGCAAATGGCATATATGTAAATCAAAAGGATGACTGCAACAGGCAGAGAATTAATTTGAACTCAGAGGTTTTGTTGTTTCCATATTAAATTTGTTTCTACACTCATTGTCTAAGATAAGACTTCTGCAATTTTGACAAATACAATATTTGAAAAAAAAAAATTTTCCATTTAAGTTTTTTTTCTACTGATAAGTCGGTTAATAGATAAAATTTGTATGGCTGTTCCTCCAGATTTTATAATACTATATCATACATGACAATGAGATTTTTATAAGTATGGTCAGTGATTGTTGCCAAAGTGTGGAATAGGCTATTTTCATGTTACCGTTTACATTCTACTGATAATATTGAAATTGTTGTGAATAATTGTGTACAAATAAGAATGCTTTGATTACATTTGCTCATGATGAATACATGTTATAGTCGCAGTACAATCAGGCTATTTGTGGAAACAGTATTTCAAGGGATACCCTCAATCTCACTAAAATCAGATGTTTCACTCGTACCTGAGTACCTGATCTGAGTACTGAGTACTGCTGGGTAGGGGTCATGCCTTGTGACCTTTCACTCTAGCCAATCAGTCATATGACTTTGGGTTGATTCGAAATTTGAGCAAGGCTATGATTTGTTGATTTTAAAGGGACACTGCGTCGAGGATAAAAATGAGTCCCATCTTTATCTCACTAAGCTGATAAGAGTGTCTGCTAACGAGTTACGCTTCACTTCAGTGTCTACATGCAGTAGATTTTATTACCAATTATGTCAATTGTCTTAAATTTGGTGTCTGTGACTTGTTAGCAGACATGTTAATCAGCATAGGTAGATACACATGGTCTGATTTTTATTAGCTCATCAGGCCTGAAAGGCCCGATGGGCTTATGGCATGGGATGGCGTCCATCCGTCCATCCGTAAGCTTTTCACTTTTTCGACTTCTTCTTCAGAACCAATGACTCCAGAGAGCTGAAATTTTATGTACAGACTCCTTGACTGAAGGGGATTCTAAATTGTAGATTTGGTGACCCTGTGACCCCAAATAAGGGCCACAGGGGTCATAACCTAAAAAGCTATTTTCATCTTCTTCTCCAGTCCCAATGAACATAGAGAGCTGAAATTTTATGAACAGACTCCTTGACAGAAGGGGATTCTAAATTGTAGATTTGGTAACCCTGTGACCCCAAATAAGGGCCACAGGGGTCACAGCCTAAAAAACATTTTTCATCTTTTTCTCCAGTCCCAAAAGCTCTAGAAAGCTGAAATGTTATGTACAGACTCTTTGGCCAATGGGGATTCTAAATTGTAGATGTGGTGATCTTGTGACCCCAAATATGGATCACAGGGGCCACCGCCTAAAACAGCTGTTTTAATGAGCTGTGAATATAATGAGATTTTATGTGCACTTCATATGCCAGCTTAAGGGTAATACTACATTATGGACATGTCTGATGTAATCAATGTGAAATTAGACCTATTGAATAGTCTGTGAACTGAATATTGTGACAGGATGCATAGGAAAAAATTGAAAAAGGGTTAAGAAATGTGACATTAGATATGTGAACTAAATGTGACTTGTGATGAAGTAAGATAAGACTATTAAAACTAGCTACATGAGTTTGTGATACCACATCTTCTTTTCCAGTAAAGAAAAATAAATAAAGATGGGGAAAACAAAAGTCAAAATATATAATTCACTGGCTGTGAGTCCAGGGTCTGCATGTTGTGTAATTGCAGGGGTTGACCTTGGGAGTGACCACTCCCTGGCAGAGATGCAAACAGCATCTAATACACGGAGGTTTCAGGTTACTTCTCTGCTGTGTTACTGATTTAGTCTTACACTCAGATGCTCAATAGAATAAACTGCAAAGGTCTACATTATTTATAATGAATATGGATTAATGTGTAACCAATTTTGATAATAACTTTTAAATTTGATGATTGGGCAATGACTTGTTATGTGATATCTTAATCCTTTCCTTAGAGATAATTAATAACATGATTCCTGATGAGCTTCAGAGCCAGTGGCTCTATTTTTCTCGACGCGGTGTCCCTTTAAGGAAGGTGAAAGGTCACAGATTATGTCAAAAGACATAGCCCCTACCTAACTTTACTTAGAGGAAGAACTCGGTGAGGTATGATGTTACGGTTCAATCTGATTTTAATGAGATTAGGACTCCCTCTTTGAACAGAAGTCACTATTCATCAGATTAGTGTCAAAAGTAATATGCTTCAAATGGACTGTGTATGAATTGCTTAAATGTAAAAAAGGAAGTACACCTTCAAAGGTTTCTGCCAAAAAATAGCTTAAATACCCCATTGTACATGACAAGTGCCTTATTATACCCCCTCTACAACATATTTTTTGTTTAGTTTTGTTAATTCATTATTTTTTTTACATAGATGTCAGAAAGTTATGAATTTGAAGATGTTTCTGATATCTTCATTTATGTAATGTAAATTAAGGAAATGTAAAATATTATATAAATGATGAAAAGAAAGGGGTATTTAATGATAAAGGGAGATAATCTGCTGCTTTGAGAAGATTATGTCCCTTGGGTGGTAAAACTTGCACTGTTATAACCTGTGGATAATTGATAAAATAATAACCATGCTTATAAATAAATATTTGAATAAATCAATTGTTTTGTTTTCATTATCATTAATGATGTTGAGACAAAAATATTTACTGAATTGTCAGTTGACATGAATTAATATGAAGCACATTTTCTGTGTGAGAGCTAACCTATGGGCATATTTAGCTCATCAGGCCTGAAAGGCCACATGGGCTTATGGCAAGGACCAGCATCCAGGCCTCCTCCTTAAACTTTTCACGTTTTCGACTTCTCCTACCAGAACCTCCAACACCTCCAGAACCCACAAAGCTGAAATTTTGTGGGGAGGTACCCAGATCAAAGTTTGTTCATTTGGTATTCATTTTTGGTACTTCAAGGGCTGACCCATTACTTAATCACATAATCTTTGCCGCCAAAAGACACATTTATATTTGCAGTTTAAAATCTAAAAATTTTAAATTTTAAATTTAAAACATTTCTTTAAATCTTAAAAGACATATTTCCAGTTGAAAAATTCATATCCAAAGGAAATCATGAATTTGACATATTCTCCAAAACACGGCTTCCTCTATTCCCAATCTTTAACCCAGAATGACTGTTTATGTTTACTGTTTAAACTCTTGAACCTGTTATGAATACTACACTTATATTTGTATCAGCTTTGACAATCTTGTAGATGAAACATATTTTACCACTGGGAACAATAAAAACATTTTGAAAAAAAAAAGTTTGATCATTTGAAATTGAAAAGCTGAAATTTTGAGATTAATAGTTTATTAACATGGAGACTAAAGTTTATTTATTTGGTCCTGAAAACCTGTCAAATAGGTGCATGGCCAGGGGCCCACTCAAAAATATTTTAAAGACTTATTCCCAAGAACCAATAATACTAGACATATTGGGAATATGATCTTTGAATGATGGAAACCAGGATTTGTAAATTTCATTACCCACTCCCAACAATAATGGTGTGGCAGGGGTTGCAAAATAATGTGTGTCTGTCAAAAGGTAATCTTATACGTATGTTTGTGACTTTTCAAACGCACCCTATTTTACAGTGGCCCCAAAATTAAACAAAATATAGCTTATATACTTTTGAGCTCAGTAGATAAATTATCTGTTTCACTGTTTGGCAGGCAGAACTCTTTCGGTCAAGTGTCCACACATTACATAATTATTTCTCTGTCAGGTGCAGGTCTAGTGTTAGCCAGTGTTAACCAGCATGTAGTTAGTATTGAGAACCTTCTCGACCCTGGGGGTTGACTTGTTAAATTAAGGGTTATTTGTTGCATTTATCTAACATGATTTCAAGTGATGTCTGCTTGCTTTCTCGAGATAAAAGATTTAAGAATGTTTGTTGTAATGTATCTGGCACAATTTTAGGAGTCAAATAGATAGCTCCTTATGAGCTGTTATATTTTACATATCATTGATGAAAAAAACTAGAATCCTGAAATTGTCTGTCCGCATACTTTGACCAGCGTATTGCAATTGCATGTTTGGTGACTATTCATTGCGTATTATAAGCATATAATATTCATATACATGTAAGTCTTCAACATTAGATAACAAATCATACAAGAACCGATGAGCTACTGAGCCAATGGATCTAGTGTTAGCTCATCAGGGGCCGAAAGACCTGATGGGTTTATGGCTTGGGCCGGCGTATATTGACGAAGCACCCATGGACCTGCTCTGTAGCTCATCAGTTCTTTGCATGGTTTATAACTTCTATCACTTGAACCAAAGATCACAAAACTTAACCACTATTAGTTAGACAAGGTACCAATTGGAATTTTAGGTAGTACCAACTGCCAGCGGGGAAACCCATTCATTGTAATGCAGTTAAGAAGCTTTTAAAGAATTTTAATTAAAAAAGGATGTAATTTAAAGGCGCACACTTAAACTCCTTTGATTTCAAAACACTAATAAATTAAGTGTTGGAAAGAAGCAAAACATCAGTTCGTAGCTTTCAAGCATTACTGGCTCATGGGGAGAAGTTGAAAAATCAGAATATCAGTTGGGAAAACAGAACAAACGAAATAATGAAAGCCAACATCATTTACTACACAACCTCATCATTTTTGTAAAGATATAAAAATGTTTATACACATACAAAATATTTATATTTATAAGACCAGTTCTACAGTGTGTGTGAGCCTCTCTTCTTGTTGCTAAAGAATCGGCTGATTCCGTGGAAGAATTTCACAATTTTGGACTTCTTCTTTTTCTGAGGAACCTCAGCAGCAACATCTTTAACATCGACCTTGTTCTGGATTTGATTGTCCAGAATGTCCTGTGCTTCCATTCTGGTGTCCATGACAACCTGACTATGACAAGAGCACTTGTTTGAGGAATAGTCGAAGATGGGGGTGTATCGTCCTTCCAGGAATATCGGGGTAGGGACTCGACTCCCGCACTGCATGTGGTAGTTGAAAGTCGATGGTGTTGCTCTCACCGTGTAGTCTCCAGACTCGCCAGTTGTGTCGGCAACAGATGTCTGCGAAATGTCTGAGACGCTCGGTTTGATGACGCCATTGGGAGTTAAAGATTTTTTAACTGGCACAAACGCAGAGGAACCTTTCCCAGGCAGGTCGTGACTGAATCCTTCAAACTGGAATGAAAAATATCCATTCTTTAAATTGTGCATGATTTACATTAATTGCATTTGTAAACCTTTACTGGTTATGTCTTTAAAGATAAAAGTCAGGGCGTATTTCTGACTCTGTAAATTGCATAGATTAAAACAAATCAATGCCAATATTAATGTTCGTCTTTTAAATTTAACAATCGACTCAATCCTGAGATCGCTTCTAGTTAAACGCTAAAAAAAACGAATAGAAATAATGTGGTCACAATTTCAATGATTTTATAGTTCTCTTTTTTGCTAATTATTCTTTTAAATGCTAAAAGAAACACATATTAGTCAGTCATTGACGTAACTGGGTGTTCGGTGTTATACAATATCCTATAGATAAGATAATTGAGATAAGAAATTTATTTATTATCCGGAGGAAATTTACATCACATCTATACATTCTCCAGTATATGAAAACAATAAACCAGCCATATAAACAAGATAAACATTATATACACATGTGAAAATTTACCATAAAAATCATTCCCAATATTTTTCATTGAAGGCATAAATGCTATTTTAGAACAAATGATTGACGAAACCTGTTTGTTCTACTAGTCGGCATACGCAGTCTGTGCTCAGAGGGAAGTGAAGAATAACAAACATGTATGCGAGTTAATTCACTTGAAATTCTATTTGCTTTTTTTTTTAGTTGCTGCTCATAAAAACTGCCGATACTTTCAATAGGAAGTCCAATAATTTTTGAAGTGGTGTTAACAATTTTAGAGAGTTTATTTTTATTTTGAACGTACAGTTTTCCGTACAAACTCTAACAATGAAATGTTATCACACTTTGAATAACCGTTTGGTAAAATAAACTCAAAATAGTTCGGCCCCTTTTAAATGTTTCAACTTCCACAAGAACATGCACTCGTTGCTGTCCTTTCCTATAAATTTTGTCAGTGTTTTCATTCCAAGAAATTTTCGTATCTAAGACAGTATCCACATATTTATATTCCGTTACTCTTTCTATTTCCTTATCATCAACAGTCACATGATTTATTGTAGACCTAGTTTTCCTGAAGTCTATGACCATTTCTTTTGTCTTTTGCACATTCAAAAATAAAAAAGTTTGATTTGCACCATTCCACAAATCTCTAATCAGGTTAACCAATGCAGCATCGTCGGCAAATTTTATTGTCAGACAACCGATAAAAACCAAATTGGAGAAATCACGCAACCCTGGGGCTCACCAGTGGATGTATTTAATATTGAAGACTCCACTTTTTTAACCCGTACAAATTGTTATTGACCATTAATGCATTTATCCATCTAAGGATATTAGAATTAACGTTCATTTTGGAAAGTTTGTCAATAAGTAGACGAGGCTGAGTGGTATTTAATAATTGTATCGAATAATTAAGAAAATCAATGTTCGTAAACATTTGAATAGTCAAACGTACCTCAGCGATCCAAGGATCAAGAGTTTGAACAGACAGAGAATTCCACAACTCGATCACATCACTTTTTCTCGACATGGTTGAAGAAGTGATTGTTTCTTTCTGTGACGTCACAAACATTAGAGAGATGTTTTCTTCTCGATGACGCAAAGACGAATGTGATGGTTCTGTTATGTCGTGGAATTTATAGAGGCAGTGCGGACGTCATCGAAGACAAACGTTGTTGTTGACGACCGTGTCAAAGGTCAAGGAATCAGTCTATCTGACCGCTATTTTCTTTATTCTCAAATCCCGTTTCCTTGCTGATAGAATATCCACAAAGTAACACATAATCTATCATTTGGACTGATAATCATACACTTTACGACGCAGCAAAGCTTTCCAAACCCATATAGCGCCGACGAATGGCTTTAATCTTTCAATGAACGTGTGTCACATTGTCAAATATAAAGTCGTCAAAATATTACTTCAGTAATATGTTTCAACTGGATTATTTTATAATCATGTATGTATAACATTTATTAAAAACAGAAATGTTCCCCTCAAATTTCGTTGCCACGGGAAATACCTCTTTAGAACCTTCCCTTTACAATATTTTTTTTCTCTAATTTTAATATAGTAAGGAGCTGCTAGTGTCATGCTGAGTTGGGAAACTGTTATTATGAATTAGATATGAAATCAATGTATTTTACAATCCTGGCTAATATTTCTGTATAACCCCGAGGGAAATCTAATAAGTTCTCCAGATTAAAAACATAAACCAGCCATATTAACAATATAAACATTATACACTTGTGTACATTGATCATTAAAAAATAATTCCATAAATGTTTCATTGAAGGTATAAATGCTATTTAGAACAAATTGACAAAACCTGTTTGTTCTACTAGTCGGCATAAACAAAGTGTACATAAAAACTCGTTGACACCGGCTATTGTGGCTGAAGAGTTTAGTCTGACAACTAAACTATACCATTCTTGACCATTCACAGGCAATTAATGATGGGGAAATTGTATCACACTATCGGAACAAAATTTTGAACATAAACTTCGAAAAATGTTCATGGAATCTGTAAAAGTTCAAGCTATATAGGAGTTCTGGGCTATGACTGGCAGTGGTATATCACGTTTATTTAGAATCCATGATTGCAATTTACAGTAAGACAGTTTTGATATGATGTCTGACTATAGAACTGTAAATCTGTTTTTCTTTTTTTTTAAACAACAACAAAACAATACAGTAATGCATGAGTGGATGGTAATTTGTAGCGACTGAATTGTGAGCGCATCTGTAATACGTGTAACTCGACTAATCGTTATAACCATGTGACATTATCTTGATGTCTTATAAAACGCTTTAAAACTAATCCTCCATTGAATAAACACTCAGTTACACCAAGAATATTTGGTGAATGGCATTTATATCCCATCTTAAAACAATGATTGACAAACTCAGTCAACTTTGTTAAAAATAATCCTGTGTTTTACGCACGACCTAACTGAAAAATTAAAACCTACATTTGGACACTGACAGCTGCGTAAGTTCTGTATCTATACCTAGTATACAAGCGCATCACAAGGCATATATTGTTACAGAGTGCCTAATTACCTTCAGCTTCATTGTTTGTTTGGAGAGGGATTGTTTCTTGTAATATAATTATGGCCCTTGTAAAATGTCCATATTAACAAATGTGAATTTTCACAGCGACAGAAATAACACTTTCGTTTAACTTGACACGTTTGATTACATCACCATGACGACATTGTTGTTTGAATTATTGTCTGGTATAGGTTTTATTTCTCTTAACGTTGCAGTTCAGAAAAACAATGTAAACTACCTTTGTTGTATACATTTGTTGTATAAATTATTTCAGTTTTCATAATAGCCAGCGGAATATAAAATAGAGATGACAATCTTGTTTAAATCAGATTGAATGTGACACAAGTATACCTCGCTGCGTTTCTGATCTACATATGCACCATAGAAGTAAGGTGCTTCTTTCACAAAGCAACCTTTACTAAGGTTAACCTTAACTCCCATTCTTTAACAATGCACTAATGTTACCTTAGTAACTTATGATCAACTAAGTGTTTTGTGCCAGGTGACATGAGTTGACATACGAAATACCACATTCAATGCCATATATAAGAAGCATCTGATTGGCTGAAGTCATTGAGGGTTAAAGGTCACAATGAAGGTCACCTGAAATGACCTCTGCAGGGTAGTAGCCGATATACACACATGTACGCGTGTTCATTCGATCTGATTTAAATGAGTTTTAGAAATGGGAAACCCGTTTTCTGACATAGTAATGTTAATGTATGATACTTTCGACTATTTTAGCGCTTATAAAAATACTGGTCCAAGAGTTTGAGGTGGTTTCATATCTTTTATCCCAAACCATAAAACAAATCGAGCGACACTCAATTTAATGAAAACTATTCTTGCAACGGTTCAATAACATGTAAGTGTAAGAAAATAACGCCTCTTGTAGGTAATAACATGACCTCCCTGTAGATTATATCTGCATTCTATAAGTAAAAACGTTTCAATATAATAATAACATTTAGACATAGTTGTGTATACTCTTAAAGGCTCAAACCTACCCTGTCTCCCAGTCTTCAATCCAATATTTACACTTGAAGTGACATACTCGTCGAAATATCATATGTGCTATTTTAAGTTCAAATAATTTTATTTTACTCGCATATTCATACCCTTCGTCAAATACATGTATAGGATAAATACTTGTTTCCAATGGAAGCAGAGCAACAGCCTTTATTACTTAAATTGCTCGTCCAATATATATGCACAGTAGTTATGACAGTGCCAACCAACATTTGGGTTTTTTGTCACTTCTAGGCAGGTCCAAAATTACGTATGACCAATTGGCGAGCGTAAGTCGTGCTACATTGTCCGGTTTCCGACTTTCATCCCTATATTGTCATTAATTTATAATCTGAAGGAATTATCATTAAAATAATATTTTCCAGCAAAAGACAGAACTTCTGATCTCAACAACATACTTGTACCTTTGCCAAACCATGATATACCAGTATCTTGATATATCTCATGGAAATCAAGTTTGGAACATGTGGACATTCCCTTTCCCCTTAGGCTCTTTAATATTTAACAACCATACTTCTCACTTATAAACCGATGCAAAATAGGCAAACTGTAAGTCTGGGTCTCTTCCATGTCCTCATATTCACTTATCTCCCCTTGCTAAGAAGCGCACCTAAATGAACATCAATTGGTCAGCAATGTAGAGTTGATGGTGCAGTCAGAGCTGCTGGTTGGTGCCCGACTCTGGGGGTTTGTGCGTTCGAATCCCGCAAGGGACTAGTCCCGAGCAAAGTACAAGAATTGATACTGTTGCAGATAGCGTGCTCCAGACTGTTACATTTGTACATGTAAATGTCATGTATTTCTTATGTAGAGTTGACATGAAATGCACGTGGCGATTGTATTGCGTCAGTGCAAACCGTGCCTCATATGTCCGCATTTTGTTTATCCAAGCTGGTTATTCATAGTAAGCTTGGAGTTTTCAAGAGTGTGGAAAACATCGCTCTTTATGGATTTGTTTACTTGAAAAGACTTGTATACATTTAGATGTTTCATCTGTATATGAGAAAATAGATCCATGTTCAATTCTTAAAACCTTCCTGTAAAACTGATTTTGAACAAGAAAGTAGATGTTGATGTCTTTCTTTACTAAATCGCGCGATCTGAAAATTCAAAAGATTATATTTCGTGAGTACAATGTTCATTCTGATTTATCATATGTACGCTGTGATTAAACCGGTATTGAAAATGAGTTTCATGTTGTTTTTGTTTGTCCTTCCTATATAAACACAACTTCCAAACGGAAGGCAAAGCTCTTACCAGTCTGCACTACTGGCTGATTTAAGCCTTGCGGTATTTCCCTCGCTTTGTTGTGCCTAGATAGTGAATCGCTGCACCTGAAATGCATAGCGGGCCTGGATGTCTAAGCACAGATTTTTTTAAGGAAATACTGCAAGGCGTAAATCAGCCAGTAATGGAGACTGGCAAGAGTTATGCCTTGCATTGGGAAGTTTATAAAAACAAAACTCATTCCTGTTTTAGTTTCAAAGTGAAGCGAGCGAAACAAAGTACCCTGTTTTCCAGGATGGTCATTATCTTGAAACGAAATAGTATTGTATTAATTATGTTAATCTCCTGCAACCAGAGGCATTTATAAGCTCATTGGGCTTGTTTTCCAATCCCTTTTCTTTTTCGAAAATAAATTGAGGTTAAATCAAATGTACGTTTATGACCATGAACAAGTCTGGATTTCTTTGCTGTTGTCTCTGACCTCTGACCTCTGACCCATGCCGACTGTCTCACTCTATATGAAGAAGAAATGAAACCAATATTGTAAGTTTATTGATAGAAGTACCACATGACACATCACCAATACAAACATGTATATGAAGACCTTGATCCTGTCACTCGTTATACAAGGTATCGCACTGTTAGGTATAGTGTTATTGAAATATGGTAGTGCTATATCTAATATATCACTGTAGTCCTACACGTGATAGGAATTAAACAAAATACATATCAGCTTATGCCACCCGTCTATATAACCATTACTTACCAATCTGGGCCTCCTTTCACAAAACACTAAGGTGATCGTAAGTCACTTAGCTGGTCTTAGTGCAAGGTTAAAGAATGTTTTGTGAAAGGAGGCCTTGGTTACAAGGATGCATAGGTGGAACAAAGTCCGTTGCAATGCATGGGTTTAAAAAATATGGCACTCTTAGGTCCAAATTCTTATTTGTTTTCAGGAAATGATTGTTGGTCAACATGGATATAACATATATTCAGTTAATAAAACATACACCCTTAAAAAGTTTAACCCTTTCATGGTAATTTATTTTAGTCACACTGTAATGCTGGACTGTTTGTGTTTTATCAATTAGTATTAATGTATTACGTCCAATTCATGCCACTATTCGAAATAGTTAGTCCTTATATATCCTTGTACGATTCATTCATTCTAAGTCTACCTAGAAACAATCTAAACTATCTATAATTTAACTACTTTTTAACATCTTCGCTCCTTTACAATTGGGCACACATACAATGATACTCTCCATATAACATTCCGTTATCAAGTGTTATATACAAGTTAATTATGCATGTATTAAGTAACTTAGAAAAGGCTTTGCAGCCTATACGCAGTAAGCATAAGGGAGATAACTCTGGATTCAAGCACCACAATATTATGATTGCCCATAGGAAGAGATTCACACCTCCAGAGAAGCAGTGAGCGATGGCATCAATACAGTCTGTACACACGAGCAGCGTTAAAATAGCCGAATATTAGTGAATATTCTGAAAAATTATCCCAAAGTTGTAAATAATCTCAAAGGGGCCCCGGCTTAAAAGGCGTATCCAAACAAAACGTCCAAGCAAGACAATTAAGCTAGTGTTAAGATACTTTTCAGAATTATCTGTTCTTGAACCATTGTGGCTTCTTTGTTTTTGCTCTTCAAACTTGACAAACTTGGCACCAACATTCAAGCTTATTTCAAACAGTGACAAGTGTTCTTATGGTATAGAGAAAAACACTTGACAAACTTGGCACCAACATTCAAGCTTATTTCAAACAGTGACAAGTGTTCTAATGGTATAGAGAAAAACACTTGACAATATCACGTCAGCTCGTTATGGTTCCAATGAGTTTAAGAATTAAGTCATATAAATAGCTAGACGATTATGTTGATTCCGGTTCTATCTCAATCTCGCCAACGCCAGTGACATCACACGTTTGCTTGCAGAAGAAGTTTGCGATAATTTCTTTGCGTCCAAGTCGCCTTGCCGTCATCTTGATGGTTTCCCTGTGTTCCTCGCCCGGTCCGATACTTTTCCTGGAGAAGTGACAATAATTATGGTAAGAATCGTAACGAACTGGGAGAGAGGGGGTTCAGACGCTCATTCATTTTAGGCGGAGTATATCACGTTTAAATGAATGTGGTTCATTCAATCGATGACATACTCCTACATGCCTGAATATCGTACGTCCTTGAGTTAATACGGAGGGTGGTTTTGAGGGAGTGAGAGCAGTTGGGGAGGGATAAAATCATGTCAAGATTGCCTCGTCTCTTGGAGAAGAGGGGGAGGGGGTGTCGTATTGTATTATCAAAGCATGTGTAAGGTAATGAAGAAAACGTCATTGTTCACTGGAGTGGTTAAGCCATGTACATTTAGGTTGTATGAATTGATTAATGGATTCAATGGCAGAAGACAAGGTGAGATGCAAATGATTCATAGGATGGATGACAAGAGGACATTGTAAAATGGTTGCATAGGTATGGGACTGCTGCAATTGATACGTACTTGACCTTGATACCGGAAGAGCGCGGCATGCCGGGCCCCTCGATATTGATGACCCCGCCAGTGAGCGGGAGGGAGAGAGTGTTGACTATTTTCACCACCAGGTCGAAGGGTTTTCCTAACTGCGCCTTGCCCTCAGTCTGAATAGAGATTTCATTGAAGCGTCTTAAAAATCACAAAATTATTTAGTTAGCCCAGAAGTAAAACTAACTTATGAAGAGTGTTTCTTCTACGTCCATTCGCGGATTGTTATCTAAGTCCGTTGTCCATTTTAAATACATTACCGGAACATCCATCATATATACGAGCTAAATTCCGCACCTCTTCTTGGTACTGAGGTTACCATATCGCTACGTATTCTTAATGGAACGCACGTGCTTCACCGCCGGATGTTTAAAGTCATTACGGAAGTTGAACAACGTTTGACCCACCTTGACCTCCAGCAGAGGTTTGTCCACCCAGAACCCTTCTCTTGTTGCGAACTTCTGTCCAGTTTCTTTCACTATTGCGCATGCGTACACGTGCACGTGAGCATCGGCATCGCACGTGTTGATATATTCGGTGGGGTTCAACTTGAGACACACAGCGCTCTCTGTAATCAAGGGATGGTTGAGTTAAATGTATGTACATTGCTTGTGTGTCTCTATACAGGTAGGTTAGAACGTCCCTGGATTGAAGGCCTATTTATTAAGCCATCAAACCTTTGCGCTAAAATAATGTTTGAAAATATAACATTTGTATGAATTAAAGGTACAGTTTTTTTTAATGATAATCATGACTTCAAGGAAACAATAACATTTAATTTGTAAAGCACAATGCACCTTTAAACTGCTCTTGGATATTCACAAAGCTGAAGTCGAAGATTTGAACCGAACCTCAAAAGATGTTTTCTAGGAAATGCATTTATAACTCTATACAGATACCGTACCTCCAGAAGGTTCTATTACAATGGTAGGGGACGTTTCCTTCAGATCCACTGCAGGCACTCCAGTGTAGTAACTCCCTACAGCGGTAATGTACACGTCCACTACCCGACTCTCTGCGCAGTCGTTCTTCACCTTCAAGTTGAGAGTAATCTCCCCTGCCTTGTTCGACTCTCCTTGGAAGGAGAACTCAATGTCCTCTTTGGTTTTTGGCGGGATTGTGGGCTTCCGGAAACATATCCTATTTGACTTGTCCAGAGCTTCGATAAAATCGGCACTGCCTGAAATCAAAATGGAAAATGAGTCATTTGTCGTCAGCATAATCTACGTCCAACAATGTCATGACATGACATCATCTCAAGCTTTTGAGAGCTATAATGCATCTTCTCCATCTTCAGCCATCATGTCAACACCGTCAATAGGTTTGTTTGTATAACTTCTTACATTGGCCTTCCATAAGTTGAAGCTATGCAGAACGAGGACACGTTTATGGATAGAGAAGTTAATATCTACTTGGAGTAACAATCCTCACATGGTTCCTGCCCAAGGAGAACAATGCTTACTATAGAGGTTATAACAGTGCAAACATATAACGAAAAGTTATTCAATCTATAACCAGAAGGGTAGACGGGTACAGTTATAGGCTTACACAATGTTATCTTAAGAAATAATCGTTATTCTCACATCCAGGCTTAGCTTCATGAGCTCATCGAAGTTCTCATTTAATAAGACTTATGGAATTATTATACTATAATTCAAATGTGCTCCAGTGATTCATGCTGCCAGAAACTTTCATTTGGTATATCCTGGACATTGAAATTACATAGTGACTTTCACGAATTAAGGACGTATTCATACTATATTTTTTATTTGAATTCATTCAATGTTTTCAATCCAGTACAGTTGTTGAATAAAGTACATGTAAGTGAAGAGGAATGTTAACATTTCTAATATGTGAGGTGGTATATAACGTATAAGAATATTACAAATGTAATACGTATCATAAATCAATTAAAGTTAAATCATAGCTTTTTAACAACTTTACTTTAACATTTGAAGAATAAGATGTGCAACTCTCTATTACTGAAACAGAATGGGAGCAAAACACAAATAAGATGCTGTCACAAGCGTAATTGAATTACTTGCATCTCTGGATTTATCAAAGATTGCGAATTGCAACACTTTATCATGTGTCCATAAATGTTTCTTTTTTCTTTAAATATCGGGAAATACACCTTGTCTCTTATAAAACCTTGCACGTGGTAATATAATTCATCACATGAATTGCCATTTATCACACATTAAGATATGGTCTTGCGCATACACTGCTGTTCTTGTAAACGATACGTCCTATCAGCGATAAGGGGGTTCATTTATTCAATGGAAATTCTTTGCTGGTTCGTGGGAACCAAAGTTTTACCAATCATGTATGGAACACGCTATCTCCGCTAATGGGTTGCAACAATTTTTCCGCGGAAAGGAAATTTAATTGATCAGTGAAGGGTTGATAATTATTGATAAAGTCTGTAGATATAGTTTAAATCATTCAGAAACAAAATCTCAAACCTTTATTTCAGTAAAATGGTAAAGCATTGGATTGAGCACCTATTGACTGATTGGCTGAATAATTGAATATCATTCAAGAATTCTGATATCAAGAATCCACTTCTGATATATCATGTTCAAATGTACCTAAGCTGTTTTCTGCAATGACTCTCGCGTGATATAAAGATTGATACATAATAAAACTATAATGTGATTCCTTAAAAGGTTATATTAAATTTATAATACACCTCCATCCAAACTACAACTTCTTACATGTAACATCCGATGTTGTCAAACCAATAAAATGACTACACCCAAAACCAAAAGCACTCTGCTGCCTTGGAGGGTCAGGGGTCGACTCCCAAATTCAGGGGACGCTAAGGTGTGTGAATTGTTGAAGACAGGCCAACGGATTAACCCTTAATGTTCCACATGACAATTCAACTGCGATGTTCTTCAAGAACATACACTTTGCACACATGCAATTTTATTCACTCACAAAATAAAATAAAAGTACATACAAAGTACATGTTACATTCAAGAGTCGTTACCTTCTTTGTGTTTGTAGTCATCAGTGAGATCCTGTCTGGAGATAGTCCCGGCCGCCTTCGTACTGATGTAGCGTCCTACAACGTTCTTGTCAGTCTGGAAGGCCGCCATGTTGCCGTCACTGTCCACGGTCCAGTGAAGACGGTCTCCGTTCACTTCAGCAAACAGGAACTTGGTGTCGTAGCCGAAGTAGAGCTCGCCGTATTTGATGGCGCGGACAGACGCCGGACCACAGGTAAACACACCTGGGGGAGAACATAGGTGTTTGCTATACTGTCGAGTTGAAGAGATTATATTGTAATTTTGATGATTCAATAAAACACCAATATTGTAGTGTATACTTCATGTCGAATGCATTTTTGAACTTAAGTTGTTTTAATTTATATATTATCATGTCCTATCTAAGTTCAATAAAAAAAAAATTCAAACCTCGGGAATCTTGCATTTGTACCCGTATATAGTTTCATTTTGGCTACATGCGATTTGAAAGTGGGATGGGATATTACACGCTCGATTGAGAACAATATAGATACTCCATGTATTCTTCATCAGGTATAAAGTTTTAAGAGTGTGATTAAAGGTCATTCCTGATATAAATTTTACGATTTTGAAACTTAAATTAAATATTTTGTTAAATATGGGTCTTTCCAATTTGAATTAAGGGATACATACACTGTTCATGGAAATCGAGTAAAACGTGTAAATGAGAAAATGGAAAGGTTTTATCAGTATACACAAAGAACAGAATAGTTGAATACAGCACTTGTTTCGTGATTGAACTCTGGAGACGAGAAGAATGTTTGTTTAAAGAAGACTGGTTTCCACTAACGCCCCATCAAACAACACCAATTACGAGATGGTTAACTCTGCCGGTTATTGCTACATATGAACATATATATGCAACGCCCTTCCATGATTGTTATCATTCCTGTGCTTGTAGTTTACAGGAAAGCAAGTGAGCATCAGTTTCTGGCTTAGTGGTTTCCAGAATATATTATGTCTGTAAAACCTTTACAAATGGGTAAATGGACAATACAGCATGGGTAAGTTGTGAACTTCGAAGTGATACCCAATAGATCTAAGTATATCTGTTATCAAAGCGAGGTTGAAACACACTGGATTTTCAACATAAATGCCGTGTTCAAGAGAGGTTTCAATTAGCGATTACTTTTAACCACTCTTGAGCGGGATTGCTCAATGTAGCGCTACGTAGCAAGGCGAGCAAACGTCGAGGAATTTGCACTATGTCGTTCAAGAGAGAATGAGCGCTACTTGAGCGCTACATTGAGCGATCAATGAGCAATTTAAGCGCTCGCTGTTATGGAACGGAGCCAGGATGTAACTTTGACGGGCATGTATGGCGGCTACAGCAGCACAAGCGGAATATCCCTTCGTCTCCAGAAAAGAACTTCGTCGCGCTGTCCCTATATAATCTACTCGGACAGATTTTCAGCAACATGATGTCCTCAATGACTAAATTTATCACTGTCATTGTTCTTTTAGAAACACTGATATTTTTAAAACAAAGCTTTCCGCTTGCTAGAACGAAACAGGAGTGTTTTCACGAGCAAGCCTTATTCAATGTCAACCCCAGTAAAGTTTCCTTATACCATTGCGCTAAGACGATTTTGACGACATTGCTAGTACGTTTTAATTTGCGCACCTGTTTGCTTGTCAGCTGGAAGATCTTAACCCAAATGACTATTGGGAGGACTCTCTATACCTAGTATCGTTACCTTCATTGCATTCCTGAGGGGTGGGGTCAAAGGCCTGCCACCCGTCGTGTCCCGGGGGTAGATCAGGGCGTGTGAACCAGGCCTCGTTCCAGACATGGAAGTCCCTGTGTGTAAGGTAACGATCATGTATGAACATCATAAAATGGATAATTGTGAAGAACAGTCAACTATCAATTGCTTCATAAACGAAATCATTTTAAGAAAACATTGAAAGGTATTTATCCAACTCTTCGTTAACTAGATCAAATAGTTCTTCATATCTCAATATGTCTGAGCACGGATGTTAGTCTTTTAATGAAAGTAAAAACAACATTTACAAAATTATGTTGCAACGTTTATGGGATAACAACCAATATTAATTTTGGAACATCTATAGTGGTCCACATATGTACAGAAATTATGTTTAACCTTCCTCTATAGTTTCCGACATTATTCTCCTCGTAGGTTATTCTTGAATATCCATCGTTACATGCAGTAGGTAACCTAATTATTATCTTGCTTCTATGAACTTGTACCCACCAGATGGCGTCATCCATGGTCTTCCTGGGTCGACCTTCTGGCGTCCAATGAGAATTGATGGTACTACTGAAGTCACTGTCATGCGCAGACCGGAAGCACGTGACACAACGTGAGGGTATACCCATAGCACGTAGTACTTCAAAGGTAATAAGAGTTTCAATATTATTTACATTGCAGTCACCAGTAAGTATAAATCTGATACAGGTGTTGTTGACTGTTTAAGGTCTATAAATTTTACTCGTTACGGTTATAACTAATTATCATTGCGCTATTATATATTGTTTATATAAAGCTTAAAGGTTTGAAGCTTGAGATGGTTACGAGTAGATAAGAACAGACACTGATAAACATAAAGATAAAGCATATCAATGTTTAATCAAACATAGTTTCACGCAGACAAAGGGTAAGGGTTGTGGTTTGACAAATTGAATAAGAGAAGGTCAGTTGATCAGTGATACGGCACCACCTAGTCTTGATAATCATGAACATGTCTTCTCTAACGATAGCACACGTCAAAATTCTAAATTTAATTAGTCATCGTGCTAAGTCATGTTTTGCTCGAAGATGGACAAGTTGTTTGTTTTCGATCTATGTCAACCTACTGGTAGTCAAAACTGCTGCAAAGGTCCAGCATTGTCCGTATTTGACGCCTTTCCTCTTTTTGAGGAACTCTTCCAAAATGGCGGAACTTCCGTTCCAGGCGTAGGGGGCGACACCATCATCATACTTGCCGGACCAGTTACCATTCAGCACACCGCCGTCTCTCTCGTTGTTGTTTATCTGTTTTCAAGTTTCAATTTATACATCTTTTTAATACTAAAGTCTTAATTAAAACTCCTTTTTACATTGTACAGAACTATCGTTTTTATATTCGGGTTTTCTGTATGGTTAAAACAATGAAGGACACCAAAAAGTGCCATTGTCTTTTGAATTTTTAATGGTGATTCAAACTAATAACAATTTCTTAAAGGAACAATTAAGTTTATTTGTTTCAATTGGCAACAATCGCTAAAGAAATCATAAGCTTCATCTGCTACATAACATATGTGAAATAATGTTCATATAACGACAAAATCCAGACACTTACGACTTTGCACATTGCTCTGACGATAGCGACCGGATTGTTCCGGGCCTGGTCCCCGAGCTCCGACTTCTCCATGAGTGCCAGGGCAGCGATCAGACACACGTCGTCGAACTACAACGGCAGGGGGAGGGTTAATATTACACCGTTCATGGGAGTCCCCATCCAGTTCAATATATTAACTTTTCAAATCTTCTTTTTTTTTTTATAATGCTGCACTTTCTATTTGGGGTTATTTTGAACAGTTTTCTAAAAGTGTTTTTTTAATGTTAAATAGACTTGAATAATGGAAATATGTTTTTGAGAGATTTTCATGAAAAATTATTTGCAAGGTATAGACCTATACCATGTCGCATTTCCACACTGGATGTTCAGATGGAATATTAACGAATTGTTAATGATATATAAACACTTACTTAGGCTACATGGACATTACTGAAGAGTGCTACACTTGTTTTTATAAAAGTTCAAACGAATATAAGATAACGTTATAATTACGAAACTAAATAGTGTTCGTTTTTCACATTCACTGTAGAGTTTTATGTACAAAATAAATCATATATACTTGTCCGAAATTCCAGGGTCGAACACAGTACTTTCCCACTGTTCCCAGCCAGATCCGACCGGTTTCGCTCAGCACGTGCTCCTGACGGTCGATCTCTTCCGGTAGAAACACACTGTCGTCTGCCACAGAGTTGGTCATGGTCATATTTCAAAAACTATTTTTCGAATATGTTTGTATATTTTGTCTTCAATATTGATTATTGGATAAATATTTGCCTTGAGTGTGAGTTTGTTTAGATGAAAATAGTAGGCCAACAATGTGTACAAAAATATCACTACCGAGTGTCAGCGTCTGTAGCCATGGTAGACGCCGGTTTCAACATGTCAGTTGTAAAGGATATACAATATGCTTGTACTCTGTAGTATTCTTCTACATGTCACAGTCAAGCATTGAACATACTTATAAATACCTAAATCATTCATATTGGATTTGAAAGATCGCATAATTAGAATGATGCCGATAACATCAAATTTATTATTCATTTGACTAACTTATGTCTTACATTTAACCCAGGACTCGGACTATAAACAAGACATGTAGTATTCAGTGATTGAACAACGTACCAGCCGTCTGTTCCATGCTTATTCCCTCCTCAACGACACGGAGCGATGCCTCAAAGCTTGCTCGCTTTGCTACGTAGCGCTACATTGAACACTCTCATTGAGCGATTACTTTTAAACCTCTCTTGAACATGGCCCAGTGCTTACCTTGGCACCAGGGGTTGAACAGGATGTAGATGTCGTCTGGGTGCTTATACCGGAACTTCTCAACGGAACCCTGGGTCGATGTGTGGACCGTGTCCACAAAGAGCTGGTACCGTCCAACAATGGCGTCCGAAGCAGACGACACATTGACGACGATAGCCTTGTCCTCGATGGCGGCAATCTGGAAGCCCCATTCCAGTGGTTGGACACTATCCGTTTTCTGCACAGGAACCACGCTACCCTTGCTCTGCTGTGGTCGGCTTCCTGTGGAGTTGAGGGTTAGATTCGAAATTCAAACAAATGCATATATTCACAGTAAATCGTTGCCATCTATATAGCATGGTTTCAAAGAGCGGGTGCATTTTTATACGTGAATAGAACATATGATATGCTGTTTTTGACGTCATTTAAGAATGTAACTTTATTTTTATATTTTTCTTGAGTGCGAGACGCTTAATTGCTGTTCGACCCATGCTTTTCTTTGTGGAAATGAAATTTGAGGGAAATGTCCCCATATAATGTTCCCTATACTTATATCCTATTTATATCCTAAACAGCTTTCACAACAAAACAGAAATATTCTCTTGAAATTGGATCCCAATAAAACACAGAGAGACCCTTTAAAGGGGCAGTAGCACGTTTTTTGAAAATTTCATTTTTTCAAATTTCCCATTAATAATGATAGTTTATGTTACTTATACTGACTTTAGACGGTAAAACATCTTATTACACAAACCAATTATCCGTAGTGGTAATAACGGTGTTGCGTATATAAAGCAAACATTGCATGGCGGCCATTTTATTGTGAACACATTTTATAATTTCGAATGACAAAAAACGATTTCCATGGCTTTACGGAACCATGTACACTCATTTTGTAACTTGATGTTCCGCAGAGAGCAGGGTGTTTTGCTTTTGGTGACTTTATTTTTCAAATACATTTCATCGACTTATTTCAGCCAAAAAAACTAATATTTGAAATATTTCAAATATTTGATGAACTTTGAACCCCGACCTTGCGAAAATTTTCTCAAATGACATTTGTAACAACCATTCGTGAAAGACTAATTAAAACTCAGTGAGGGGAGTTCAACTGACCCGTGACGAACTTGAGAACGACCTGGTCCTCTGAAGCAATGAAGTTCCTCTCGAAGTAGATCTTGATGCTGAAGTTCTGACCTCGTCTCAGGATCAGGTTCGGGATTTCGTAGTCGCTCGTCCTGTGACACTTCCGGTTGTCTATTTTCTCAAGGTCAATCGTCCGTGGCTTCAGCTGACCCTCTGGAATACGCCAGTTTGATACTTCATTAGAATAGTATATAAAGAGTAAAGAGAATGAATAATGTGTTTCCTATTGTAAGTTCTGACATCCATCGATCCTTCGCTCTCAGCTTCAGCTTATCCTTATGAATGAAGACATGGAACATTGCATTCATCATCTGTTCATTCCAAACGTTTGTCTCATGGAAATGTATGACATCAGTTTATCTCATTCTGCCTAATAATATCAAGTACACCAGATCTAGTATATATTATTATATATATATATATCTCAGAGAAATGTTTTTACAAAACATTATCTGTGTTCTCTAATACCATCCTAATCACAGCTCTCAAAAGGTTGTCTAAACACTAAACCGAATTGTTGACTATCTGTCCTATGGAGTCCTGGTAGGTGTTTTCAAAGAAAGGAAAAACAAACTTAAGACGATATAACAAGTTGTCAAATTTTGCAACGAATGATCTCACCTTCCTTCTCTTTCTTGAACCCCGTGAGTTGAGCATCTTCCCCAAACGGGTTCTCTTGGTCCGTTGCTCTGCGCCCCTGCAGATTGTTGCCTAGCAGCTGGGAGCGCAGGTTCCCATAGAAAGATGCGAACTTCTCCGACAAGGACGTTCTGGAAGAAGATTTCATCGTGTGTAATTCTTTGCTTGCAATGGCATGGGACTATTCTTGTAAGACAAACGTTCCCTCTTGGGCAAAGTAGCCACAGAGAGACATGTCCATCATTTTGTATGGACCTTCTCTTGCAACGTCAGTGCTTGCTCTTGGGCAAATGAGCCACCAACCATTTGGTGTCTAACCCAAACGTTATCTCTGAAGCTCTATGGAGCATTTATATATCTAAACATTGTCTGATAGTATGACGTTTTATCTTGTCGAAACAGTCCAATGAGTTGACGTTTCCTCTCTTTTTAACAGACTACATGCGTCGGTGTGCACAAAATACTCTTGTTTATAAGATTATCAAGTCCAAGTCGCGTGTTTGTAACATCATCCAACTGGCCTCCCCAACCAACGAACATTGTTGTTATAACCACCAGCTGATACTTATACGTCTTATCGTTGTTGACATTGGTATGCAGGTAACATATTTATCATATACATGGACCTGCTTCTGACAACCGGACAAACGGTCCAAGACTATAACCATTTATTATCATTGCCTCAAGTTAAACAAATTTGACTAATTGTCTGAGACTTCATGTGTATTTGCGAAAGTTTTAGTTTATCTTCAATAGGCGTAATCAAACAGGAAGGGAGATATCTATTACAAGGATGGGAAGCCCTGCCGCGAGCTTGTAATGTTGATGTGTGCCATTTCTCATTCTGCACTTCCCATGTTCCTTTATCAATGAACATGTAACGCGATCTGTAACAAAGTTATTCAACCTTAATCGATTGGTATTTTTTCAATATTAAATGCAACACTGAACATCATTGTATCTCATACAAACAAAATATTCTAATTGTCAACATGATTATTCAAATCTAATATAATCTAAAATAATTTTAGAAACACTATTGATAATAAACTTATTTTGCATGGCATCGTAAGTCTCTTCGTTTGTGAAAAAATTGGAGGTGTACATTTCTATGGAATTTAACGTTTTCTATACATTCGATTGTACATAATATTGTTATGTTCCCTTTTCGTCTCTTGTTCTACATTATTGTGAGGTGAATCATGCACTTATCTTGAGAGGGAATTGCTAACATGGATAAAGTGTGCCCAATATTGTTCTTGAATTAATCAAATATCTCGAAGAATGTCCTCACCTGTTCTTGTCTAATAAAGTAGGCCATAGAACTGCTGATATACAAGTATACACACATACTAATATAACGCTTTTAATGTTGATTTCTTGGTCGTGCAATTTCCATGTCAAAGCAGTTTAGAATATGAAAGCTTGTGCATGCTTTTGTATTTGCGCATTTACATGTTCATGTATAAATATATATACTCTTCTTTGTGTTAAATATACTTGAAAAGACCACTGGTCGAAATGAACTGATTGTATTAAAGCAGATAGATCCAGTCAAAACCCAACTTCCCTGCGCAAGGCTAGTGCCAGACTTGCAGTATTTCCCTAGCTTTTCGGTGCTAAGATAGTGGATCGCTGCATCTCAAATGCATGTATAGGCTCTGATTTCCTAACACGGAAACCGTAAGGAAATGCGACAAGGCAACTCAGCGAGTGATGGAGACTGGCAAGTGTTATGCCTTGCGTTGGGAAGTTGGTCAAAACCATATCATGTGTATTCTTTTCTATAACTTGACTGTATACACATTGCAATATCAAAATGTTAAATATCAATCTGGATGAAATCATATAAACTACAGTGTAATTTGAAAGTGGTACTTATTCAACATTTAGATTACAAGCTTTTATCACCATTCATTGCGATTAACATTTTAGTATTCACGATGATTGCGAACTATTTTACAATTCTTTGTTGAATATCTTCCAGTGGTAGTGACAAGCCAAGCCGCTATTACACAAGAATCGGTATGTTAGATGGAAGCAGACATGTACAGTGAATAAGCGAAGTAATTGAAAAGTTATTAATTATACCCCACCACCATTGCATGAAAAAAGGCGTTAGACACTCCAGGTACGTACTGATTACAGGTGCAGCAGGATGCAATGACATATATAAAGCAATGTAATATTTCCCATGTGTGCACATATAATGCTAAGCAACCATTACTACTATTTCGACTTTGACGTCATTGAACATTGGTTAGTCATCGTGACACTTAAACGAAACATATATATATATATATATATATATACACACACACACACACACAGAGAGAGAGAGAGAGGGAGAGAGAGAGAGAGAGAGAGAGAGAGAGAGAGAGAGAGAGAGAGAGAGAGAGAGAGAGAGAGAGAGTAAACATCAGATGGTGAGAGAGAGAGAGAGAGAGAGAGAGAGAGTAAACATCAGATGGTTTTGACTGGATCAATCTTCTTTAGTATTAAAGAAGATAAAGAAGATTGATCCAGTCAAAACCATCTGATGTTTAATCTTTTCTATATAACCTTACTTCACGTGAGAAGCAACTCATCTTATATATATATAATATATACATGTGTATATGTATTTTCTTAAAGCGGAACCTATGTTGATATCTTGTATTATCATATATATACTAATATGTGTATTCTACACACCATATAAATTATTAATCAACCTGCTGTACTTTTGGTCACATGTCCTTTAATTCTAAATAAAATGAATTTGTAAAACATGGCAAATACAAGCATTGCCACTCATTCCGTTATATTACAATATGCTCGTGTAATATTTAAAAGGTAAAATGTTACCAGAGTTAGTTCCCTTCACCCCACTACACTATATATATAGATGCATATATCTCTATGTATAAATGATAAATTCTCTAAGTACTTACTGTGGCACTGGAGGGGGTCTTGAAGAAAAACAAATAAATATGAATAATGATAATGGTGAGGAATGAAGGAATGACTATCCCATGTATGACTTCTTTGGGTATATCAGACGTTGTATAAGTTATAGAGAGATGCATTGTATGGAATGTCAGCTTCTTTATTGCAGTGATTACGACATCATCAAACAAGTGATGGTGTCCCTTGAGTGCCTGTGATAAAGAATGTGTATAGCTATCTAGGGTGCCTACTGCTCAGGGGCAGTATCTTCATGATATATTTACGAACTCCATATAATCATGTACAAGTAGACATACCACTAGGCGCAGAAAGTTCATTTACTTGCTCATATATACGAGTTCATCCCTTTTCAACAATCTCCCACAATAGGAAATGGCGATTTCGTTTTTCCTATACGTATGTGGATGTTTTAGGTCAATATTTATAATAACCTGTATAACATCTATTCCCCTTCTTCAACAATCTTCCACAATATGAAATGGCGCTCCTTTATGATTTCGTTATTGGCTTTGAAATGTTCACGTCTTATGCGGATATGATTGATTACAGATTAACATCACACCTTGTAGTGTGTGTGGTACAAGTACAATGTAAAAAATAAATTCATAACATTAAAGATACATCCATTGTGTTGTTTGTGGACAATTGCTATAAATTGTGTAACGTTATCGTGAAGTATTGACTGTTGCTGTCATTTTGATCTTATTCGACTCAGTATACGGACGATATAAAGATAAAACTATCGATTTCTGATCGAAAACCGGACAATGCACCGCGTGTGGCGTGCGTCAATTAGCCAATTGGAAAATTATTTACAACAGACTAAAAGAAAACTTTAAGTTTATAATGTTGAATAGGTTTTATAACTACTGTACATGTAAACGGAACGTGTAGTTTCCGTTTCTTCACAAATATAATGATGTTACTCGATTTTAATTGGAAACTAATAATTATTATATTATTGGCGATTGGAAATGAATATGCAAACTGAAGTAATGTATATGAACTAACCAGGTTAACATACAATGCGCAGTAGTAATAGCGATACTGTTTCGAATAGCCTCCTATCGAATTCTTTAATACTGAAGTTGATAGACGGTTACATTGATGCACTGTATATGACAAACATATCTATAATGGGGTGTTATAATAACCATATGACCTTCAACCGATGCAATGTCAAAATGAAAGTGACCTCATATAACCTTGTAACAAAGTTAACGCCGCTTTTCTTTAAGTTGACTGTCGAGATTACCAACACCAAAAGTGTCTGGCCTCAATGGAAATAAATCACTGGAGTAATAGGGTTTGTTGTTCGATTTCCTTCCTTTCTATCGCTTGGTTTGTTTCTTGCTCTGCCTAGAGGTCGCAGAATCGATAGATGAAGGTAACTCTCACTCCAATGTTGGCCGAGATGTCCACTACCAGCTGTATAGCCACAGACCCTTAATAATGTCAAGCTTTTACTATTCCTGAAACAGTTTCTTTATTCATTTGAATGCAACCTGTTACAATGTTCATCTTTCTAGGTTTGCTATCCCTTGCGTTACAGTCTTACTTAAATCAGATCGCGATGACGATGCCTTACGTAACATATATTGTGTAACATAGTTAACTTAATTAGGGTCTGATTTTAATGTGACTATTTCTGTTTAACGAGAAAGCTAGACTTGCTGAAAGGGTTCTAGACTGCATGCAGGGTCTCTGAATTAACACACAAGGCTGTATTTATGCCTTCCCATGACTGTGTATGCAATAAGAGCCTTTAATGTAGTCGAAGAATAAGTCTTTATTCAGATAGCCTCGGCAACGTTAATACACATACTGAAGTAATCAAATCTAAAGGATATAGACATAGTAAAAGAATGAATATCAAGAGTAAATTTTAGTCTAGGCAGGACTTTCAATTATATAAAACTGATGGACGTTGTATGCTGTTTCTTAACAAGTCCAACTTTACTTTTGAATTATAGCAAGCCAGCTCAAATACATCAAGAAACGACGTTGCTTTCTTTGGCTTCTTGAATAGAATGTGAAAAGAAAACCAACCATTGTCGTAAATACATCAAGTTGAATGAATATTGATGTAGGTTTTATTATTCATGATGGAGAATTAATTTCGGTGTACTCTTCATCTGATGTGCTCATGAATATACTGTTTACGACATTGTCAGCTCCTTGACATCTTGAAGGAAAGTAATGAACACATAATTATACTCGAATCCAATTTGATGATATCGATCTAGCGCCCTATATGTGGACATTACTTGTGCAGAAACGGTAGAGACAGTTGACAGGTGCGTGAAGCTGCTGTTCTCTCTCCGTGGAATGTCCCTTGGTTTGTCAACGTACATGAACAGGTAAACGTGTACATTGAATTTGTGGTTTCATTAAGTTTCCAAGTTTCCATCCTTTTTCATCAAGTTTCCAATGAGAAAATGTCTCTATTTGTCTACTTTCTCAGAAAAACTGTATGAAACAAGTAAAACTTCATGAAGTTCTAACATAAAGTAAAAGTAAGCTAATTAAAATGATGTGCATGCATGTTTACCCATTACATGTACTCCAGTGACTTGTCGAATATGAGGGTAATATTTCATTTCCCAAGTTAGATTTCAACGAAGATAAAAGAGCGACGTCCTTCGAATAATAACTGAACATTTAAATTACTCAACAAATACAATAAATTGCATAAAACACGTACAATTTCACGACCCAAGTGAGATTGGATATTTCATTTCAGAGTTTGAATTTAAATGGGGAGGCGAGAGAAAAGTTCATCGCCACGAGGCATCCAATATTAAAAGGAAACGTCAAATTTTAATCCAGGAAGCTACGATACAAAAGATTAAGAAGTCAAAATCGATATCCTGTCATGTAGTTCTTCTTCCGCACTGTCTACGTGTCCATGCTTTCTATGCAAAACAAGAATCTCCGTTCCGGTGGTTCGTACCAAAGAACTTCCTAATAACCTGTGCCAACCGCTCTGAATGCAGATGTGTTTCCACAGGTCAGATCCCATGTCAGAAGCAATCTTCTATGGAATTGCAAAAGCCATGTTTTTGCTATTTTTGCCATTTCACAGTCTCTGCCAAGGTTAGCGAAACCATTCAGACATACCTACATGCTAAGTGTTTGGACAAATGAGAAGGTTGATAACAACGATAAACACTCTCCCCCTAAGATGCTTTTGTTCTGAATAAACAAGGCTTATATTGTGTTTAGAATAAACTGAGTTTGCATTTTTGGCAGCGGTCGATATTCTTCACCTGATCTCTGGGTAAAAGTATTTCTGCATTTCAACGGCATAATAGTTATGCATAGAGATGTAGTTATACCGAGTAAAGGTTAAAGGTTAATCGCACAGGTAAGTGGTCATATTAGAACATTAAAACAAGAACTTTTCATGTGAGACTAACTGCCCTGGATTGTTTTTCTTGACAAAGCACTATAAAGTGATAGTAAGTCACTAAGGCTACCTAAGTGAAGTAATAAAGAATTTAGTAAGTGTACCTTAATAATAAAGTATAACTTAGTAAAGGTTGATTTGTGAAAGAGGTGAGGTGAGGTGAGTTGGGGTTTAATGCCGCTTTCAAGAGTATTTCACTTATATCGCGGCTGCTAGTATTATGGCAGGGAGAAAGCCCGCAACGCCATGTGGCTATGCATTGCGGTGAAACCTGCGAGCATCGGTTGGAACTAGCGAACAATGGGTGGTACTACGCTGAAATTCAGTATAGCACTGCACCCAAACCTTACTGCAGACAAAGTTGCCAAGCCCCTGGCGGGAATTTGTGAAAGAAGCCACTGGTGTAGTATATCAGTGGTGCCTCAGATACTTTTTAATTCTAACATTTAAACAAGTTTGCGTCTTGGTATAATTGCAAAACATTAGGTATAGAATCGACTTGAAATATCAGGATTTTGAAATATCTTATATTAAACAATTATTGACTTCAAGTGAGGTTGATCCAATTATTTAGAGTCAATAATTGTTTTATTGTATGAACAATGTCTTAACTTGCTATTCTGCTGTGAAATGTAACAGGTATGAGGTGAACGATTTCATCATGATACATCAAGATTCAATGAAAACAAATCGAGCTTAAATTTAATTGTTTAATGTTAGAATCTATTTGTACTTATAACAGTTAATAATATTTCAACATTTTCAAAATATCACTGTCAAAAATATTTAAAATAAGTCATTTAATTTCCTTGTCACGGCTACGATATAGGCCTAGGTACCGTACCTACTTTGTATGATTCAGTGAATTCAGTGGCCTGGGTCATGAACAATGCTAACATTTGTTCCCGATAATCCTATGATGAAGGTAAACTAAAGTACTGCGTAGCCGTTCTCTTGTGCCACCTTTGGATAAAACTTGGCGAGTATTTTGTCCACTTATATCCAACTTCGAAATTCTTCAAATTCTGGCGACGATTCTCGTTTAGGTACGCCTTCATGGTCTTCTCAGCACTGGCTGTTGCCCTCGTGGTGTTCGGCACATCCTTTTTCTTTCAGCAGAAAGTTTATTTCCTCATTAGAAACAGCGGCGAATCTTTACTTTGAAGTTTTTTTGTTTGACGTTGTATCGTTTTACCGTCGACTTCCATATTGTTGATACGAAAGGGACATAACTCTAATTCAGCACAGTCACAGAGACGAAGCGATGCCTATCGCTTGATTTACAGTACTACACGCGAAGTACGGAGTTCAAGACCGGGATCTCCCAAAGCTATTTTTAGCCACCGGAGGTGTCCGAATTGTTATATCAACCTCTCGCGCATCACACAGGTTGACATCGCTTGGCGTCAGTGCTGTCATGTGACCAAGTAGACCAATCAGAAAGACAGAAATAATCCATTCATATAATAAAAGCCTTTCATTCTTCCAATACAGTGTGGTATGTATACAACTGCACATTTCTCAATCAGGTAAGAGATAAATAACTCCCCTTACTCTGTAAACATGTCTCTACATGCTAACTCAGAACATGGGTTGACCGGATAGAAGTAAAATATAAAATAAACTAAGCTCACTTTAAAGGGGTTGTAGCACTCATTTTTTCAAATTTCCCATTTATAAATGATAGTTTATGTCATTTATATTTACTTTAGAGGGTAACACATCTTATTACACAAACCAAATATCCGTAGTGGTAATAACGGTGTTGGTATAAAGCAAAAATTGCATGGCTGCCATTTTAATGTGAACACATTTTATTATTTAGAATTAAAAAAACGATTCCCATGGCTTTACCGAACCATGTACACTCATTTTTTTAACTTGGTTTTCTGAAGAGAGAAGGGTGTTTTACTCTTTTAGTGACATTATTTTTTAAATACATTTCATCACCTTATTTGAGCGAAAAAAACGTGCTACTGCCCCTTTAAGTTATGGAGAAGGTTAAGTGCATCCCAAATTACGTCAACTCCTACATGACGTAAGTTATAACATAACAATATAAACATACAAGTCGGAGTCATTGAAAGAAAATTTTCATGAAGCATACATTACTGATTTCTCTGAATTCTCTTTAGTAAATTAAAATTTTGTAAATGAAATTATTTTTCTTTTCTTAAATAATGCTACCGTTTCTCAGTCTTGCAATGCCATTATCTTAATATTCTTGCTGTTAACATGAGGGCGTAGATTGCATTGATGCGTTAGTTTGTACGTCAGCAGAACTATGTTGAGAGGTAAGGATACTAATATAAAATAAAACTGGTATGGTCCCATGAAGATATTTAGATACATGTATCCCAGCTGCAACTTTTTACTGTTAACTGTTTAATACTTAGGGAGGTCTTATGCGCCTTATGGCGTTGAGAGAGTTAATGTTAAGGTAAGGTTTACTACTATAAGATCGTCAATACGTTATTCAAAGGAGACCGTGGTGTTACATGACCTTTGAACATATCCCGGTTCCTCTGTATTTCTGTTGATTGGGGTAACTATAAAGGGAAATAGGTTCATATAAGGCATTGAAATAATTGAAAGCTCCTACTATTGTGGTGCATGCACTGTTAATCGTTATATAAGATCCTATACATACTACAACGACGAGACAGAAAGCAACACGTGGGAATGCATGTACACTGTATCTGCTGGTGCGTCGCCGGTGCCGGTGCTGTCGACGTTGTCGCGTATTATGTCAATATACAATATACTGCGATGACATGTAAAGCAGGGACGGTAACAGATTACAGAAGAGGGTTTGCACATTTCCGGAATGGTCTCATTAGTGAAGAACCAACTGTACAAGTTTTTGGAGAGCATATAGAAGTGAAATAAATCAGAAACAAGATTTCTTAAAAACTTATTTGACGCCATTGAGATTCACAAATGTAATTACATGATTAAATACACCGTTTTTTACATCCACTAACGTTCGGGCATACACTGTTAATGTTCTGAAACGAAGTCGTAAACATAAAATAAAGACGCCATTGGAGGCAGACAGTTGTTTTATGTTCGATGTAGATAACTTGGTGGTTGTCGTGGCTCATGGAACGAAAGCGATAAAAGAAGCAAAGGTTTATGTATTTAGTCTGCACGCTCTGAGCAGTCGCTTTTAACTTGTTATTATATAAGATCATAAATATATAATAAAGATGTCATTGAATGTGAAGTCTGGAGATGTTCTTTTTGCCAGTCTTGGTTGTGTCCTTGAACGAATGTCATTTGAGTGCGGTTTTGTATACTGTTTATTTATTTTTAAGACCTTCTGTACCCACATATTATTTTCTACTTAAAAGCAAGTCTATTTGGAAGATCCAAGATAAATATCAAGTGCTGTGAGGCAATCCAGTTACACTCACTGCTGTAAAGTTTATGTTCTTACATAAGATCGTTAACACGTAATAAAGACGCCATTGAAAGAAACCAGCGTTGATGATGGCCAGCTACTGTAACTGAGTTACTGTCAACATTAATGTTGGTCGACTTGAATTCTTAACAGAAATATATCATGATTCATGATGAAATGAAGTTGTGTTTAGTGCCAAATGCACTTATATAAGTAAGTATGGCATGTATTCTAATGAACTTGAAAACGATCGTAAATATGCAATAAAGACGCTATTAAGACCAAACAGTTGTGCTGGTGTGGTAAATGCCGCTAACAATTTTGCTTGTCTTGCATTTAGCTTATAGTTAGCTTTATTATACCAGAACATAAACATGTAAAAAAAAAACTATATATGCGTCCACATAACCTTGGTTGTTAGATGGTAATGTTATATTGTACATGTCTCCAATGTTCACGCCCCTGAAACATTGTTAGTCTCATACCTTAAGAAGCATGTCTTTTATGCTTCAACATTTTTATTGATGATTCTTTAACCTATATAAAAGTTTTCTGGTCTTGGAAATCTGACATCTTTATTTTGGTCTCCTCCTTGTAATTAATAATGGTGCAAATGTGTTCGCGAAGATTTCTGTCATGGTATTACTTTGACTTCCCTGAGTTGCTCTTTTCTTCTATACTTGACAGTTTGTCTTCACAATGACCTCAATAAAAGCAGGCTTAGAGTATATATATGTATATTTAGTTAATTAAATTTACCGTAGATCAACCCTAACATTGCTGTAAATTACCAAGCAGAATATATTTAGACAGATAATATACAATATCAATAGGAGTCCTCTTCAAAATTGTGTTCAAATCAAACTCCATTTATTTGTTTATAAAAGAGGCAATGGTTCAATATTAAAACTTATAGGAGTTATTATTATAGATTATACTGGTTGATAGCGTATAACTAGCCTTACATAAGACCGAGGGTACATTACACGTTCTCTCTGTATTCACACATAATCGAGCAAGTGGTTATTTCCTGACTGCCCTGTAAATCTGTCTCTAGTGAGTTTGCACAGCAAACAAAAGGTGTAACCACTGTAAATACTATTAGCTTTCTGTCAACACGAAGTTGTGAGTGATCTGCTTCCCTTAGCTGGCAATGACACTGGTTGCTTTTGACTATAAACCATAAAAAAACATCACAATGTAAGGATAATGCACATTGTCAACAGTTGCCTATGTCATATATTTGTACTAGTAAGTTGTATGAAATAATCTATTTCATTATTAATACCCTCATTATTGATACAACAACCATTTCACTATAAGATGTTAAAATCTATCTTGAATATACATTGATACAACAACCAATTCACTATAAGATGTTTTAAAACTATCTTGAAGATTGGTATCTTTTGGAAATCCTCTCAATAATTATTATCACAAGACATGGAAAACGAAGACATGGAAAATATCATTGAAAGCAATTCGACGAGTGGGTTGAGACTGGTTAATATGAATTGCGTGTTGCTGGTTACTACAGGAGCTCTAGTATTTTCACAAGGAACCGACACAACTAGTTATAGCAGATTGCCTTTGATAAAGGCTGATTGATAAAGACTTGATGTGCGGAGACACTTTTGCTCTGGATATTAATTTGCAATGATCTCGTGAGCCGTCTTTAGATACTACGTAACGATCCAAACAGCGGTCTAGATACCGATACCGATACCGATATCGATATCCATATCGATACCTATACATATACCGGTACCGATAACGATACCCATATCGATACCGATACCAATACAGATACCGATACCGATACCGGTACCGATAAGCCGAGTTTCCCATTAAAAGCCATGATGTTATCAGTGTAGGTTTTAATCAGTTAAAATATTGGATCAATGCTAACGATACGAAACGATAGATCTGAAGTTCATCAACTGCAGGAAAACCTATACTGTGTAGTATTCCTTGACGATCGTATGTTCTGCCCTTTCTTCGAGCATGAGCAAAGTATTTACAACAGTTACTCTCGTGAAGAGGTATAAAGATGATCAACTTATTTATTCCACAATGGCCATTAACACGAAATTCTAGAGTTCCTTTCAAACAGATGTTACCCCGATCTTAACATTTCGAATAGGAAATATTTCCCAACTGGAAAGTAATCATGGATACATACGACTTCCGGTAGGAGCAGACGTGAGTAAGACTGCCTGCTTTAACTGATGTTAACATACATACATGCATGGTTAGTTTAATTGTCAGTAAGAAATAAGGATATGATAATATAGGTTTCGAATTTCAAATAACGAGATCATATTTATTAGCCAAATCAAATTAGTTCCCAAATGAGCTAGCACTTTTACCGAGAATATCTACATACACGTTTACGATCTAGCTATCATAGCACATCCGACTTATCGTACAGCCTGGTACCCAGATTGCTTCCATTCTGTTCACTGAATAGTAGGCCTATTTAATCATAATGTCTTCCTTCCCATGAATCGCATTAAACAAACCAGGTGATGTTCCCATGAAACCATTTCATCACGTGCAGCTAGAGAGAGTAATTGGTTGATGTACATACAGTTAAACACATCTGGCGGAGTCGGGACACATCCTCAAAGCTTTCAATCACTTTGTACTCTGTTTACGAACCCGCAAGTCTTTCTCAAAACCGCAAGTCTTTCTCAAAACCGCCTTGATCGTTATTCTAGACAGACTCAAAAGACACAAATGACATCTGTCAGAGGTGAGACGTACGCTCAACTCTATCGCTGATGCAATTATTCAAAGGAAAAGTCGAAAGTTAATTTGTACAAATAAGATTAAACAAATGTCTTAATATACATGTTGCCACTAATTAAACAAGGAAACCATTTAATCAGGATATTGGGACAAGGTTTCCACAATAAAACGTATTCCTGTTTCACTTTCATCACTGTATTTCGGAAGTTCAGATCAAAGGCAATCAAGATACCTTGTGTTGATAACCTGTGTGACTGATACTGATATTTTATATTTGAAGAAATTCAATTATATTATTAAATTGAAAAGTACGTCAGAGAATCAGAATGTTCAGGAGATATCTAGACTTACTCTTTGGTAGACCATCTCGTCTCAGTTTGAGTGAAACGGGAAACTTAATGATTAAAGGAATTGACTGTGAGGAAAAATGTAATGAAAAAAGTATTTATTCTAAAAATATCACCATATTATTAAATATTGAAAAGAAGACTGTAAGAAATGGAATTTAATTTTTAAATATATATTTTTAAGAGTCTAAGTGTTAGACTAACACGACACAGAAGCACGAAGAAACTTGATTGCCACTAAGTGTCCGTACTTCTAAAAGTAAAATTTATGTAAATAAGGATGTTATTACAATATTGAAAGAGGGGCAAGATATTTTTTTAAATTTAAGATTTCATGAATTTCTAGACACCACCATGTTTAAAGAAAATTAAAGAGAAAGCAAGAAGGTTATATAGCGTCCATAGCTGAAATAAGAGCTTAATAATGTTTCAGGGACAGGAACATGTGGTTAAAGAAAGACGAATTTCATTAATAATTTATCTCATTAAAATTATCATGTAATGTGTATGTAAGATGTTGTGTTATCAGCTGATCCCATATTCTTGATAACGTATAAGGATATATACCGAAACGTCGCCATTGTTAATCATCCATCTCAAGAAACAACGCATATAACAAGTGGACAGACATTTAGTCTCGGAAATAAACCTGGCAAAATTGTAGACATTGTATCTGGATATGGGAAACAGAAAAGGACCATGTGTTCACGTCACGACACGGAAGTTCTGTACATATGAGAGAACACAAATAGATCCCTTCAGCTGTAGACACTGCATGATGCATCAAACGAACCTACTAGACTTTCTAATAGTATGCTTTTTTTGACAAAACATTGATTGTGAATTGTAAATTAGTTCGGTATCCGTCTTGATAAGAACATAACATGATGTAACTACAATACATTCTCATTTGATGTCTCCCTTATCAAATACCTTGTATAAAATAGAGAAATATGATGTTTCTGAAGTCAATTACTGAAGTTTGCCTTCTATTTTAGCAAATCAAATATCAATATACTGTTAAATAGTATGATAGTAGCACACTGTGGGACATATGTGTTCAAATATGCAATTTACGACAAAGGTTTTTGCAGTATACCATAACTTCAGAGGGTAAAACGGATCATTATACGACCCGATTTTCCGTAGTCAAAGAAACGGTGTCATGTATAGAACAAAAACTACTCACGGCCATTTTAGTGTGAACACCTTTTAATAATTCGAGGAATAGAAAAAGATCCGCGTGCAAAACCAAAACATAAACGTTTTAGAACTATAGCTATTTATTGATGAACGAGGATCGTTTTGCAATTGGTCAAATTTCTTTTCCATTTTGTGAGATCTCTTTATTTCCATTAGAAAACGTGCTACACCCCTTTGTTGCGAACCACATTATCTCATAGACTGAGATTTTTAGCATATCCTCTAAGTTTTATATAGAACTTGACATTTATAAGAGGCAGACACTTTTAGTACAGCATGTGTAATGTCACGTTCATGATGGTGTCCAAGTTATCACGTTAAATGGTAATTATCGAACATTCTAAGCATAACGCGTAACGTTAGGTTTATTAGACACGGGCTAGTTTAGGGGGAGCATTTGGTTTATATCAAGACCCATGCTGTAACAAACACATGTCTATAGAAGACAGTCTATACCCAACAAGCACCTGTAGTTTACAGACTATCAGCTTCTATGTTAAGTGGTCGTTCTGTGAAGTGTTGCTTAACATTCCTGATAACATTTATAAACAAGCTTTCACTTGAAATGGTAGGAGTTAAACATTGCCGACATGAATCTTTATACAAACAGCTTCAACGTTTCCAACGAATGATACCACACCACCGTTTCTCGTGGGTGTTTACATGTAAAGGGGTTGTTTAATCATTTTGATCAAATATCAACTGCCAACATGATTTTCTCATCACATTGCAAGTGGTTCTTTCTTTACATCTAGTTATTTAACTGGTTCTTGTTTTCCTATTACTGAAATGGTTCGTTCTTTCTATAGAAATTGCTCCTTCACGCTTATATCTTTATAACTTTAACGCTTAACCACCAATTTTTTGGTAAAGTCTTTTTTCTTGTTTGTATTGATTAACATTCATGACATGTAAAACATCCAACTCACACGGTTACTAACTCCTCGTTAAACGTACGCCACTTTTGAAGTATTTGGTTTAGTAATGAGAAGTCAGAGAAGATCTTGTAAGCCTGCGTGGATTTTTTAGCCTTCTTGTTGAACGACTGTTCTTTAAATGTCGCTTTCATAAAAGACCTTTTGATACCATCCGATCAGTTCCCAAATTTTCACAGACAGTTGTAAGCCAATGTTAATGTATGGTAGTAATGGCTATCTTAGTGCTAGGTGAGCTTCCAAAATCTAGGCCATGGATCGTTTTGCTGAAATATGGTACATAGGCGGGCACCTGTTCACATGCACGTGTAATCATATACCAATATATAACGTCTCTAGATCGTTATCGCCACAGCTATAGGCGATTCAGGCTAAGATGTACAGTTTTAATTTATAGTATACGTTACAGGCTTACCTGAAAGACAATGATTAATGGATTTATGCCCAGTCAGTGCTTTTCGGTTCACCAAAGTAGGTGTTCATCTGCGGATGTTGTTAATGAACATAAACAAACATATTGTTTGTAAATCATCCGAGAGCAGGTGGTATACAATTCTGGATTAATGTTTGGATGCTGCCCGTGAAAACTTTTATTGCGCTTCGATAAACTTGACTTTCTTGATTATTGTCATAGTGTTTAAATAAATTCGAAAGTCGAGTCTTTTGGTTTAATCTATCCTATATGTTTAATAATTACACAGTATATTGCATCACAATTGTAGATACTTGATGTGACAAATCGTCAGTATAACATCGTCCTACTTCTACCAAGGCCATGCGTGAGTTTACAATAACATCCTGGAATACTTCCTATAACAACGTAAGTTGTCCAATATCCTGGCGTACATTATGAAATAAGGTGAGTAAATAACTAATAATACGTAATAATCATACTCATATGCAGCACATGTGTTACTACTCCCGAGCAAGTTGCACGGTATAGTGCTCTTACACAAGATCATAAACGTGCCATAGAGAGCCATTAGCAGTGCTTCAAGAATAACTGGTTTCCTGCTATTGAAGCTGATGGTTACATCAGACGCTGAAGACGAAACTGCTGACAGGTGCGCCATCAAGTAGGTATGTCTACACCTATTGGATAGGCGTTTCACAACAAAACACGTGGATAAGCTAGTTGTACGAACAGGTTCTTACACTTTTGCTAAAAATTGCTTTATACAAATATCGGAAAGGGGTCTCGTTGAGCTGAAAATTTCAGTCCAAAATCTAGACTTGCTTTTTAGTTAAAAGTTAAAGTAAAAGTAGGTTATGATCCAGTTTATTGCCTACTATATGTGAATACTGTCATGAGCGCCAATCAAGATTTCGTTTTGTGACGTGAAAACATATTTAAAGATCCACAAACCTCGACCATGTCACTTTTCGGTTTTTATACAAGCATATTCAAAGATGACGAGGATTCCACTTGATATATATCAATTTAACCGATAAACACCTTTTATAACGCCTTTTTAGAACGCCGCTCAATTACGCCTCGTAAAACTTTAGCCGAGAGTGAATGCCGCGTGTTGGACCTTGTGACGTAATACACAGGAGTCGCTTGGCATCTAATGACAGAATACACTAGAATTAACCGTACATAACTGCCTAAATAACATATTTACCTTTGTCTTTATACCAAAAAATTACATATATACACGCCCCGTAAAACGTACTACAAATGGCATCAGATGTCAACACTGTTTAATACTGGATGTGACCATTGCTGGACCCGTAATTCTGCAATGTGTTTTGGAACAATTCTTATCATTTCCCAATATGGCGGCGGCACTCATTTCAGATGATGAAGATGTTCAAACGTCACATAGATCTATTAGACATTTCATACGGATTATAACGGTGTTAACACGCCTCATTCATTGACTCGTGGGTATGTTGAATAATGTTTGTTTTCACATTCGTCCATTTGCGAAATACCAAAATGTATTTTTCATATTTTTGTAAATCAATGTAATCCAATTCTTTCTTTGGAAAATGGGATCCGATGTGATTTAAACAGTACTTTATTTCCAAAAACACATGATTTGACCACCAAACAATACATGCAATATAAAATGAAAGGCCCTCTTTATATCATGCTAGGAATTAAATGAATAAGTCTGATGTTTTTTTAGTAAAGTTCATGCAATGCTATAATCTAATGAATGTTTATGATAGATCAGTTGTATTACACTGAATCTAAGTAATTGTGAATGTGCACGACTATAGATTTAAAGATAGCCCGAATATTTGTTTTTTAAAAGTGTAAACCAGTAACAATGATGAAAATTATATGATTTTCTTAGTTATAATGTTATAACTATTATATTAGCAATACAAAGTCACCATGAGAAATAATGATGCAGCAGATTTGAAACGATAATACAAAATCAAGCACAACAACAAAAATAACTTATAATGACGTTTATAATTAAACAAATTGTATGGTCGTGTTTTTATTTTTGAATTGTCAGTTATTAATTTCAAAACATATTGTAGCCTATAAGATAACCTAACACTCCACCCGATTGGGAAAATAACAAATCTAAAATCAGTGATTGAATATCGAAAAATGATCCAAAAACTCCGAAATTACTCCCTACGGACGCACAGATACCCATTCTATCGGTAACATGTAATGTCGAAACGTTCTTATTATGTTTTAAACGAATTATCGACGAAAATCGCCAAATCGCCTAAGTATTTCATTAAGCAACTCCTGTGTATGACGTCACATCTCTGACAAAAGCTAACGGCGGCCCGGCAGACTGTTTGAGGATTGGGATAATTAGCAGGCCAATTTTAACTCACTTTGAATGGCCATATCTTGGTAAGTAGTTGACGATTCGAAATAATCTTTTGTTTTTTGTTTACTTGAAAGTATTGTCTATATGAATAAACGAATTAACATCGATAAAAACAGCGAGATTCTATTATCTTTAAGCAAACAATGTAATGAACAGACATTATCAGACACTGTTCTTGCTATTTGCTATCACAGTCCCCTGAACATTGTTTCTACCAATTGAGCTTGCTCTTATTATGTCTTCCCAAGTAACCTACGTTGCCTTTAGGCATATTTCTATTTCTAACAAACCTATCGGTGAAAATTTGCAACACGGACGCCGTCCATGTTTCAATTTACCGTCTTTCTTCTCCAAAGCAAAGTGCTTACATCGGGGGAAGGAACTCCATTACTCTCAACGGTTACGGGAACAGACTACAAGGCTCAGTTTGAAACAACGTCGCTGACTGTACTACAAACGTTGATTACAATCAACCAAGTGTTTTCTGTTTATAGCTGAGTAAGTGCTCCACGTGTAACAGATGTTACGTGGGAAGAGATGAATTGAGTAACCTTTGTAGGGAGAGAATGGTAAATGTCAGGCTACGAGTCAGACTAGCAGGTTCTATGTCATTGTTTATGATGGGTCCATTGGTTACTTGAAACAGTTACTAGTGTATGTGTTAATACATTTATATTTTGTCAAAATATTTCTGCTGGCAGCGTACGTTATAATTCTTATTCATCGGGTGGTATAATAAGAGTCCCAGGGCCGTGACACAGCTCGTTCGACACTAGATGACGGTTGATATGGATCCGGCGCTCTAAATGTATTACATCTGAATTTGACAACTACAAAAGTAAGAACGGCGAGAACGACTGTACTTTAATGTCATGATTGTGACTTATAAATATATATGTAATTAGTCATTCCGTTCAGAACAAAATTAAATATGCATATACACGTATTCTATTTATAATCGTTCTCCACACAACTCCTTTGGAATAAATGGTCAATTCATATAGAAGAATAAATAAAATCTAAACTGAAAGGTAGGCAAGAACTAAAGAGCCGGAGTATCAGTCACGTGACCAGGAACCAATTCCATTAACGTTCCGATCAATTTTGATAGACTGTTTGGCTTGAAGTTATCCAACAGAGTGATATCAGATAAACCCCAGTCTCCATTTCAATCTGTTTCATAACGGTTTCCCAATATCGCACATAGCACGCCCCCTTGTGAATCGGAGTAATCTGCTAAATGGATATCAGATTGAGGTTAAACCATATGAACTTCTTGTCTCTTGCTTCAATGATTGACTTTACCAAAGAAAATATCAATTTCGAAATTTCATATATCAGACCAGTCTCCTGCTGTTTCCATGGTAACGTTTAACTGGCCAAGGGGATATATCCCCCAAAAAGTCCTTCCATCACGTGCAGAGAGAGTAATTGGTTGATGTACACAGTTGAACACATCTGGCAGAGTCAGGACGCTTCATGAAAGCTCTCTATTCACTTTGTTCAGTCTTTAAAGCAACGTTTACTTCCAGCTCCTACACCAAGTCCTTTAGAATACATTAAGTTTCTGAAAGAGGTTATCAACAACAATGTTTACAAAGATGCCTAGATTTCCTAGAGTTGAGGATTTTAGACTTGCTATAACGTTCTAGATTGGGTTGGTCGTTAATTGAATATTTTGCTCTTGGTTCGGATAACAGACTTACACCTCCCTTTGAAAAACTCATTCACTTTGTACTTTTGACAAAGTATCGTTACGATTTGTCGCTCCAGCCTTCCCTCAAATCGTCCTTTTAACCTTTTTAATGTAACCAGACCAGTTTGAGAGGCGGAGGATACAGACAAGAGATGGTTTTGTGATTGAAGACATACTCGTACGGACATTATAGGACAAAACATCTTGAGTAGTTTTATTGCCAAAAATATAGTTACAGTTAGTTTCTAATGCATATAGTATTTATTAATTATATATGTATTTGTCATATAAGTAATAAGACTTTAGCTCTTAATAAGATTTTATTTGGTATTCCAAAACTTTCCAAAAACATATGCAGGTCGTATTGTCACTTTAAAGATAGTATAAGGAATAAATTTAACGATTTAACAAATTTTAACGTTTTTTTTTATATCAGTTGGAACATCTTCAAACTTTCCTTTTACATGGAATAAAGGCCCACATTGAAGAAATCAAGTTTGTAAGGTGATATTAGTTCGTGACCCTAAATGGTTTTAAATGAAGACACGCGAGCGTATGTAGTCTAACACTTAGACTGTAAACAAAATTGAAAAGGAGCCTTTTTTATATGAAAATACCATTTCTTACAGTCTCCTTTTCAATATTTAATAAAATGGTAAAATTTTCAGAATAAATACTTTATTCATAGTCTGAGTGTAAGACTAGAGCGTATGGTGGCTTAACAAAAACGTTAGAACAGTGTTGGTGCAAAATGATAATATAAGAACAGTGTTGAAGTGAAATGAGAATACCCTTAAAGAAACCCAAAATACACAAGGGTTGTAGGTACAGAAACTGAAGTTTATCATATGTGGTTGTCGCCTTAATAAACGGAAATGGTTAACCGAATCTGCAAATAAACAAGGTGAAAATGATTATGCCTTTGAAATACGGTTACTTTTCTTTAAATCATGTATCATTGATGTCCATTGGTTTCATTATGTTAATGTTATGGTTTTTTAAAATACGTCATTTTACGCAATAGACAATTCCTTTAAATGGGACCTAAACGATGACAAAACGATACACATAAACTGATGAAGCGGGATGAGAAGGAAATAACCATTGAAATTCGCCTCCACAAGAAATGCTCTATTCGTACAGCCCCTTCAAACAGTTGATTTTTCAGGGTCGACAAAAAGGTAAGACCCCCAAACAGTAGTGGGTGGCATTTAAGGAAAGGTTTCTGAGTACAGAGTGAAGAAACAAAGTCGTCCGGCCACCTTGTCACCAGGTAGGTATGTCGGTATGCCCCCTAGGTGGCGCTAATCTTATCACGTGACCTCATGTTGACCAGTGCTGTTACAGACATACCGGACCTCCTGTAAACTGGTACGAACTGTCGTGTTTATCCAGGGCATCACTCTATGTTCACTAGACTGTCATGTCGTCTCCTATTGCTTATTTGACCGTATTATCACCATGATCAGGATATTAGAATTTAGACTGGTTTTATTACATTATTAGTGCAATTTCAAAGTTACTGCAGAAATTATTTAATTTATTTGGTTGTCAATTGCATGTGTCTAGTATTAAACATATAGATTTTATAACAGGGTGGCCTAGGTCACTAAGATATCATTTATGCAAGGTTAACATTAGTCTGTCATCCAGACCCTAGAGCAAAATATTCAATTGACGACCAACCCAGTCTAGAAAATTATACCAAGTCTAGATTACTCAGCTCTCAGAAATTAAGGCATCTTTAGGGCTTCATTTTATATATATATTTGAATTGTTTGTAAAATGGTGTTTTCGTGACAAAAAAATATTTCTGAGACTATATGTTAGTCTAGGTTAACATATGCCACTAGGGTTAACCTTAGTGTTACGGTTATTTTGTGCAAAGACCCCTAGCTGGCTTCTAAATGATACTCAGATAATTAAGAGCCTATGGTATACTGTTTTTAGTCTTTAAAGAAGTCTAAATAAAGTCTTCAGGCTTGGTGAGACATGATCTCCTCCAGAAAAGACATTCCAATTTATCTGAGACCCCTTTCCAATACTTCATTTTTGTTACGAATACACTCACAAAAACGCCCAGGTGTAAGTTTGGCGTGATGGTTCACTCTACGTTGACGCTATAAAATAAAAACTTGAGGACTTCTCTGAACTTTCATAAACTAATTTTACGATGACTTCCTTCATTGTATCAAAAAATGAGACACGGTCGCCATGAAATTTTAATCAACTTAACATATTTGTCATGTTAAAAACGCGATTTATTTGTAACTTTGAAAAGTTCTAGTCCTCTAGTCCCTTTGAATAACATGGACAAGTTATATACATGTTTCCAGTTTTAGGGGACTTTAACTTGTGATGTATTATATGGAAGGAAAAAGGTCGACTGCAAAACCAATGTGAAGATGAATTTCATTTCTTTTAATTAATCTAAGGAAAGAAGGTGCAGTGCAAACTGGTTAAAGTTTCCAAAATTTCGTTTTGGAAAAAAAATGTTTCCCACAATAAGATGTTATATAGCGAGATGGTTTGTCAGTGTAACTTTGCATTATTTATCAGGAAATCGATGTTAAGGAAGACACGATATTGTATCATAGAAACTGTATATGCTCAACATTGAACTGTTTCTCCTCACAAGGAATTAACAACTTGAGATATGCATTTTTAAGACAATAAATAAACATATTTTCATCTGACTATTGATATTCATCTTAACACTGGATTTTTAAAAATGATATGATGTTGAACTGCTGTGTTCTAATACGGAAGTTTAAATTCATTTACATTGTATTTACAAGTCAATAAATAATTTCGTTTTATCTTTCATAAGACTCAATAAATAATTTCGTTTAATCGTTCATAAGACTTTTCCGTTGTATAGCTACTATGGATAACGATTTCAAAAGGCTTCAAAAACACAATCAGATGATTCATATTTTCTTGATAAGTAGACTCAACTTGATTGAAACTATTTGCTACTTTAATTACTACTTTGTTAATACTGACAACCATTAAGATATTAGCTATATTACAATATTACATTATTATGTTGATCGTTACCAATGCTCAATGTCCATCTGTCATTATTATATTGTTACGAATATCCTTTGTAGCATTAGAAGGTTGTCACTGTTTCCATGTGGAATGTTAAGACAATAAAATTTCTTATCAGATCGTATCTATCTTAAGACGTTTTAGTAGAACACTTCACCTTACCTTCTGACACGGAAGTCAGAATTTAATTTAATTATTTTTACTTAGTTTTTTTCATCTGTCACTTAATCTTTCTTTTTATCTTTTTTTTACGATCTGACGACCTTCTATTGCCTTGTAACATACGGGTAATATAAAGAGAAAGAGAACATATGTTCTTGTCACGAACCGGAAACACGGTCCAGATGCGCAAACAGAATCCTCTCAACTCCTCTCAGAGCATGCTGCACTTGCCGAACCCTTCTAGCCTGTCTGAAAGTCTCTTAGAATACTAGATTAGCGTTTGCGGGACACCGCAAAAGCAGAGCAGCTCCGAAACTTAGGGTCTCGCCTTTCCCTGTTCCGCCTTCTCGTCAGCATCAATAAAATGGGAATTCTTTTTAACAAAAGTTTGTTCATTATTCGAGTTATTACTAATCATCACTGGGGTCACTTTTCACAAGTTTGTTCTTAAAACCTATTTCTTCTTTCAAAATTTGATCAAAGGATTAACGTGGCCTTAACAAATATCTCATGACTTTGACCTTTGACCTTCAAGGTCACACCATCAATGATCACTTTTCATCGCGTATAATAATCATGCAATTACTCAAAGTGTTCATAGTTAAAATACGGCATATTCACAAAAGCATGCTTAAGTTTTGACCTCACTGTGACCTTGACCTTTGACAGATTTAAGCGAAAACGTTTTCAAATCTTGGTCTTTCTCCATAGTTCATATATACCAAATAAGAGCCTTATAGCACAAACAAAGTTTGAAGTTATCATGTTTACAATTAAGGATTGTTGTAGTGATTTCAGAACTTATGACCTTGACCTTTGACCTTGAATGTGAACATGTCAAAATCATTCACCAGGTGTATAAGAAAGAAATTAAGCTATCTATATGAGGTGTTAATATCTTCCTGGAAAAAAGGTTACTTAGTGATTTCAGAACTGGTCAGCATGACCATATCTCGTGACCTTGACCTTTAAAATTCAAGGTCACACAATCAGTGATCACTTTTCATTGTGTATCACAATCAATTAATTTAACAATTGAACATGTCAAAAAAATTCCCCAGGGGTATAAGTAAGAAGTTATGTATATGAGTTCTCAAAACCTAATAAGGAAAAAACGTTATAGCCAATACAAAACGCGGCGGCGGCGGCGGCGGCGGCGGCGATGGAAACTGCACAAAAACTGATAGCAGCTCCGACTTAGTCGGAGCTGCTAATTCATCAAATTAACAACAGTGACTCTAGACTTGCTGAATAAGGACAAGGCTGTATTAAAGGCTCTTATTACTCTTTTCTTGGGGTCGAGTCTATAACCAGATGTAAATGTATAGACTAAAATTTAGCCAATGGAACTCTAAATTACTCTTCCTCCATCCACGTAAGTGTGTGTATTCAGTTTATCTAGACTTGCTGAGTATGGACCAATATTGTATTAATGTGTTTTACTTTTTACACAGTCATATGGCAGGACTACCAGAGACCATCGACGGGCACTGTCTTTCCCAGACAATGTATGCAATAATGGTCGATAAAGTAGATGAACCATCATTAAATGAAAGTACTAAACACGGGATATGCCACATGGTAATCAGTCAACAGATGGAAGTGTATTTAACATTTAGGAGAGGTTGAAGAGTTCTCCAATAACAGTGAGCACAACATGCACATATAATGTCACGTCCAGAACCCAATTGTGTAACAAAGTAAGGCACGTTAATATAAGGCAAAGACGTATATCACGTTCCATCTAATTCCTTGTATAAGGACATCCACATATTGGTGTTCACCAGGGCCATGTTCAAGAGAGGTTTCTAAGTAATCGCTCAATTGCTCAATTAAATGTAGCGATACGTAGCAAGGCGAGCAAACTTCGAGGAATTTGCACCGTGTCCTTCAAGAGAGAACGACCGCTACTTGAGCGCTACTTGAGCGCTACATTGAGCGATCAATGAGCAAGTATAAGCGCTCGCTGTTATGGAACGGAGCCCTGTTCAAACGTAGCCTTGAAGCGGTAAGGGCGAAAGTTTTGAAACCACGGATGTAATGGGGTCTTATCGGATCCAATCCGTCTACATCAATAATGGTAAAACATTCAGAGAGATCGAAGTATTTTACTTTATTTAGAACGGTTTTTTTGGCGTGAACACTTGTCCTTGAATATAATATTAGATATTTAAATACAAAAGCTGTTTTAAGTTGGTTATAAAAAGCACAAATACTGAAGGTCAAGTTCAAAGACATTCCAAATTATATGATATTTGCACTAAAATACACCAGTAGATGAACAAATTTTCGGTAGGCAGCTGTATAGGTAAAACTTAAAACTTTCCAGATACTTTCATCGTGAATCTATGGACGTACATGTATACATATCACATAGTGAAAACATTAGAATATCCAAATAATGATGCTACTCTATCAATAGAATGGTGATAGGGAAGGATTCGTGATGAGCAGAAAAAAAGTAAACCTATTTTCGTCTTTTACATATGTATGTAGGTACAATTCACGTATCTATAGGTCAAGTTCATGATAGTTGTATTATAAACCAAGACAGATTATAATGTCGCGTCCATGGATGTGAGGCAGACAAAATGTAGATTAATTCTAATTGATGGCGTATGTAGACCCACGTGTATATAGTCCCAGAGGTATACACCAGTCTAGTTCATGGCGACATTCTACATGGATGGTGAGTAAGACAACATGTTTGTAATGTCAGGCTGGTGTACAGATACATGGTTATAAGAGATAGAGTTAAAGGGGAAGTGGCACTTTTTTTGACGAAATAAGTCGATGAAATGTATTTGAAAAATAATGACACCAATAGTAAAACACCCTTCTCTCTTTGGAAAATCAAGATAAAAAATAGAGCCATGGCCTCTGTAGCTCATCAGGAGATAATAAGTGGGGTATGTTATTGAGTGGACTTTATAGCAATGGTCAGATAATGGAATGTAGTAATAAGAATCTAGGTAGTGAAACGATTAAAGCAGTTTAAAAATATTTTGTTACCATAACTTTGCCAATCTGCTAAATATATGTGTTGAAAGAGCAACACAAAGCTTGGAAATAAATTGCTGGTATCAAACATATAATAATGTGGTGGAGAGATCATACTATTTTTTAAGATCGTACACACATTATATAATAATGAATATACCGGGTACAATTCTTTGCATACAATTCACCACTGTAAGCTATTGCAATAATGGCCTGGGGCTGTAGAAGAAAATGAAAAAAACCTTTTTAGGTCATGACCCCTGTTAATTATTATCAAAATTGGTTACACATAAATCAACATTCGTTATGAATATCATACACCTTTGCATTATATTGTTTTAATTCTTAATTGCATTATGGCAATACCAACATTTATTACATAATGAATAGGAGCCTCAGTTTTTGAAAATCCCATTTCTCATAGGCTCCACTTAATAAATTGGTGAATTTTTTTTAGTAAATTCTTTTTCACCATTTCTTATAGGCTCCTTTTCAATATTTGATAAAATGGTGATATTCTATGAATAAATTCTTTTTTAGAGTCAGTGGAAGACTAAAGCAGTCTCACGCACAGTCTATGATAACACAGTGCTGCACAGTAGTTTGAAGTAACCTGAAACCTCTGTGTAACTATCAGTTTTCATTCTTCTGCCAGGAAGAGGTCAACACAATGCAATTACATAACATGCAGACACTGGACTCACAGCCAGTAAAATTTATATGTTAGATGCAGTTTTTCCTACAATTAATTATTTTTCTGTACTGGAGAAGATGATGAAAATAGGTGTGATGTCACAATCTCATATAGCTACTTCTTTTATAGTCCTATGTTATCACCAGTCATCACTAGTCATATTCAGTTCACATATCTCATGTAAAATGAAAAAATTTAATTCCTCTTCAAGTTATTCCTTCAAAGGGTATTCAATAGTTCTCATTTCAAATAGATTCACATTAAACATGTCCATGATGTAGACATCTATCTCATTTCTTGTTCCTATTGAATAAAATTAACTGCAAAGTTAATAGAAAACTAAATCAGTTATAAAGTATAAAATATGATATAAATAAGGTATACCAAATTGACTCGTACTGGAAATTCTCAATAATTAATTAATTAATTCTCCAAATAATTACACAATATCATGAGATATTAAAAAACTCCATTATTTACTCTTAAATTACAAAGAACATAATATTAGATTTAATAAAAGATTCTGTATTAAGTCTTTAGAATACTTTTAGACTTGTGTACCTTTATCAGCAAATTCACTTGACAAATACAAATAATTACTCATATGTGAAATGTGAGACAAAGATAAAATATGACTTATAATTTTTGTTAGACCTCCAATTCTAAGTTTTTAATTCTAAATATCTCTTTTTCATCAGACATACTATATTCTCAAAGCACATGTTAGAACTCTCACATCAGAAAGATGAAATGCCTTTAACTCAGCTGTTTTCTTTAAAATTACCTCCCTTACCTAATTACTGATTGAAGTGCACATATAATCTCAGAAAGATGCTGTAAACTGAAATAGGCTTTTAGGTTATGATCTCTGTGACCCATATTTGGGGTCACAGACTCACCAAATTTACAATTTAGAATCCCTTACAGCCAAGGAGTCTGTACATAAAATTTCAGCTCGCTTGAGCCATTGGGACTGGAGATGAAGATGAAAATAGCATTTTAGGTCATTGCCTCTGTGACCCAATATTTGGAGTCTCACTGTCACCAAATTTACAATTTAGAATCCCCTTCAGTCAAGGAGTATGTACATAAAATTTCAGCTCTCTACGTTCATTGGGACTGGAGAAGATGATGAAAATAGTTTTTTTTAGGTAATGACCCCTGTGAGCCACACTTGGGGTCACAGGGTCACCAAATCTACAATTTAGAATCCCTTTCAGCCAAGGAGTCTGTACATAAAATTTCAGCTCTCTGGAGTCATTGGTTCTGGAGAAGAAGATGAAAATAGCTTTTAAGGTTATGACCCCTGTGACCCACATTTGGGGTCACAGGGTCACCAAATTTACAATTTAGTATCCCCTTCAGCCAAGGAGTCTGTACATTAAATTTCAGCTCTCTGGAGTCATTGGTTCTGGAGAAGAAGTCGAAAAAGCGAAAAGTTTACGGACGGACGGACGGACGGACGGACGGACGGACGGACGCCATCCCATGCCATAAGCCCATCGGGCCTTTCAGGCCAGATGAGCTAAAAATGAATGTACATAGTTCCGTAAAGCCATGGGAATCGTTTTTGTCATTCAAAACAATAAAATGTGTTCACAATAAAATGGCTGCCATGTAATTTCTGCTTTATACGCAACACCGTTATTCACAATAAAATGGCTGCCATGTAAGTTCTGCTTTATACGCAACACCGTTATTACCACTACGGATAATTGGTTTGTCTAATAAGATGTTTTATCCTCTAAAGCAAATATAAATGACATAAACTATCATTATGAACGGGAACTTTGCAAAAAATAAAATTTGCAAAAGACGTGCTACTGCCCCTTTAACACTTATACAACCAGCTGTACTCTACAGATCATCAACTTGTTACATATCTTAGATTTCAGATGAGCAAGATCTAGTTTATGCCGAAGGGATGATAAGTTTGGCAGCATGCGTGTTAGGCCAGGGTGATGATGTATCAAACAGACATTTGTTTATAGCAGATCTAACCACACACGTGGTACTTTATGAATAATCAACTTTTCCATGTATCTATTATGAACATAGAGACCCAGATGGGCTACACAGTTTACTTCACGATGACATCTTTACAACGGGTGGTCAGTTCGACAACTTCTATGTGATATAAGAGGTATCGAAGCGAACTTTCGGTTTCCACAGATGAATCTTCACTAAACAATATTATAAGCACTACTTTACAAATCTTCAGCATCTTAAATTATTACAACTTCTGGACCCATTACAACCATGGATTCAGGATCACTTTGACAACATGTACGTAAATAATGAGGAAAAATGTTAAGGATATTCAACTTCTTCAATGTGTAGGTCTCGTTCGACATTGATTCCAAAGGGGCAAAATATAACCTGCACAGAAAAATGTTACTCTATCTCACCGGCTTCACGCAGGTCATTCAAAGAATATATGCGTGTGGGATAGGATTACTGATGTAGAAATAGATTTGTGTTTTAACATGTGTAATAAATTTCAAACAGAAACAATCAACTGTACAAATTATGAGCATTTTCCAATATTACTCAAGTATGTAACTACAGGATTTCGTGGATGGGCGTGTCTTTGACAACATGTGTATACCGTCAGATTGATGGTGTACCAAAGAGATGTTTGTATATAACAGACTTATAACCTGCACCCAACCAACAATATACAGTTTACCAACCATCAGCCTTTTGCTCGAGTGATTCTATACTGAGGGATGTACACGTACAACTATCAACAACCCCATTGAGTGTTCGTACTTGCTGCTTAACATGTTGTAGACTAATGGTAAACAACTATCAGCATTGCCTTAATTGAATTTTTTTGCACAATGCAGGTGTTGAAGACATTTGCAGGTGGTTATCTGCGATTAATTAACGTGTCTCGATCGATGGTCAAATTAAACTTATTTAGTCTTTCGTTAGTGATGAACACTTTTCAAAAAGAGGAGTTCAAAAAGTAGTTTTATGAGGTCAACAAGACCACGTCAATTCTTAGTGTAGTTTTGGATAAATGTAGAGGTGAGGTGAGTTGGGGTTTAACGCCACTTTCAAGAGTATTTCACTTATATCGCGGCTGCTAGTATTACGGCAGGGAGAAAGCCCGCAACGCCATGTGGCTATGCATTGCGGTGAAACATGCGAGCAACGGCTGGAACTAGCGAACCATGGGTGGTACTACTCTGAAATTCAGTGTAGCATTGCACCCAAACCTTACTGCGTGTAGAACAGTTCTCTACTGCAGACAAAGTTGCCGTGCCCAGGTCTTGATCCGAAGCCGAACGCTATCCCGCCCCTGGATAAGTGGAGTACATCATGTAAAATGCCCATCGAATTCGGAAGACTGAACGTTTATAGCATTTCCCCATAGTAGCTTGGAGCTTTTCTTACACAATACTGAAACAGGTTAGCCAGTAATCTACTTGTCAACTAGTTCGTGCGTAAGGTTCTAGTCTGTTATCCAGACCCTAGAGCAAAATATTCAACTGACGACCAGTCCAGTCTAGAAAATTAAGGCAAGTCTAGATTAGGCCTAAAAAAAAATTCTGGTCTTTACATACTGACAAAAATGATGCGATGACGCGATTTTTTTCTTTTTTCAACGACATTTTTTTTTAAATGAAGAGTTGAACAAACAAAATGTATACAATTATTTATATAAATAAAGCACAAACCCTCTTAAATATGTGTTACTATTCCAAATAGTCAATAATCTACCCCTACACTCCATCTCATATGAAACGAGTGACATTTTCTATGTCCAATGTTTTCTGAGGCTAAAAAAATACAGTTATCTGCCCCTTACATGTACTTTTGAAAACCTAGAAAAAAAGACCTGAGGCGTGGGTTTGAAACTGATGCGGGCGGAAATCAGAAACAAATTCTTCTTTTTGGGGGCCTTGCTCAGCTCTTGAAAAGAAATAAAGGCATCTCTAGGGTTCCATTTTGTATACCTATTTGTATTGTTTATAAAATATTGTTGTTGATAAGAAAACTCTTATTTCTGAAACTAAATGTTAATTTAACACTGCTGTGTCATGTGTTGAACTTTAACTATATTTGGAAGGCTTTTATGGCATCATAATGTATGTGGGTAAAAGAAGGGTACTAACAACTGCCACATTAAACACGATTTTCCGAAAATGTAATCTGAATAATAACATTGAACACATTATAAGAGTCCATACCACGAGACACACATGGGTTCCGTTCAATAACAGCGAGCGATTATAATCGCTCATTGATTGCTCAATGTAGCGCTCAAGTAACGCTCAAGTAACGCTCAAGTAGCGCTCATTTTCTCTTGAACGACATGGTGCAAATTCCTCGCTTGCTCGCCTTGCTACATAGCGCTACATTGAGCAATCGCGTTCAAGAGAGGTTTAAAAGTAATTGATAATTGAGCGATTACTTTGAAACCTCTCTTGAACATGGCCATGGTGAGTAGCCCATCGCTCGCCCCAAAGTTTGGGATGACATTTTAAATACACTCATAAAATCTTCTTTTCATTGTTATCATTTTACATTCACTTGCAAAATATGATAATAATAACTGAAAGAAATCCCCAAAGCCAATGGATTTATATGACACCGATGCTCTCAATTTGTATACATTCACTGAGTAGGAGCGCTAGCAAGTCTAACCTAGAGCTAGAAGGTAGACAATAGGTCTATAGAGTAGCACAGTACAGTCTGAGTGTGTTTCCTTCCCCTTCCCTCCAATGATACACCATACGGAAACACCGCATCTCCCCCCATCAGTGTCCCAACAGGGAGCTAATTGTACATGGAGATGAAATATGTGATACGAATAGCATGCATGTTTGTATTTATCAGCGAAACAAATATTGTACCAGGTTCCCTCCTTACTTAAATGAATGTTATGTATTTGTGTATTTTGAACCGCGCTGGAACCTCTCTTCTGTTCACATCATGTAAATTCAGATTATAATCATAAATTGATATGACGTTATTCACAGCGAAAGGACCTTTATCATCTTTTCCGGGCTTTTTTTCTAATCCCCAGATCAAACTCATGATTCTGTCCGACCTTGATAATATAAAATGTTTTCTTACTTTTGAACAATTTAATCCCTCCTCCCTTTTTATACGTTAACCCCTCCCTTCTGTTACAACATAGACCTTAGACTTCGTATGTAAATGTAATGCTTCGCCGAGTTATGACGTGGATTTGATGGTGTCTATAGGGGTTTTGAAGACAGATCTAGAAGCCTCTGAAACGATTTTGTATAATGTTTAAAAATTCTAAGTTCCAATAATATAATGATTCTCACACGATGTTTTAACGTAACAGATGCAGTCTTAGTATACTGTTCCAACACACAACCATGCAATGTTTTCCAAATAACAGCCTAAAGCATCAGATAACGCGAATAATCAGTTACTGCGTGTCTCTGTGAATTGGATACCAAAGCATCTCTAGCTTAGCTGCATGTCTTGGTCTATCTAGATAAGCTAAACAACCAGTGGAACTAGACACCTGTATAGGTAAATATTGCTGTCAGAAGAATAAGCACTCATGGGCCACTATTATCTGCAAGACAAATATCGCTTACACCAATGCAAATATGTTCTTAGAAGTACATTGACATTTAGCCACTGAAAAACCTATGAGTTTCCATGTACATCTTCAAAAATGATTTAAAGAGCGATGGAGAAACTGACTTTTTATCTGAAACAAAGTTTTCAATTATTCAAAAAGCTAGGACTTGTGAACATGTCTCTATAACAACTAAATAGCTAACAAAACGTTGCGGTGTGCCTACTTTCAACCTATTCATATTCATTCAGTCAACAGTCAAAGATATCCTATCTCTTCTACTAGAATATGTTGGCTTTCTTACGCGTGTGACATATATGCTAACGGCAAGAACAGTTCCAAGTAATTCTGGACCAAGATTTCCGAAGGTCTCTTAGCGCTAGGGTGGTCGAAAGCCAATGAAAAAAACCCACGGTAAACCAATGATAATGCATGTTAAGCCAATGATAATGCATGGTAAGCCCCTGAAAGTAAATGATAATGCATGTGAGCAAATGATGGGTAAGCCAATGATAATGCATGGTAAGCCCCTGAAAGTAAATGATAATGCATGTGAGCAAATGATGGGTAAGCCAATGATAATGCATGGTACGTCAGTGCTATGTAAGCAAATGGTAATACACGGTAAGCCAATGATAATTCATTGTAAGCCAATTATAATGCATGGTAAGCCAATGCTAGGTATACCAGTTGTAATATATGATACGCCAATGTTATGCACGGTAAGCCAATGATATTGCACGGTAAGCCAATCATAATGTATGATGAGCTAATGATAATGCAATATAAGACAATGGTAATGTGTGGTAAGACAATGGTAATGTGTGGTAAGACAATGGTAATGTGTGGTAAGACAATGGTAATGTTTGGTAAGACAATGATAATGTGTGGTAAGACAATGGTAATGTTTGGTAAGACAATGGTAATGTGTGGTAAGACAATGGTAATGTGTGGTAAGACAATGGTAATGTGTGGTAAGACAATAGTAATGTGTGGTAAGACAATGGTAATGTGTGGTAAGTCAATGGTAATGTGTGGTAAGACAATAGTAATGTGTGGTAAGACAATGGTAATGTGTGGTAAGTCAATGGTAATGTGTGGTAAGACAATGGTAATGTGTGGTAAGACAATGGTAATGTGTGGTAAGACAATAGTAATGTGTGGTAAGACAATGGTAATGTGTGGTAAGTCAATGCTAATGCATGATAAGCCAATAGTAAAGTGTGGTAGGCGAATGATAATGCATGCCAAGCCAATGTTAATGCATGGCAAGACCAATACTGTGACATTCTAGGTCTAGATCGTAATTTTCAAATTGAAATTCTATTTCCAAACTGTCCATGCACGTCCATGCACGTACATACATGTATACTCAAGCAGTTCCTCAACTCTGTCCCTTCCGAGACAGTAGAAAAACCCAGATGTATAGATAGTCAACTTGTCTTTTGCATCAAATGCTACGCTACAGTGTAGACACGAACACCGGTGTTCAGGAAAAAGAAGTTGACTATCCACACATCTTGATTTTCCTTTATCTCTACATATCTAAATGCCTCTAAAAGATGGGAGTTTGACATTAAATTAAAGACTCAAGATATACATTTTGGCAACTCCGTACACCAACGTTTGACGTTTCAGCTGAGTGCATTTGTATATCGCCAACACAGAACGACAAAGTAACTATTTACAAGACTACATTGGCATGTTGACCGTTTTCCATGTTCAGTGTGAACGTGATTGCTTGATTGAAGGTGATATACATTTTACCTATACATATACATATTTCAAGACAACTCAGTGCTTGCCAACTTTCAGAAAATATACGATCTTGCAGTTCTATCAAGAAGAGGAAGCTGTTATGTACAAAGCGACTCCCAGCAAGTCTAGCCCATGTTTGTTTATTCAGATGAAGGAAGTATCAGTGTAGGTAGGAAGAAGAGTGCCAGGGTTTCACCAACCTTGTCAGTTTTGTCATGACAAGCAGAGAAGCAAGTAAACAACACTGAAACGGACCTTACACTATATACCAGCCTTTAACATAGTCTCTGTCATGCATGCATGTCAAGTTAAAGGGGCAGTAGCACTTTTTTGTAAATTTCCCATTAATAATGATAGTTTATGTCCTTTATATTTACTTAAGAAGGTAAAACATCTTATTACACAAACCAATTATCCGTAGTGGTAATAACGATGTTGCTATTAAGCAACACTTGCATGGCGGCCATTTTATTGTGAACACATTTTAATTATTTCGATTAACAGAAATGATTCCTATGGCTTTACGGAACCATGAACACTCATTTTTTAACTTGATTTTCCAAAGAGAGAAGGGTGTTTTACTATTAATGACATCATTTTTCAAATACATTTCATCGACTTATTTAAACGAAAAAACGTGCTACTGCCCCTTTAATTGACTTACCAAAGTTTCTTTGTCAATATCAATTATTATTAAGGAAAGTAACATTTGCAAAGTACATGGCAATAACCTTTGATGTATTGAAGAATATGCATGGAATTTCAGCTTCTAAAACGTATTTCATAAGATGCATTATTTCTCCTTACTTATTCTTCAATTAATTTATTTCGGTTATGGCAGGAATGATGACAAATTACCTTATTACATTGGTATTTGAGTTCCAAACCATTCCGATATTACCTTCCATACCGACATCGGTAATTACATACCAACATTTAGTCTTGGCCCATGACTTTGTACAGGTCTCGAGAAATTGTTTGAAATTGAAAGTTTAAAGAAATAAAATCACATAGATGAAGAAGATACAGTAATCGTAAAAAGAAATTCGAAATAAATTTCAATCTAACTGCGAAATCACAACAGCCATCGTCATACTTTTGTCTCGATTACTGCACACAAGGTATATTGTGGTTATCAGTCAAGAGATTGTAAACCATGTGGGAAGTGGTAATGCAGACACCATGGTTCCCTTGCTCAGTTACGCTGCGCCACATCAACAGACTGGGTTCCACTTTTGTGCAATCAAGCGGGGTCAAGATGGTAATATAGAAAGCAGACAGACAGAAGAAGGCATAACTAATAGGAAAGATTGTCGCCCGAATGATAAATTGAAAAAGTAATTTATAATATACATTGTATCCTACTCCTTTTTCATATCTCGGTACTCTTCTCGATCTCGATAGATCACTTTCACACTTACAGACCATAATCTCGAGGGTTAACTTAATATGTGAATTTGATTGATGAAATGTCGGAGATTAAATGTCATTTTATTTCAGACTGATTAGGTTTCGGAAACTAAATGTCAGTTTATTATTATAATCAATCGCTGAGGGAATACGATTTAAGATTTGAGTTTCATTTATCACAAACCATGAAATAGAGTGGCCATCATCACCGTCTGAGTGACACAGCCAATACAGTTTGCCATCCAGACCCAATGGAAACCTTAGTCACTGTCGCTCGGGCAAATACCAATATTCAGGCACTCGTTTCGTAAATAAAATAGAAAATGAAAATTCTATGCTATCTACATAGCCACTAACTCGATATGTTAAACTTCCATTGGAATTAGGAATCCAGTGGGATTAAATACAGCCGAACTCTTTAAGTCGACATATTCACAGTGATATCTTATGAAGAAATGTATGGACCGACACATACACAAGTATTAATGTCTTTTTTTTCTATTTTCAAAGCCGATAACTGACACATGATAGCCAGCCAAGTAATCTCCCCGGGGATTCTAAAATCCAATGAAATGTGATTTGAACGTCGTTGAACGCTGATCGACCCCCTGTCTCATCCGGGTACTGTCAATATTGCTCGAGATAAAGTTCTTCCATTTGCTGGATATTTAGAGCCATACGAGAGTTGGTCTCAAGAAATCAGGGTATTGTAGTAGAGTAACAGTAGAGTAACAGATACAAATACACTGTTGGGGCAGGATGAGGCTTATCACACTAAACGGTAACCATCATTAAATTGTCCAGTTTTTCTCAAACTTAATCAATGAAACAGCTTTGATATTATTCTTGAATATCATTATTATTCATATATGGTCACGTTCTACTATTTGTTTTGGTAAGTATAAAAGTATAAATTAATATTAAGAAAAGCGTTGGGTTATTTCTTTATAAAATATTTCATAGATAGTATTGATAAGCCACTTTGACTCATATTTGCTTAGTAAGATTTGTTCTAAGTTCCTGATTTATACATTATCACCTCAGTAAAACGACGTGTTAGGTTCTTGCAGTTAAGGAATCTGATGTGATAAGCTATAATCAAAGCTCTGCATACTTCTAGTATCACCGTTAAGATGACCGGTTAGACTCGGCACTTTGCTATCTTATGAGATAAGATAATGAAACCAAATTTCACAGAGTACCTTTGTGCTAAGGGCGTTGTTAGCTAATAATCATAAACTGAGATAGGACCACCTAAAGCTAAGGAAGCTCTTGGAGACGAATATCAAGAATCCTTTCCTTTATTAACACTTGGGCTTCTAGAGTCACTCACACGGTTCTCAATGTCTGTCCGGTGTGGTAACCCTAGACTAAAATTTAGTCTATGGAATTTTTATAATTACTGTACCTTCATCATTTTGATTACATATTTTTTATACTTCCAGTTCCATGTGTATTCAGTTAATCTAGACATGCTGAATAAAAATCTAGACTGTATTAAAAGCTCTTAATAATACACAGTCATGGAGCAGGACCAGGGTAACCCCTGGATTAGTCAATTTCGGAGAACAGCCTCCTGCCGTTTTATACACTCAAACTTGTAATTGAGGCGATCAGCTGTCTAACAACTTTTGAGAGGGGGAGGGGGGGGGGGGGGGGGGGGGGGACATTTGGGCCCCAGTATAAAGTGCACCCGGTCACTTATTCCATTAAACAAACGCCGTGACACGGATACACGGACTGCTGGATACATCATGGTCTCGGGATACGGTTCAACCCAGTCCGATGTATCCCGTCCAGCTAGATGACCCTCAGGCCATTATGGATGCGTCCTATTAACATCGACTGTCAAATCTGTCACACATGTCTCAGTCATATATGGTTAGATCAGCGTTTGAAGGTGAGGATGTTTAAGGGGTCAGGAGCAAATGTACAAACATTGATCCTCAATATACAAGGTGCCTTTGACAATCGTGAATTGTTACACATACCAACCAATGCAAGACACATGAAGACATTTTAACATATAGAATAATGACGCGAAGACTGCGAAGGCTGCGAAACAGGCAATCTGTCAACCTTTAAAATCATTACAGATAGAAACAAATGCAAGCCTGCGAAACAGTCTACCTCTCTGACCACTGTGAAAAGTTACGTACAATGACAAACGAAAGACGCACGAAGACATATATACAATGTTTAATGATGGCAGAATACTATTTTGGAGTCCATTGAACAGTCTAACTCTTTTCAGTCGTGAACCGTTACATACAGAGACAAATGCTAGATACATTAAACATACATCGCCTCGGGGGCACATTGTCTATTGTCACGATGTTGTTGTTTATATATATATGGGAATGTATTCAGCGTTTGTAGGGGATGAACCTGCGACGTTTGAGCAATTGCTTCATATTCATTAGGAGTTAGTTACTGTCTATTAGGATCTATTATGTCCTCTGAACAACTTTTTGATTCTTCAATTTATATTGTATAAACCAGAAAAACACAGTGACAATAAATGATTCTCAAATAATGTATTTAGCATATGGCATGTATATGGATAAGACACGAGGTCATATCCAGTAATCTCGAGTCATTACGACCCAGATCCATTGACTGCACAGGTATTCAGGTAGTCCTGCCCCATGACTGTAAAAATTAAGAGCCTTTAATACAGTCTGTTCTTTATTCAGCAAGTCTAGATAAACTGGATACATATGGAACTGGTATTATTAAAAAATATATACTCAAAAGGATGAAGGTACATTAAAAAAATTTTAAAACATAGATGAAATTTTAGTTTAGTATTCGGGTAATTCACAATATAAAACAATGAACAAAATGAACTAAAAGAGAAAAAAAACATTGTACATAAGGAGTAGGTTCTTGAAATGTCCTTATTTGTTTATCAACTTTTCAATAACTCAGTCATTGCAAAACAAATCGCTTTTAAAATGGTTTGTGTTGTTATGTATCTTTACAATTAAAGGTGTCATTTGTGCGGTTTCTCTCAATAAATGTTGGTTGACTATACACTTTCCCGCAAATTTCATTGTTTCTTAAACATGCATGGGGTGAATGTTTCGTAAGAAGTTTTAATTCTTTTTATCATTAGTATAAACCTATTCTGACATTACTTTGTGTCGACGATAAAACTATTTTTGTAACTAATTTTCTGTAACTTTTACACGACCATTGACCCAAATATGATTAAAAGTGCCTCGAGTAGTGTTTCTTTAGTTCCTTAGCATACTGGCATTCTCTGAAGGAAACAGATGATGAAGAGTTCAATGGTAGATACAGGAAGTGAGGAGGGAGGTAAATTATTCTTTGTAGAAGATATATACCGGATTCTGAAAGGTTTCCAGATACAGCGAAGACGTCAGTGTCGTTAATCATTGTTACTACGGATCTGAACCACACTGTATGCATATCTCAGAGACTTAGCAAAACCAGGTTCCTTGGAACTAACAGTCTGTCTTTTATCATTTTCACCTGGTATGACCCTTGGTCTCTGAACATAAATATTCTTAATCAAATGATCATTTTATTAGATATTGCAAAGAACAATCTGAGAAAAGGGATTTTCAGGTTGTGGAGACCAAACTCTAGACTTGCTTTTCAAGAGTGGATCATGTTTCGTAAAGTTATGGTTAAAATATAACTACTGCATTTGAGTAATCCTTCATTTCCACCTTCACTAATAACAGAAACATGATATCGTCCTAAAAACGGAGTAGGGATTTCACTCTAACCCACACAACAGAGTAGATATTTCACCATAGCCCACACTGAAATACCCAGTTCTTGATTTTTGTTTCTATGTTAAAGAAGTAATGTTTCATATGAAGAATTTTGCTTTAAACTAAACAGATATCCTACGTAATGAACCCAGTGCCTCCCTTCGTATAATGTCCCTGGTGTCCTACATGACGGCACAGGGATAAGTGTGATAGAACAACGCATCAGAATAGATAGATAAACAAGCCCAGATCGTTTTGGTTTTGTATCCTCTCTGTATAGACTATGATCAAGTCTATACAAATAGAAGTTGTTCGCATATATATATGCAGGATCCTAGCCATCTGTATTTAGGGTTAGTCATGGCAAACAAGAAAAACGACTTCGAAACTTTGTAAAAGATTTCTAAATAGAAGCGAAAGTAAGTGTAAGTTAATGTCTTAGGCGCATAAAACATAATTGCTTTATATTTCACCTCAATTGTTTACAGCAAAATATGTTTTGACATTTTATAGTAGACACGAATGAGGTCAATAATGTGTGTGTGTGCCCCAGGGAGTACATATGATGTAACTTGAAGGTCTGCATAACAATAAATCTTACGGAAACAGTATCGGTAGATTTTAAAATGAAAGAGAGAGTACATATGCATGTATTTCAATTGGCATCTTCTGACACCATCATATCTGCAAAGGTTTTGCAACAATATCTCTTCACAAGGAACTATTTATTCATATGTATGTAGAGATTTACCATTAAAAAGTCACACATGATGTCTAAATGAATACGAACATTAAATTATTTTATTTATTTGATGGAAGTAAAAAAAAGTTCTGAAACATTACGGAGGTAGAATAAGCAGATGTAGCCTACACATCCAAGGCCAGGTCACCGCGGACTCTTAACTGTGTATGTAGGTATTTCTCAGACTAACAAAAGCCTACCTCTAGCAGAGACCTTAGAATGAATGTCTCTACCTCTACACAGAATGGAAACCAGAAATTGAGAGGTTTAGAACTTGATGTCATTGTAGAACCTCAGAACTATAGAATGTTATCGAGGTTAAAGAACAACACGGGAAAAGCTTCAAATGCAACAATTCCAGGTCGCCTTGAACTCGAAGCATAGGTATATATTGCCGAGATATTCTGTTACAGGCCCGGCCTCACTGCAGTCTACTCGGAACTGACAGGGCACAAAGCTGGCAATTTGTCTGTGGGGACTATGGCTATAAATAAAAGGGGAGAACGGTGAATGCCGACTTCCAGCTCAAACGCATTCAAAGAAGGGATAACAAAACTAAACGTATATCCAGAAACCTTATTCATTAGGATTAAACCTTCCAAGCTGACATTTAAATCTAACTGTTGTCAAACAGATTCCACCCACTCCTGTGACCCTGTACGGAGCTTTGAAGAATGATCTGGCTGCTATCCCGTTAGTTTCTCCAACAGGGGAGATGGATAGTGTTATAAAGAGGGGATAGCTTTTAAATCTTACCTTTGCTCCGGCTGAATGTCATACTTTTCCCGATGCATGATGACGAGGTTTACACAATAATCCAATGAACAGTAAAGTTGACGTACACCAATCTCCGCTGTGTGTATCCCGTCACTGACTGAACATATTTAGACACATACGCCTAAAGTGATGGCTCAGTTTCCGGGCGGCTGCTAGTTTGGTGCTTGTGCGCATGCCCATTGGATGTTGCGTTTATGGTGGTTATTACTTTTCTCGTGTTTAAAGTTTGAAAATTGTGTGTGAGGATTGTGATATTTCAAAGAATGCTAAAGATACGTTTTTGTAATCAAAAGCTACAAAATGCAAGTTTATGTAAATCATTATGGGGAGTGGTGACAACTTTAACAATGCTGTAAATCATTGTAAAACTCATGAAATCTACATCTTGAATACATTTTAAAGTTTGAAATAATGAAATCCTTTTTTTAAAAGGAAATATTTCAATAAATTAGATGGAACAAAACATCGAAACATGTCCAGTTTCACACAACGTTTAAATATATTTTCCTTATAAGGTCGCTGTTGTTGTTCCAGCTCTGAGTCAGCACGTGCACGCTATATCGAGGAGGGAGGGGAGCAGATTCAGTCCTGCTGTGAAGTCAGCTGGTTCGCCGCGTTATAAACAATCACATGTGTGAAACATCGCTTTGAAAGCCGCTACATAAAACTATCCCTTTAATTAAACACATACACGTCTCACTTATATTACATGTGACAGCATATATTTTATTGTATGCTCGTTTCTCATGCGCCTACACGTAGGACATTATATTGTGTTTTGTACTTTGACATGAACATTATAAACCAGGTTTCTTCTTTCTTCTTCTTAATCACTGAAAATGCACTCGTATTTTCAATAATCCTAATTGCATCGAGGACACATACAGGTAGACTTGTTGATATTTTCAGAATTCTAGGTAAATATATTCAAATCTATACATAATATAAATATTTAAGAAAGGCTTTATGACTGAAATTCATTGTCAGATTCCCCCACCCCTACTGTTTTCACACTTGCCCCTACTGTGTTAAAACCACATCGTATTCACCGATTCGCTGTCTATTTTCAGTGCATATTCGTTTTCATATGTGGTTGATGTAAACAATATGGATGGATGCTCTAAAAATACAACTTTAATTCAATACGTAAGAAGACATACTTTACAGTTTGTGAGGAAATACTTCACACCATAAGAAATAACATTGTATAACATAGGAAACATGCTTAAAAAATATAGAGACATTGTTATATAACAAAAAAATTCATACTTTTTAACATAAAAAAACCCAATTATATATAACATAACAACAAACAAACATCAGAAACAATACTTCACAACATATAGAAACACAGCTTTATAACATGAGAAACAATACTTTATGACGTAAAATCAATGCTCTACAACATAAGAAACAATACTTTATGACGTAAAAATGATCTACACAATAAGAAACAATACTTTATACCATGAGCAATAATACTTAAGAAACAAGTGTTTATAAAATGAGAAACAATACTTTAAAACAGTAGAAACAACACTGTATAACTTAAGAAACAATTGTTTATAACATGAGAAAAAATACTTTAAAAGAGTAGAAAGAATACTTTATAACATAAAATAATAAATCTTTAGAACAGTACAAACAAATCCTTAGAACAATAGAAACAATACTTTTTAACATGAGAAACAATACTTTATAACATGAGAAACAATACTTTATAACATGAGAAATAACACTTTATAACATGAGAAACAATTCTTTATAACATGAGAAAAAATACTTTAGAACAGTAGAATCAATATTTTAGAACAGTAGAAACAATACTTTGGAACAGTAGAAACAATACTTTATAACATGAGAAACAATACTTTATAACATGAGAAAAAAACTTTATAACATGAGAAGAATACTTTATAACATGAGAAACAACACTTTATAACATGAGAGGAATACTTCATAACATGTGAAACAATACTTTATAATATGAGAAAAATACTTTAGAACAGTAGAAACAATTTTTTTAGAACAGTAGAAACAATACTTTAGAACAGTAGAAACAATTGTTTATAACATAAGAAACACTACTTTATGACGCTAGAAACAATATACGTTATTATAATCTTACACCCAGACTCTGAAAAAGTATTTATTCTGAAAATATCACCATTTTATAAAGTATTGAAAAGGAGACTGTACGAAGTAGAATTTTAGTAAAAAAGGCTCCTTTTCAATATGTTTTAACAATTGTTTTCGGAGTCTAACTGTTAGACTTACTTTATAACAGTGCTTTACATTATAAGACACAATGCTATATAACATGTTTGCAAGCAATAAGTTACATACACTGCAAAAGAACAGTGTTTAACAATATCAAACACGATTAATACATGTATAAGAACACATTCTCAGCAACAGAATAAAGCAATTATTTGCAATTTATGAAAACAATGGAAACAATGCCTACACGTACAACACGAGAAGCGTTATTTTGCAACATTAGAATACATTACTTAACTATGCAAGACGCAATACCTTAAAATACAAGAAATAAATCTTGGCAACATTAGAGACATTTCTCTTTTTTAATTTATTTTTTAAAAACTTTTTAAAACTTTGAGTAAACAATGAAAAGTGTAATGGCTAAATGGTGTGCGCTGGTGGTGACGTCTCAGTAGGGTGCGCCTTTGCAACACAGTCATGTGGAGAGTTTTCACCTGTCACCCACTGGGCGGGGATGATCGACGTATTCAGACAGCGCCGTCTTACTGTGCAAATTTGTAGTATAAATAATATACATATTAGATATGTCATCCGATTAGTCTCCATGAAGTATATAAACATATTACATTATCTTACCTTGCCTGTGCAGAGACCATAGTCTTTCTCGCCTTCAATACATGAATAATGGCAATTCAGAACCAAAAAATAGAGCCATGGGCTTTGTAGCTCATCAGGATTCCATTGATTTATTATCTAAGGTTGAATATCTAGTAAGTAATACATTGTTAACAAGCAAAAAAAGGTTTTTAAATCATGACCCCTGTTACCCACATTTGGAATCACAGGGTCACCAATCCTACAATAAGAATCACCTTTGACCAAAGAGTCTCTACACAACATTTCACCTTTTTAGAGCTTTACATATTTGAGATAAAGATGAAAATAGGTTATAAAGGCTGTGACCCCTGTGACCCCATTTGGGGTCACGGGGTCACGAGATCTACAATTTAGAATCCCCATTGGCCAAGGAGTCTGCACACAACTTGTCAGCTCTTTATAGACCTTTTGGAACGGGAGAAGAAGATGAAAATATGTTTTTAAGGATGTGACCCCTGTGACCCCATTTGCGGTCATGGTCACGAAATCTACAATTTATAATCCCCATTAGCCAAGGAGTCTGCACACAACTTTTCAGCTCTCTAGACCTTTTGGAACTGAAGAAGAAGATGAAAATAGGTTTTTAAGGATGTGACCCCTGTGACCCCATTTGGGGTCATGGGGTCACGAAATCTACAATTTAGAATCCACATTGGCCAAGGAGTCTGCATACAACTTTTCAGCTCTCTAGACCTTTTGGAACTGGAGAAGAGAAGAAGATGAACATAGTTTTTTAAGGATGTGACCCCTGTGACCTCAGTTGGGGTCACGAGGTCACGAAATCTACAATTTAGAATCTCAATTGGCCAAGGAGTCTGCACATATAAATTTCAGCTCTGTGGAGTCATTGGTTCTGGAGAAGAAGTCGAAAAAGTGAAAAGTTTACGGATGGACGGACGGATGCCATGCCATACGCCCATCGGGCCTTTCAGGCCTGATGAGCTAAAAATCAAATCATTGAACTATCCAAACATTTCTTTTAGCAAATTTGTAAGGTTTGTCGGGTCCGTTTCGACGTTTTCGAAGGTTATAGAATGTGTGTAATACTCCTATTCCAAATTGTAAAATTCACGTGAGCAAAAGGACTTGAAAGTAAACCTATGACTTGATGGAATTCTTAATGCGTATATTCCGTTCTATCACTACATGCAGATGCATACGTATGTCCTTGATGTTTTGTTACACAAGGTTTCACTCCTGTTCATGAAGTCGTTCTTGAGGGCGTAGGCCATTTATACAGTCCTATACACGCCTGTATCGAATCGATGAAAATATTAGTGTTTTATATATGAATGAAGTGATTTTGACCCAATATTCTTAATCGACGGCTGCTGTACTATTTAAAGGATAAAGACCGATCGCTAGAACCTTCTTTTTTTTCTTTTTTTTCCAAAATCTTTTATTACAAAATAAGTAGTACTACAATGTATTACAGGAAAGTTTCCAATGATAAATTGAACACTAATCGCTAGAACTTACCATCGAAAGAAAGCCCGTTGTTCGAGGGTCTCTTTCGTCTTGTATACCGAAAAACACTGGATGCTCTACCTCACTGCTACTGAGGAAGCTGAGAGAGCAGGCATGATTTCATTTATTTGTGGTTATAATGTAGTGGAGAAAAACATAATTCTTGCTTCTTTTGCTCTAAGACGAATGTCAATGCTAAAGGGCTTAATCCCTCCCTTTATGTTTTTCTTAGAGCAGAAGACCTCGGAAGTATGTTTCTCCTTATAATTGACGGTATACACGTCAGAGAAAACACTCCGGTGAGGTTTTGGTAGACTTTAAAAAAAATTCTAGGTTTTTTTTAAAGGTCTACCAAAACTACATCCTCGTGTTTTCTCACTGACGTAACTGTAGTAATACAGGCTAGCAATACGGTTTCCTTGGTTGATTTCCGTATTGTACAGTAAATTCCGTATTGTACGGTAAATTCCGTAGTGTACGGTCTATGTTGTACTTCCCCTAAATTTGGGAATTTTCGTAAAGAATGCTTTTTCCAATTCGATCTTCGGAAATACGGAATTCGACCACGGAAACTATTACTATCGTAAGTTTACATAGATATATAATGAAGTATACAGAATGTAATACGTATGTAAATCATGTAAATAACAGATACAGATGAATTAGAAAATAAAGAGGCTTATTTTTTTTTTTTTTTTTTTTTAATCAATGGTAAGCGGTCATCTTATTGGGAATATATTTAACCAAAGACAGGCTGCCTTTAGTGGCTCAACTTCCAAACGCAAGGCATAACTCTTGCCAGTCTGCATTACTGGCTGATTTAACCCTTGCGGTATTTCCCTTGCTTTGTTGCGTCAAGATAGTGAATCGCTGCACCCGAAATGCATAGCTGGCCTGGATTTCTAAACACAGATTTCTTAAGGAAATACTGCAAGGCCTTAATCAGCCAGTAATGGAGACTGGCAAGAAGGGAAGCTGTAAGTGGCTTGGATGAACGTCTGTGGTCATTTTACCACCGCTTCAATTTTGTAAAGGAGCGCATATGCAACTGTTGGATGGATGAGGTTGTTAACAAGTGAAGGCAGAGACGACATTTTTGCAAACATTCTACCAAATAGAGGCGTTGGCTTTGAAGCTAATCAGGACTTGCGTGTTTTAATATTAGACTGTTTATCCAAGTTTATCTAATGAAAACGTTTTTGCAACCTGCGAATCTGGGGGGTAAAAACCACAGGAATTAGATATTGTAAACAAGAGAATTAGTAAGCACAGCTCACACATGATACCCCCGCTTTTAATATTGGTCAAAGAGAAATGTTTGAAAATAGCAAAACAGCATCAATGTTTAAACTTTTGTATGAACAGACCAGTATATATAAGTATTATTAAAGCAGAGTAAGTATTACACTTGTAAGCATGTTTTAGAAGTAAAAGTCAAAAAATTTGAAAAATGGCATTAAATATGCAAATTAGGGTATGAAATATAGAAATGACAAATGTACACAGTGGTTTCGTAACATTTGAACAATTAGTGTCTGGGTTATGAGTGGAACAAAAAGTGTGAATGGCGAAGATGAACAAAGAAAATTAGCATAAATTATGCAAATGAGGGTATGAAACATACAAAAGGCAGATGTACTCATCATGGTGATTGTACATATCAAGTTTCGTAACATTTGAACAACTGGTTTCAGAGTTATGAGTGGAACAAAAACTGTGAATGGCAGTCGAAAACTGAGAAAATATGCATAAATTATGCAAATGAGGGTATGAAACATACAAAAGGCAGATGTACACATCGTGATGATTATATGTATCAAGTTACAATACATTTGAACAATTAGTATTTGAGTTATGAGTGGAACAAAAACGGTGAATGGTAAAGTCGAAAATGGAGAAAATTTGCATAAATTATGCAAATGAGGGTATGAAACATACAAAAGGCAGATGTACACATCATGGTGATTGTACATATCAAGTTTCGTAAAATTTGAGCATCTGGTTTCAGAATTATGAGCGGAACAAAAACCAGACGGACGCACGGACGTGCTGACCGCTATATACCCCCGACTACTTCGTAGCGGGGGTATAATAAAACGTAGGTAAAAAAACTACCCTATTTAAACATAAATATCAAATATATAGCATGTATTTTTTTTTTACCCATGTTTAAATTACGATATCTGATTCAAACATACTGGACAAAAGATACGAATAAAATCGATCATTATTCAGTATCACAACCCTACCATCAACAATGAAACCTTCAGCGCTTGTTGATCAAGTTCTCAGTATGCCATAAAAGCACAACAAAAGGCAGACATGATTTTTTTTTTTTATTAAAATTATATTTACATGATGACTTTTGTTGTTTGCGTACTGGATAAAAATCTTGAGCAAGTAATGAAACTGCTAAATTTATTAAATCAGATGATGAGAATGAAGAAAAGCAGAATTTTATGCCAAACCGTTGAAAAGAATACTGGCATGTTTACAAACAATGCTTGTAGAGACGAGTTGCAATTATGCATGCATAACGGAGCCCACAACCAAAACTTAACATCCTATCTAAACAGGAATGTTAACGAGACAATTCTGGAATGAAATCATCGTAAAACAGGGCAAGAATCAAAGATTAACAGTTGCATAGAATATTCTAGAGCAAAACAATCTTCATCTGAATTTAATTTTACTTAATTTGTAACAGCTATAATTAGCTATATAAAGTAGATACAATATTTGAATTAAATTTTTATCCAATTTCGAAATGTACAAAAATATACATTTGGTCACTGAAGAGTATCAATATTGTGCAGCATCTCATTAAATACAATAAATTAAATGACTTTGTCAAATACAGAGATTACCACACTTCTGTTTCATCATCAATCTTCACTCAATATCATTCACTTCTTTCAGAAATACAATTCTTCCACATTAACACCCATTCCAAGTATCACATTTATGCCCTTATAATCGTTTAACCATCTTCCTGCTGAAAGCAACCAAAGTCGCCCACCATAGTCAATTCATTAGGGACCATCCTCACTCAATTAACAGCTAGCTGTTGAAACTTTGTACATATCTACATTGAATTGGTTTTTATTTCCACTTTCTTTGCTTATAGTGTTCTATGATAGTCAAAGATAACTTGCCTGATAATATTGCTCACCTCAAAATTGTTCATTTTCAGAATTCAGGTTCATGTTATTAAAAATCTTACATTAAAGGGGCAGTAGCACGTTTTTTCGCTCAAAAAAGTTGATGAAATGTATTTGAAAAATAATTTCACCAATAGTAAAACATCATTCTCTCTTCGGAAAATAAAGTTTAAAATTAGTGTACATGTTTCGGTAAAGCCATGGGAATCGTTTTTGTAAAGCAAAATAATAAATTGTGTTCACAATAAAATGGCCGCCATGCAATTTTTGCTTTATACGCAACATAGTTTTTACCACTACAGATAATTGGTTTGTGTAATAACATGTTTTACCCTCTAAAGTTAATTTAAATGACATAAACTATCATTATAAATGGGGAATTTGAAAAAATAAATTTTGCAAAAAACGTGCTACAGCGCCTTTAAAGAATATTGAATTGTATGTTGATACATAGTATATTCTTCACATCTCTTGTTTACGATTGGTCGAATTATTAACTAAGCAGGCAATCTATTATAGAGGATACATGAAAGGATGTATAATGCGACATCCATTATGACAAAAAAATTGTGAGAATGGGCCCTAATGCAGCATGGAAGAGATTAAACAATGAATATGTTTTAATCTTGTTAACGTTTAATTTAGATAACTAAGTACTACAGAGCTATGAGAAGCGAAGGTCGGCCGACGTTTGCGAGGAGTATATATTTTATTGTGAAAAATGGTGATGAGTACGACGGGGATGTCGAATTCCCGCGTTATAGGACACAGCTGTACAGCGAGCTCTTGCTGCCACTCTTTTACTCCTCGCCAGAACCCGAAGATCTTTTGCTTCTTCGCTGGCGAGGTGATTGCTTTGGGGAACGCCGAGGAGAACGATCTGTAAAATAAGGAAAGTTTTTAATGAACTTATCTTGACTGTCAAAGTATGTTATTTAGTCATCTTTGGGCAACAGTAGTTATGACAATAGTTTGTGCTTTATACCACTTTCTTAACTTTCAACTTGACGTCCTAGAATGCATCTCACCAAATTCCTCACTTTAACAAAAGTTGCAAACCCATTTCATACACATGGTGTGTTATATCCTTTATTTTGGCACTCACTGATCATTATACAAAGTGGTCCTTAACATGAAATCTATTAAAATTTTCTGGTGCTACAGCAATTGGAATTGAGAACTTTTAATTATTAAAGGATTATATTTCTAAAGATGAAGGTTTGTACAGTTCAGCAAATGTGTGAAAGCTTCTGAAGTTAACCAATGGTAGAAATGATGGACCCAAGATACATACTCATCTCCTGAAGCGTTTCCTTTGGGAGCCAGTCGTAGTCGACATCCGTTTTCTGGGTTCCCATCTCCATAACTGGCTTGGGTTTTAGCAGGCGTTTCCTCTGTAAAACACAATACAACTTTAACATGGAATTCAGTTTGATTAGACTTTATACCAATAAGTTAAATTTAAAGTTAAATTTTTGTTTGCTCCTGTTACAAATGTCAATGAATGCATAATTAAATTCTTCAAAGTGAAAATATTGTAGACATTAGAATTGTTAATTTAAGAAGTCACATTTTCCATGTCAAGAAAATTTACATTTTCCGTACGATACGCAAGGCATAACCCATCCCAGTCTTCATTGATTGAATTAAGACTTGCAGTATTTCCTTAAGATTTCTGTACTACGAATCAAGAGCCCACTATGCATTTCAGGTGCAGCGATCCACTACCTTAGTACGGAAATGCGAGGGAAATGCTTAAGGTTTAAATCAGCCAGTGATGGAAACTGGCAAGAGTTATGCCTTGCATTGGTAAGTTAGTACATAATTAGCTTGAGCAAAATGGTTTTTTTTTATATATACTCTATTATATAGTGTATAAAGTTCTAGAAAAAATGTGATGAAATTTTTTACTCACTCCAAAAGAAGCCATCATTTGTTGGGCGCCTACAAGCAAAAGGACAGCAACAGCAGCCAGGAAAATGTACATGAAGAAACTGAAAAACAAACATGAGTGTAAAAGATTTGACTTGCGCAAGACACAGAAGTACAAAATACCAAGGGATCAAATATTGGAAATGGATACCAAAATCTGTCTTAATCATGTAGTTTTCACAGTTTTTCAAATTTATAAATTCTACACCCCAGTGGTGTAATGTTTACAACGTTTGATGACAATCATACTGGTATGATGCCAAAGGGCAACATCACGATCATGGTGGCATACCAAAAAACAATGTTCTAGGACTGCAGCATTCAATCGCTTTGCTTGAAAATAGATTTTGGCATATTTTCCTCTAAGTTCATAGTTTTCATCACTTTTGGTAATATATAGAACATAATATTCAAATCCATAACTAATAGTCTAATACTATTTCTAAGTGATCAGCAGGCCAAAGGTCAATGTTGTGACCATTGCAAACAAGAAGTCTATCGCTAAATGAAAGCTACAAAGTTAACTGTAGGAAAATCTTAAACAATGGATTCATTGTCATCCACCGCTCAAACCAGATCCCTTTATCTAGCAGCCATCAGGAAGACCAGACAATATAAACACTGTAGAGTCTGCTGTTCGGCTGCACACACCAGCGGTTCAATATATGTACATTTCACAAACCAGATTAATATTTTTCATATGTTTACGACACGACATTCAAGGTTGAATATTGATATATCACTCTCAGGAAAATACTTAAATTCAAGCACCCTTGTCTCAAAATAATGACACTTGCATGTCCTCTATATAAGTCCCCGGATCATTAGTTGAAAAATATTTGAAGGAAACTTTAAATAGGATACATTATCTGAGGAAGTGCTAATTACCGGTAGGAACTATGGAATTGGGTGTCAAAGATGGTGTTGCGCAGAGTAACACAATAGTTATAAACACTGCAATGACCAAATTGTGTAGTGGTAACATGATCATATTTACCTAGCTACTGGTAACCAACATGTTGTGACTATTGCCAACAAGTAGTTAGTTCTATCACTAAATGAAAGCTACAAAAGTTAACTGTAGGAAAATCTTAAACAATGGATTCATTGTCATCCACCGCTCAAACCAGATCCCTTTATCTAGCAGCCATCAGGAAGACCAGACAATATAAACACTGTAGAGTCTGCTGTTCGGCTGCACACACCAGCGGTTCAATATATGTACATTTCACAAACCAGATTAATATTTTTCACTTTCAAAATATATTTTTCATATGTTTACGACATTCAAGGTTGAATATTGATATATTACTTTCTCAGGGAGAAACTTAAATTCAGGCACCTGTGTCGTAAAATAGTATGGCACTCGCATATCCTCTATATAAGTCCCCGGATCATTAGTTGAAAAATATTTGAAGGAAACTTTAATTAGGATACCCTTTCTGAAGAAGTGCTAATTACCGGTAGGAACTATGGAATTGGGTGTCAAAGATGCTGTTGCACAGATAACACAATAGTTATAAACACTGCAATGACCAAATCGTGTAGTGGTAATATGATCATATTTACCTAACTAACCAACATGTTGTGACCATTGCCAACAAGTAGTTAGTTCTATCACTAAATGAAAGCTACAAAGTTAACTGTAGGAAAATTCTAAACAATGGATTCATTGTCATCCACCGCTCAAACCAGATCCCTTTATCTAGCAGCCATCAGGAAGACCAGACAATATAAACACTGTAGAGTCTGCTGTTCGGCTGCATATGGTCAAACATTTCTACTTTATTTTCACTAACGCTAATCCTAGGTACAGTATACCATACATAACCTACTAAGCACTCAATACGATTAGCCAATAAATATTCAGGGAGGAGCTTATATATTTAGAACTATGGAAAGTTTTGACATATGTTGTACATGTTAGGAGTGAAAGCTGAACCATGAATGAAGCATTCAGAACTGCAGCCTACTTAGCTATTAGCTCACAAATATTATATAAGCAGCAAACTCACGTTTCTCCATCAAGACCCTCGTCAGGTTCAACTACAGTGATAGTTTCGTTGTAAACAGCATTCTGGAAGTAAGCGTTGTCCTGCAAACAAGAATAGAACAATCAAATATTTCTGTATGACAGGTCATCAGAAGAGGTATATATATCCAACCAGTCCTCAGACAATAATAAGGATAGTAAAATGCAAAAGTCATTAACATTTAGGCAAAAATCTTAGGAAAATTCAAATATTAATCAAGGAGGCTAAAATCATTTTAAAGTTTCACAAATATACATTTAACAGTTTTGATTTTTGTACAGCATCCAATTCAAACAAGTTTCAATGGGAAGGAAAACTTTAAAATGAAAATTTCAAAACATTGCTTTAGTGATAAACATGCCCACTTTCACAAGGGTATAATGAATGGTCAATTCAGAGATGAATTGATTACAGAGAAAGACGACTATCAAGGCAAGACAACAACATAATTGCAGGTTATTAAATGTATATAGTATTTTTCTTTGAAGCACAAAAAGAAAATCCTATTCAACAAAATGTTCTATAATTTCATGTGTCTAGCAAACAATACACAGCAAAATCCAAGTTTAGAGATTCTGACGATGAATTTCAAGAAAATATAGAATTTGTCTGGGAAGTACTACACACAACACACCTATAATGATGGCCATGCTCTAGCCTCCCAAATTCTTCTAGCAAGCCTCTTGGAAACTAAACAGCATATCGCCACTCAGTCACTATAAACTTGCAAATATACTATCCTATCCATCTACAATACTCAGGGATCACTTTAGGCAGGGACTTGGGGATATTAATCATTGATGTACCAAGATATCCCATAATTAATACTGACGAGGGGAGAAAATCCCATTGCAAAAATGTAAAATGATTGTTATTTAGAAATATCACATTACTTTATCTGAAAATCCCATTGTGTAAGGCAAAGGGGAGATTATTCTCCCTTTGACATTCTGCTCAAGGGTGATCCCTGAATACTTAGAAATTACATTCCAAACATAAGTGATGAAATTTGTTATTCATTGTTGGGTAGGGGGGCTTGTTAAATCTCCAAAAAGAAGAAGTAACATCATATGCAAAACTGATTGTACTTCGGACAAAGTATTCTCCCAAAAAGAGGAAAATCTGGTAGTCTAAAGCCTTGTTTCTATAATTCTGACATGCAAGGTCACATTGAACAGCATGTTTTTAACACGGGCAAGTTTTTATAACAAATCACTCTACACAAATTTCCAATAAAATTATGTTTCCCAACTCAGTCAGATAAAAGAACTGTTACATACGCTATCTCTGTAGTTGAGGTTGATGGTGAGCCCAAAAGGTCTGGCATTGAAAGCTTCATTTGCGGTAAATCCATACTCAAAAGTAGCCTGCTTCTTTGGTTCCACAACTTGGGAGTAAGACACTGTGGTGAACTGGAAAGTAAATAATTTGTTAAGTTTTTTAAAAGATACCCCCAAAATAAGTGAAATGTAGGTTCTAAGGCGAAATATAGACAGATGAACTGGAGACAGAAATCAAGAATTATGGTAAAGTTTGTAAGAAACTTTATTTTTCTAAAATACTGAATTGAGTGAAATTTAGGTTCCATGGTGGAAATTTATTTTAAGAAAAATCAACAAGGACCAGCTTTAAACTGCTTTCTTATCAGCTGAAAAATGTGTTCCCTCATAAATATCAATTATATTCTAGTTAACATTGATATTTAGTTTTTGTCACAAGAACATCTATTCAAACATCAAGTATCCTTTATCAGTGTACAACCATAAGTTTCATAGAGTTGTTCCAAAAATGAAAAATTTTCAAATCTTTGCAAGAAAAGCTTTTAAGATTTTGAAACAAGTTTTAATATTGTTCAGATCCTAAGATCGGTAATGTATTTCTACTTACATTGTGGACGTAGAATGAGAAGTCTTGTGGGTAACGGAAAGATCCTTCCATGGACTCTACAACGAACTCCTTGTCTCCCTTGTTGGTGAATCCGACGAGGACTCTGATCAGTTTGCCAGTTGGTACGTCTGTGGGTACAATAAGTAGTTAAGTAGAAGGTTTGATACTTGCCAATTTTAGTTTAAGATGCTGGGCTAAAATGTAAATATTGTTGGACAATATTCAGAGATGAGATGATCGAATGAGTTTTGAACTTTCACTAATGGACTACATCGAGTTGGTGAGTTATTGTTTAACAACAGTATCACAGCCATTATCGGTGATGACTAGTTCGAATGACTGATGGTCGACGCATCTATCAAGTCAAATAAGTAACATGAAAGAACAGTAACAAACTAAACCTGATACACATATTTTTTTGGCATCATTAGTTAACATAAGAGATAGTACATGTACATGAAATCGTAACTTGAGACACTAATTGGGATAATCCTTGAAGATGTCTTGTCATTCTTCACTTACGTAAAAGCATTGGTAAATTTACTCAATCAGTAAACAAAAAGGTGGACTTGGGTCACAAGCAACCAAGAAACGCTCATTACATTTCCACTGAGTAAAGGAGCGACAGACAATGGATTATAAAACCTTAGAGCCAACAAACATACATATTCTCATCCAAACATTCACCATAAACGATGAAAGAAAACCTGGTCTGTCATACCTCTGTTCTCTCCTGAAGGTACGTCAGGGTTCATGAAGAGGATGACCACGTCGGCGTTATCCGATGCTTTCAGTGGCTGGTCCTCTTCTTCCTCTTCACCTTCCTGTCAACATTTAATATTTAAATTTGCATAAATTGTTAAATCCATCTTCATTTCTGCTTCTGAGAAAAATAATTTCAATTCATTCAGACCGTTCAACTGCAAGGATCAGAACAATTTTGAAACCTTATGCACAAATTTCTATTCCAAAGTACTAGTTCGGTAGTGAAAGTAATACTGGGCTTGCAAAATAGATATATTTAGTCAGCTGGAACGGGTTTAGGCAAGTACTTCCAAAAACTCTTAAATGACAATTTTGACATTCATAAATCCTTGACATGAAAAAGTAGATACAATGTAATTATAAATGTTCATTCTGTAACTGTCCTATCAAAAGTAACAGTTCAAATTATACGCAATATTAACAACTGATCAAGACAACAAAAAGGCTCACCTAACTAAAACAAACCCAATAACAGTTCCCTATTAAAGAGTGACCTTACAAACCAGTGTAGCTTGTTCATTAATCAGCATGACCTGATCAACTTACAATTAACAGTGACCCAAAAACCACATGACCTTATTAACAGCGACCTATTTAAAGGGTGACCTAATTAGCTGGAAAGCTAGAGCAAATTTCAATTTGTGTCAATAACTTCTTGACAATTTTATAAAATTATATCAATTATCAACAAAATTACATGGGTTATAAATTTCTGTTATTCATATTCTGTTTATTACCTTGTCAGTGGCCACGACCTCCGCCTCATCTCCTGTCTGACCCCCTTCGTCAGTTTCTACCGTGGTATCTTCATCCTCCCCCTCCATAGCATCATTTGCACCATCATCCGCAAAGGCTAGGTTGCTGCGTCCTAAGACAGAATCGTTTGATGATATACCATATTGGTTTAGTTAGAAAGACCTTTAGGTAGCTGCATTGAAATTTATACATATTAAGACTTCCAGGCCCAAACAATGATTAAGTAACATTTCAGAATTCAAAAATATATTTCAGCAACTAAATTGGTGAAAATAATGAAAAAATAAAACACTATCAAATAAAGAATTTCAAGACATACAGGATAAGTAGAAAATTCATATAAAGGTCATATACATATTGTAAACTAAGATATCAGAAAGCATTACCTATATAATTAAGTAACTGAATCTTGTGAATATTTAGAATTGCTGAATTGTCAGTTTTTGTTTTGCACCTAATTGAATTTCGTTTTTGTGATAAAATTTTACCTTTGCGGATAGGTGTTGAAATGACATAATTCTAAAGTTAGGCCTGATTTTTAAACATAATATTCTAAGGGATTTCGTGGTCCTAACATTATATCCGGATTAGTTCAAATTACTAATTATACCATGCCATCTAAATAAATACAACTTGCGTTTGTTTCATAATTAAATTATTAAATATAGCATCACTTAATAATTAAATAGGTATGGTTGTGATAAACTTTTGGTGACGTTGATCATTAACCACCTGTTTCGAAACGAAACATACGGGGAGAAGAAATGTCAAAAGTACATTAGATGTAACTGTAAATTATCGATTCAGGAATTGTTTTACGTTTGTCAAGATTTTCATGATAAATGCACTCCAAGAAAAATCATTATCTTCATGCAAAAACGAACATGCAACTGCCACGTCGATGTAAACAAACTCTTGACCGGACAGATGTTTCTTAGTCTTCTAAGACTTACCTTGACCAACAAACAATATGGTTGTTGGTAAAATTAGAAGAAGCAGCAACATAAAATGTCCGAGTAACTTCGCCATCACCGTTTTTGTAATTAACTGGTACAATCAAGGAGATGGGGGAGGATTTATTGAAGCCGGTCCACACGCCTATCAACGTAATGGCACCTAACCGGAAAAGAGCGGATGAAATTGAGGCTTCCCGGAAGTAAACATGAAATAAGACGGCATTGTTGATTGGTTTAAATTGTTCAGCATAAACCAATCGCGTACATGTTAATAAAATTTACGTTCACCAGACACATCCGATTTCATTGGACGAAAGGGTTCAGGAATAAAATGTTCCATCCAATGGAAGATCGTGTCTCTTGTGGTTTTTGCTTATGGAGCAATGAGTACGATCAAGTAGTAAAAGGTGTTTCCCGGCATCTCCTAAATTTGATGTCAGAACAATGGTAGGGTATTTTCCAAATATTGCTATAGATGCATTATGTGGACTTTAAGTCAATAACATAAATTTTGATAAACAACAAAAAGAGGCTGATAGGTTGCAATATTGCGCTTGTCAAGAGAGCCGTGAACAGCTGACAGTTGTCATTTTGCCTGTAAGGAGGAATGTCAATAATACGATATTGGAAATGCGACTCAACGGTGACAAGATACGAATAACAGGATATATGGCTGAATGTGTACATTCTTATATTTGTGAATATCATTAATGTTACTGCCATGGTTGACATGACAATACCTACCTACTTTGTAGATATCATGGTCTATGTAGGAAGTGATACTAAGTTCTTCAGGTGTCTGGCTATATGCATACTAATACCAAATCCAAACTGGATAATTTTAAAAGTTTTTAGTTACTTATTAAATTGTTGTTTACCCTAGTTGTATAACCAATTTTCCTTCAAATGGACCAACCTAGATTATATCTTTTTCAATGGCGCATCCATAAGTGTGGTTTAGTGATTAATTCTAGCCACCTTTTGAAAATGATGAACCCCTGGGAGAACCGATCCACCGTTGCATATTATCATTCTGCCCAGGCTCCAAGATAGATGCAAAATCCAATGCAAAATAACTGTAGGCATATGTGCGCTAGCCGCTTACTAGTATTTGCTTCAATTGACTACCTTAGATTATTTTTTGTCTAATAAGTCATGAGATAAGTATATTTTTGCATGTTTGTCCTTAATCAAATGCAATAGAATATGGGGTTGTCACATTGATCAACATTTAATATTTGAATATGTCGGAGGCTCAATGAACTCATCAAAAGTTGAACATGCAATGATTATTTCTATATTTCATGTGTTTCATCAGAATATATGTTTTATTATCCTACATGAAATAAAGAACAGTCTCACAGTGAATATAGGTTTGGACCAAGTGTAAGAGTTTTATGATATTCTTCATCAGAACATATATTTCGTTATCATCTACCGGTATGTTAAATAATAAATAACAAGCTCACATTTATTTTAGGTTAAAGCTGGACATAGAAAGATTTTATATAAATTTTGGATAAAAATGTAAATTTTGTTTCCACTGCTGAAATATTATGTTATGATTAACTATAACTTCCTCTCAATAGATCCAAGTTATTTGAATTGCATAATAAAATTTGCATAATGACATTGACTGATTGACAGACAGGCCCTTAATTTATTCTCCCGTGGTGATAATTGTTACCACTAGACAACATTTATTTATATTAACCTTTAGGCTAAGTGACTTAAGCTTCTTTGAAATCCTATTACTTGCCTTTTTATGACCACAATCGGAAGTCTGTATCTCGAGGATATATCAGCTAGTTCAGCCCCAAGGGCACCTAATTGACTCCTGCAATTTATGACTGACCGACATTTGATTTTAAAACAATGCAGAACTTAAAATACCATAATTATAAAATTTCCATTTTAGGCTGCATTATTTGTTACAACAAAAAGTAAAAGGAAAGTGCTCCTGCCCTTGTCAATTTTGAACAAAATGTGACAAAGAAACATTTTTTAGAAGTCATAAAACTGATTTAAATTATTTTGGACTGATTTCTATCAATCTATTTTAAACTGAATTTATAACCTTTTCTATGTCATTTTGACTCAATTAACTGTCTATCAATCTATATTTAACAGAGTTTTTCACCCTTTCTATTTGTTTTTTACTCATTTAACTATTCAAGTTAAATGCTACAGATAAGCAACTGGCTGTTTTTAAAAAACAACTGCAATGTTTTATTTGCTGTAAATGCAATAAATTGTGACACAATTTATGTGAATTGTATTCAAATATTGAACATTAGGTTTTATTTGTTGTCATTTGTATTATGTTGCTTTCTGTTGTACTGTTAATGTCAAAGAATCAATGTTCAACATTTTAAAACATGATTTATGATTTGTTATTTCATAACAAATTGGTTTTTTTTACTATCAATTTAATATAACTTTTAACAACTTTCATTGAGGAGATATAAGGTTATGTTATCCTTTTGAATAGAAGTTATATGTCAGTCACTTATAAAAGTTGTTATTTTCCCTTATTTGATCATATATATAACTAAGTTTGAAAGGGGTAATCATACTAAATCAAATCTAAAAATCAATTGATGCTTTAATTTGTACCGAGTACATCTATGACACTAAACTTTGAAGAAATTATGAATACTATTTTATGTCATAACAGATAGATATACAGAGAATACTTTTGGAAAGATCCCTCAAATGGGATATCAGGAATGTGTCTCTGTTGATAATTTAACATCACTTTGCTTTGTAAGAAACACAGTCATGTTATATTTTTATCTTGATTCTCACTTCAGTGTAATGCCTGCATACAAACAAAGAAAGAAAAGGAATATTCCCAGTTTCACAAATTCTCAAAAGTAATGTATGTCAAGAATTAATTGTTCACAACTGTTCACAAGTTACAGCTGCTTTCCTTCCTTGCAATATTGAACTTTCTGTTTCTTGTTAAAGCGACATTGCATGAACTGTTGACCCTATATTAGGGATTTCAGTCACTGGTTGACTTTGGTAACCTTGACCTTATTTTCAAGTTCACTTTTACAGAAGACAGACCACTATTCAAAATTGTTGTTAATCCAATATCTCAGAAACTTTTGGAAACAATGTCTTCAAATTGTTCACAGCTTACATTGGGGTATAAGGGAAACTCCAGTTGATTTGAGTGACCATGACCTTTTTCATGGTTGCCAACCACTTCAACTGTTAGCTCAATATTTCATATGCTCTTGTACCCAATGTCTACAAATCTTTTACAGCCTAGTTTGGGTGATTATTCCGACAACAAATAATTTTGATGACCTTTTACCTTATTGTTAGGTCATCATGACACTTTTCTGTCACTTTTTAGCTCATCAGGCCTGAAAGGCCCGATGGGCTTATGGCATGGCATGGTGTCCGACGTCCGTCCATCCGTCCGTCTGTAAACTTTTCGCTTTTTCGACTTCTTCTCCAGAACCAATGACTCAACAGAGCTGAAATTTTATGTGCAGACTCCTTGGCCAATGAGGATTCTAAATTGTAGATTTCGTGAACCCACGACCCCAAATGGGGTCACAGGGGTCACATCCAAAAAAAACTATTTTCATCTTCTTCTCCAGTTCCAAAAGTTCTAGAGAGCTGAAAAGTTGTGTGCAGACTCCTTGGTTAATGGGGATTCTAAATTGTAGATTTCGTGAACCCAAGACCTCAAATGGGGTCACAGGGGTCACATCCAAAAAAAAACTATTTTCATCTTCTTCTCCAGTTCCAAAAGGTCTAGAAAGCTGAAAAGTTGTGTGCAGACTCCTTGGCCAATGGGGATTCTAAATTGTAGATTTTGTGACCCTGTGACCCCAATCTAGGTCATGGGTCATGACCCAAAAACCTATTTTCATATTTATCTCAAGTATGTAAAGCTCTAGAAAGGTGAAATGTCTTTGGTTAAAGGTGATTCTTAATTGTAGGATTGGTAACCCTGTGACCCCAAATGTGGGTCACAGGGGTCATGATCTAAAAACCTATTTTTTGCTTGTTAACAATGTATTACTTGAGATAACTTAGATATTCAACCTTAGATAATAAATCAATAAAATCCTGATGAGCTACAGAGCCCATGGCTCTATTTTGTTTTTTTCAGTCTTGCTGCTAGTGTGACATCATTATTTCAACATAATCAATTTTAGAGACTTTTTGGCATTGACATTGTGTTGATTTGTGTGGAAACAAGAATTACTTTCCTAAACAGTGATACAGTCAGGCCTCGATAATCCGAACGCTTCCGTTTATATGTATATGCATCTGTTAACACACCATGTGTACCATATGATACATATGACACTCAATATGTTTCCTCTCCTGGGTAATAGATTTGATTATTACCCATATGGTTGAAAATAACCGAGTTAATATTATTGATATGAGCACATAGGAATTTAGCTCAGTTGGTAGAACGTCCGCTCATCACTCGGAAGGTCGTGGTTTGATATACCAAGAGACGTTAAAAGATAGGAGTTGTTGCTTCCTTGTTTGGCACTCAGCTTTATAAGGATAGAACTGGCGCTGCACAGTGGCTGCCGGGTGCCAAGGGCACAACAAGAATTTCCAATGTACTTTGTATTGAAGTGTTATTATCATTATATCACGTTTGCCTAGCTCGGGCAATAAGAAAATTCACACTTGTTTCGTAAAAGTCATATGACACACTTCCTCAGGTAATAATCTCTATTTCTGCATGTTGCAGCACGATCATGTCTAGTGGGCGTGAGGGTGCTGGAAGCCGGGAACCACCTTGTACCAGCAGTAGTGCTAGCGGTAGTACTCGCCTCGTCTCCCCCTCCCCCTCCCACTCCTCCTCCGCCTCAGACAACCATCGGCTAGTTGCCAGGCAACACAGCGGGACCACGCCCGGCTGGCGGAACAGTAGCACCTCCTATAGTACTCTAGGTAAGTCAGATGATGTTGTCACTCAACGTGGTTAAGCAGATTTCATAACATTTCAGGAGCGTGATAGCCCAGTGGTTAGAGTGTTCAACTTTGGAACAAGACGCTGGGCAAGAAGCTGGGAGATCCAATTCTGCTTGGGTGCTTGCCTTTTTATTAGCATGAAGTTGGGGATATGGTATTCGGCAAACGTCAGCGTACGTTCATATGTACGTACCAAATGGAATAACTCAAGTACTATTCACTGGATTCTGTATATATATTTTCCATATAGGTTCTTGTAAAAGAACTTTTATACTTACAATAAGATTTGGGTGCAATTTTACATTGAAATTCAGTGAAATCACCCACGGTTCTCTAGTTTTCTGATGTGAATTATAGGTTTCACCCAACCACATGAACACCATATATTGTGCCTTTCCCCCTCTAATAATACAAACAGCAATGATATACGAGTAAGTAAGTAACATACTCATGAAAGTGATGTTCAACTCCAAATCAACTCGCCTCACTTTGACATGAGCTTCAATCTGAAGATGGAATTTTAGATGGATATTCCATAAATATACAGACTTATCCTGAATATTTCATAACAATTAGCAATTACCCGTGCCAACTATTGAAGGATTTTGGACCAAGAGGTCTGCGGTTTGTATCAACAGTTCCTGTCAGCGCAGCCATGTCTGCAGTAGAGAACTGTTCTCCATGCCTTGCTTTTGATACAAAGCTCAGTATATAAAAAAGCTTGAAAATTACCTAGCCCAAAGTCAAAATTAAAGAAGAACCTCAAAAAGGCATAAGTGACAGGGTTCTTCGCTGTTGCACAGGTCCTTATTTCATATAAGGAAAGCTATATTTCAATTATACCTGAGTATCAAAAGGTTGACAATCGGTCAAATATCGGCTATCAAGGAATAGTCGACAACCAGTAGAAAAGTGTCAGGTTGATCAGGATAAAGTGATCAGGATAAAGACGTTACACTGTTTGTAGAGACAAAGTGACCTCTGACCTTGACACTCTCCCGTGAATCTAATATGAGATTCTCGAGTGTCCAGGGTCTATTTTAGTTTTGTTTTTCCCACAGAGATCACGACATTCACTTCCCTCTGGTGTCATACATTGCTGGGTTTGTTTACTTTCTGTATCAGTCACATGTGATAGTTTCTTTTTGGAAATGATTTACGATACAATATTTTGTTTATCTTGACGATATTCTTGTTCAGGCTGTTGAAGAAAACCCTTTATGGAAATGCACTTGTAGAATATGTTAAACTTCTCACATATTAGAACGAGGGGTGGAGCTGTAACCCAGATACCTGCATGGGAGGGGATATATTAAAGAACTCAATGACAAAATATATGATATATATATAATTTGATTCAACTTTCCAAAAAGTATAATCATGATCCAAATGTCTTTTTAAAGGTAAAAATGCTTAATATTTTCAACACAATACGCAATAATCAGCAATAAGTGAGGATGGAAACCTGCAGCACTGTTTACACATTACCATAGCAACTGTCCAATCGGCATTCACACCATCGCTGAACTTGTAAATAATAGTTATTTGTTAACAAGATTTGTGGACTGAAAAAATTATGAAAAATTTATGAATTTATCAATTATTTTATTAATCTTATTATAGGACATAGCTAATGAAGGACATAAGATAAATAAATATTTTATGTAAAATATATTGTTTACATGATCATATTCAGATTACTATACTCATTTGTATAATGAGTCATAAAATTTTGGGGGATTTTACCAAATATGTTCAAAACAAAAGTGAGAAAAACAATAGTCAAAGAATATTCAACATTCAATAAACATGAAATAAGAAATAAATACCAAAAAGCATAAGTAAGTAAGATCGTATACATCACATTATCCATACTTGCTAAGATGTAGGGGGATGTAGCTCAGTGGGTAGAGTGTCCCCTCATTCCCCAAAGACGTTAAAAAAGGGAGTTGTTGCTTCCTTGCTTGACACTCAGCATTATAAGGATAGAAGGTTGGAATGCTTGAACTGGCACTGCACTGTGGCTGCCGGGTGCAGTATGCACAAATTGAATTTCCAATGTACATTGTATTGCAGACAATAAAGTGTTATTATTATTATAATGTGACTAGATATTAGACAGTGTAATTTGTTTTTCTTTCATAATTAAAATGTTTTAATGTACAGTGACTTGTTCTTGATAAAACATATACCGGTACCTGAAATAGCCAAAGATCTTTATATTTCAGCATAAAAATGTGCTAAACTTTACAAATTTGAAGTCAGGGATCCACTAAAGATATCAAGGTATGGTAATAGGGGTGGGTAGCCATGTAGAAAACTAATTATTTAATTAACTTGTCCCATGCTGCAGGCTGCATAAGTTGCAGATATATCAGAACATGTTACCCATCAGGGGATGAATATCCCTTGATTATACTTTCGCTGTTTTTCTGTAAATTGTGGGATAGTAATTTTTCTGTCCTTTATTTAGCTTAAAAATTATTTTCCCATGTTTGCCTAAGTTTTGAGGAGAACTTGTTCTACAGGAATTATTACATAGCAACTGTGAACGCTAAGTCACGATGTGAGGTACTTGGGTGCATCTGAGTGGGGTGTCATGTGATCAGTGTTAAAGGTCATGTCCACGCTATCTGGTTTTCAAGGCCACTTGCTTTGTTGTTGGTTGTTTGTTGGTATGGTCTTTGCTTTGTATAGGAAGTTTTTGTTATTGAAGGTGGGATTCCTATGCTGAGCTAAGCATTTAGGATTTCTTATCAATGAACCTGTGCTTGACACCCCGATAATGAGCAAATAGTGGAAAAGATTTAAATGGATTCATGGTTTCATTTGTAAAAGTAGAAATTGGATAGTTTAAGCAAAATCTGAATTAGTGATGATAAAAAAAAAGTTCAATGACACAGCAAAATGGTGGAAACTTTCTCTCCAGCACTAGCAACAGAAACATGTTTCGCAAATATAGGTTACCTTAATACTAGAAAGGTCAAGAAAATATATTAGTTTATATCCCGAACATGAGAGTCGTTTTTGTTCTTTTGGATTTGTGCATATTGTTTACCATTATTATAACCATATTATAATATAATGGTTCTGCATGTAATATGGCAGGGAAGGGTATTATGTAATGAAATTGTTTGGAATTTTATCCCTGGTTGTGTATTTCAATATGACAGATATTTGTCAAAATATTTCAACTTAAACTCAAAAGCATTTTATTCCATAATATCTTACCCCAGGTAGTTGGATGTAATCAAAGTAAGAAGCAACTTGTCATCTTAGCAAATGGTTTACAACTGAGTTGTGTAAGGATGTAAATTGGATTTGTCTTTAGAGATTGTGTATACTAGGGGGCACTTTTTGCTGTAAATGTACCAATTTTATTTTCGTAAAATGGCTTTGGGGTAAAAACAGATTGATAATTATGTTCAAAGTTTGTGGAAAGGTTATTTTTATTTGGTATGATTAGCAATTTATGGAGTTGATTATTTAAGAGTTGGTCAATATGTCAGTTACGGTAGTAAATATAATTGAATTGAAATACTGATTGATATTTAAAAGATAAACAAATATAACACAACAAATGAATAATGAATTTATTATAAAAACATATTCAGGATCGAATAACTTGAGCAACTATACGTGAGGTAGTTTCAATGAAACACGGTATAGCTTAACAAGGTCATATAGTAAACAGTGAGCGTATGAAAACATCTGAATGGGTTCTGTCAAGCAATAATGAGTTATGCATAAACAACCACTTCATATCGCTGACATGCAGTCAGGTGTTTTTTAAATAGCTCCCGCCAGCCAATTGTTTCTAAACTTTAGATGGAGCCAGTTGAAAAACAACCAGTCAGCCACAGGCTTATCCAGAAAATTTGAAGGGGAGTTCACCCAGAGGGTCAATAAAATTTACATGCAGAATTTGAAAGAGGTTGGGGCTGTTTAACTCCATGAAAACTGACAATACATTGCAGGTCTTGTCATATTTTGAGATTTAAGGGCTGGCAGCTTTTCATGCCCCTCGAAATGGATATTTCAGTGGCATATTGTTTTTCGTCTGTCCGCATGTCTATTTCTCTAATAACATTTCACCTTTGATTGGTTTGTGATCGATAGGCCTTTAAAGCTGTCCAACTTAGCCCCAAACAGCATAGAGCATGTCACAACAAAGCAGCACGAAGTAGTTTGTTGATAACTGTAGAATCAACGAGAGCTCAAGTTAACGAAAAAGAACCAAAAACACCATAACATATATAGAGATAATTACCCGAGAAAGTGTGTCATATGACTTTTATGAAACGAGTGTGAATTTTTGTATTGCCTGTGCGAGAGCGAGGGTTATACACAAATTTGCATGAGTTTCATGACATAATTTCAAGTGTAATAATTTCTTTATTACCCATTTTATTCCATTTTATCCTCGTAAAAATAGCAAGGAAACGGCACACTTTTCTTGCCACGGCAAGCTACAGTGAAGTCACGAACAATCGTTTTATGACGTTACAGACGACAAAATACAGGTGGTCGCAGTGAAAAAATGGTTGCTAGGCAAACGTGATATTTTCAACCGTATGGGTAATAAAGATATGTATTATGATGAGATATTTGTGATGTCCACTTTTGTTTCAGTATTCAGTTTATCTAGACTTGCTGAATAAGGATCTAGACTGTATTAAAGCCATTATTTTTAAACACTCATGGGGCAGGACGAGTAAATGTCGATCACTAAGGTGTACATACGGCTGTATTGTTATAAGTGATACGTTACTTGAGGATACGCATCTTGTATCCAGTGTATGAATAGAAGCCAGCCAGAGAGTGCAATTTCAATTCAAAAACCAAATTCAATGAATTACCTCAAGGAATTACCACACTGGACAAAAAGTTGCCAGGTTCCAGGCTTTCAGAATATTTCATGCACTGATGTATCATAGTTCTATTGTCTTACATACATTGACAAAAGTTAAACATGTGTCTTCAGTGAATTTGAACACAAAATTATCTGCCATTCATCAGGTTGACACAATTCAGAAAGGGAAAACTCCTTGATTCATTCATGTCTTTTCAGATTTCATAATATGGTTGTTCAAATGAAACAAGTGTATAAATGGCCTCAAAAAAGCTTTTTATGTCTAAGTATGATGAAAAGATCAACGGTTATTCACTCACAATATATTGTTAAATGGAAAACCTATTGATTTGCAGTTGTTCACTATGCATGTTCTTTATACCTGGTGGATGAATACCAGTAATATTGTCTAGCACTAGGAGGGTTATGGTAGTTAACAGTATTTGTTGGGAACACATCGTTGAACAATGTTGTGATGATGACAGTGGATGGTATTGTTCTGTATGAAAGTATGTTGCCATGGTATGTGAAGCGTGAAATGTGCCACATTCCTGTCAGTCAAAGCTTCTGTCAAACAGCTGGGGCACTTTCCACTTACAAGAGTTATCTCCCTTGAACCATTTGAATCAGAATAGTTTTTTTCCCGATGTTTGCAGTCTTCTAAAAGGAAAGGTTCTATAGGGATGTTGAAACACATTTTGAGGGAAATTTCAGTTTATACATGTATATGTAATCAATACATGATTATAACAATCCAGATATTTTGGTTATATTTGACAACAAGAACAGCACACATTCATAAAATGTTCTTAATGAAGTTTATGTTTTACTCATGTTTGCAAACAGTAATGGTAATGAAGATTTGATTCTAATGATGTGGACTCTCATTGACTGACTCATGAATTATATCCTTGATATACAAAAAGTTTGATATTCTATTGACAAAGGGGCATAACTCTTCCTCTCTTCTCACCCTCACCTTAAATTGAAGTGTCATAAAATATCAGTGAGAGTTGCCAGAATCCATAAAATTCTTCTGTCAATTCTGCTTGGGTGAAACAGCTTACTTAAACTGAATTCAATATTATTGTGCGTGTTGCATTTCACAATTAAGTGCACTTTTAAAAAGTGCTTCCATTAGCTTGTGCAAATGCAATGCACATCATATTCTGCTTACTAAATTTTGAAAAAAGTTTTTTCTATTTTTGCTTACAAATGATGATAATGTATAAATGATAAAATATGCTTTTTCAACAAAACATAATCTAAACATTATTTCTTAATTTTGAATTATTATTGTGATCTTTGTAAACATAACAAGGTCATCTATGGGAATTTCTTTTGTCAAAATCTAAATAATATATTAATATATGTTGTTTTAGTTTCAATTGTCACTAATTAAATTATCTCAAATCGTTAACAATTGTTTTATTTGAAAAGTTTTGTGGTCCACCAGCCTTTCCCTACAACTGTTTCTTTGAAGAATGTCGTGTTACATATCAAACAACTCCTATTACTTACAATAATAAATAATTTCTTAGATGTTAGTATTAAAACACAGAAGTTACTATCATATCAGAACTTTAAAATATTCTGAAAACGTTTTTAAAACCAGCCCGTCCATTACAGCTGTCAAACGAAGGTCTTATAAGGTTATCGTCTGCGTACATGTATGCCATGCATTAACTTGAATAAGCTTTACTAAGAAGAAAATGAAATATTATTTTAATTTTAAGACACCGCAAGTCAACAGTTGTTGAAGAAGATGAAGTATATTCTAGTATATGTACAACATGTTGCTGCAAAATTTAATAACCATTTTTTAAATAATAATGTCATGACACCGTTTAAATCTACGGACATCTTACCAGTCTGTTGGCCTTCAAGGTTGACCTGTCACTATCTTGTCTTAAATTTAGTCTATGGAATTATTATAATAACTGTACCTTCAACCTTATGATATATCTATTAGGATACTTTCAGTTCCGTGTGTGTGTTCAGTTCATCTAGACTTAATGAATAAGGATCTAGACTGTGTTAAAGGTTCTTTTTATTTACACAGTCACACATACAGGCAGGACACGTAACTATCACCATCATGAAGGCGTAGAATGTCAGACAAGGGGTAGGGGGTGGACTTGTACATGACATATACAATTTATCTAAGGATTTGGGGGGTTGAGAAAGGGGATTGACTTACAGGCAGGGTTATACGGGTCATATGCAATATCATATCCTCATTTGGTCTAGGGGATGGGATAGCGCAGTGGTTTAATAGCACGTTCTGCTTTGGATCAAGAGGTCCGGGTTTGATTCCTGCCAGTGGCTTGGTGAGTTAGTCTGCTGTTGAAAGCTGTTCTATATGCGTTAAGGTTTGGTTGCAATGCTACACTGAATTTCAGTGCAGTACTACCCATGGTTCGCTAGTTTCAGCCGATGCTTACAGATTTCACCGCAATGCATAGCCACATGGTGTTGTAGGCTTTCTCCCTGCATTAATACTAGTATCCAGGATGTAAGTGAAATACTCTTGAAAGCAGCATTAAACTCCACCTCACTAACCTCACCTCAACTCTCCCTGCCGTAATACTAGCAGCTCTGATATTAGTGAAATAGTCTTGAAAGCGGAGTTAAACCCCAACCTCACCTCACCTCCCTTCCATAATATTATCAACCGTGATATAATTGAAATACTCTTGAAAGTGGCGTATAACTCCAACCTCACCTCACCTAACCTCTTCCTTCAATATTACCAGCAGCCATGAAATAGTCTTGAAAGTGGAGTTAAACCCCAACCTCACCTCCCTGCCGTAATACTAGCAGCCGTGATATAAGTGAGATACTCTTGAAAGTGGTGTTAAACCCCAACCTCACCTCACCTCACCTCACCTCACCTCACCTCACCTCACCTCACCTCACCTCACCTCACCTCACCTCACCTCACCTCACCTCATTTGCTCCACAATGACAATGAACAGTAAGGTTTTATAGAGAGACACAGGTATCCAGTAAGGAATAACAAGGTCACTGTAAGTACACCTCCACCGATCATATTTCTCAGGTCATCGACCTTACAGAGTTGTATCATGTCAACTTACTATCATTTATTATTAACTTTATACAAAATTGTGGTAACGAGGACCCATTTTATTACAAAAGTTTTGAATAGTTTTTTAGGATAATGACCTTTTCTAATTCAAATTTGTGATCCTTAATATATTATCATAATTTTTGTTTCTTTCTATTTTAAGACAAAACTCAGTTGTGATATACAATTATTTTGTTTTGTTTCTTTCTGTTTTTAAGATAGATCCATTACGATACAATATTAATTTATGCTTTGATTCTGTTATATAAATTTAATTTTTGATAAAAAGTTAGGGAAATTTCATATCTAATTTAATATCAGTTTATGTTTTGTTTCTTTCTATTATAAGATAAATTTAATTTATTATATATCTCAGTGATATTTGTGGTGTATACTTGTAACATGCAGTCATTTCATCTCTATGACATGCTGATGTTGCACCCACTTTTAAAGGGGCAGTAGCGCTTTTTTTCCCTCAAATAAGTTGATGAAATGTATTTAAAAAATAATGGCACTAATAGTAAAACACCCTTCTCTCCTCGGAAAATCAAGTTAAAAAATTAGTATACATGGTTCAGTAAAGCCATGGGAATCGTTTCGGTAATTTGAAATAATAAAATTTGTTCACATTAAAATGGCCGTGATGCAATTTTTGCTTTATATGCAACATCGGTATTATCCCTACGAATAATTGGTTTGTGTAATAATAGTACCTTTTTGAGTAAACGTCATTATTTATAGCCATTGAGTTCTTCTCAATTTAATCTCTCAACCAGATACAACACTGATAAACAAATGAGAGTTACCTCCCCCAACCCCTGTCCCTGCTAGGTCGCTAGAACCCTGTGACGTCATTCCTTCCTCCTGGAGCCTGGATGCAGGCAGCTCTCAGACTCCCAGGAGGGGAGGTGGGAGGTGAATAAAGACCGGTGAGTTATCAACAGTGAGTATGAATAATGACGTTTACTCAAAAACGTACTATTATTTATATACTCTAGTTGATAACTCACCGTAGCCAGCATGCCAGTGAAGGAGGTGGGCTGCAAGGCAACCTAAGAGCGGGAAGGTAACTCGACCCCTGCCATACCCTGAAAGGGAGGGGGATTGGCGACTATCAAGTTTGTCTGCGAATGAGACAAAAATAGCCTGCGCCTCCCCTGGCGTAGGGACTGAGTTCGCTCCACGTAGATACGCAGAGCCCGAACTGGACAGAGGAGGCAAGGCATGCAGCTCCGATATTCTGGCATCCGAAGCCATGGCTTCCAGAAACACTGTCTTAATTGAGAGACGAAGGATAGTCGCATCTGAAGTCATATTTGCTCATAGAAGTCTGACTTGAGATGGTTCATAACCACCGCCATGTCCCACTCCGGAGGCTTTGATTTCTGACGTCTGTCCACCTGTCGGTAGGTTTTCACGATCTCTTTGAGCACGGATATGTCTATACCCGGCTCTTGTTTACGGAGGACGGACATATTCGCGGCCAAGTAGGTATTTAATCGAAGAGGCCTTCAGACCTTCCTGCGTGCAGAGGTAAACTAGGTACTCCACGACCTGAGGAACTGTTACTGACAGGATGTCAAGGCCCTTCTCTTCTGCGAAGGCGTTCCACTGAAAGTCATAGAGCTTCCTCGTTGACTCTCGCTGGGCAGTGGCCAACGTTTTGGCCACTGCCTGAGAGTACCCGGCGCGTTTCAACCCGCTGGACTGCGAGAACGGACGGGAAGTGGTGATGACCGAACCCGTCGTCCAGATACATTGCGAACTTCACATCATGACAGTGCAGGAACTGGACTATGGGCTGGGTCACTCGAGTGAACAGCCAAGGAGCCAATGATATCCCAAAGGGGAGAACGTTTCACTGAAAATGGCAACCCGCAAGATTGAAACGGAGGTACCTGCGATCCGCGGGGAAGATGGGGATGTGCAGGTACGCATCCTGGAGGTCGAGGGATATCATTGAGCCTGAGGGCTCCAGTAATCGCATTACTGATGGCACGGTCAAGAGTCGAATATATGGCGGCCAAACGAGGTAGGAATGGTTGAACTCCTTGAGGTCGTGAATCAACCGCCATTTGTTCGTGTCTCTCTTTGGCCGCACGAACACTGGAGAGTAAAAGCCGGGAGTCAGGTTCTGGAGAGGGAGTTCGACAATCGCCCCCTTGGAGATGAGAATCTCCACTTGTTCTAGCGTTAAGGCGAGCCGGTGTACAGGCGGGCGCTCTACGGGAGAACAAGTCGGTGGGGAGGGGGGTGAGTGGGTTGGGTTACATACAAAGTCGTCTAGGCCCAACTGACGCCAGTAGTTGAGTCTACAATTGATGTCTGAAGAAGTGGAAGACACCACCCGTCACTGTTTTCTGGGAGTGCACCCATAGGCACGTCCCTTGCCCCGTTGCTGCTTGTTGTTGCCGCGCTTAGGGCTGGGGCCGGACTGGAAATCGCGACCTTGCTTAGGTCGACCCCCCCTGACGAAACGAACGCCACCGGTCCTACCGTGAGGAGAAGGAGGAGGAACACGCACTCCGAGCATCTGTCTTCCTCCGTACACCTTGTACGACAGAGACGACAGTAGGCATGAGGGTCGTAGAGGGACAACTTCCTCTTACCACAGCGACCACAGAACCCCAAGGAGGCGAAGCCATATCAAAAGTAGAGTAAGAAGTCAAAGTCCAGGGACCAGACAACGAACCGAGTCAAGACAAGAAACAACCAACGTCGTCAGTAAACGACGTCGGCACCTGAATGTCAATCAAGTCTGGAGACGCAGGTCACACGACCGACGGGTTAACAAGAAGCCTAAGGTACGCGTACCTAACCAATAGATCACAACAACTAACGCTCAGCATTTAGTCACTGGAGATGACGTCTCAAGAAGGTGTCGTTTCGAAACGACGCCGTTCCGAAACAATGCAGACGGAGGCCTACACTGAGTGGAAGGCGTCGTTACGAAACGATGTAGCTACACGTGGGAGCGGAGCCTATCAGCAGAAGGTGTCTTGACAATCACCGTCGGAGGACGGAGACAGCCAACAACGGACCAACTGAAGACGAAGGAACGCAGTCAAGGCGACTGCCAACCAACGACCCTACCAAGCAGGTAGAGACAGACTCCCTCGCCCTGTCAGCAGCCCGCACACAGAGTGCACGTGCAGCCCGAGCGAAATGTACACGTTACTCGGTCCCCACAGCTGAGTGTGATGACCTAGTTCAGTTCACACACTCACACACTGAGGAGACCGAGAGACAGAAACTCTATCTAACACAAAAAAAAACGGTAAGAGAGGTTAATAGCAAAAAGAACCTAAGAATTCTAGATTAATAACATAACCCGATCGGAGTAAATAAATCGCACAGAGCAAATATCTGAGAGCAGCTTGGATGCGTCCACACCATTCGGCGACAAAGGAAGGAATGTCATCACAGGGTTCTAGCCACCTAGCGGGGACGGGTTGGGGGAGGTAACTCTCATTTGTTTATCAACTAGAGTATGTAAATAATATGTTTTACCCACAACAGTAAATATAAATGATAAAACTATCATTATAAATGGGAAATTTGAAAAAATAAAATTTGCAAAAAAAAGCACTGCTACAGCCCTTTTAAGGAGACTAAACTGTAAATCTTGAGCCAAAAGTTTGGTTACCTAGAATTCTATTCAGGATAAAAACACTGCTCATAAAGGAGCTTTTTCATTGAGATTATAATCAATCTTTATATGAATTACTTTTATATACATTAAATATCTATTATGAGAATCATAAATACGAGTAACCATTGACAACAGTTACTCTTACTCTTTCTATCCAAATTGTAATGATATTTAAGTAAAATGACTCATGATCTTTAATTTTATGATAGTTAATTTTACCTGAAAGTTTTATAAATGGGATGTTTTATGTTTTTTGAAAATTTAAAATTTAGAAATATTACAAATGAAATCAGTGTGATAGGAACCTAAAGAAATTATGTATCTCCAGAAAAAGAAAATGGATCATGTCCCCTGGTGTCCTGTTCTTGTGAAATATGAAAACTAAAATAGAATGAAAAAGAAAGGAAAACGACATTAACAGTCAACGTCAACCACATCTCTGCTGTTTCACTCTTTAAAGGGATGGTTCTATTGGAGTATCCATTGTTTTGTTTATGTTCATGAGAAAATGCTGTATTTTTACTAATTTAAACCTTTTTGGTAATATATATTTTGCAAATTTCACCACAATGCATTCTTCCACGATTGCTTGTAATGTGAAACAAGTCACATGTTCTTCCATGAAGACATTACCAGCATAGGTAAAAAAAAATTAAAAAATTTGTTTCTTGTTTTCGCCCGCATCAGTTTCAAATCCAGTCCTCTATCTATGTAAAGTATTAATACAGAGATCTATGCTTACAAAATACGGATGTAGTTAAGATAGTAGAGCGTTCGCTCATCACCTTTAAATCTCCGGTTCGATTCCTGGCCGTGGACAGTGAGAGATGGGAGTTGTTGCTTCCTTACTCAACACTATAAGGAAAAAACAACGCTTGAACTGGCTGCATGGGCTGGGATGGCGCAGTGGTTAGCGCGTTCGGCTTCGGATCAAGAGGTCCGGGATGCGAATCCCGCCAGGGGCACGGCAACTTTGTCTGCAGTAAAGAACTGTTCTACACCAATTAAGGTTTGGGTGCAATGCTACACTGAATTTCAGAGTAGTAACACCAATGGTTCGCTAGTTCCAGCCGATGCTCGCAGGTTTCACCGCAATGCATAGCCACATGGCTTTGCGGGCTTTCTCCCTGCCATAATACTAGCAGCCGCGATATAAGTGAAATATTCTTGATAGCGGCATTAAACCTCAAATCACCTCACCTCACCGTAGGACAGCCAAGGGTGCAAACAAATAACCAATTTCCATTGAGAAGAGGACAATGTTAATATAATTAATTCTCTTTTAACAATTGGAATATAGTGCTCAGGTTGTTGTTTTCATGTATTTTTACGGTCATCTTGTCCCCTAAAGTACATTTCCAAGGTATATGGAATCTCCCTGACATTCAGTGTGTCACAAACCTAGGTCTCGCTATCGTTAACATAAAAATAAAACCTGTTTTATATTGCAGCTTGCCTAGTCTCATAGCTGGAGGCCAATATCTTACAATCCTACCGTTTTTGCTTTTATATCTGTGTAGCCTGTTAAATGCGTAACTGCTGCTTTGTGAATCTTGGAACAAAGCATCATAGTTTATCAAGGGGGATTTAATTTTGATAAAATTCACCTTTTGACAAGCCTTTATCTTTCTAGCAACAGTTATCCTAATAAGAATTTGGGGAAAAGGTAAGTTATTCAGCTTAATAGATGTGTTTCTTAGTAGTTAAATATTTTTATTTTAATTTTAATTTTAATGAATTTGCTAATAAGTTATCTCTTTTCCCTACAATAAATGTGTATCTATAAATGTAACAATATGTGTCTTTTTTTTTATTATCTAAAACTTGTTAAACACTTATCTGTTATAATTATTGATTATCTCTATTGAAATTGCATGAATTTTCCTCAAACACTTCTTCTTTTTGTTTATGAATGTCCTGAAAGATAGCAGCAAGTAGCATGTATGGTTTTATCCTTGTAACATTTTAAACTTTTAAATGAGCTATTTTGCTTCTGGAAAATGTATATATGGAACAAAGTATAAGAATGTATCAATCTATCATCAGCCCACATGCATCAAGGTGATCTTAACCCAATGTTATAACTATGGGTTAGGGACGAACTTAGTACTAAGGGGTCTTTGTGAAGTTGAGGCCAGACCCATTTCCATAAAACCCCTTTGACAAGGCTCCTGTATTCCTTCGAATATAACCCCAGGGTTTTAATTCGTTCAGCACCCCCTTACTCCCCGAGTTCTATTCAAGGCCCGGGTTGTATTTGAGGAAATACGGTAGGCCTTAAATCCATAGTAGAGACCCATGAAAGAATCATGAATCTCTGGGTTGTATTTGAGACCCGGATTGTATTTCAAGGAAATACGGTACCCTTAACCCACAGCGATAACGTTGAGTTATTATCACCTTAGGCTGAGGGGTCTCGCATTATGGAAGTGGGCCCTGGAACGAACTAAATAAACTTCACAGGGCATGCTCATAAGGATCTCCTGTATCACTGGGTACTTGTATCGGGACGATGTGAAACTGGCTTGGTGACCATAATATAGTGAACTCACTTATCTAGGGATTTGATATTATTAACAACACAAATGAAATTCTAGTTGATCAACAATGGATATATTTGAGTTTATTTATGCAACGATTTTGATGTGCGAGGTTTCACATATTCGGCAGGAGGCACTAAGTACGCTGATAGAGTTGCATGATTTATTGTAAAAGTTGCCTGCTTTGGTTGTTGCCTATCTTGAACAGTTTTGTATTTTATCAATACTGCAAGAATTTGTTAAACAAATTCTGTATTTCTTATATTTCTTAACATAATCTATAAAAGATTTTTAAAAATATATTCAAATTGTGAAACCGGATAATCTAAATATCTTTTTAACATACTTATCATTCAGTTTCTATTTCAATTTTCTCATCTTTTATCGTAATATCTAACAAAGCTTATCCAAAATAACAAAGTCAAATTTACCACAATATCAAATGTTAATTATATTGCAGATTTTAAATTTATAAATAGAGAAAACCTCATGAGAGCAGAGAGGAAATGTATTTTAGAGGACAGAGTATGCCGGTTGATCATCCATGCTGTCTTATTGATCTTATTTTAACTCCGAGATACAAATTTTGTCGCGAAGTGCGTACATGTTCTCGTCATAGAAAGCCAGACTTTTAACCCACTTCAATCTGCTCTCTGTAAATTGATAAATCTCTATGCTACACAAAGCCTGATTGGCAATTTTAAAAATTATTTATTCTTTTTCCGATAATTCTGAAGATCAGGTGCTTCTGGTGACGGCAAATGGAATCGTGATGACGTCATCATTTTAGTTTAGCAAACTCTCAATATAGCATCCGCCTTCTCCTTGTGGCAAATGTGTCCCCGTGATGAGCTACGTCGTGTGTAATTGTAGTAAAAATAGTAGAAGTGCCTTCTTCTGACATGATTTGTTGATGGTATTAAGATTACATATGAAAATCGACACTGCTTAGGTTATAATTATCAGTCGGCGTTGGCGGACACTGATGTGAAACGGCTCACCTTTCGCATTAGTAGGTGAGGCAGATTTTATGCTCTTGATGTGTAATTTCAAATACCTCGGAGGCTTTTGTTGTAATAAAATTAACTAGATTATTTTCGCCTCCTACATTATTTTGTACTCTCAAATTTAGGTTACTGATATCATATTTATAAGTGGCATTTCACTTTTAATCTAATTGGGTTGGAAATATAATTTTCAGATAAATTCTATTTTGATTTGAAGCAAATTAAACTAAAGAGTCCTGTTTGATCAAATTAGCATATGAATTAGCATTAACCTTTTTTCGGTAAATTTAAACTTGAAAAAGGAAAAAGATTTTTTTATTAACATAGGGAACTGAAACTCAAGGATCTGTATGGAAATGGACATTTTCAATATGTATTAAAAATTCTTTTGAAAGAATTAAAAAAGTTATGTTTTAAAAAGGATTTTATTTGCATAGTAATAACTTTTACTCGGTCTACAATGACATTCGAAAACAAAATGTTCCTTTTTAGGAAAATCATATCACATTTCTCGATAAATCTTCTAATCCCATTTAGCTGTTGAATGACTATGTGCCAAACCATTCTGTGTGGCAAATTAACAGGAATTGCAACTGTTAAAGGGGCAGTAGCATGTTTTTTTGCTCTAATAAGTTGATGACATGTATTTGAAAAATAATGTCTCTAAAAGCAAAACACCCTTCTCCCTACGGAAAATCAAGTTACAAAATGAGTGTACATGGTTCGGTAAAGCCATGGGAATCCTTTTTGTCATTCAGATTAATAAAATGTGTTCACAATAAAAGGCTGCCATGCAATTTTTGCTTTATATGCAACACTGTTATTACCATTATGGAAACTTGGTTTGTATAGATTTTTCACACTCTAAAGTAAATATAAATGCCATAAACTATCAGTATAAATGGAAAATTTGAAAAAATAAAATTTTCAAAAAACGTGCTACTGCCCCTTTAACAAAGACATAATTATAATCTTGGAGGGACCACTGGCTAAGATAGGCTATCCTGTACTATTCCATAACCCCGAGTTTACTGGTTAAAGGGAGAGATCTATCAGAGATTTTTGTGTGGAAACGATTCGAGGGACATTCCTGTTAACGCATATGTTGTTCTTACACAATCATAACACCATTGAAACAGATTTCTCGAGGAAAATTTTTATGACTTTGTATTTGACATTTGGATAAAAACTAGAACAAGTTCAATAAAAGAGAATTGAAGCCATTCATCAGTGTTATGAGTCTGGAAGTCTTTGCTACGGCTAAGCATTATATAGTTGATCAGTCTTATGATCAATGTAACTATTTGTTACTTTGTGGTAATTATATAGAGATTTTTACCCGAGGAAGTGTGTCATATGACTTTTACGAAACGAGTGTGAATTTCTGTATTGCCTGCGCGAGAGCGAGTGTTATACATAAATTTGCATGAGTTTCATAAAAGTCATATGACACACTTTCGAGTGAAATAATTTCATTATTACCCATTTTATTCCATTTGATTCGCGTAAAAATAACCAGGAAACGGCCCACTTCTCTTGTGACGTCACGAACAATCATTTTATGACATCACAAACGATAAAACACGGGAGGTTGCGGTGAAACAATGGTTGCTAGGCAAACATGATATGTGCACATGTGCTCATATCAATAATATTAACACGGTTATTTTCAACCATATGGGTGATAATTTGATTTATATATGTTTTAATATTAAAAACATATAAAATTAGTAAAAATATAGTGTTTTCTCTTTCATGTAAGCACATAAACAATATAGCAGATATTCCAAATACAATTCTAACTTTAGTATAAAACTGACTAAATTGATAGACTTGTCAAACAGTTTTATTTGCTGAGATCAAGGAATTAGTGGTGTACGTCCTTGCTGAGATACACATTTGAACAATGTTTATGTTCATGAACTTTTCAAAGTTTAAAAAATGAAAGCCAGATTTTTCCCTATTTGTTTGATTGTTGTATTGAAGTTGTATTTTATTTTCTTATTATAAAATACATATGTTAACTCATGAAATCTTGGGATATAATTTTTGTAACGAATAATTATCATCTGAAGATATGATCAAGCATTACTCTTGAATTACTTTAATTACTCTTAAACATCACTGATATATTCGTAAACAGTTTTAGATATTGAGGTACCAATAATTCATCATGCACATGTGATATATTGGTACACTTTTCATATAAACAAATCAACATACAATTTTTTCATGCTATTTCCTTGAATGTAATTTTGCATTTCAAAATGCTTTTAGACTTGCCTTATAAATCTTACTAAATTAGTTTAAAACCTTGAAACCAATTAACATATTCGCCATGTTGTTTTTGCTCTCCTTGTTAACATTAAGATATATTAGTTTATATAACTCCAAGCTGGAAACACACAAAAAATGTCTTTAGAAAGTGTGGTAAGTGTAACATAGAATAAATTCCCAATTGTTTGACCTTTTTATGAGATCTATGGGAATTTTTAAATTTTCATTTTGTATTATTGATTATTGATTATTGTCAAGATGGACATTCTCTTGTTAGGATTAAATATATGATTTGAAACCACTACCTCCGATTAAAACACCAACAATCTCGGTCAAAAATGTCCATATGGAATGATTAAGTCAAATATAGTAATCGAACCCTCCCTCTCGAAAATTGGCACAAACTCTTTTACAGAGAACATCACCACTTGCCCACAGGAACCAAGCATTTTTACAAATTTAAGGCATGTGGATTAATTTATGAATCACGATATAAAAATTAAAAACGAGGATGTATCGGACCATTTTCGGTTCCCAAGACAAGGAAGCTATTGTGATCGTACAGTCCGTCCAACGTATCGGCAGATGAAGCTTCACTACACCAGTAAACACCAATCAACTCCAACCATCTGAAAACAGTGCACCAGTAGCCAGATGTAAACATGGCCATGCTGTAGCTGTTTTGATGCTGGTAGGCAAAGCTTGCCAACTCATTCATGGATGAATATCAGCGTAGATATGTGGAATCCCGTGATGTAACTCAGAGAGAGCGAGAGAAGTGGGGTAGTAGTGCCTACCGGTGACTCATGCCGCGGACATGCACCTGTGTGGAGTTGCAATAGGGGGGAGATTCCACTTGCTACACTCGTACCATCCGACCCGTGCGTGTTTAAATAGATATTTTATGAGACTTGTCTGAGAATTGTTCATAATTTAAACAATGCAATAAAAATTCTACAAATACAAGTGATTGACTAATTGTTCATTCAATAGTAGTACCACTTGTTGGTCACTTTAAACGTCCTCTAAGATTATTTCCGTTACCCTTTGAGAGCTATCATTCCACAATATAAGTTTTACACCTTAAAAGCCTTATTCACAAAGTATTGAAATTGATTTCAACTATTGAAATAACATTTGATATGCTGTACCTCCATCTTAAAAACTGATTTAGCATGAAATCTTTGAGGGGCATTTTAGAAGTGGAATACACAATAACAAAATTGTTATCCAGAACATTTTGTTTCTTAGATTCTACATGGTAAAATTTTAATTTCCATGAAGTCTCATAATGTCATATGGATTATAGGTCTATCCATTTAAGTGGCGGATCCAGGAATTTTGAAAATGTTTTTCCTCATACCCGCCAATCCAAAAAAATTTGAGAGGAGGGAGGGTGGTCAGGACCCGCTCAGCCCCCCCTGGATCCGCCACTGCATTTGTCCAGTAAAAGTAATTAATTACGATCACCAATGGAAAAAAATTAGTTACACCAAGAAAATTAAAAACTTCCCTTGAAATATGACAATATTAAAGCAAAACAGAACAAACACTCTTAAGAGTTGCAATGGAACCATGAAAGTAAAAAATTAACATTAACATATATTAACAATGAAATGCTCCCCTCGAAAAACAACATATATTAAAGCAAATCAGTACAAAGACAATGAGGTAGTAAATTAACAAAGATTCAACTTTTTGCACGACCCGAAAGAAAAACACCACCTTTTCACCACCAGTTCAGCTACAGATCGGAATCCCATGCTGGTGACGTAACAGGGCTGCGATTTTCTTCAGCGTGACTCATCAGGGCTTGTATCTATATCTGGCTACTACGCTATGCACTGTTCCGATGTATACGTTCAGATATCCACATGCTCCGAAAATTAGTCCTCTCATTGCATGTTTTGTTTACAACTCATCACCCCCGTGTTTATATTTTGATTTTCTAGTGCTTTCTAGCCCCATTGGGGTTATGTTATGTATGTGATTTTAATTAAGTTTGATTGAAAGAAATAGTCATACCTTTCTAGTTTCTTCTGGTCACTAAGAGATTTTTAAGTTGTAGTGAAGTTGATTGAAACTAAGAGTTATGACTTTTCAGTTGTTTCTGGTTTTTTTAATTTGTGAATGCTGGATTTTGGGATTGCTTTGTGTCTTATTTATTGAATTTAGTTCAAAGTGAAAATATGAAAACCAAAATTTGTTGTCCAAGTTGATTATTATTGAATTCAGACATTGATTGCAATTCAAACAACATGCTGATTTCTGATTGGACTATATATATATATACTATATGTGACCAGTCTCTATTGAATTGTATTATCCCCATTTCATACCATGGCAAATGTCCAAAGTAAATTGGTTATTATTCTGTTTTGGAATAGGAACAATTTTGTTATTATTTTAATTGAAAATAAAAGAGTTTTTTTTTCGGGTCTCTCTGCATAATAATCTTTAAGTAAAAATAAATGTAGTCTCTGTTATCAACATTTGAGGGGGAAATGTTTTTAAAAAAAATAAAGATTAGATATAAAGGAACCTCTGGGATTATTTTGTTAGACTGTTCATTTAGCTTTAATGATTTGTTATAGACTGCTTGTTTTTCTCTGATATATATGCAACTCACAAAAGTATAGAATGTTATTCAACACAATTTTAAAATATTTAATCAACTTTTATTTCAGAAACTCAGGGTAAAAGAAGCCCCCTTTTGAAATGAAATAATGCCAAATTAAAGTTTCTGATTTAATTTAGTTTTTGGACCACGTTTTTCGCTTTGTCTGCCGATTGGTGTCTGACTCTGAGGATGAGGGTTCAAATCCGAAAACTGATTAGTGCCAAAAAGGACAAGAATTTGTACAACTGCAGATACTTTGATCTCAATTTCATAACAATGTTACATTTGTTTACTATCTAAATGGCATGTATTTTCGATTGTGTCGAGTTATACCAGGATACAGCTTCCTATTATATGTCTATGTTAAAATAAGATTGTGAATCTGAGCAAATTGTTGAGAGGATGATAAGAGCCCTTGCATTAGACTAACGATGTCACAAAACTGGAACTATTTTATTTTTTTGCATTGCTCATTCACAAAGTGTACCATACACTACAAGTATGCGACAAATTCTTCAAGTGCCTCTGAAACTTCAAGCCAGCACAATGCACCCAAAATAAGAAAAGGTTGTATATGGTACTGAAGTGATCTTGATACAGATGTTGACATTTAGCTCAGAACCCTCGTAATCAGTAGAACAAACACGGTAACAAACCGAGGCGAGATGATTTTGTGGTGATGAATTTGTCACTCACATATTAGACTTACATCATAGAGAACTCCTAAGAAGATTTGTTTATAATCTTTTGCATAGGCTTAGTCGTCCTCGTACTATGCACTGGCCGGATGCTAGCTGCAGAAGATGCTTCACGTTGCAGTCGCGGCAGGCAAATGTGGAATAGAGGATGGCTGTGAAGGGAATTAAGAAGTTATTAAGATTATTTTCATTTATATTCTCTCCTTTGCATAACTTGTGGTTGAGTCATTGTTCTAATTTGTAAAATGAAAAAAATGCTCTTTGAAATCTCTTTGAAATTGTCTTAGTTTTTTATCTGTGTCAATAAGATAAACACTTTTTTAACAAAAGTATCTGCTGAATGTTTCACACTTTGAAATCACTTTAAGGATACTTAATGTGAACTATTCTTTGTGTCATATGAAAAATGAGCATTCTTTTACATAAGTCATTCCAAATAACAAATAACTTCCTTTTTTTTTTTAAGTTCAATATCTGAGTTTGTTGTGATAAAGGAAGAACCTTAATTGGAGGAAATAATTTATTATAATTATTTATTTAATACAATAATTTTTATTTACTTCTTGGAAAAGTCTTTTTTAAATTATCATGTGGCAAATTATGTTCCGTTATGGCATTCTTTAAACAAAACGGATGATATAAAATAAATGGAACCAAGAAAGAATGCATTCCAACATAAAGCTCTACATCTATTGTCTTTGTAAGCATTCTATTATCTGAGTTGTCTATGTATCACAACGAAGTAGTATTTAAAAAATAGAGTCACAACTTTACCAATCTTATTTTCAGATTGATTTAATAATTATCATATTTCAAGATCAAAATGTGAGTCAAAGAAAGTTGAAAGAAAAGGTACATTGCTAAAAATAACAAATCATGAATTTATTATTTAGATGTTTGATTTAAGATTATGATTATATTTCATAAGAGTATCAATAGGCACAGATTGTATTCAACTGCTTTCTGCTGCTTATAAGTGAGGGAATAAGTGCATCAAAATACTCTAGTAATTATTTGCCAAAGAATAGATACTTGGATACTTTTTAAGGATTTTTTCTTTTCTTATTTCTTGCCTTCAAACTAATATAAAATAGTCGTGTATTGCATGAAACTGCTCTTCCTCATGCAGTCATAAGTGGTGAAACTTGTGTATCGAAATTGGTTTGTACTTATGTAATAATGATTACCTAATTGTTCCCCGCTGCCGCGAAGCGGGGGATATAGTATTCAGCTCCGTCCGCGTGTCCGTACGTCTGTCCGTCTTGTTTCTTGTTAGCTGCACCTAGAGTCTTCAAATTTGTTACCAGTCTTCGTTTGGGAAATACACAGACACCAGTGGATTTGGGTGACCTTGACATTAGCTGTGTGTTCCTCCTTTCAGCTCATTTCTTAATTGCGGCGGAGGACATGGTCACGTTTGCGACAATTACTTATTTTTTTATGTACCTTACACCGGGAAATTTTCAAAGTTGGAAACTTTCATGGCTCAGGACCTCATGTGTCAGACAATTTTATAACGACCCCCCCACCCAACCCCCACCCAACCCCCACCCAACCCCTTTCTTTATTAATTCCTGTAACGGCCTAAATCATACGGGTGAAGGTATTGAAATTATAAAAACTAAATTTAAGTCTAATAGGTAAGGTAGAAAGTAAATAAAGACAAGGAGACGTACAGTCTAGATGACAGCCACTATCAATAGAATAGTTCTCACTATCAGGGGTATGTATTGAATGTTCTAGAACATCCAGTCACCGTGGATTCTCATTTATTTGAAGAAACGTAACCGGAGACAAAAACATGCGTGCTAAAACATTCTTTCCTTCCTGTATAAAAAAAAGAGATGAGATGATGTCATTACAGCAGAGGTTTTTTCTCTGACATTTGTTCTCTGAGTGCTTGATAAAAACATGTTGTGTTCATTCCAATGTGATGCCAGTACACTGTACGTTTTCCTGCATGTAAACAGAGAAAACCCTCCTGTCTAAGTTTAGCAATCACCAATTGTATGCCTGGATATTTTGATTCAGCCAATCAGAATAAAGCATTGCGGAAGCTCGAAAAAGCATCAACATTCCGGGGAAGCTGAAGCAATAGCTGAGCGATGAAGTCACTCGACTGGGGATGCCCCGAGCTTTTATACTGGCAAGAAATACCAGGATCTCGCCCTTGGCTTCTGCTTGCAGTCATTTACTGTTATACTTATCTACGTACTTACCTTGTACTCATTTCTATACGCTATAAAGTTTGAGTCATATAGGTACAGTACATTCTGGTAGAAGCTCAATTCAATGGAATTTAAGGAGAAACTTTGCAATTTACAATTTATGCTCAAATGCTTACCTATCTTTACCTTATCAATATGCTTATATATTAACTTTATATATTCATCATTATACATTTATACTTTCCTATTTACTTATCCATACCTTATTAATATGCTTATAAACTTCATATATTCATCATTAAACATTTATACTTTCCTATTTACTTATCCATACCTTATTAATATGGTTATAAACTTTGTATATTCATCATTATACATTCATGCTTTCCTATTTATGCCTATATATAAACATATATTGATAATGGGAACAGCTTAGAAGCACATGATGTAAGGTGATCACATTTTATTTGAGCATTTAAAGGTGTGATTTAGTTAGAGGAATTATTTTATTTATATGTATACTTAATTACTTATATCATAGGTGAATCCAGATATTTTCAAAGGGGTGGGTGGGCTGGTGTTCACTTATTGTAAGATGATCTGGAGGTGCTCATCATATTTACTTGCAAAATTTCAAACCCCCTTGACTCCCTCCCCCGCTGGATCCACCACTGACTTATATACTTGTTGACTTCCTTCTATACAGCCCGAGTAACAGTTTAGTAGCTATGGTTTTTTAAGATCTATGAGGCAAAGTTTTGTTTTTTGTAAAACTAAATTTTGACCTCAGGATTTGATAAATATGCTGTTTAAGATAAGCATATAGATAGCAGGTTGGGTTTGGGTAGGGAGTTGTGTTTGTGAGTAGAATGTCTCAAGTCGTTATTGTTATTATTGGGCGGAAACATCCTTTCAACAAAGCGGGGTAGCACTTTTCCCTGACTGTCAATGAACAAAAAGGAGTACAATATTAACTATAACTATAAAAGTATAATATTTGTAGGATTTGTGTGTACCCTCTCTCAGAATGGGGGATCGCTACACCCATGTACCCCCGTTCTCGGGGGTCCCTTAACCCTTACGTTGCGTATATATATTTTACCATTTTTAGCCCCTGTGGCGGAATTTACAGGCTCGCAGCTCGCAGCAGTAGTTTGAGCTTAGGCACTAACGAGCTCTGCTGGCGGAATTTCCAGGCGGCGATTCCGGTACCGTTTTTACGAAATATACCGCATCTACATGGCGAATAAGGACTATATACGGGCGTTCAATACAAATTCAAGTAGCGACACCCGTACAAAAATGGCTAATTCACACCCGAAACTTTGAATGAATTTTCTATGATTTTTCGTTTTTATTCTATTACTTTCGAAAGATTGTCTTTAATTCGGGCCTCGTAACATCATAAATACCAAACGAAAAAAAATCCATTTATATACGGAATTGAAGACAATATGTCTAGCTTCACAATGATATAAAAATTATTAGAATGCGACCTTTGGTTATAATTCTATAGCTATGTAAAGTTTGTCTTTATTTCCACCTATAAAATCGTCAATACTTACAACATGTATGCGGCATTGCAAACAGTCGTTCATCGCACTTTTCCAAGAAATCATAATCTCGAACCAGTTGACAAATAAGCACATGTCAACCCAAATATGGTTATGTTGTTTGACTTTTCAAATAAACGCTAACCTCGAACCATAACTGATGAAAATATGTTGATTAGTTTGTGTGCCGTTTGGTTTCACATGCCTCTCAGAAAGGTAAAATTGTATCTTTATTTCTGTGAATAAATCTGCGCATTTTATATAGAATAAAAGATTATTCTTTTCGGTTTATTGTGATATAAAAATTATGAAAATGCATTCAGTATTTTAGCTGTGATAAATGTTTTAGAAGTTGTGAAAATCGCCGATTGTTTCAAAATTTATGAAGTGTAAACATGACCTTTTTCACGGCGCTTGCTGTGTCTTTATTATTTTTTTGAGATTTTCTAATTTTACATGGGAATGTAGTCCATTGTTTCCCCTTTATTTTGCCGTATTTTTTTTTGAAAACAAACAATTCGCTCACATGATATGAAGTGCGGGAGTAAGGCGAGTTAGCGATTGTTTTCCCCGTCTCGCGAGATGCAAGGCAGATAGCAGTCTCGGGCGAGGCAAACCCGAGGCAATACAAACACGTGGGTGAAAATAGCCTCAAGCGAATTAATGCTTCGGGGGCTAAGCCCGACAAAATTGGCCTTTTGTAAAGCTAATTATCAATGCGTTACGGGTCAACAATGCACACGCAATTTGGTGTGAATTTTACTTGATATTTCGACCGGACATTCACACAGACTCATTATCGTGGCTATCTGCGAGATGTATGTAAACAAGTTTTCATGTGGCGATATCCGGACACACTTCGTCTCGCATTTCGCCTGGGGGGCAAATATAATTATTACTGACCCAGTAAATGCACTAAGTCCAACGTACGGGTCTCGCCAAGGGTTCTAACATTTTTCTCTTTGAGCCTCCCGGATAATTACGGGACCCGCAAGTTAAGGGTTAAATTAATTGAATTTTATTGTAAAATCTCTAAACTCCTTTAAAACCTTTTTTGTAACTTAATTTTTACAACATAATTATCATTTGAGCAAAAAGGAAACTGAAACTTATGTCTTTACTTAAACTTTTTGTAAACTGTTATTACATATGTATTTTTAACTAGTTATCGATTCTAGACACTTGTAACGGGAGCTCAACATTCATATTTCAAAATGCAGGCTAATGGCAATAATAAATAATATACTGGCTATACACAGACCTAGTGACCTTTGTCTTATCTAGTACATTTAACAATATATTGATTATACCTTTACTTAAATGGAAAAAATGGTAAATGAAACTAATTTAAAAAACATGAAAATCAGCTGATTAAAACCGTTTCGAGACAAGGGCGTACACAAGGTGATGCATTTTGTCCTATCTTTCTTTTGTAATTTAGATTAAAAAAATTGATTCATAGGGGTTTTGATTTTTATAGAGTATAATATGTGTATATAGTGTTCTGAACATTAATTTTTCATCATGTTTCCATTCCAATGTTTTGAAAGAGATATAATTTATTGCCATATTGTGAAAGTCAATTTAATGTGTACTTTCTTTGTTGCGTAGACAGTAAATATAAAAAGGTAGAAGTTATGAAATATACTTGCAAATATATTTTGTAACAAAAGCTTCATTTACAAACTCATTTGAGCTGCCATTAAGTGTTTCAATGTTTCCAGTACAAAATTATTTTGTCAACATGCATGAAGGATATTAAATAATTGTAAGAAAAATAATTGTTTACTTTGAACAATAACTTTGTAGCGGACTGTCTGAAGAAAACCCATCTATAGATTATATTGAAAATAACTGGTTTGACACATGTACTATGGAAAATAACTTTTTGAAAGACTGACTGAAGCAAATCTATCTGAAAATTATATTGAAAATAAGAGATGTAAAGCATCATCTATGGAAAATAACTGACACACTGACTCCAGAAGTAAAGATGTGGATCAACGGGATCTGGTTCAGTCGTTGAGAGAAACGACGAGAGCTGGCGACGGCGGTAGCGTCTCTAGTCCCAGACTCTCCTTGCGTTGTCCTCGCAGGTGAACGAACCCGATTCTCGCTTATCTACAAGATGTAAACAAGATCGGGCCACTTGCTAACGAGACCAGTTGATCAATCAATACATGTTCCTAGCAGGCCAGCCTCACTTTGGAACTGAATCTATCGATTATGGATGAACCCTATCTGATAGGTATTTTTAGATACTTGACACTTTCGTTGGCTTCAACCAGTGGAGACTAGCTAAGAACGAGCGAATGAAATATTGAAACGATCTTAATGAAGCATTCTATTTCTTCCATTTCTTCTGTTATTCAAACTTGCTTCAAAGAAAATGGAATCTTGTTAGGGAGAATTTGGAGTGAAATGTGATAGTATTGTGGCTTTTGAATACTGACCTATTTGTCAGCATCATTTGTATTGTTGTCTTTAATTTTGTGTATGATAATGAAATAAATTGTTAACTGTTTAGATTTCTAAATACAATTGTCATTAAAGGGACAGAAGTTGTTTGATATTTCCAGATTTGAAATTTAAATCATTTTGCATACGTTTTTAAAAAGTTTAGTCGTTTTGATTTCTTAAATCAATTTCTTCACAAAGGAAATAAACCAACGTGATAGCCTTTTCTCCAGATAATGTTGCTATGTTAAAAAACTTCTTAAAAGTTTAAGAAGAAAGGCAAATTGTTCATTTTCATGTCTGTTCGGCTTTCAAAATAGTTTAACAATGAAAGTTGTTATGGGACGTATCGATCAATATTCACTTTAATACCATTGATGGCACACCATTCTGAGATAATTATTGTCATTTCTTAATTTTCTGTTATTTTCTTTTACTCACTTGAACTCAGAAGGCTACATCAATCAAATACATAAATCTCTCAATTGACACATTTTGATTTTTCTTTCACATTTGGAATATTTTGTAATTGTTTCATAAATTTTCCGTCTGATCTAATGTAGCCTTGACTTTTTCCCCAACGTAGTGTAAGAAAAAATAGGAATTAATGAAATGTTCAAAGTTTTAATATGAAAATAAAACAAATTTCAGAAAAAATGTTAGGTTAAACACAATGTAATAAAATCTTGAGAAAAAAAATTGAAAAAAAAAAAAAAAAATTTATAGGCAAACGAGATCAAATTCATTGCCAACATACAGTTACGCAGACTTACATTTAAGAATTTCACAACCATATTAACATTTTAGTGACTGAATCATAAATGTAAGGTCAAACCTTTCTCAGTGGCCAATTTACAGGAAACACAATTAATCAAAAACAACGTTATCTGGGATTTGCCACTAGCTACGAAAAAGCTATAATAAAGTTGTGGATGTACTTTACAGAAAATGTTTGAACGAGTCGAGACTGGAGTAATTAAGGCACATGTTGCATATTTTATGTGGGGAACTGTGTCACGAAGCTAGGTAGGCAGGGTGAGGCGACATAGGTGGGGTTGAAAACACTTCTATTGATTACAGAGGGGAAAGCCCCTGAAGAAAGTGGCCATTGTGTCGGCAATGCGACTGGGGTGGTAAAGTGCAGACATACACCTAGACTTGCTATAAATCTCCTAATCAGTTTCTTATAGGGACTGAGGTAGACTGACATTTAGTCTCCATATGAAATCTAATTTGAAAAATAATGTTCAAATTGGAAAAAAATTAAATAAGAGATTTCTTCATTAAGTTTACTTTGTAGACTTGCTCTTATTATATAGACTTGCTCTACTTTGTTTGATTTAATAAATTACTTGATGACAGACTGGAAACAGATCAATGTTCTTGTCAGACTCAATTACTAGTTTTAATTATATTGACGAAGCCAGTGTTGAGAGGCTTTTAGATGGAAATGAAGTTTTACCAAATATTAGTTTAGGAACATGTAATACTCATCAAAATAACGTTTTAACCAGTAAAAACAAAACAAATTTCCCAGACATCGTTTCTGGTTCTGTCTAACTGACCGGCAGTCACTGGCCAGTATCTCATTGGTAATGATCATCTTTGAGGAAAAATATGTGATCTACGTACTGTATCAACCCCTGATTAACCCGGGATCCCCAAGTTAAGGGTTAATCATGCATGAATTGAATCAATAACCAAACGGGAATATTCACACCAATTTACGTTGTCCCAAACTGCCTCAATAAGACTGGCCTTTTAATGGTTCAGGGTGCTGTGAGACAGTCTAGTTGGAGCACTGGCAAGGTACTTGCAGATGAAACAGTGAGCTGTTTATTGGTTAACTGATGCTGGAAGTCATACCTCTCCATTCACTGCTGGTAGTATGTTTAAAGGGGCAGTAGCACGTTTTTTCGCTCAAATTAGTTGATTTAATGTATTTGAAAAATAATGTCACTTACAGTGAAACATCCTTCTCTCTTTGGAAAATCAAGTTAAAAATGAGTGTACATGGGAATCGTTTTTGTCATTCAAAATAATAAAATGTGTTCACAATAACATGGCCGCTATGCTATTTTTGCTTTATACGCAACACCATTATTACCACTACGGATAATTGGTTTGTGTAATAAGATGTTTTACCCTCTAAAGTCAATATAAATGACATAAACTATCATAATAAATGGGAAATTATGAAAAAATAAAATTTGAAATAAAACATGCTACTGCCCCTTTATTGATGCTCGTGTGCTCTCTTCATATTATAACTGGGGTCGGATAGCACAGTGCTTAGTGCAATCGGCTTTGGATTAAGAGGTCTGGGGTTCGAATCCCACCAGGGGCTCGACAACTTGGTTTGCTGTGTGGAACTCTTCTGCATGCAGTTAGGTTCGGGTACAATGCTTCACTGAATTTAATTGCAGTAACACCTATAGTTCCAGCTGATGGATCTTAGGTTTCACTGCAATGCGTAACCACAATGACTTTGCTAGCTTTCTCCCTGCAATAATAATGTCGCCGCTAATGGCTGCAATATTGCCCAATCGGCGTTAAACAATAACTCACTCACTCACTTCCGCAGTAATACTAGGAGCCATGATATTACCGTATTCTGTTAAGGAGAAAACATGACTCCGAGGTCTTCTGCTCTGAGAATAACCTGAAGGGAGGGATAAAGCTCCGAGGGCGTTAGCCCGAGGGGCTATCCCGACCTTGAGGTTATTTCCAGAGCAGAAGACCGAGGAGGAGTGTTTTCTCCAGCTTATAAACCGTCAACTATCAACATTTACGATTTATAGTTTCGGACGCTCAAAGGGCCTAATTCCTCCGCTTAGACCAATTTAAAAGCAGAAGACGAAGGAGGAATGTTTTCTTCCTATTTATAAACGTCAAATGTAAAAATTAACATTTTATAATTTTTGATTCCCAAATCGTGTTTTTATAAAGGGTATGTCGCCCTCGGTTGCGTTATATCGAGGCAAAGAAGGTATGACTATAAATGGAGTAATTCAACTCCACTCATCATCTCTGTCTGCATAGCCGAGCGGTCTAAGGCGCCAGTTTAGAGAGCGAAGGGTGCCAGGTTCGAATCCAGCTATTTCAACTTGGAAATTTTTAACTTTGTAAAATTTTCGATAATAATTGCTGCTTGTTGGCTATTGCGTTGCAAGTATGAAAAATTATTCTAAGTGCATTTCCAGGTCTTACTTTCAAAAAAACCTTAGGTTCAGGTCTTACTTTCAAAAGTAAAACCTCATACCGGGTTATTCTCGGAAGTAAGACCTCAGTAGAGGTTATTCCAAGAAAAGAAGATACCTACAAAACAACAGACAGAATCCGACCTAGGTTTATAACTCGGGTATAAGCCTTAGACCATCCCCACTTTTCAGAGGGTTGTACTGGTTAGGGTTATTCCTGGGTTAAAGCCCACCCCAAACTTTGCCAGATGTTCCATGGTCATACATTACATATATCTATAATATTATTTTAAGTTAAGTGTCAAAAACCTACATAAAATCTATTCTGACTGTCTGACGGTCTCTGGTATGAAATTTCATGATCTGAGTTGAGGTCTCTCCTGTCTAAAAGCCCACCCCCATGTTTTCAAGATGTTTGTTTGCTTTGCCCCTTGGTCTTATACCCGAGAGAATACGTTAATTAAATGCTCACGAAAGCGGCCTGAAACATCAACTCGCCTCGCCTCCAACTCTATTCAAAGATCTTGATTCAGACCCTAGACTGAGGCATAAACTAGTGGATTCACATTGATATGTCATGTGGAAACAAAACTTTGAGTTGGTCTTTCTCTTTGATTTAATTTCCAACGGGTTTTGCCACAATTACATCCTTATGTTGTTCATCTAACGACCCCATTTCACCGTCATCCTGCCCTAGTTGTTGAGGTTGAGTCACCTATGAGAGTTCAATGCCAATATGCAGAGTCTATATTAATGTGCTGTACATATTTATTTCTTTAAAATATGCAATAGATGCAGTGCATATTCATTGCATGTCTATTGTATATGTTGTATATGTAATGCATGTTCATATAATTTATGGTACATATCAATTGCATGTTAAAATGTCAGAAATCAATGTTTAACCTCAATGTATGTAGCTACACTTTTGGTGCAGTCGTTCAACCTGGAATACCGTATATCCTTGAATACAACTCAAGAGTTCTATTTCATTCAACACTGGCAATACTTATTCCAGGCCCAGGTTATTTTTGAAGAAATACGGTAAGCCTTAAATTCATATTGGAGACCCGAGTTGTATTTACCTCAGCACTCCACTCCACACCACGGGTTGTATTTGAGGCCCGGATTATATATTTGAGGATATACAGTATAGGTAGCCGCTGCAATGCTACAGTATTCTCTCAGGTATAAGACCACATTCTCGCCACTTTTTAGAGGGTTGTCCTGGTTGGGGTTATTCTGGGGTTATAGCCCACCCCCTATTTTGCCTGATGTTCCAATGTCATACATTACATATTACAGTTAAGTGTCAAAAACCTACATAAAACCTATTCTGACTGTCTGAGGGTCATCTGAGTTGGGCTCTCTCCCGTCTAAAAGCCCACCCCCATGTTCTTTACCTGGTCTTATACCCGAGAGCATACAGTAATAAATATTCAACTTCTTTATTGTGAACATACATGATTAGGAGTACACTTAACCCTTACGTTGCGTATATATATTTTACCATTTTTAGCCCCTGTGGCGGAATTTACAGGCTCGCAGCTCGCAGCAGTAGTTTGGGCTTTGGCACTAACTAGCTCTGCTGGCGGAATTTCCAGGCGGCGATTCCGGTATCGTTTTTACAAAATATACCGCATCTACATGGCGAATAAGGACTATATACGGGCGTTCAATACAAATTCAAGTAGCGACACCCGTACACAAATGGCTAATTCACACTCGAAACTTTGAATGAATTTTCTATGTTTTTTCGTTTTTATTCTATTACTTTCGAAAGATTGTCTTTTATTTGGGCCTCCTAACATCATAAATACGAAACGAAAAAAATTCCATTTATATACGGAATTGAAGACAAGATGTCTAGCTTCACAATGATATAAAAATTATTAGAATGCGACCTTTGGTTATAATTCTATAGCTATGTAAAGTTTGTATTTATTTCCACCTATAAAATCGTCAATACTTACAACATGTATGCGGCATTGCAAACGGTCGTTCATCGCACTTTTCCAAGAAATCATAATCTCGAACCAGTTGACAAATAAGCACATGTCAACCCAAATATGGTTATGTTGTTTGACTTTTCAAATAAACGCTAACCTCGAACCATAACTGATGAAAATATGTTGATTAGTTTGTGTGCCGTTTGGTTTCACATGCCTCTCAGAAAGGTAAAATTGTATCTTTATTTCTGTGAATAAATCTGCGCATTTTATATAGAATAAAAGATTATTCTTTTCGGTTTATTGTGATATAAAAATTATGAAAATGCATTCAGTATTTTAGCCTTGATAAATGTTTTAGAAGTTGTGAAAATCGCCGATTGTTTCAAAATTTATGAAGTGTAAACATGACCTTTTTCACGGCGCTTGCTGTGTCTTTGTTATTTTTTTGAGATTTTCTAATTTTATATGGGAATGTAGTCCATTGTTTCCCCTTTATTTTGCCGTATTTTTTTTTTAAAACAAACAATTCGCTCACATGATATGAATTGCGGGAGTAAGGCGAGTTAGCGATTTTTTTCCCCGTCTCGCGAGATGCGAGGCAGATAGCAGTCTCGGGCGAGGCAAACCCGAGGCAATACAAACACGTGGGTGAAAATAGCCTCAAGCGAATTAATGCTTCGGGGGCTAAGCCCGACATAATTGGCCTTTTGTAAAGCTAATTATCGATGCGTTACGGGTCAACAATGCACACGCAAATTGGTGTGAATTTTGCTTGATATTCCGACCACACACTGAACAAGGCTTTATTCTCATGTCGGGTCGCGATGCGTAAATACAGCCATTCTCATGGGTCGGGTCGCGGACACAATCGACTCGTGACCCGGTATGTGGGGATAGAATATACTTAGACAGCCGTGAATTATTCTAAGTCTTGTATCCGGGATCCGTATTCAGACACCTAGGAATCGCTTATAGCCCGCCCGGATAATTCCGTCGCCCGCATGTTAAGGGTTAAACTTCATCATCAGATAGAATGTGAATGCCTTTCAAGACCTTAACCTTAACCTGGGCAGTTATATATAGTCCTTGTGAATACCTGATTAAATTGTTTCTAAGCTTGGTAAATCTACCGGTAATTAAAAAATCTTCTGTATATTATCAAAATAGAGTCAAGTCGTTGACCCACAGAAAGTTTTGGATATTATGTAAAGTAAGTTGTGACTTTAACCCTTTATCCAGAGGATTTAGAATATTATGGAATAACTATCTATAACAAGCGGTCAATCCCTTATTACTGTAAAATGTCCACACAGAATGGATTGAAAACAATTGTCAACAACTCTAGTGCTAACACAGAACACTGATTTTAGTTAGATCAATTGAACTACCAGCTTACTACAGTTGGAAATTGGAAAATTAATTAGGGGGACTCTCGAGCTCCGGCAATATAATTTTGTTGTTACGAATATATAATATAAAGATTTGTAAACCTAACAATACAATGATATTGTCGGACAATGACAGTCCCCCTACTTACCAGTTTTATTTTTCTGCTTCATATGCCTGAATGTCCAGCACTGACAATGGTCTAGCTTAAATAGGTCTATTCCCATCCCCCATTTATTGTTTATAGATGGAAATTGTTACAGTCAAGCCGCGATCATCCGGCCTCCGATAATCCGAATCTCGCAGTTTCCGGACGGTAGGAAGATGTAACCAAACTATTCTCTCTAGTAGTCCTCAGTACTCAGTAGTCCGAACATTTCACTATCCGAACGATTTTGATGAAAAACGGAAGCGTTCGGATTATCGAGGCCTGACTGTATACTTCATTCACAGATGTCGCCCAATTACACTGATAATTTCATTGTATTGATTCAAATTGAACAAAATCTCTTCCTCTGTGTGCATTAAAAGAAGAAACAAATAGGCATCCCGCCATATTGAGCATATAAACACATGTCAAGTAGATATTTCTAACGGCTTTTCTTTTAACCTTTTAAATGATTAACACGATACTTAAAAAATTTTACAATCAGTCTGTCTGTTCCTGGTAAATACTAAGGGTCCATAGTGGTAAGGAATGCATTTAGCGCATTGATAATTCATTGTCAAACTACACTGAGAACAGGTATGCATAGATTGACGGGGTCGTTAGAATTACCGTGATCTTCGGGCAGGTACATGCAATCAAACTTGCTGAGCACAGAGTTTCTTGGTAATTTCCTTGTATCCGAGGAGTGCCGCGTCTGACACTGTTCGACCAATGGAAACAGGTCAGTATGTTCCAGTGGTTGTTAGGCAGCCATTTTGAATCCTTTTGTTCCTTGTGTAATTATTCTTGTTAATGTAAAATGAATTAATGTTTATGATTTTGACTTTACTTGTATTCAGATCGGTCTAGATTGAAGTCGACTAGCATATGTCTCGGCTTCCAGAGTATATCATTGGGTCTTGACTTCTTCAGTCTATGCAATTTTGTGTTCTTTATGAAATTATTTTTTATAGTACCTAGCTGCTATGACATAGTCGAGGGTATATAGCAGTCAGCGTGTCCATCACACTTTCTGTTCCACTCATAACTCAGACAATAATTATTCAAATGTTACGAAACTTGATGCACATAATCACTATGATGTGTACATCTGCCTTTTTTTATGTTTCATACCCTCGTTTTCATAATTTATGGAAATTTTCTCAGTTTTTTTACTTTGCCATTCACAGTTTTGTTCCACGAAGAACTCAGACACTAACTGTTCAAATGTTACGAAACTTGATACACATAATCACTGTGTGTACATCTGCCTTTTTTATGTTTCATACCCTCGTTTGCATAATTTATGGAAATTTTCTCAAGTTTTTTTCTCAGTGTTCATAGTGTCATGACATCACTAACCCCTGATCAAGTATGGCAAAATCTTTGTCACTAAGTAATGTTTATTTGTATGAATATATGTTAAAGGGGCAGTAGCACGTTTTTTGCAAAAATTATTTTTTCAAATTTCCCATTTATAGTGATAGTTTATGTCATTTAAATAAACTCTAGAGGGCAAAACATGTTATTACACAAACCATTAATCTGTAGTGGTAAAAACTATGTTGCGTATAAAGCAAAAATTGCATGGCGGCCATTTTATTGTGAACACAATTTATTATTTTGTATTACAAGAACGAGTCCCATGGCTTTACCGAAACATGTACACTCATTTTAAACTTTATTTTCCGAAGAGAGAAGGATCTTTTACTATTGGTGAAATTATTTTTCAAAAACATTTCATCAACTTCTTTGAGCGAAAAAACATGCTACTGCCCCTTTAAAATAGGTTAAAAAGGAAAATGCTCGAAAAGAAAGTACCATACACAAATCCATCATGCTCTTGCATAAAAATATATTTTATCCCTAAACTATTACTGCCGGAGTACGAGGCACAATTTTTATTTAAAAGTATTCATTTTACAGAAGTGTCATACTTCAGACTCGATTAGATACAAAGTAAAGGTCATATTGAGATAACAACAACAGATACAGTGTAGTTCTAATTAAAATAATAACAATAAAAACAAATCTAATTAATTTGTGATTGAAAGTCCATCCTGTTTTACTATAAGGAAGCATTAAATTTGATGAAATAATTAACCTAATTAGTCATGCAGTCTTTCAGTGGTTTATTGAACATTGGTGGTAGAACAACATGGTCTATCAATTAGCAAGTCTGTCTCGAAAATAGATGCTGGGAAGGTAAGATCACCTACAAGCATGCAAGTCAGTCTTGCAATGTTTGTTCTCCAAAGGATATTTTTTCTTGTGTGGTATTACTAGTGATTCCTCCAGAGTCTAGAAAAAAAACAATAAAAGACTAGAAGAATTTGGCAAGTCTAGATAGCTTCAGCTCAAGGATGAAGGATTCTATGGGCTGCTTTCAATCTTATTTTCTATTCATATTAAATGAGATTCAAGAAGCATGTAGAAGTTGATGAAGGAATATCCCAGAAACATTGCCTACCTACAATAAAGAAGTAGTTGGTGTCCACAATATTTGTTGCGGCAGGATAGAACAGTGATAAGTGCATTTGGGCTTCGGATTAAGAGGTTTGGGGTTTGAATCCCACTCGAGGCTCTGCAACTTTGTCTGCAGTAGAGAATTGTGCTACATGCAGTAAGGTTTGGGTGCAGTGCTATGCTGAATTGCAGTTCAGAACGCTAGTTCCAGTCAGTGCTCACTGGTTTCACCACAATGCATAGAGCCACAATAGTGTTGCAGGCTTTCCCCAAACAATAATAATAGCAGCAATGATATGAGTGAAATACTCTTAAAACACAAATGCTCGTCGCTAATAGCGATGACGAAGTGTCGTTAAACAATAACTCACTCACTCATTAAAACCTGAAATCACCACACCTCCTTAATAGTTGTCTTTTACTTTAATCTCTAACCATTCTATATAACCATCTATCATTCCTGAGTGGCTGAGTTACAGGAATCGTAGCATGTTCAGGAAGAAAGGGGGCACCTGTCGGGGGGGGCACCTGTTATATCACTCTTGTTGTAGCTCAAGGGTTAGGAATAGCAAGATCAACACATTTGTACATTTGCCAACCACATAGAAACAGGACACAGAAGATGGCAAAAGAAAGTCATTTTGTCAAGCAATTTTGAAATGAAGGTTTTAAGGAGAATATATGAAGGAAAGCTCTTATATTTCATTGAATAGATCAGACAGAATATTAAAGTGATCTTTACATTATTAAAGTGAAGGATATATTGAAGGGTAAACATCTTTTCTTTTATTGTGAGATAGAAATATAATACGAATTTAAGGGTAAAAGTTTCATTTTAAAATGTCTCAGACAAAATATGATTTCAACGAATAATTTAGGAATATTTATGAAGAGCAAAGTGAAAAATAACACTCAGACGGGGAGCGTGGGTGCCGAGGAAGTTGAAACTTAGAGTCATGGATCACTGACATGCTGTCTCCTGCAGTCCACTTTTATTCATTTGTCAAGGGGCTTGGCACTCAAAGAAACAAAATGTTCCTAATTTCCAAAGTTTCAGTGATAATGGAATAAACTCACTCCTGGAAAATGCTAACTACATCAGCAATGAAACGTTCGTTAATTCACCACACATTCATTATTAGGTTATGGTTTTTGTTACCATCTCAGGCATTTTGGAAAGGTTACTTTGTTAAATCCTGTTTTTCTGCAAATATTTAATCACTGATCGGGGCTAGTCCATTTTTGCATGGAGATGACCTGTCACTGAAATGCCTTCATCAAATGATTCAGAATTTATATCCTGACCTAGAACATTTGCAAAGAGTGACATCACTGGTTGCATGACTTTCCATTCACTGCTCACTACTTATTGATCACCCCTCGTATCTGCCAAGGAGGCAGGTTAGCACAGTGGTTAGTGTTTGACTTAGGTTAGGTCAGAGGTTTGAATTCCACCAGAGGCTCGGCAACTTTGTCTGCTGTAGAGAACTGTTCTACATACAGTATTAAAGGTTCAATGCTACACCAGTACCACCCATGGTTCACTAGTTCTAGCCGATGCTTACAGGTTTCACGGCAATGCATAATCATTATGGCGTTGAAGGCTTTCTCCCTGCAATAAGACATGCATCTGTGACAAAAGTGAAATACACACGAAAGCGACCTTAAAACCCCAATTAACCTCACCTCGTCGCCGCTAATGGCTGCAATACTGCCGAAGCGGCGTTAAACAATAACTCACCTCACCTCACCCCACCTCACTTGTATCTTTCAACATCACTAAATGCTATACCTATATGCATTAATTGGTCCTGGTAAAGCAAGGGCACCTGCTGTCAATTCAAGATATGTTACCATACTGGTCAAGGTTAATTAATGTAAGAGCACTTTATTTTAAGAAATATCTCAAGCAACAAGAACAATTTACTGTGCAAAGTAGCTGTCGACTTTACACTTTGTAGTTTTGTGACCAGATACACCAAAATTAGTTACAATTGTCGTTATCTGTCTTTACCTGTGTGTTCTTATTCTTGTTCTTATGCATGAGAATACTGATACATCAATCCAAGGGGCACCTGTTTATGAATTGAACATATATGTTTATTTACCTGTGTTTTTATTGACCTCAATCATAAGGAGATCATGTTTGTCAATTCAAGGAAGCTGTTTGTTCTTAATGGTCAAGGTAAATCAATCAAAGGGCACTTGTTCACAATTCAAGGAGATGTTTTCTATTCTGGTCAAGGTAAACCAACAAGAGAGACATGTGTCTGTTACAATGTAAAAACACCTGTTGACGAGGTTGCACCTGGGTATTAGGTTGTCCGGAGGGAGTAGATAATTAATGACCACTCCATAGTTCAGGTTCACGCCTGGTTGTTCTGGTCAGTTCAATGTGAAATTGGTCACAATAAATACATCCTTGAGATACACTATCAAGAATTCAAAGAATAGCTGTGTGTCTCTTGGTCAAGGTAGATCAATTCAAGGGGCACCTGTTAGGCAGTTCAAGGAAATGTTTGAGGATATTTATGCAGATAAATGAATTCCAAGGGGAAATTTCTCATATAGATAAGGTCAACCAAATTAATACTCAAAAATAATTTTATGTTATTTTTATATGTTGTTTTATGGCCAACAACTAGAAATAATCACCTGTTGACTGGATTATGTCTCTGGATAATTTTTGTTAAATCAAGGAATATGTTAGAGGACTTGACAGGAAAGTCTTTCCCTCCGTGTTCCTCAGTAAATCAATTACCGGCAACTTGATAAAATTTACAATGAAGGACACCTGTTGACGAATTTACACCTGCACTTATTGGCCTGACCGGTGATATGACTGACCAGTCCTCCTGGGTTCAAGGCCTGGTCAGTTGTATACCCACTGTCTAGCATTACTCTGTCCTGACCTACATAGTCAGGCAGAGACCTAGGTTCATTCATGAAGTGAGGCTGATTAAAATATTGATTGTCTTTGATCGTGCAGGCAGCCCTGTCACAGACTGTGTAAACCCCCTTGTGTATACAGGCTCGCCAAGTTTACACGCTAAGAGGTCAACTTGGGTCAAGCTCGACTGAGCGGGCTCAACACAAACAGAGGACATTCCTCGTCCCAGTCCTGTGTTGTGTTGTGTATGGACTGGTAAGAGAGAGTACAGTTACATGTTGTTATCTCCAAACAGCCGACCGACCGACCAACCCACCGACCTCGGTGCTCTTGTCCTGGTCCCTCTGTCCTGACTGTATATCCACTAGCCATCCATCTGTCTGTCAGTCTGGTTGTGCTCGACCAAGTCCTCTGACATCAGCTGTGGAAATACCTTGCTCTATATCTACATTGTATGAATATTTAATGTGCCTTCTCTGCAGATCCGAACACTGGGCTGCTGAAACCCAGAACAACAACCTGTTGATGCATGAGTAATTTTTTGAAACAACAATTTATTTTCCGGCATATTTGTGTCTTGATGAAAATTTTTGACATGTTTTGGCAGTGAGTTGTGAATCAGAGACACAGAGGGAACCTACAGGCAGCGCGGTGGCAGAAAGAAGAGGTTATTTGTGTCGGATAAGCAGCGAGTGAGGAATGTACTATCAGAGTATGTGAATCATGGCATGGATATGTGGGGAGGTTTTCCTCGTACAGTGACGCTCAATATACGCTGCCATAGATAGATCAGCTACGCAACTTTGGGTGTATTCCAACGCGCTGATTCATAGCATGGTGAGAACTAGAGTTTCCCTCCCCACTCGTGAACCCCCTCCGACCAACAAAACCCCCCTCGTCAGTCTTACCAGCGATTCTCACACACACAGTCAACTCGTCTTCCCTGAGTGAGAGACCAGATAGCATGCCGGTACATCATACATAGTGCCCTCATACTAAAAATAGCCCACAAATCCTTGCTAGTGTGAGTAAGCACATGTCAGGCAGGCAGGCAAGCAGGCAGGCAGGCAGACTGATTGTGGCAAACCAAAAATGGAATGTCCACGCCATTTAGTTGGCTGTTTCTCTGTGTTACTGTAGCAAAGAGCCGTGAAGTAGAGAGGCAGACTGGTGGTCAACTCTCCAAACACTCGGACCTACCACTGGATCAGCCGCCTGGACCCGCGCACATCAATGTTTGGGTGAGTTGCCGCTGGGAATTTCTCCGCACTAGTTCTTCTGTATCGTGCTTGACACACTTAACTTCTTCTCTCTTTCTCTGTGTCGCTGTCCGCGGCGAGCCTAGACTGACGAGAAGTTCACGCTGATGTAATTGTCAACGGAGGTGGTGAACAGCTCTGTTTGCTAGCATTCCTGACATTGCCACGTAGCGTTTGTGCTCCTACCGTACTCCGTGTGAATTTGTGTCATAATTTCATAAGCATAATTTGGAACCCATAATTTAATATCTGCCTCTATGTTGTTACTTGATTGTGGTTTTGTTACTGTTATCTGTACTTGAAGGAGATTGATTATTTATGTTAGCAAATTTGGGTTGCTTCGTTTTTAATCTGAAAGGCTTTGATTTGAACTGAAACATATGTTTTAATTAGGTTGAATATTGGGTAACCTTGTTTCCTTATCAACGTTGAATACTGATTAAATATAGTCGACAGACATGTCTGTAGTGTTAAAACCTTGGTTAATATGGTTGCTTGAAATTGTGTTGTCAAAACAAAGAAAGGACATGTGTGCAAATAAGTAAACAGAATTCTCAATTTTGAAAATAAGCACTTTTTCACTCGTTTCGCACAAGTTTTGGATCTTCAATATAATAGAAACAGCTGTTATGTATTATGTGTACGTTCTGATATTGAAAGTCAATTATTTAAACCAATTTTGTGTCCAGAGATTTTTATACTTCTAAATTGGTATCCTTATGGTTCCAAGATTTTTAAAAAATAATTGAAACTTATGGTTATGTTTTTGGTTAAAATTTTCCATTCATCTGTTTGTGAGAGGCTGCGTACTGGCAGATTCCACCATGCTGTGCCATAGTTGTAGTGTGTAGTAAGGCTTTACGCTGTCTTCAACGCTGCCGCAGTATTGAGATAGCACTGGTTCCAGACTATCTATCGTCTTGTTTTCAGCTGTTGTCTGTAGTCGTAATTCTATCTCATATTTATTATTAATATCTTGACAATCTTGTTGCGAATCTATGGCAACAGATGTTTACTTTATAGCGGTTGAATTTGATTTTTTGGGAAACTTTATCTTCTATATTTTTTGTAAGATTTTTAAATGTCATTTTGATGTATGTTTGTGTTGACTTTTAAAAGTCAATGCGATTTCACAAGATCAATTTCAGATCCTCAAATAAAGATTTGTTGTTTTTCCACGTTGATTTACAGCACTTTGCGAGTTCATCTGAACTAATAGTCCTTCAGTCACTTATTTGATTGTCATAGGCACACTTGCAACCAAATACAAAGGGGAAATTGCTTGAGAGTACTTTAAGAATCAGTGTCTACTAAAATAAACCTAATCGGACTGAGAGCTTTAACATTCTCTTATTGCCAATTCAAGTCAATGTTATTTCCTAAATAATTACCTCCACCATATCGTGTGTTAATGTACGAGCTGTACTCTCTGAATAGTATGAGATGCCCTATTTTGATAATACAGGGTTTTGAAAGGATATATTATAGCTCTACCTGCCTCTTAGTGTAAGATTTACGTGACATGGATTATGCCGGTGCAGCAGATGTGTGTATATAGGTGGTCGTGTCGCGGGCTGGCTACAATCGATCTCAGTGCTGAGGTTTCTTGTGGTGTTCAATAACGAGAGATAGAGAGTTGCATCAGTAGGGACAGTAGAGTGTGTGTGTAGTGAGAGTCAATGACTGGTCCTGCAGACTATGCAGTGCGTACAGGTAGTGACGGACGGCCGGACAGACAGACGGACGGACAAGCAGACCAACGTAAGCTAGCGACACATTCTGGGGTGTGTGGGCGGTGGTTGCAGCTTAGTGGTTGAATTGTCGTCTTTATATCTGTGTGAGCCCCAAGTGCAAGTCAATCTCTCGTTTGGACACAACAGTTTGTCCTGTAGTGCCAGTTCACAGCGTTCCCCAAACGAAAAATGGAGGGTCGAGAGTTTTGGAGGACAGCTGAGATCTTGCCGGGGTTGACACCGCTAATCTAAGCAGCCAGCCAATACAAGACGTAGGAGTTACGCGGTAAATAGTTTTTCTTGACTGCCACAGCCTGCACTCAGACACAGTGAGTGTTACTGTGAAATATCTGTGTCACGCTACTGCCTCTCCTTCCCGTACTCTCTGTCTCTGTCTCCAGGGTTGTTGTCAGGTTTGTGGACTTGTTCTCTGCTTGTCAAGATTGTTGATTTTGTTGTCTTGATATTCAACTTTATAAACTTGTGCCTTCATTGTGGACTTTTAATTGAGATTTTGAACTTGAGTTCTAATGGTAATTGCAAATTTTTTGTCAAGATTTTAAACTATACTTTCCTGGTTTTACAAATTACTGACATTTCAAATTCTAATCTTGGAGAATCCCGCCAGGGGCCAGCAACTTTGTCTGCAGTTTATCTGTAACTGTACAACACGCAGTTAGGTTTGGGTGCAATGCTACACTGAATTTCAGCATAGTACCACCCATGGTTCGCTAGTTACAGCCTCTGGTCGCAGGTTTTACCGCAGTGCATAGCCACATGGTGTTGCGGGCTTTCTCCCTGCCATAATACTAGCAGCCGCGATATAAGTGAAATACTCTTGAAAGCGGCGTTAAACCCCAACTGGCTCACTCACTCACTAATCCGTTGGAATTTAGAATTTCTTTCCCCATGTGTGTTGATTAAGGGCATATTCAGCTTTAATTCAAGAAATTATGAACTTTGAAAAAACATGTTCTTGTGTCCATTCTCATTCTGATTTTGAGGTAAATCGATATTAGAAATTTTTACTGTCGTAGTTTGAAAAATGGAGCCTTGATGGGAATTGTGTTGAACCATTTGAAAAAGTGTGAACTTGGATCCATTTCTATCAGAGTGTGAGGTTACTGCTCTCAAAAGAGCATGGACAATAGTTGTGATTATCGAGATTAGCCCCCTCTCTCTTCTCGTATATCCCAGCATCCCTTATACGTTCTTCTTTCCTCTCGTCAGCTGATTCAGACAGAAGCCTCGGATCTGCAGGTAGGAGTTTGTTCGTCTCCAGCTTCGACCTAATTTTCTTCAGCGCAGTCAGCTGATCTCACTGGCTCATATGCTCCCTCCTAGTTCGCAGTGAGAAGTGTGTTGAAATTCATTTTATTGAATATTATTTAAGTTATGGCTATTCAGGAATGAATTATTTATAAATACTTTATTTCATTCTGTACTTCCTTTTTCTGTTGTTGTGGAGAATGTGATCAGATTATTTAGTCTATATGTTTAATGTTTCAGTTTAGGGGAAAATGCTCTTTTTGAAAATCTGTTTATAAATATTAAAAAACATGTATCTTTTAAGATTTCAAAACTTTTCATATCTTAATTACCAAACCAAAGTGAAATATTTGAAATTTCATCAATATTTTTCTTTAAAAATTATTTTGCATGTTGTAAATTCAACAATATCCAAAACTTAAATAATATCATACTTTGGAAGATGAACACAACATTTTTCTAAAGATTTTTTTCAAGTAAATCTAATTTCTGTTTATAAATATCGTCATAAATGAAAAGCAAACACTAGTTTTATCAAAATGTAAATGTTTAGAAATGTTTGTGTTGAGAAATGTTTAAAATTGGCTAAAACCAAACTTTTATCCAAAACCGCCAACGTTTCATACTAGTGATGTGCACGAATTTGATCTCCCTATTAATTCATGAGAAATTTCTCTGTATAGTAGAAATGGAAGAAAAATCCATAAAGGCATTGTTACACAGCACAATGAGCAAGAATCTATCAGTGTATCGATTGAACTCGGGGAATATATTCCACGGCTAATCGAGAATCTACACATATTGTGAGTACACTGTGCGACTGCCTGTGAATGCAATATTTATTGTATTTCCTGGCTGAATGTGGCACATTGTATGAGTTCCGGGTATATACAGACTTGACCTGTACACAGGGTCGTATCGCATATAATTATCTCTGATATATTGCATCTATGGCATGTACACGCTGTTTTGTTATACACAAACATGACCCCTATTTTTGAGATCATCTCACAAAATTATCTGTGATAAGTTTGTATGTATCACATATATTAAAATGCTTTTTTGGTATACACCCACCTGATCCATGTATATGAGGTCGTAACGCATATTTAACTGTGAGATATTGCTAATGTCTTATATGCTTGTGTGCTGAACATGTGGGTGTTATATGTTAAGGTTAGCGTTGACTAATGTTTGGTTGTTTGACTGTTTTATTTCAGGTTGTTTTAAAGCTTTTTTGCAAGCTCCAGCACTTATAGCAGTTTAACATGCACTTATCAAACCTTTTATAAGCCAGTCAACAAACACATTATCTATTTCTTAAATATATATTTTGTATTATTTTTGTAATCTGCAAATTTTGCCTCCCTTATTTTTTTAATTCATTCTTAGAATTTATAAGTTTTCCATAACAATTATTAGTAGCATCATTTTGAAGAAATGAAAAACTCTTATTATTATACGAAGGCTGCTGAAATATTGACCAATCAATGAAAATGAACAGTGTTACCAGTCACGTATGGAACACCAATTGAAGAACATGTTATAACTCTCTAGCAACTGATAGCAACAATGTACAACGTCACCGAACAATGCTCTGACGTAATTGAACAGTGCACGATCCTCATTGAACAGTGCCCTCACGCCAATTCATGACATCACGTTGTTGCTGGGCTGACAATTAACTGTTTCTGAATCAACATGTAACCAACCCAATTACTATCTGGATACAGTGATTGAATAATAGGATGAATAGAAAATCTGAACTTGGACTAAAACCGTGTAATCTCCTAGAAAAGTTAAATATATCCCTCGTTATTGCACTGATTGTGAAAATACAATGTTTCTACCTCATTCCATGAGATAATCCTGGCCGTCAAGAATAGACCGTTATCCTCTATATGCTGAGATGTAAAGTGACACAAAACATTAAAGAAGACTCTGATTTGAATTTTTTTTTTATCTAAATATTTAGATTTATTTGATTTTGTCTGAAATACACAGCTTTCATTCCCGTCTGGATATTATAACTAATTTAGACATTATTATGTGGTTGTAGGTAAATTGTCAAAGACAATTTACTAAAATAAATCATGGATTTATGCAGAAAACTATAATACGAAGTTAAAATTTCTCTGAATATTTAGGATATGGTACATAGCTCATTTCAGTTTTGGATGTCATACCTGCTTCACCCAAATGTTGTAGGAATTTAGTGAGACAATTGCATAAGTTCACCACAGAACTATAATATGAAGTCAAATTTTATCTAAATATTTAGGAAAATTTGATGCTTTTGTCTAGTAATGTCTACAGTACACAGCTTCCATTCCAGTCTTGGATAATACCTGCTTTAGACATGTTATGTAGTTGTAGGTGAATTGGAAAGGAACTTTTACTTAAATAAATCATGGATTCAGAATGGAGTCAAATTTGGTTTAAATGTTTACAATCATTGAATTCTTTAGTATGCAGTCATTGTATGCATGGACTACATCACACAACATCTGATACAGACAGATGTTGTGTGGTTCTAGGTTAATTGGAAAGGATAATTTACTAAGGTAAATGTAAATTGTTGAATTAGTTGATTGTTACCATTTAAATTTTCACATCACATCCCATCAAATAAAGTGGTACAGTCAATTTGTGAAGCTTTAGTCTTCTCTGCGGTCCTCAGTTGTATATCATCTACAAACTTCTTCGTAATAGAGTTTTCTCAACATTTAGCATCACCCTCAGAAAATCTTGAGTTGTACTTATTATATACAAACTTGCTCTTCGTATAGTAGTTAAATATCAGTGTATGTAATGAGGCCCGGAACCTGATAACTTTTGATCCAGACTGGTAAGTTTTTGAGATTTTTCTTTAATTTTCACATTGAAATTAAAAGAATAACCCTTTTGGGCTGGCTTGTTTCAAGTTTATTTAATACACTGTCAATATTCCTCTGTCATTGTACATCAATCCTTCTTGTGTGGTTTTGTCACATTTATTGTGACATTGTGTAACAATATCTTGAAGTAGAGAGTATTTAAATACTTAAAAAAAACAGAAATCCTTGCTGAATCAGGAAGTAAAAGTGATATCAGTGAATGTGTAGGAGGGGAAATATAACCCTACTGCTTCTAGTTGTAGAAATTTATAGACTTAAGCAATCAATGGATGCAGTATTGAGACAGTGTGCCATTAAGAAGTTGAAATATTACAAGACATTCTATTATAGTTTAATATAAAAAAAGAGATCCGTATCAAAATAGCTTGAGCATTTATAGCTGTGTGAAAAATTAATGAAATATCCAGATATTGTCATGAAAAATCTATGATTCATTGCTGGTATCATTTTATGTTTTTATTTAACGATTATTATTCATCAACCATCACTTTTATAAATTTAAGGTAAAATAGTTTATATATGAAAGGAAACAGGAAACATAATGCATATATATTCCATGTTATCCAATAGAGCATGGTTTAGTCCGGGTATGGATGATACACATGTACTCTAGTTCGGTCCGGGTATGGGTGGTAAGAATGTACTCTAGTTCGGTCCGGGTATGGATGATACACATGTACTCTAGTTCGGTCAGGGTAATCCTGAACCTGGTACAAGTTATATGCATCGAGAACAAAATTATGAAATGAGTACAATATTGATGAATCTAGTAAAATAAACCTCATAAATCAAGTAAAAATTTTATGAATCACGTAAATATTTTATAAAAAATAAGGACAAGGTTTAAAAATTCACAATAGTTATTTTCTGCATGTGGTAACACAATACTATACTTACATTTTATATTTATTAATTTATATATATATATATATATATATATATATATATATATATATATATATATATATATATATAACAAAGACTGAAAATGTTGTGGAAATATTTTTTTTAGAGTAATGTAGGCATACCCAGGTCTAGGTCAGTCTCGCTTCAGACAGAAGCTGGGCTATCTAGCATGACACACTGAGCCCACTCTCTAGGTCAGTCTCAAGATAAACTGACAGATGAAGGTCTACCGTACAAACAGTTGACAATCTTCAAAACTCACTTCAAATGTACCAAAACCGACTAGAAATAATCAAAGTAGAAATAAGTAAGCAGTACCCTCTCTGTAAGATAGCAACGAGTTTGAAATGGAAAACAAATCATTTGAAACAGAATCCAAACCTGCAAATTGGATAGAAAAGCATCCAAAGTATCAGTCTTGCCAACCCTCTCCTATAAGCCTATAAGAAATGGGATTTTCAGAGGTTCCTTTTCAATAGTTAATAAAATGTATTAAATTTATTATATTTTTTTTTTAAATACATTTTTCAAGTACCTAATCAACAGAGTCGCTGCGATTCTCCTTAAAAAATTCATGATTATAAAGTATTTCAATAAAATATTAGACTTTCAAACATCTACTTTTGTTGTCATAGACATAAATCAAAATTGCATATTGTGACATGAATGTTAATCATCATAGCAAATCATGTATGTGCACTGTGCACTGTGCAGTAACAAACTGCAGCCCATATCAATGAGAGAGATGTTTTCAGTTGTAGGTATTTTTGTAGCTTTTGCAGCATCATGTTGTGCATAGCAATGAGATATAGGAACATAGTTGTTGGTTGTGTGGAACATTGTATCTATTGTGTAACATTAATTGTTCCTGTTTCACAGTTAGTAGGCGTCTTCCAGCTGCATCCTGATTGGCGGAGAGATATTTCTTTGTCATATGTTATCAATCACATCCGTAATATGAATAGGATGTCTATTTGTGCCGTCTGATAGTCTGGTTTTTATTCAAATATTGAAGTTTTGAGTCAGGTCTGGACTAAGTTTAGTGTCTGTGATAAACATTTCAACCAACAAAAACTCAAACTTTGAACAACGAAATAAAATAAAAAGGAACCTCTGAGATTACTCTGTGTTTAGAAAAAAAGCACCGGCCATAGGTTTGATGTAATTTCAGGGTCTACTAACAGATTGAAGTCAAGAAAGAGTTGTCTCCCTTACCTTTGAATTTAAAGGTACAATCTGACCAGGATAAATATATATATATATATATATATATATATATATATATATATATATGAAAACAAAATACAAAGGTATAATGCTTGTCATATAGCTATTATTAAAGCATGAATATTTAGAAATAATAGAAAACATTTGAAAACATTTCTTTAGGTATCAGGGCGGGATAATGCAGTGGTTAGCATGTTCATCTTTGGATCAAGAGGTCTGGGGGGTGAATCTCGCCAGGGGCATGGCAACTTTGTCTTCTGTTGAGAACTGTTGGGTAAGGGTGCAATGATACACCGACTTTCAGCACAGTATCACTCATGGTTACCTAGTTCTAGCCGATGCTCACAGGTTTCAACGTAATGCATAGCCACAATGGTGTTGCAGGCTTTCTTCCAACAATTATACTAGCTGCCGTGATATACATAAGTGAAAGACTCTTGAAAGCACCATTAAACCCCAAGTCACCTGACCTCGCCCAACAATCCAGGTATCATTAATTCTTCTCTCATGTATCTTAATAATCACCAGTCACTATCAGGTATCTCTTCAGGTAGAACTATCAATGATAGCTTCTCTCACAATCCAGTGACCATCAGCTTTTGAGTTGTTCCACAGATGCCAGCCATCTTCCCTCCCATCACAACTCCCCCTGAGCCACCTCCCTGAAAACCCCCTCCCCAGTTCCTTCCTGATGGTCAGCAAGCGGTCAAGTAAACAGGGCTCCAGACAGGTATCAGCACTGTCTGGCTTCAGGCTGACCTCAGATTAACCCTCTTGCTGCCAGGTGTTCCGAGTTGGCCATCATCACACCATCAGTTTGTATTGATGATCCCACATTAGAAAGAATTTAACTTTCACAAGTGCTTATGGTGTATCTGATCCAAGTGTGTCTGGCCTCAAGATGATATCATGTTATCCTTCTTGTTGCCAGCTGTTCATAGTTACAACTGGTAAATATCACACCATAACTGTCATCACACCTTAAAAGTTTGTAATATTTACTGTGCTTAAGAGAAGATGTGGTATATCTGATGAAGCTGGAATCAGATTACCAGGTAAACCTCTTGCTTTTGAGATAGACAAGATAACTTCATTGTCTGATACTACATACTAGTATTTGATTTTGAATGTGTATAAACATGTAACAGACATGTTTTGGATATTGGCTACAATCAACTGTTATATATATTTGTTGATGGACATCATTTACAAAGCTATGTATTATAAACAAACCTACTAATGTTGATTTCTTGAGAAAATGTTTATCAATATGTTCACCATGTAGTTAGATTTCATCACGATTACTGTGTGGAATATGAAGGCAATCAACTTATTGACGTTTGAAAAATAATCAACAACTGCTGTGTATTAGGCATGCTGATTTTTTGGCAACAATTAGGAAAGAATCTTCTAATCATTTTCCAATAGAGAAAGTTGTAGACAATTAAGTGGTCATGGCAGAAAGGTGGTTAACTACATTCACAAACACGTGTATAAGTCAAGAGCTGGTTGCTGGTTCCTTGCCACTGTGTGCTTTAGGTGCCGATTGTTCAGGTTTTATGTTGAAGAAGTTTACCCTTAGAGGTTTACTTTCTACCACAGCCACCACAGTGTTTTGTTTGGAATCATGTAAACCATTGATAAATAACTGGGTGAACCAGAATTAGGGGAAGACGTTTAACTTGGTGTTTGTTAATATGGTTTTATGATACTTATCTAAACACAGGATTATTTTATAACTTTTCAACATCGAACATAAAGATAAGTTGTATTGGGAACCTTGGAGAGAACAACCTATACTTTAAGACCAAGAAAGAAATCCTATGGATAACAACTTGTTTGTTTCTCACAAAGTTTCTGGGCTCCCAAGATCTACATGATGGAGGAAAAGAAGTAGTCCGGAAACGTCGTGAGAAACAAATAAAGAAGTTGTTATGCGTGACACTTTTCTTGTATTACTACACCGACTAAATAAATCTAAATAAATAGAAGCTAGCTACATAGTTGACATCATGTAGCAGGGCTTCTTGATAACCAGTTTTGAGGGTCATTTCGTCAGTTTTAAACATGGAGGACATAAAGTGTATATTCACCTAGGATATGTAAACAGTGTAGTGCTAAAACTACAAGTATCTTATTTTGGGGAACTAACAAATTTCCTGTCCTGTTGGTCATTGCACAATTGAAACAATGTTAACGCTAACATTAACCTAAGGACAATCTTTTAACATTGCACTAATTATAAGGCTACCTTAGAGTTTCGTACAATGGGACTCGTAATATTCGTTACTATGTGAATTTATAATAGTATAAGAGTCAGCACAGTTAAGTGACACAAAGCTTAAGAAGCTGACAACTGTCCCTGTGAATAGTTCTACATGTGTCACGGTTATTTTTAAAGCTGGATGGAATTTCATTTGTTAATACCCATTTATAGAGGAAAAAGAGGTTAATTAATCTCCATGTCATCTCCATTTAAAGTACATCATACATGTTTATGTTAAAAATACGCATCTGCGTCAGAATGATTCTGATTTATGACGATATATACAACCATGTCTCAGTCAGCTTGTCCAATAAAACGTATTTTCAGAGGTACGAACATGTGGCTGGCAGTGTAGGAAATGGTATCTTGTCTTCGTTGTTTGTAGGAAAGATCAACTTACGGTCTCTGAAAGGAAACTTTTTAGGAGAAATTTTTCAAAATATGACATTAAAGTTTTAAGGAAACTTGAGATCTTCTTTAAAATATCAAAAATAATCCTGTTCAGCTATATGACAAATAATTATTCATTATCAAAAACTCGGTGAATTTACAGATGTGAGTATACAGATAACAATTTACAATTCCACATTCTTCTTTAAAATATTAAAAATATTCTTGTTCAGCTATGTAATAAATAATTATACATTAGCAAAACCTCTTCAAATTTACAGATGTGAGCATGTCAATGAAGATAAATGGGTTTACAGATAACATCATAACATTGTACCGTTCCACATTATTTTGTTGGAGTGGCTGATCTAGAAATTTGACATGGGACCCCATGGGTGAACCTCCCTTTTATAACATGGTGAACCCTTTAAACTGGATCTACTTAGAAGAGATGAGGATTATTTATCAAAACGGTAACAAAGACGGTGACCGTTATGATAACTCCAAAGAGTTTCCAGAGCTGTGAAGAATAAAGAGAGATTATATTTACAATGCAGTATGACGGAGATGTAATGATTGTCGTGGTGTAACCTGCAGTGTGTGTGTGTGTGTGTACTGTGTAGTGGTCCGCACATGTTGGTGTTTATGTAATGTTATCTCAGTGCACGCAGCTCTCTATCACCTGGGCTCGGCCACCAGTTGCAGAGAATTTGTCTCAGCAAGGACGTATTAGACTTACATACAACCAGCCATTTAATAATTGATTAAACAAAATGTGTCCAAAACTTTTTAAGATTAACCCTTACGTTGCGTATATATATTTTACCATTTTTAGCCCCTGTGGCGGAATTTACAGGCTCCAACTCGCAGCAGTAGTTTGAGCTTATTCACTAACGAGCTCTGCTGGCGGAATTTCCAGGCGGCGATTCCGGTACCGTTTTTACGAAATATACCGCATCTACATGGCGAATAAGGACTATATACGGGCGTTCAATACAAATTCAAGTAGCGACACCCGTACACAAATGGCTAATTCACACCCGAAACTTTGAATGAATTTTCTATGTTTTTTCGTTTTTATTCTATTACTTTCGAAAGATTGTCTTTAATTCGGGCCTCGTAACATCATAAATACGAAACGAAAAAAATTCCATTTATATACGGAATTGAACACAAGATGTCTAGCTTCACAATGATATAAAAATTATTAGAATGCGACCTTTGGTTATAATTCTATAGCTATGTAAAGTTTGTCTTTATTTCCACCTATAAAATCGTCAATACTTACAACATGTATGCGGCATTGCAAACGGTCGTTCATCGCACTTTTCCAAGAAATCATAATCTCGAACCAGTTGACAAATAAGCACATGTCAACCCAAATATGGTTATGTTGTTTGACTTTTCAAATAAACGCTAACCTCGAACCATAACTGATGAAAATATGTTGATTAGTTTGTGTGCCGTTTGGTTTCACATGCCTCTCAGAAAGGTAAAATTGTATCTTTATTTCTGTGAATTAATCTGCGCATTTTATATAGAATAAAAGATTATTCTTTTCGGTTTATTGTGATATAAAAATTATGAAAATGCATTCAGTATTTTAGCCGTGATAAATGTTTTAGAAGTTGTGAAAATCGCCGATTGTTTCAAAATTTATGAAGTGTAAACATGACCTTTTTCACGGCGCTTGCTGTGTCTTTATTATTTTTTTGAGATTTTCTAATTTTATATGGGAATGTAGTCCATTGTTTCCCCTTTATTTTGCCGTATTTTTTTTTGAAAACAAACTATTCGCTCACATGATATGAAGTGCGGGAGTAAGGCGAGTTAGCGATTTTTTCCCCCGTCTCGCGAGATGCGAGGCAGATAGCAGTCTCGGGCGAGGCAAACCCGAGGCAATACAAACACGTGGGTGAAAATAGCCTCAAGCGAATTAATGCTTCGGGGGCTAAGCCCGACAAAATTGGCCTTTTGTAAAGCTAATTATCAATGCGTTACGGGTCAACAATGCACACGCAATTTGGTGTGAATTTTACTTGATATTTCGACCGGACATTCACACAGACTTGTTATCGTGGCTATCTGCGAGATGTATGTAAACAAGTTTTCATGTGGCGATATACGGACACACTTCGTCTCGCATTTCGCCTGGGGGGCAAATAGAATTATTACTGACCCGGTAAATGCACTAAGTCCAACGTACGGGTCTCGCCAAGGGTTCTAACATTTTTCTCTATGAGCCTCCCGGATAATTCCGTCGCCCGCATGTTAAGGGTTAAGGAAATTTTAATTTTCCTGATCTTCCGAAAATAAAATAAATCTAATTTCATTCCAAAATCTAGATTTTCTTACACTATTGTCTGTGGGGAGAATCATATATTTATATTGCATTAACGTGATACAGTTTAAAGTAATGCTCTTTGCACTTTAGTTCCAACCACAAGTGTAAATGCTGTAAACAAAGGGATGTACGCAGTTTCTTTGTGTTGTAACTACCTCAATATGGGATTTAAACTCTCATCCAAAGTTTATTTATTTATTTATTCATTATTTATGGTAAAAATAAAATTACTTTTGTTTGTCCTTTTACTCAAGTAAATCAACTATTAAAGTATTTTTTTCTGATAAAATATATTTCTCTGTTTTTAAAATTTGTTCCTCTCCAAACTACAAGACTACTATTAAAGTAACAGTAAGGGAAACCAGACGTATCATCATTAGGACAGACAGGGGGAGTTTGTTATACATGAACATGTGTTATACAGGGTCAGTTTGAACATGAAGGAAGGGTTGGAATGTCAATGAGGTCCATGTCTGTTAGAATACGTGCTAATACTCATACAGGTAGGCAGTGGGTGGGTTATGTACTATATACTTATATTTGTATACAGGTATGTAATTGTTGAAAGAGTACGTACTATATACTTACACTCATATAGAAATACTCATACAGGTAGGCAGTGGGTGGGTTATGTACTATATACTTATATTTGTATACAGGTATGTAATTGTTGAAAGAGTACGTACTATATACTTACACTCATATAGAAATACTCATACAGGTAGGCAGTGGGTGGGTTATGTACTATATACTTATATTTGTATACAGGTATGCAATTGTTGAAAGAGTATGTACTATATACTAACACTCATATAGAAATACTCATACAGGTAGGTAGTGGGTGGGTTATGTACTATATACTTATATTTGTATACAGGTATAGGCCTATAATTGTTGGAAGAGTATGTACTATATACTAACACTCATATAGAAATACTCATACAGGTAGGTAGTGGGTGGGTTATGTACTATATACTTATATTTGTATACAGGTATAGGCCTATAATTGTTGGAAGAGTACGTACTATATACTAACACTCATATAGAAATACTCATACAGGTAGGCAGTGGGTGGGTTATGTACTATATACTTATATTTGTATACAGGTATAGGCCTATAATTGTTGGAAGAGTACGTACTATATACTAACACTCATATAGAAATACTCATACAGGTAGGCAGTGGGTGGGTTATGTACTATATACTTATATTTGTATACAGGTATAGGCCTATAATTGTTGGAAGAGTATGTACTATATACTAACACTCATATAGAAATACTCATACAGGTAGGCAGTGGGTGGGTTATGTACTATATACTTATATTTGTATACAGGTATAGGCCTATAATTGTTGGAAGAGTATGTACTATATACTAACACTCATATAGAAATACTCATACAGGTAGGTAGTGGGTGGGTTATGTACTATATACTTATATTTGTATACAGGTATAGGCCTATAATTGTTGGAAGAGTACGTACTATATACTAACACTCATATAGAAATACTCATACAGGTAGGCAGTGGGTGGGTTATGTACTATATACTTATATTTGTATACAGGTATGCAATTGTTGGAAGAGTATGTACTATATACTAACACTCATATAGAATGTGAAAGTGGTCGATTTTTAAGAGTGTCCCTAGGGGAATGTCATAAGAGATTGAGTTTACCTCAATACCTGAAAATAAATAAGTTAAATTTTGAAGGAGGGGAGATAGTGTTTTACTTATATCCAGGTATATCATGAGGAGGAGGAACAGTCTAGCAAACTTCTTGTGTTCAGTATGTTTGGAGAAAGGGGGCAGGTTACTTATATCCAGGTATTTTACTTCCATTCAGGTACGTCTATAGTATAGTGGTTCGACCAGGGCTGCTCCAAGTAAGCGTATATATATGATAGGTATATATTGGGGATTAGCCGCTTGGTTTGAAGGAATGGGTCAGTGCACCTACTCGGGTGAATCTTGACAAATACCTCACTGTCCGCACTCGTGTATGACAACATTTTCAAAATAGTTGCAAACATTCTCATGCATAAAAGATTTTTGTTGTCAACTTTATTCTGATTCTATATCTATAAAGGCATGTTTGACAATTATCCTGCTATGCTGAATATTCATTAAAAATTGTTGTGACTCTGTCTCAATGCTCAATGTTTATTTAAAAAAATTGTTTTAAGGTTTAAAGTTTTAATTGGGCAAATTTTGCACAAAGAGGTTCTCTCAAGTTTCTTGTTGGATATAGTTTTAAAATCATGTAAAGAAGATAGTATCGTTTAACCGTCTATCCGTCCTGGAATATCACCGGCCGCTCTCAGATATATCCCGTGTTAATAAGTTGTTTTTGTTAATTAGCCACTCATTGGTTTCGCACAAATTAATTCAACATCTATAGTGAATGTGATTTTAAGTTATGGAGTTTTGTAAGTAAACGTAACGTTAACAGGTAGCGCTCGCTTCAGACGACATATAAACTGTCCACATTATCCCTAACTGTCAAGGAACTTCGGCTTATTAACTGTCTGCGCTGTCTGAAGACATTAAACCTTTCAAAATATCAGTGCAGATTTAAAGAGTCTATGGGGTTTGACGACAACAATTTACCATTATTTCGTTAGATGTGTGTCGCTAGTAAATCTTGGCCCGTGGTAAAGAATGTGTTAAAGATATAATCAAATGATTTACCGCTTCTCAACAAATAAAACACAGGGAAGAATAGTCAGTGCACTCTACAGGTGCTGTTTACTCTGCATAATCCTCGTAATCAAGTTGAAAGACGATCTCCTCCCAAAGCCGTTATGACAGAGACTGAGTGCATGATTCAACACAATGTCTCTCATAGTGAACCAATATGACCCAGTACAATTCATGCAGATATTGACATTCCCAGCAGCTGAAGGGAAAATGCTGCGATCATTCTACTTTTCTATCCATTGTTGCCGACAGTGACATATTTCCACATGTTTGTCTCATTGTACGAGGCTGACTATGTCACGCTTCGCTGCACATTCAGATCACTCGCCTGCGGAGTAGGCTATGTTGGTTATTTATACCTACTTACACTGTTTGTATGTAGTATGTATGTGTTTGAGCGTTGGTATGTGTTTTAGTGTTTTTGTGAAGTTGATATGTCTTACGTGTCAAATGCTTAGTCTAAACTTTTCAATCATTATACGCCGCTAATGGCTGCAATACTGCCGAAGCGGCGTTAAACAATAACTCACTCACTCACTCACTCAATCATTATAATGTCCATTTCACAGATTTGTATTAAAGTATTTTATGTACTATTATGTCCCTTGTTTTTCCCTTTCTCAAATTTAATATATCAATGATTTCACCTACCTACAACTGAACTTTTCACTTTTAAATGTCTCAAATTTTATTGACTTTATTTTTAAAAATTATGTTAGAAACATCAAAGATTATTGTCTGAAATTTTAATGATATTTTACTCTCCCTTCCTCATTTCTGTAGGCTGTTGTTTCGTTACAACAAAAATTGGTTGCTAATCAATATGAAAAATACATATTTAATTTTCAAAATATTTTTGAATTCAAAAATTAAATCCTTATCTTTGTTTTGAAGAGACATGTGTTTCACTCACCTCATTGTTTGTTGCTGTATTCATGGGCCAAAGTTCACCTTGGGTCAGGGGTCAACGTAAATGCAGAAAATATGCTGAGCTCATCAAAGATAAGGTCGCGGAGACCACCGTAATGGTAGACTGCATTTCAGTCTTTAGTTGTATTTGTTAATTCATTGATTCAAATGATTGATGTGTTGGACTAATACTTTGTTTGATTGCATTTTTACTATGGCCTAGATTTTCAAAGCTTTGTATGTTGTAAAATAGTGGTAAGTATACCACCAAATCACATTGGCTTACTAACCACTATCTTTACACAAAGAGAGCTTTGAACATTTTAATAGGACCAAAAAGGTAGTCTCTCTCATAGGGCTTCCACGGGTCCAAAATATTGGACTCGAGTACTCGAGAGGTTGGACTCGACTCGGACTCGAGTACTCGAAATTAATACCTTTCAGCTAAGTGGCAGCATGTCACAATAACATTTTGTAAGTCTTTGAGGTTTTAGATTATGCATACAGTGGAACTCTACTTCGATGTACTACCCATTTCGCGATACAATATGGCCAGATGTCCCCAAAATAACCAGTACCCATACAACGTTCAGCACTACAGTTGATGCATCTAACATCATTTCAGGTTCAAATAAAATAATATTTAGGCTATTTATTGATAAAGCCGTGCAGATGACAGAGAAGGACAATTTCAATAAAATAATATTGACATATGTTCTCCTTCAGTGACAAAGGTATACAGTACAGAAGACAAAGGGTACCGTTGAATAAATTTGTGACAGTGTCGTTGTTCTAATTTTCACATCAATTGTAAGAAATCTAGATATGGAATAGCTAGGAAGGAATTTGACATCCAATGTTTATATTAAAAATCATTGCAGTGTGTGAGACTATGTCGCCATGTTTATAAACAAAGAATGGTCTTGATCATTTCATGAAGGGTAGCAAGTAGAACTTGGTTGAGATTTAGATACTCAATATTAATATAACAAGCAAACAGAGTCGGCCATATCCCCCACAATGTAGGAATTTTTAATATATTTATGCATTTTGAATATATAATGCATTTACTTTCTTGAAAATTGTTATAACTCATAACTCATAACTCATAAATCATAAGTGATCAAATTTCTATATAGCAAAAGGCACATCTAGACTACTCGGTTGAAACCTGTATAAAGTTTCCGCAAAATACATTGAATAGTTTTGAAGTCTGAGACCGGAATATAGTTTTCCCTCTTCTTGGTTCTAAGTCCGGACTGTTTGCATTCGTAAAAAAAAAAAAAAAATATTCTCAAATTTCTATATGGCAAAAGGCACATCTAGACTACTTGGTTGATACCTGTACAAAGTTTCAGCAAAATATATTGAATAGTTTTGAAGTTTGAGGCCGGAATGGAAAAGCCCGGACGCACGGACGCACAGACGGACAGACAGACGGACAGACAGATGGACAGACGGACGGAGCTCATTTCTATATCCCCCGCCAACTTCGTTGTGGCGGGGGATAATATACCAACAAAAGGTTGATTGGTTGTGCCCCAGGTACAACCTGGTACGATTGACATGGAATATTTTACCTCGTATGTAGTGTAGTGATATAATATTTCGATTATTGCCTTTTTATTTCACAAATACACTGAAATAATAACAGAATACATTTATTTTATTTTATGAAAGAGCGTAAAATTCAGTATTAGATATGAAACCTGTGTACTGTCGCATGTCAACTCGATCAACATACAAGTAATAAATCCAAGTTTATTTTTTAACATCAGTATATCGACCAACTTGACCATATCAGCTTTATATTTATTTACATTTGTTCGTATAAACTTCATCTGATCTCATCAATTCAATGTTTCATTTGATTGCATTGTAAGATTTTAACTGCGACCAAGGCTGATGTCACTGTTCACTTGTAACGTGGTATAGAACTTGCCCCTGAGGTACCACGACATACGGGGTCCACTGCAGTTGTCGTTCAATCTTTTCAGGCAGAGACATGTTCACTGTATATAACTTGCAGAAGGTGACTAAAATTAATGTGATCTTTTTATCGAGTCCTCGAGTCCCAGAAAATGTACTCGAGTCCAGCTAAACCCGACTCGTACTCGAGTACTCATGTACCCGTGGAAGCCCTACTCTCTCAATGTATATCACTTAGAAGATTGGTGTATTTGTAAAATTCACAGAGTTGAACATTGTCAGCCAGATAAATACTTTCCAAACTAATTTGTTGGTTTGATGTGTATGTTCAGCTGAGAAAATGGCACGTTATAAAGCTGTGAGATATGTGTAAGATCAAATATTGAGAGAACATTGTCGAATATGATTAAACTTAAACAGTTGAATAAATAACAGTTCTTTACGTAATTTAACATATTAATATTCATTCAGGAGTTTTAAAACTTCAGATTGTGTTGACCTACTTGTCTTCTGAATTGCCGATAAATGAGTATAATTTTGTGTCTTTTGTGGCCTGTGGCATGTAGTGTGTTAAAGAAGTAGAAAAAGTATTCATGTTCATAACAACTTCCTAAGTGCATAGGATCAAGCAGTTAAGTGGATAGCTTGACATAAATTGCGAGAATACACTCAGTTGATAAGAGTGTTAGTACCTACATCGAAACGTTGTATACTTGCAATGAAGAAGTTGTTAATTCACAGAACCAATAGTTGCCTCAAGTTTGTTGTAGTGTTGAATTTTGCATGCATGATGGGTGGTCCTTACAGAAGTATTTGTAATCATATTCATTCATCTGTTATAAATCTTCTATGAGGCAAATGACACAAGATGTTGAATGAAAGTTCAAGTCTTTTTTAATTTTAATATCAAAATGAGTTTGGGGTGGTCCATGCCATGAAAATGTTTTTTATTTAATACAACTTTGATATATAAAGACAAATTTTGAATGAGAGTGTGTTTCTTAATAGAAATTTTAATGTTGAAATGAACTAAGGGGTGGTCCATGACATGGAAATATTTTAGATTTAATTCTCCTTTGAAATGTTCAATTCATATATATCATAAAAGGGCATTTTTTATTATTTTTTATACTTCTCCATGTTTGATTCCTCTGACTATTTCAAATTAAAGTTTATTAAAATTACTAGTTCCAGAGGATGTTTGCAGGTTGCACAGCAACACATATCCACAATGGTGTTGCAGGCTTTCCTCCTGCAATAATACTAGCCGCTGTGATATAAGTGAATACTCTTTGAAACCTTTCATCTCACTAAGGTAACCTTGTTTTTTTAAGTGTAATGAAAGTCTTACATAACTCTAAATAAACAGTACAGTACTGTTTCATTTCATGAGCATGATATTCAAACATTTTCACTTAAATACTGGAGCAGACTGAAGACTCACTTGTAGTGGCAGAAATCACTTCAATGATGAAGTCAGATTTCAAATAAAACTTGATTCACTGAAAGAAAAGGCGGGAAGATTTTCGAGCATGCAAGTCTGCACTATAAAGTATATTATTCAGATGAGTGGGTGTCATTGTTCGTAGATCCAAGACGCACCCAAATTTCCCCCTCCCCCTCTTTCCCCCTCAGCTCTTTCCAACTCCCCCTATCTCCTTTCCCCGCTCTCTCCCTCTCTCCCCTTCTCTGCTCTGACTTATGTCACACAAATAACCACCTCACTTATTTGATATCTGTCTCTTACCGGCAAGTTTGTAACATGAAGAGTTAATGCTTTTAACGGAGCAATCCAAATACTATATTTGCAATAAAAGTGATATTTCTGTGAATTTAATGATATAAAATTATTCAAAATGTATTTATGTTTCATTGCACGTAGATAAATATTCTGTTACAAAGCTGACAGTTGTGTGGAGGTGTTTCTTGGTTTTGCTTTTCATATATGAGTAATTCAAGATAAAAGACATTGTTTTATCAATGGAATAGCATCAAGCTTTTTAAGTGCAATGCAACAGACATTTTTGTTTTAAAAGAAAGTCATAAAACGTCCATATCTATTCAATTCAAGAAAATTTATTACCTTTCTAGTAATTAAATGATCAACAGTGATTCAAGACCATGGTCGTTAGCCCTTGTTTTAGATTGTCTAATGTATGATCAATATTCTAATCATATGGCATGAAAAATTATATTACATTGAGCATTTTGATATCTTCTGAGACGTATAGCAGAGTTTTTCTAAAAGTTTAATTGTCACAGTTCAAGTGACAGCATTGTTTTCACTTACTCTTGTTTTTTTTTTCCTGCAAGAATTTTCAGTAAATAATGTGTAATAAATACATAATTTGACATTTATGTAAAGCAGTATTTCTATCAGTGGTTAGAAGGCCACTGGCAATTGGACCAGAGTAGTTTCCTTGCCTGACATAGAAATTTACTGTACACGAGCAATCATTATATATACCCCTGCATATACAGAAGCAATATAAAGGGAGTTAAAACAATTTTTAAGCCACTACAACAAGAATTAATCAAATGTTACCAAATAACAAAATCTTTTGCTTTCTCAAATTGTAATTGGTATGCTTTCGGTGTTCATTGTTGATGAATATTTGATTGTTTGTTAGCAGGGCTCATCAGTGTCACGAGTTTTCTACTGATCGGTGTCTTGTTAATATGTTGAAATGATCATTGTTTTGCTTGAGGCTCTAACTACCATCTGAAGATAATGAACTGGTAAATCATTTTTTAGTTGACACAGAAATAAAATGAGATCACATATCAAGTAATTAACACTGTTGGCGATTTATCACATCAGCAAAGGCAAGGTGAGATTTATGTAGGAAAAACAATCTGTGTTAGTCGGTCAGTCAGAGATCTATGGGATTGAGTAATCTGAGGGACAGTGGCAATATTGTGACATCCTTTTGACACAGTTGCGGCAGGCAATCGACCAATACAGTACGGGTGGGTGTCAATGTCTGTGTAACTTAAATGTCAACCCAGGAGGAGATTGCCGTTGTGGTCAAAATATGTGGTATTTGGAGTGTCATCCCACGTGCTGTTCTATTCCTTTCTTCCTCGGCATTGACAACGATCCACCCCCGCAGCGGTAGTAGTGTCGTGTCGGTAGGCACTTGACACTAGGCCCTTCCCAGAAGGATGTTGGGAGGTTGTGGATCGTGCAGTCGCGTGTGCACACGACATATGCAGGATATTACTTCTCTACATCTCAGCAGGTCTGTCCGTTTAATAATTCCTTTCTCTCTCATGTCTCTCAATTCCTGTCTCTTAGTACCTATTCCTGTCTCTCAATTCCTGTCTCTCACTTCCTGTTGGTGTCTCTCCTTTCCTGTCTCTCTCATGTCTCTATATTCCTGTTTCTCAGTTCCTATCAGTGTCTCTCCTGTTTCTCACTACCGATTGGTGTCTCTCAGTTGCTGTTGGTATCTCTCCATTCCTGTCTCTCTCATGTCTGTATATTCCTGTCTCTCAGTACCTATTCCTGTCTCTCAATTCCTGTCTCTCACTTCCTGTTGGTGTCTCTCCTTTCCTGTCTCTCTCATGTCTCTATATTCCTGTTTCTCAGTTCCTATCAGTGTCTCTCCTGTTTCTCACTACCGATTGGTGTCTCTCAGTTGCTGTTGGTATCTCTCCATTCCTGTGTCTTAGTTCTTCTTGGAGTGTTTCAATTCCTGTATCTCACTTTCTCTTGATGTCTCTCCATTCTTGTCTCTCTCATTGACTATATGTATTTCTGTTCTTATCTATGTCTCTTATTTTTGTCCCTCACATGCCTCTCTGTATTTTTCAGTATTTTTCAATTTCCTAACTTGAACTTAAGAGCTTGTAGTTGTATTGATGAAGAAAACTCGAGTTATATGGATAGTCAACTTCTTTACTGCCATAAATGTGATGTTTCTGTTTGTATGATAACACCAAGTTATCAAGCTCCCTGACTTGAAGTTTCAATTTATAACCCTAAATATGTCTAATGAAATTCTGTTGGAACCTCTTTCTAAATGCCTCCTATCCTTCAAAGTGAGGCCTGTAATCTCTTTTGTATATAATACCCTATTTGTGTATCTCTAATTTCTACATATTTTTTACTTCACTTTTCAGTTCCTGCAAATTCTCTTATGTCAAGGTGATTTTTGTAAATGTAAAAAAAAAAGTAATTTTACCAATTATTAGATTCGATTCACATTATGCAATGGTATTTTAATGAGATACTTTATTTTCAATGGGACAATATTCTCAAATATTTTCACAAAGTGGCCTTGTTTCTTTCATTATCTCTTAGTTTCTATTTATCCCAATTCCAATCTAAATTTCTCAGACAAACACTCTCACTCAATTTCTGTTCAAACATCTTAATTTCCTCACGTATATATATATATATATATATGTATATGATTCTGTCTAGATCTGTATATTTCGATCAAATGCTGTTGACTTCCTGTCGCCGCTCATCATCATGACGCAAGTAGATATACCATTGTAGATCCTTGTGTACGTCTTCTCATTCAGGATGCTTTCATTCAAGTATGTCGTCCTGATTGGCTAAGAATTAAGACAACTTTATAGCTATTCAACTTTAGTCTGTATTGGTGACGTCTTGCAGACTCTAATGTTGTTTTCAAGCGAGTGATGAGTGGCTTTTTAGTGGCTGTTGGTCAGTTTGGTTCTGAATTATGAGAAACGAAAATTTGAAGAGTTGGGGTTTTAATGTGCAAGGTATGTCTGGGATATAAGCATATTCTGCATGAAATTTAACACATGATGTAATTACTTTGGTTTTCATATGCAAACTGTGACTTCGGATTTATAAGCATATTCTGTATGAAATTTAACACATGATGTAATTATTGTGATTTTCATATCCAAGGTGTGATTTGGGATTTATAAGCATATTCTGAATGAAATTTAACACATGATGTAATTACTTTGGTTTCATTTGCAAACTGTGACTTTGGATTTCTACGCATATTCTGTATGAAATTTAACACATGATGTAATTACTTTGGTTTCATTTGCAAACTGTGACTTCGGATTTCTACGCATATTCTGTATGAAATTTAACACATGATGTAATTACTTTGGTTTCATTTGCAAACTGTGACTTCGGATTTCTACGCATATTCTGTATGAAATTTAACACATGATGTAATTACTTTGGTTTCATTTGCAAACTGTGACTTCGGATTTCTACGTATATTCTGTATGAAATTTAACACATGATGTAATTACCTTGGTTTCATTTGCAAACTGTGACTTCGGATTTCTATGCATATTCTGTATGAAATTTAATACACCTGATATTATTATTTTAGTTTTCATGGCAAAGTGGTATTGGGAAATATGGATTTTCAGCATGAAACCTAATACATAGTATAATAGTACTCTTTTTGATTTGATTTGATTGATCAAATTACAATGCTTATTTTCTAGTTTTTTTATACTCTTGAAAGCAGCGTTAAACACCAACTCACTCACTCACTCTAGTGTTTTGATGACTATATACTTCCATTCAATAAACCTACAACTTGATCCACGGTATAATGTATCAATGGAATAGATCAGTGCCTTAGCTATCACACAAATAGTTGCAACAGCAAACCTTTTAGTTGACACATACCGGTAAATATTTTTTACATCACTTTGTTCAATTGTGTTGCATCACTTATATAGAGGATAGTATATAATTATATGGTTTATTGAGAAGTAAATAAGGCCACGGGCACATATATATTACAAGTCAGAAAAACTCAATATACCTGTGTATATATGGAGCACCAGTAGTTGTGATGTACAAAAGTTTGGCATCAAGTATCAGCGCATTATATTAAGGAACTTGGCACGTTTCTTAAGTCCAAGGAAAATATACTTTGCAAGGCAGTTTGAAACATAATCAATATCACTTTTACATAGTGAAATACATTTCTGTTAGGATGTTGATGTACAATAATAATATAGAAGAGTACATTTTCTTAGATCTGCATAAAACGGACACTGTAATAAAAAATGAAATTCAGATTCTTGCATAGGTACAGTACAGAAAGGGCACGTTCTCGCTCCTGGTTGAATATTATATTTGAGGATAGTGTATACGAGTGACAAGTTTACAACATGAGGGCTGAATGTCGGTATTTCCTGAGCAGGGCAACACACTTATCATGGTCTGTTTATGAAAATACATAAAATTTACTTTCAAACAAAAGCTGTCAACTAGGTGCTACCAAAAAAGACAAAACATGACGTCATAACATTGATGCCACGTCACCATGACAAAGTGATATTTTGTCTTCAGGGCATTGTATGAAAATATGAAACCCGACTTGATTTCCCTCGAAGGTGATCATAATCTTTATTGTTTCAATTGTTGATATGTTCATTCATAACTTTTGTTTTCTTCATTTTTATGAATCAAGCAGGGGGCATAATTTGCATACTTAGTTTTATAATTTCTTGGTTATGACCAGTTTGTATTCAACATTTGAATCTTCTCCAAAATCACTGTGTGGCAATTCATATTGTCCATGCACATTGTCACAAATTGCAAAATACATTTCGGTCTTCTTAAGACCTATACCACCACTTATATATAGAGGATATTATATGGATGTCTATGTGACACTATGATTACGACACGAGTGCCTGAATATTAGTATTTCCTGAGTGACAGCGAGGGATATACCGATATTCAGGCACGAGTGTCGTAAATCTAGTATGGCAGAGACATGAATATAATATTCTGTTTATTACCGAAGTCATGAAATTAATGAAAATACGGTAAATTCCACTTTCAATCACAGGCTGGCAACCCGCCGTCGCAGCATTTAGTACGCAACATCTGAAACGGAATGAAACGGAATGTGATGTCATAGCATTGTTTATGACGTCACGTCACCATGACAAAGTGATATGTTTCCCTAGGGCATCGTATGAAAAATTTGAACCTGGATATGACTGCCCCCGTAGGTAATAAATTACAATACTGCACAATCTACCTCAATGAACTACCATATACCTGTGGACTGTATCAGTTACAGGAAGCTATGTCATGGGTATACTATTTGTACAACATGATAACACTATGTGTAAGATTGTACAACTACACTCCACCACAATAGTATATTTACTGGTATGATATGTGTTTATCACATGATAATCAGTGAAAGTTGAACTGATCATTGCTTTGTGATATTACTTTTCTCATCAGTGAAAATATTTTTTTAAAGGTATGACATCATCTTTGGAATATGATGTCATAATTACAATCAATGCTATGTTATTACTGTTAGGGCAGTTTAACAATGGTGTGACATCAGGTGAAATCTCAAATGGGCCAAATGTGATTTTAAAACCCTGTATCCCTCAAAATAGAGCTTATAATTTAGATAATATTTTAACTTTAAATGTATGTATCATTACTTTTGTCACAGAGCAAAGCCTTTTTCGGATCCTGGTTGTTCCAATCTAAAATATTATATCTATATAATTATATATGCAGGAAAAAGCAACAATACAGCGTGTTACAGACATTACAAAATGTAAACCAAAAGGCGTGGTAGCTCAGCTACTTGACAACAAAGAAGTTATGGGTTCGAATCCCACTTTCACTATATGAAACTTGAATTTCTGATATGAAGAATATGAAGTCCATTGTTTGCTTTAGTTATTAATAACCAACCTACTCAAATGGTGGTTATGGCATATAACATTGAACTTAAACTTCCCAAGAGGTGTAAGGTGTAACATATCAAATGCTCAGTGTGAACCAATCATGTCGCTGTTTGCAGCCTATCAGGATCGCACAAACAATTGTCTAATTACAAAAGAGGTTATGTGAGATGACATTAGTTGAGTGAGCTCTCTTAGGAGAGAAGGCAGAAGTACTGAATTTACACCATATAAAACGGGGCAAATTTCCACTGCATAATCCAATTCACACACTGGTACAACATGTATCATACAACCTCTTCGTACAACATCGTGTTTGGTCTGTATGACGTATGGTGTACAACATCGTGTTTGGTCTGTATGACGTATGGTGTACAACATCGTGTTTGGTCTGTATGACGTATGGTGTACAACATCGTGTTTGGTCTGTATGACGTATGGTGTACAACATCGTGTTTGGTCTGTATGACGTATGGTGTACAACATCGTGTTTGGTCTGTATGACGTATGGTGTACAACATCGTGTTTGGTCTGTCTGACGTATGGTGTACAACATCGTGTTTGGTCTGTATGACGTATGGTGTACAACATCGTGTTTGGTCTGTATGACGTATGTGTACAACATCGTGTTTGGTCTGTATGACGTATGTTGTACAACATCGTGTTTGGTTTGTATGACGCATGGTGTACAACATCATGTTTGGTCTTTATGACGTATGGTGTACAACATCATGTTTGGTCTGTATGACGTATGGTGTACAACATCGTGTTTGGTCTGTATGACGTATGGTGTACAACATCGTGTTTGGTCTGTATGACGTATGGTGTACAACATCGTGTTTGGTCTGTATGACGTATGGTGTACAACATCATGTTTGGTCTGTATGACGTATGGTGTACAACATCATGTTTGGTCTGTATGACGTATGGTGTACAACATCGTGTTTGGTCTGTATGACGTATGGTGTACAACATCTTGTTTGGTCTGTATGACGTATGGTGTACAACATCGTGTTTGGTCTGTATGACGTATGGTGTACAACATCTTGTTTGGTCTGTATGACGTATGGTGTACAACATCATGTTTGGTCTGTATGACGTATGGTGTACAACATCATGTTTGGTCTGTATGACGTATGGTGTACAACATCATGTTTGGTCTGTATGACGTATCGTGCGGTATTTGCTGATTACATGTATGAATTTTTACACCTATTGTTACGTAAATCATCTCCGTTTTTTTTATTTTTAAAATTATTCATTGCTTTGTAAATTCTTTTCATGCAAATGTGAATTAGAATTGTCAAATAATTTACAACTAAAAATGTCACTTGAAAATTAAACTTATACGAAAATGTATATGAAAACTAATTTGTCGGTCAAGATTTTAATCCAAATAAATTGAAGTTGGGAAGATGTCAATGACAGCGTTATATGATAAGCAGATGATGGAAGATTGCTGTGTTAATTGGGATGTTGAACAAGAATAAACGATTTGGCCGACAAGGCTCCCTTGACCTTTCCTTGACCCCAGGTCATTGTCCTGATGTGCGGCAAACACAAGTGATCGATTAATTCTGTGGCATTGATCAGATGAGGCCCATAGAATCTCGTTCTACCCAATCAATGAGTTGTGAAAACTAGACAAGTGGTCCTTGTGGTGATGTAGACGTGGTTTATTGTGGTGAAGCTCGTTCTACCCAATCAATGAGTTGTGAAAACTAGACACGTGGTCCTTGTGGTGATGTAGACATGGGTTATTGTGGTGATGTAGACGTGGGTTATTGTGGTGATGTAGACGTGAGTCATTGTGTTGATGTAGATGTGGGTTATTGTGGTGATGTAGACGTGGGTTATTGTGTTGATGTAGACATGGGTTATTGTGGTGATGTAGACGTGGGTTATTATGGTGATGTAGACATAGGTTATTGTGGTGATGTAGACGTGGGTTATTGTGGTGATGTAGACGTGGGTTATTGTGGTGATGTAGACATGGGTTATTGTGGTGATGTAGACGTGGGTTATTCTAGTGATGTAGACATGGGTTATTCTGGTGATGTAGACATGGGTTATTCTGGTGATGTAGCCGTGGGTTATTGTGGTGATGTAGACGTGGGTTATTGTGGTGATGTAGATGTGGGTAAATGTGGTGATAGATGTTTTCACTAAACATGATCAACATTATTAGTGGCCCCTCCCTAAGAAGCAACCGCCATTACAAACTCAAAAATTAAAGGCTCTCCATCTCCCATCCTTTCAAATTTGGCAATGAAAAACTCTATTTCCTTGTAAATTCTTGAAAATAAGAGGATGGGCATTATCTAAACAATAAATGCATCAGTTATCTAAATATGACACGATTAAAAGGAAATTTGGTGGAAATGTGATTGATAAAGAGACACAATGAAGTGAATAGGACAGATTAAAATCACACTCGGATAGCACTCGTAAACTCTGCATCTATGATCGTTACAGTTCATTATGAGATAGTACTTCCTTGTGTTATGTGGGGTTCCTGTTTGATGGAAGAATTAATCAATATCATAATGAATAATCACTTTCAACATAGAGAGAATGTTAAAATATCAAGACTTGTTCTTCTTCCTTACAATTAAAATTACCTTGATTGCAATATTTCATCATTTGATACTTTTGTTATTTGAGTTTTGTGATTCACTTTCCAAATATTGTTTAGCCTTTGTTTTTATTTGTACGTAATTAATGAACAAATGCTTTTGTCACAAGTCTCATCATGGATTGAACACTTTAGCTTCTGAATCAATTAGTGCAAGACCATTCTTAGTTGCACACTTACAGGAATCAAAACTCATTAACAAGGGAACTATGTGTCTCTGACTATCAGCCCCAGATCAGAGTATTCCAGGACTGGCCTACACCGAATTTCAGCGTAGTACCACCCATGGTTCGCTAGTTCCAGCCGATGCTCGCAGGTTTCACCGCAATGCATAGCCACATGGCGTTGCAGGCTTTCTTCCTGCCATAATACTAGCTGCTGCGATATAAGTGAAATACTCTTGAAAGCGGCGTTAATTCTCAACTCATCTCACCTCACCTCCAGGACTGTAGGTAAAGGATGGTGGCATTTGGCCCAAGGTATAGCTCAGTTGAAGTTGACAGTGAAGTTCAGCAACAGTGAGGGCGGCTCACCATATGGGTGACCCGCTTAAACTGAAAGTTTAAAGGGTAATACAGAGAACTTATTCCCTGCCCGACACAAAGACATGAGTTGTGAAACTTGTGGTGTTTTCTTGGACAAGTGACTTTATTCAAGTGTGCCTCTGTTCATCAAGAGGTACAATTGGGTACCTGATGTGGAAGTGAAGACAATGTGTCCGATAACCTTAAAGGGATGGTACTGTTGCCATATTGGATTTGTTTGCATTGTGTGAATGAAAACACGCTGTATTTTACAACTTTTTAATCACTAGAGGCATACACTGATAGAGTATTCATACAGTTACACATAACATGTCATAAAACTAATAAACAATTTGCTGTTATGCTGTAGCAAAGTTTTCCCCACTCCCAGCGCCGATGAATGGCTTCAGTTCTCATTGTTTTATTTTTCAACAAATGTGCGCTTGTGTTTATCGAGTTGTGAAATACAAAGTCATCAAAATATTACCTTCATTACTATCTTTCAATTTGACTATGTTTTAATCATGTATTAATAACATGTGTAAACAGGAATATCCTTTTCGTTTCCACAAAAAATATCCCGATAGAACCCTCCTTTTAAAGGGCCATGGCAGCAAGATTGCTGACTCCCAGTGAGTTGAGAATGTTTAAGTAGTTTTATTACTAATTACTTCAATTGTCTGAAATTGGGGATCTGTGACTCATTATCAGACACGTTAATCAGCATAGGCAGAAAAATCTGATCTCATATTTATCCTCGATGTGGTGTCCCTTTAACCCTTACGTTGCGTATATATATTTTACCCTTTTTAGCCCCTGTGGCGGAATTTACAGGCTCGCAGCTCGCAGCAGTAGTTTGAGCTTAGGCACTAACGAGCTCTGCTGGCTGATTTCCAGGCGGCGATTCCGGTACCGTTTTTACGAAATATACCGCATCTACATGGCGAATACGGGCTATATACGGGCGTTGAATACAAATTCAAGTCGCGGCACCCGTACATAAATGGTTGCTTTATACCCGCATCTTTGAATTATTTTTTTACGATTTTTCTTTACTTTTCTATTACTTTGTAAAGATTGTCTTTAATTCGGGCCTTATAACATCATGAATTTGGAGCGCGCTACTGAAATTTTTATATGGACTTGAAGACCAGATGTTTGTCTTTACAATGATATAAAAAATATTAGAATGCGACCTATGGTTATAATTCTATTGTCATCTAAAGTTTGTCTTTATTTCCAGCTTCATGAAATCAAAACTCCTGAGTGCGCATATTGCGAAATTTATATGTGCTTGTAGATAGTTTATTCCTCTTTACAATGACGTAAAAATTATTAGAATACGACTTATGGTTCAGAAAATATAACCAACCAAAGGAGAGTGACGCTACCCCGACAGTACCACGTGAATGGACCCGACGCGCACCAAGTTACTGGCACTGCTTGGTCCCCCCGGGACTGTGCTAATTACAGTACCGTTACCTCCTCGAGACCTCCTCGAGACCTCCTCGAGGGTGCCAGAGCCGAGCGCGCGTGGAACTAATGGGTACTAATGAGCACAGCATACACTAATCACCGCGGCGAACGCAATACATGTTGCGCGGTGTAAAGTTTGTCTTTATTTCCAGCTTTATAAAATCGTAAATTATTTCGCGCTCATGCGAAACACGTATGTACTTGAAGACAATTTATTCCTCTTTACAATGATATAAAAATTATTGGAATACGTCAAATGGTTCGCAATATATGAAGAGCGTAAGGAAGGCACCCCCAGTACTTAGAAAATTCATTTTTGAAAAACTAACTTTTTGCGACATCTGGCGCATCATTTGCCGCATGTTTATTTTTCGCTGCGCATATACATATGATACATGGAATTGAAGACAATTTATTGCTCTTTACGATGATGTAAAAAAAAAAAAATGCGCAACTTCGTTCGGAAGCTATAGCGGGCCAAATGAAGGTACCCTCGGTACTTTGAGGCAACTTTTTGACTATCGCGCATATCGGGGCACGTGCCGCAACTTTAGTTTTTCGTGCGCATGTATAAATTTTATATTGAATCAAAGCCGAATCTTTCCTCTTTACCCCATGTAAGTTTTATGAAAATCGGCCACCCGGTTCAGCATTTATGGGTGTTTTTTATGATGCGGTTCTGGCTGAACTTCCAATGAAAGCTCGCATTCACTTTCTCTGTCTCTTTGATAAAATAAAAAATATTTTATTTGCAATGACATGTATTACAATGAAATTACAATGCATTTACGTACAAATATACACAATATTTACCTGCGGTTGTGCGCAGAACAGCTTTAGGGACCTAACAAGGTATGTATATAATGTGTATATACTGGTTGTCCACACTTCGGCTCTCTTTACTTTCAATTTTCTTCTTCTTCATTCCCTTCTTCATTTCTTTCTTTTTCCGTGGCAGTGATGTAAGCCCTTGAATAGTCAGTGGCGGTGTGGTACAGTTTGAAGCATGGTGCGGCGCACAGAGAAACATTACAATCTGTACATTCATAAGAAGACTCTCTGCCTACTCGTTTTTTCTTCCTTGCTGGCCCATTGCCTTCTTCAATCTGTTTTGCGAGGACGGCGCGTTTTGCCTTAGAGCATACCACACACATCCTTGTGACGTTTTTCTTCCTTCCGACAGGCTCAATCTTCGTCGGAAAGTGACGTCCATGAAGACGAGTGACACTCTCGTCGCTCGTGCTCGGCCGACCACGGGGACGTCTGCAAAGTGATGGAACTTGTTCCTTGTCCGCAAATGTTACTATATGTTGCGCCAAAGCCTTCCTGTATTCCCGACTTGTTTTTAGAGGTTTATCTTTGCTGTATTCTTTATAAACGATGTAAGAGTTCAACATGGCAACGTTGAGAACGTGAAACCAAACCCGTTTCCACCACTTCAGGGTCTTCACTCGGAACGGCGTGTACGACAACATCTGGTCGGCCCGATCAACACCTCCCATGTACTTGTTGTACGTTGTTACAATGCGCGGCTTGAGAACTGGTTCCCCTGTTGCCCGGTTCTTCTTCCCTGTTTGTTCAAGTTGTGTATCTTCAACAGTAGACATGAGAAGCACTGATTTTCTATCTTCGTAGCGAAGAACGAGTAGGCCATGGTTGTGAGAAACTGTCATGTCCCCTTGCTTGGCTTTCTTTTTAGGTTTCTTGACTGAATCAGGAAGTCCCTTTCGATTGGCTCTCAACGTCCCCGTGGCACCTATTCCCCGCTCCCACAAATTTATGTACAGATTTGTGGACGAATAGTAGTTGTCCATAAAGATGTGATGCCCCTGTCCAACGTAGTCGTTCACCAAGTCCATGACTACATCATAAGTTTTGCCACCTTCAGAAACCGGTTCATTCGTTTTTCCAGTGTAGAGTTTGAACTTGCAAACGTATCCGTTGTGCGAGTCACACAACATGAAAGCCTTTATCCCATACTTCTTAGGCTTGTCGGGAAGATAAACTTTGAAAGATAAGTTACCTTTCCAGGGCACCATGCCCTCGTCGACTGAAATGTTTTGATGCGGTTTATACACTCTTGAAAAACGGTGAACTATCCGGTTATACAAGTGTCCCAGTTTATTTATTGGTGAAAAGCACGGGGTGTTACGGCCCGGCATCCTCCTGTTGTCAGCCAAGTGTAGGTAGGTTATAAGAAGCCAAAACCTGTCTCGGGGCATGCACTTTGCGAAGAAAGGCGTTGAGGTAACATCACTTGTTGACCAGTAATCAGCAAAGTTTCTCTGCACAACCAATGACATGGCAATTGTCATGGCTACAAATACCTTCATCTCTTCTGCATTAGTGTCTTGCCACTGTTGCATTCTTGAACGGGGTCTTAGAATTTTGTCCTCCATTGCTTGTTTGAAATATCTATTGGTTTCCGTTGCCATATCCTCATAGTCATCATTATGTATAAACAAATTGAAAAAGTCGATAGGTTCAGGGTTCTCAGGAAGTTCTATGAACTGGCGCAACCCAGTTTGACCAGTGAAAGGCAAGTTTACACGTGGCCGCGGACCATCCACCCACTCATCAAACGTCTGTGAATTATCATGATTATATTGTGGTATTTCGGCAAACTCCTCCTCAAAACCACTAAAGTCTTCTTCGGTGGAATTACCGGCGGCTAGAATCTTTCTGGCAATCTCTGTCTCTATATCACTCAGAGCATCTGTGTCACCATGTTCACTATCTATTACAGTGTCCCGATCATATGCATCATCACTGTCTAAACCACTGCTACCATCACTGTCAGTTGACTCCATATCAGAGGCTTCATCAGCATGGATCTCGTTGATGAAGTCGTCGTCGCTTGAAACGGCTTCAAAGCTGCGTGTCCTAGTATGCAACGTCCTAGGCCGTCGCAGGGCCTTGCGTCCACGTCCGCGCAGCATTCTGCTTCAACCTGTAAATGATTGAAAATGCGTTAGATGTATGCAACATATAACATGTGATTAGAGACAATAAACATACAGAGATAATGAATGTGAGCTTCATGGACGTTCATTTGCCAGTTTCAGAACCTCCCGGCGCATCTAGGACGACTGCGCCGCAAGCGCCGACGGCTTCTGACATCGCGCCGATTTTTCCGACGCATATGTCAAACGGACCATTTTCTGATTTCCTCGGCGACGTGTAGCACCAGGCGCGAGGCCCGGAAAATAAACTACTATGTCAGGGAAGCTCGGGTTGTCAGTTGCCGAATGACTTCTCTTTTCGAGAAGCAGAGCATCCAAGGAGCGGTCTCTCGAGGCGGAGCCCGGACCCATGGGAGCATACTCCCATGCTCTCCGGGAATTCCCGTCCCCGTCTTCCGCGGCGGACCCCGGATTCAATCGCGGGACAGGTTTCCCATGTTCTCTTTTGAGAACGAGAGACTCCGAGGAACAATCCTATGGGACGAACCCCGGATTCTATTGGGAATGGGTTCCCATGCCCTCTCGACATATATAGCAGAAACCTTCATACCTCGGAATGACACGAACCTTTATTTCAAAGTAGAAACAAAAAAATAATTTGCACAAAAAGTTTGGGGGGTGGCGACCAAAAGCGGGGGGGTCCGCGCACCCCCCGGTAGATATTTATACTTGTGGGTCGGTCCCGAAGATGACGGACCACGCCCATGTTCATGGGAATTTTTTCTCATTATGTCATGGCGAATCCCGTCGGAAATTCCCCTGCTCACGAAAAAACTAATACCTAAAAAAGTAATTGTGATACAAAAGAACTTTGGTAATAAAAGTGGTGAGGAATCAAATTCTCCATCTGCTCAGTTCAGTCCGCTACACATATAAATAATTCTTCAAATCTTATTGAATGAAACGTCTTTTATTCAATAATGTAAAAGATAAAATAATAAATTCAATTCAAATGGTTTGGAAAGGTGCGCCCTCGCATTTGAATTTTAGAAATAAAAACCTTTCGCAAATGGCATCAGTAACAAAAATGTTCACGCATTTTTAGAAACTCCGAAAAGTGAAATATTTTCCTGAGAAAATATTCCCACGAAAAGGCTTTTCCCCGAGCGGCGGGTCCCGTACTCAAATATATTTTCACTTTTATGTTATATTTTTTTTTCCAAAACTGGAAACAAAATTCCGTCATGACAGTTGTTCATCGTTTATAAAGCTCTATATTTGCGTATCAAAAGAACAGTATTTTAGTTATATATTATCATACTTCTTCACTTATGCGTACATCAATATTGCGGCTCTTCGCGCATGCATAGTTCTTCCCAAAAACATGCGCATTATATCTGGAATTAAAGACAATGTTTTTCTCTTTACAATGATGTAAAAATTATAAAAATCGGACTTGCGGTTCAAAAGTTATGAAGTGCGAAAATTATACCTTTTGGCGCGGCGCTTTGCGCATGCAGAGTTCTTCCCGAAAACATGCGCATTATACATGGAATTGAAGACAATGTTTTTCTCTTTACAATGATGTAAAAATTATAAAAATCGGACTTGCGGTTCACAAGTTATAAAGCCCGTAATGATGGTATATGCTAAGAGCGCCACTTATTCAAAGCCGAATATCACCTTCTGCGCGACACCTGGCGCATCAAAAGTTATTGCCGAAAATACACGTATTTTATATGGAATTGAAGACAATTCTTTTATCTATATACTGATAAAAAAATTATGAAAATATCCCAAGTAGTTTCTTAGAAATAGAGCGCCGAGGCATGTTGGGGTAAATGCGCCACATGTATCAAAATTCAAAAGTGCGAAAGTCGGCTATCTCTGTGCGATTGCTGTATTTTCAGTTATGTTAGCGCAATTGCGATTTTTATATGGGAATAAAGGCCATTCTTTCCTCTTTATTTTGGTATAAAAAAAATGAAAACAACCAATTGGTTCATATGATACGAAGTGCGAGAGAAAGGTTGCTTATCGCAATATCTTCCCGTAATTAGAAGCTATCTGCCCATGTGGCGAGATGCGAGACAGATAAACATAGGCTATCTGCCCATGTGGCGGGATGCGAGACAGATAAGCCTGTACGGGCCTATCTCACCCCGGGGCAGTGCAGACACTTAGGTGCTAATTAGCCGCCGGGCAGTGTAGCCATCGGAGCGAAGCAGGACAAAATTGGCCTTTTGTAAAGCTAATTATCGATGCGTTACGGGTCAACAATGCACACGCAAATTGGTGTGAATTTTGCTGGACGTTCTGACAAGACACTGAAGAAAGTTTTATTCTCATTGCGGGCTGCGAGGCATAAATACAGCCATTCTCATGCAGCGAGTCGCGGAAACAATCGACTCGGGACCCGGTATGGCAGATAGCACAGTACATAGACAGCCGTGAATTATTCTAAGTAAGCGATCCGGGATCCGTATACAGACACCTCGGAATCGCTTATAGCCCGCCCGGATAATTCCGGGACCCGCATGTTAAGGGTTAAGGTACATTGTTGAGCGATGCACCAGTGTAACAATGAGTGTGCACTCTAAGCATGCTCCTTGTGGAGTGGAGTTCAGTGCTGTATAACTATTCTCGATTTTATTATTCATATGTATTGTGAGCATGTGTTGTGTATAAGTATATGCAGATATGAAATCGTTTGTAATGAGAAGAACCCTTAGGGACACCATTTATTAAATTTTCAGAGGTCAGCCATCGGGGAAAGCAGTATAAGACTCATTATTCGATCTCATCTATTGTTGTGTATAAGTATTTGCAGATAAGCATTGTCTGTAGTAGCCCTCTTGTGTCCTGACATCACCTTACGACCTGAGGTCAACCTCATCTGTGACCTCAGCTTCAACTCTGCACCATTCAACCATTGAACGTATGCATTAATCATCGCCCAATCAGGTTGTGATGTGACATTGTGACATCAACTGTTAGCATAGATCTTCCACCGATATGAATCCATATGTTAAACCTTTGTCTGCTGTAGATGTTCCCAAAGTGATGGTAGGCATAAACCCTCCTTCCTTATTACCGCAATCAGCATAATTAACACCATTCCACTAATAAGCACCACCTAAAGAAATCGAATCATGTATACACATCTTAATCCACTCTCAAACTGAGAAATAACTGTAAATCATAAACCATGTTCATTGATTTTTGTCCGTTTCTTTTTCTTCGACTCCAGAGTCAAGAAAAGCTGTACTGTGCAAAAATGTCATATAACCATGATTGAACAATGTGGACCTCAAATGAAATTACCGAAACCACATTCTAAATTACTGACCCCTCCGAGCCTTAGTCTGTGAGAGGCCCATGTACGGTTTTGTATTTATGTTGTTATTGTGTTGTTATTGTGTTGTTTTTGTGTTGTTTTTGTGTTGTTTTTGTGTTGTTTTTGTGTTGTGTTTGTGTTGTGTTTGTGATGTATTTGTGTTGTATTTGTGTTGTATTTGTGATGTATTTGTGTTTTATTTGTGTTGTATTTGTGTTGTATTTATGGTGTCCAATCCAGAAGGGTAGGGTTTGAATTCCAGCCTCATCATTCTAAAGATGGGAGTAGTTCTTTCATTGCATTGAGAATATTAATTGATTCGTCAGTATTCTATGAGAATGTATCAGGTAGAAGTGTTATTCACCATTGAGAATATTGATTGATTCGTCAGTATTCTATGAGAATGTACAGGTAGAATGTTATTCACCATTGAGAATATTGATTGATTCGTCAGTATTCTATGAGAATGTACAGGTAGAAGTGTTATTCACCATTGAGAATATTGATTGATTCGTCAGTATTCTATGAGAATGTACAGGTAGAAGTGTTATTAACCATACTTCCTTGAATATTTACCATATTCATTTGTCTATCAGTAAATGTTGAGGAGTTTGAAATCTAGAAACGTGTGAAATTAAAGTACTGTTTTGTCAAGCATGCTTCCATTGTCTAATACAACTTTTTCCCACTAAACTCCTTTCTAAACCTGTTTGCCATCAGTGAATCTGAAAAACGCAATGAATATAAACAGGTCTACATTTTGACCTGTTTAGGTCTCGCATGGTCTGTTTGTCTTCTCTGACTAGGTTTCAACAAACCATTTGAGATAATCGTTCGTGTATTGATTTAAAAGTTCAGTCATGACATAGAGATCCTTAATATTTCATTTATCTCTGCAGGAAAATATAGATTTTTGTTTTGACTATTTCAATAAAAGGAAACAAAGTATTTGACATTTATGTTTGCTCTTTGAAATATGATGATACATGTATTATTTTTAAGAAATTTTAAAAGGCAAATAACAATATTTACAACAACAAAATTTCCAAACGTTTGAACATAAATACATGATATTTCATCTTTGTATAATATAATAGAATGTACTATAATAATTGTGATGTCATACATTTCTTCTTTTTTGTGTTCTGTATGATGTTATTCTATCAAAGTACTTAATTTTAGAAAGAAGTAATGTTGTAATAGATGTATTTATAGAAGCCAGTATTTAATCTTCCTCAAAACATCTTCATTCATGAAACATATATTTATTGAAGTTGCATGACCATCATAAGCAAGAATACATCCTTTTAACTATATGCATAAGCTTATTAAGTTGAAACATCAACAAAAGGATAATTATGTGATATGTTTACAATCGCAAAAAATTCAAACACTCATCCATACATTCGCCGTCAATGTTTTATTTTGGTAAAGCCACAAGCACGAATCCGTTCCAGAAAGGGAAAGATGACGTGGGTAGTATTGATTTTGTCGCACACACATGGTCAGATAGAGTCAGCACCAGTGCATGTGCGTTAAGGAGAGGGGAACTCCCACACATCCATGTCGTCACCGTTGCCGCAGTCTCCACCGTCAACGCCAGCTAGTGACGTTTATCAGATTGGAGAGCTTCTCGTTTACACACATTAATTATGTCAAGAAGAATTAGTACACTCGATTTGAAGTTTGTTATATGTTCGATGATTAACTTGTATCTAAAGCTTCCTGTATACGTCAAGAAAACTTTCGTATTAGCATTGACGTTGATGTTGTACATTCTCAAGCCTTATTTGCGACTTCATGACGTTCGTCAACTTTGGAAAGATATTTTTAGCCACATTAATTATGTTTTTGATTCATGGTGCTTCATTTATTTTAAAACAAAATATATCAACAACTTCAAATTTTGATGTTGTTTAGCTTTGCTTACTTCCTTTGAATGGTTGATCATCTGAACTTGTCAACTTGAGCTGAAGACATTTTACTACCTTTCCCTTCATAGGCTGATCCAAGAATTTATGAAGGGGTAAATTAATATACCGTAGCAAAGGGAGATTCACATGGTGTAAAGGGGGTCACATATTGTAAGGGGGAGGGGGGAGGTCACATATTGTAAAGGGTGGTCCCATGGTGTAAGGGGGGGGGGTCACATATTGTAAAGGGTGGTCCCATGGTGTAAGGGGGGGGTCACATATTGTAAAGGGTGGTCCCATGGTGTAAGGGGGGGGTCACATATTGTAAAGGGTGGTCCCATATTGTAAAGGGTGGTCCCATGGTGTAAAGGGTGTCACATATTGTAAGGGGGAAAGGGGGGAGGGGGGTGTCACATATTGTAAGGGGGGAGGGGGGTGTCACATATTGTAAAAGGGAAGGATGGTTCCACCCAGAGGGTTCGTTGAATTTACAACTTTTTTCAAACACCTTGAACCAAATCCCCAATCTGGATCCACCAATGGACTCCATTGATCTGTGTGCCCAGCCAGACCTCTCACACATATATTTGAAAGTACTAATTATGACTTTGCCTCTATTTCTCTGTGAAACGAGCTACGTAATGGATGTAGCATGCATGTTCAGTAGCCCACAGCTTGTGGTTGTTGAGGCGGGCAGTAATTATACGTATTGATCAGCATGTTAATGGTAGAAGGTGAGAGAGTAGGTCCATGGATCACTACACTGGGTCGAATCATTACTTCACGAGCTGTATGTTCCCAGTCATTTGGCACTTGTTCTTGCATTTCTTGGTTGTTGGTATATATCTGTTCTTGGAGGTGCAAGATTTAATGTTCTGTGTTTATATTAATGTTCTTGTGTGCTTAGATTGGTTGTTGGATGTTTCTGATCTCATATCCTCTGCAGGAAGATTTATGATCTCATTTCTTTTTTGTGCGTGAGAAAAAGTCTATATTTTTTCTAAATCTTTAGATAATATCTTCCAACTTGATTGTCTTATAACAATGCATTAATAAGTTAATAATAACATATGTGTAAACAGGAATGTCCCCTTGTATTTCATTTCCAACAGAAATACCCTCTCTTTAATGGTGTACATGTCTACTCCTATGTTGTACGGTTTAGTTTGTATATTTTTTTTTATCACATGTTGTTGTAGTAAATTTCTGATTTTAATGATTCCTTGATGTTATATGAATTTCCTTCGGTTCTTGGGACTTGAAGATACTGTGCAATGACTCAATACGCTACATCTACCCGAGAACCGTTCAGTGTTTATAAGTTTCTATATTTCTGCCCCGAGCTGACTCCTGTGAGTATGGACAGATGATCTGTGACATAAGTACCACCTCTGGCTGGGATCCTCACATATGTGAGACCAATAAATTCTAGTTTACAATGTCCTGTGTAGTTTTGTAGCTAACATAAAATAAATGAAAACCTGTTTTTGTAGGAGGACAAGAATTAATGGACTTGCTGATCGTTTCACTATTTATTATGCTACCAAGAACTGGATGTTGATTTACCTTTATCTTTATGATTCTATTGGAATGCGATATGATTGGAGAATTATTTTGCCATCAGCAGTGCCTACTTAACATTTTAATTGTGGTTTGCTAATCCATCCTTCACTGCCTGGCGTGGGTTTACTGCAGTGGCTAGCATTTTAGACTTCTTCAAGAGAACTAAGGTTCCTCCATGGGCTTGGCAACTTTGTCTACTGTAGAGAACTGTTCTACATGCAGTAAGGTATTGGTGCAATGATACATTGAAATTGAATGCGGTGTCACTCATGGTTTGCTAGTTCCAGCTGATGCACAGTGCATAACCACAATGGGCTGCCTGCAATAATGCTAGCAGTGATGAAAGTAAAAAACTTTTAAAACCATGTAAAATCCCATTCCTTATCACATCACTTGACCTTCAAGTCTTAATTTCAGGAAAAATAAGTCATTGAGCAATTTGATGTTCAACCAATGGCATTGATAAGAGGTTACCATAGGTTTCATCAACCAGATGGCAGGGGATCAGGACAGATAGCTATGTCCAGACTGATTGAGGTTTAGGACTAAATTTTGTCGTTTTCTGTTACAGGCCCTGATGCCCAGTCACTCCTGTGCACGGAATCGCTCTCCTCCTCAACGCCCCCTAGTGATGACTCCCAGAGGCTGCCTCAAGATCTTGATGCACAACTCTGGACAAAGTCAGACCTGCTTAAGAACAGAAAGGCACCCGGAATTCAGTATGCTTTGATAGTGCCCAACGATCACGCGCACAAACTCAGTGGGAATAAGGTCCATCTTCAACACATTCAACTAGCAGTTGCCGACAAGGAAAACAGCGCTGAAAACAGTGTCATTCTTGATGGATGCCAGCACAACAATGACTCCCTTGCTGAAAATCGCATGAACTCAAATGGCTTCGAAAGGGCTAGAATGACAGGTGGCACACCGTCAACCAATGAAAATCTGGTATGGTTAGCCGATGTTGCCGTTAGTCAGAACCAAGCCCAATCGCGGCCTGCTGAGGGCATGATCAGCGGCAGGTCCTCACAGAACCAAGGTCAAGGTCAAACTCAAACTAAAGAATCGCAGCAAACAATGCTTTCTGCAGGTGCTTCTGTTGGCAGTGTGTTTCGTCCTTCTCTCAACGAACCCACCCAGCGCGGTCTAGCAGGCGGACAGTACCTCACAGGAGGCAGTGCATCGTCACTCGGACAGTATTCTTCCTTATATAGTGTACACGGACAGCCCTCACACCTTGCAGCGGCGTCGGTTCCCCAGTTTAGTGCTTTCTATCACCAGTACCCCCAGGGCTACTCCCATGGGTCAGCAGCAGTGTTAGCGCCTCACTACCCCCACATAGAGTCGTATTCAGCAGTGCTCGCCAGCATGGGCAGTCACGTGCAGCATGGTGGCCACGCCCAGCTACCTCGGTCTCCTTTCATGCCCAGCGGACATGCACCTCAGTATTCGGTCATGGGGGGGTCCCACAGGACGTTGGGCAATGCCAGCTCCCCAGGCCCGAACCCGTCGCACCACCAGACGGGGTCCTCTCACCAAACAGCAAGTCTTTCAGGGGCAGAATCTCTTGTTTCGCCAAAATCTGAGTCTCAAGGTGAAAGTGAAGGGCGGATGCATAGGTCCGGTTCCACAAGCAGTTTACGTGATGAAAAGGGGTCCAATCTGTCCCCAAGTATGGGACATTCGTCTATAAAGGGTTTACATGTACGAGAATCCCCTAAGGGTTTTATAGACAAAGACTTTTACAAAGTACCAAGTGGAAAAGAAGGTAGTTTGAAACATAGAATACTTACTCGTCCACAGGACAGCCAACAGGAAGGCATGCATATAGAGGACTCAAAGTACGCATTACATGTGAAATCAGAAGAGCCTTTAGTTAAACGAACAAAGTATAGTTCCTTCTCAGGTCTACCAAGCTCCCACTCCCATCCTGCCCACTCACGAGGCACAGCAGAGTCCGTGTCCCATGGACTTGGTCCAGGACCTCCTAATTCCCAACCCTCCCCCATCCCTCAAACAGCATATCCCCCCTCTCATTTGCATTATCCCCCTCACTTTATGAAAGGCTCTATCATTCAGCTGGCTAATGGTGAATTAAAGCGAGTGGAGGATTTACAAACAGACGATTTTGTGAACAGTGCGGACATCAGTCCCGATCTCAAGATCGACTCCAGCACTGTCGTCAGGATACAGGAACAGCCGGAGCGAGGAACCGCAATCTTGGGATTCTCCGTCGGAGAGCATCGTGTTCAGGTGAGACTTGTTCTGGTAATATGGTTATAAGAGTTACCTAGATGTGAAATAATTTGAGTGCATTGTTTATAATCCCTTACCAGAAAGTTTAAGTATTTTCCTGGAAAGGAATGTCATCAAAATGTCCATTTGCATGTAACACTTCATTTTAGGGCCATTACTTGAAATATGCATGGCGCTAGAGGTGATTTGTGCTTTTTACCTCATCAGGCATGTGCCATCGTCTGGTGTCCTTTGGGCGGGATAGCGCGTTCGACTTAGGATCAAGAATCAAATCAAATCATATCCCGCCAGGGGCACAACAACTTTGTCTTCAGTAGAGAACTGTTCTACATGCAGTAAGGTTTGGGTGCAATGCTACACTGAATTTCAGCGTAGTACCATCCATGGTTCGCTAGTTCCAGCTGATGCTCGCAGGTTTCACTGCAATACATAGCCACATGGTGTTGCGGGCTCCTCCCTGCCATAATACTAGCAGCCGCGATACAAGTGAAATACTCTTGAAAGCGGCGTTAAACACCACCTCACCTCACCTCACCTCACCTCACCTCACCTCACCTCACCTCACCTCACCTCATCTCATCTCCTCCAGAGCCTCCTGAACTGCTGTGAAATGGGGTGTTTATTGGGAGGAGGGGGATGACTGAGGGGGGCATTAGGTTGGGGTCAGGTAATTACTACCCAAGTCAATACAAAGCATAGCTGCCAAACCCAGTTAGGTTCAACTTATGAGAAACTTAGGGCTAAGGAATTGGAGGCACTTTCTGTCCCTCAAACTTTAAGCTTGGGAAGGGGTGGTAAACTACGAAAGTTAGTTTCAACTTATGAGAAACTTAGGGCTTCGGAATTGGAGACACTATTATACTAATGTCAAACATTTTTAAGTTCGGGTAAAGTGAGGAAGGGGATTATTGCATGGGTTCCGGAGGAGATCACAAATGATTTTGTCCTTTTTTGCAATTTTTAATACCATTTAAGAAATTTGGACAAAAGATTTGAGAAAATATTTTTTAAATCTTCAACCTTAGATAATAAATTGTACAAAACCCGAAGAGCTACAGAGTCAATGGTTCTTCTAATTAATATCCCTGCAGGTGGTGTCCTAATTAGTAACCCCTTTGAATATTTTTCGCTTTGCTAATGACATTTGTTAGTACAGTACAATGTTCTACGAAAAGGGAATTGGCAGCAAGATGGTTAAAGTTTCATTCATTCTCCATAGAAATAGTTATGAAATAAGCCAGTTCAGCAAGTTTATAGTGCCATTCATTAAACTTGCATCTAGAACCAATTTCACCCAACAAATCCCTTTATCCAATATGCCTGTCAGTTGATTGAGGAGTAGTAGCATCCATCCAGTCAATGGTGTGTTGGCCCAGACTCCAGGACTGAGCAATCAATGATATGAATGTAGAACTGGTCTTGGCTTCTCTCCAGCATAGTACTCAATGTTCACTTGTCAGGCATACAGCTGGAGGAGGAAGCAGTGTGAATGAATTTGCACTGTATACAGTCATATTCACAGGGGTTAAAAAATATGTAAGTCTGAGGCCACTGACTCACCAAATTTTACCTTTGACTTGACTTTGATGGCCAAAAGGTTAATGACTTGTCCACTTGTAAAACAATCTACTATCAACATTGACTTGACTTGCAGTTTTATTATGATAATAACAATATGGATTTTTATATGCCACTAGAATGTGTACTCGCATATTACTACCCTGAAGGAATTGTATTTTTCGGTACCACTCCTACACACTCCGTCCTTCCGTCTGTACTTCTGTTGGTCAGGTACCCATTTAAAAAGCTGGGTGGACTGAGTGCAATGTGGATTAAGTCCCTTCCATTCAGCTGTCCATAAACATTTTTCATTTTCCATTTCTTGTTATGAACCACTTTCTAGAGAAGCTTTAGATACAATGATGATTTATTGTAAATTTATTGACCCAGTGTCACTAGCAAACTTCCTTTTGCTAGAGAGCTGAAATCTGTTTACAGATTTCTTTGGATTTAATTGATACTTTGATACTTTTTGCGGCATACACCGAGAGTTTTCAGTTTGACTATTTTCAAGGTTAAGCAAAGATCGTGTGATAACTGAAGAACCATTTGATTGGTTTTGTTTACTAAATCTAAATCAACTTCCAACAATCACAGTCTGATAGGTTACAGAGCCCATGACGTTTTTGTTAGTGAAGATTATTTTAATTAAAACTTTCATGTCAGTAATTCTGTATATGAAGGTTGATCATACAACCAGTTTCTGTCCTTCACCTTTGAACCCCCATGTTGTTTCCTTTTGGACACATTTGATAATGTGATAATTATTTCCTCTCCAATTCTTATTTGTCGTTATCAAAATGAAATCTTAAGTTTCTAGCCTTTGATATAAAACTTATACATTTTGGTTTTCAAACAAAAACTTCAGTAACATATATAAGATTTGCTTGGGATTTTTTACTACTGAAGAGAAATATATCAGTCAAAATGTTTACAACAAAAATAGTCCCAAAAAATTGAAGCTTTGTACATTATTATTATTATTATATTAAAATGTGTATATAAGGCACAATTCAAAATGAATAACTCAATCGTAAACGTAATTGGACGACAGGCCCTGTGCATTGTAAACCAATCAATGCTTCTTGAAAGGGAGTTATTAGTATACATACTACCCCATTACGTGATGACGCCATTTCTCGTCTCATGGCTAATAATGAGTGAACCACAATTTAATCATCCTCTTATTTGCCACTTGAATGTCTTGGAAAAGACATTATCGTCTTGGATGCTTTTATTTTGAGCATTGTTAAATATCCATCAGGATGTCCAGAGCTATTCTCGCACTGCCGTCATCAAGCAAGTGTAGGTCTTTGATCTCTTCCTATTAACCTTAGGCAAATCAAATATCTCCCAGAAGGCCGCCGTCATCGATTTTGGCGTCATCGGCGTCGGATACTGCTAGCCGGACGGGAGAGTGGGCGGACAGGGAGATAGAGTATTCTAAATTTAGAAGTCTTTGTTCAATGAAGTGTCTGAATGACGTTGTGAACTTTCACGTCATAAGAACTACGCGAGTCGTCTATTCTTGCTGCTACTTGCCAGTTTGCCTGTTGTTGTTAAATCCATATGACAGATGATTAGCCTAAGACATGCAGGCCTACGTAATCACAAGTGTCATGCCACGAGTAAGCTCCATATAACGACTGAATGATTGTGGGCGAAAACTGCAATATAAACAGATACACATGATCTAGCAAACCAAAATAGAAGCAACTCGCTCTTCATCAATATTTCATTATTCTGCAAGTATCGGGAATTTTCCAGCTAGGTTCATTCTTATATGGGACAAAAAGTGTCAGGCTATTTTGGAGAGGAGATCCGATGAGTAGATTACGATATTCTGGGCTTCTCCACACTCTAGTAGCCTTATTATAGATTTGCCCAAATTGGAATTTATTCCCTGTTACCAAGACCATTAGACTCTCACCAGGTGTTCAGAAAATATTAGTTGTGAATCAAGATATGTTTTAGAATTAGATCTGTTAGATTATAAATGCCGCCCCCAGTATCCAAGTTTCAGATACAATATCACGCCTTAAAATAACCCTCGTCCTGAAACGTTCCTGGTTCACTCGACCAATCAGGAGTTTCTTTTTATGCCTGTAAATTGGCTGCTCAGAATGGATTAGAGCTACAGTGTCAACTGACATTTATGAAATGCTCAATTCTTTCTTTATTTTGAGCTCATCAGTCCTATGAAGCTAGATGGACTTATCTGGGCAGTTGTCAGTAGACTTACCACATTTCGTGACTACTCCTTATACTGACACAATAGCTGAGGTCAGACTTTCATAGTTGTTGATAACATATGATATGCAGCTCAAATTGGCTTTTCGATAAGCAGTATTAAAAAAAATAAGGGCCCAAAATCCATGTTAGATTCATTAAACTTTGTAATTTAGGAATCTTTATGTACTTACTATTGTAAGATGATTTTAGTAAATTCTTCATCCTGATTGGCTAGTTTGAAAATGTTCAAAATGTTGATAGATATCGGCATTCTGCTTATGAGCTGGGCAATAAATAGAGATTATTACCCGAGGAAGTGTGTCATGTGACTTTTACGAAACGAGTGTGAATTTTTGTAATGCCCGAGCGAGAGCAAGCGTTATACATAAATTTGCACGAGTTTCATAAACGTCATATGACACACTTTCGAGTGTAGTAATTTCTTTATTACCCATTTTATTCCATTTGATTCGCGTAAAAATAACCAGGAAACGGCCCACTTCTCTTGCGACGGCAAGCTACAGTGACGTCACGAACAATCGTTTTATGACGTCACAGACGACAAAACACGGGAGGTCGCGGTGAAACAATGGTTGCTAGGCAAACGTGATATGTGCACATGTGCTCATATCAATAATATTAACTCGGTTATTTTCAACCATATGGGTAATAAAGCATTTTACGAAACTCATGCAAATTTATGTATAACCCTCGCTCTCGCTCGGGAAATACAATAATTCACACTTGTTTCGTAAAAGTCATATGACACACTTTCTCGGGTAATAATCTCTATACACCACACCAGTATCACTAAGATTCAGTTTGACGTGAGATTTCAATTCCTATCATACTGTTCACACTTTACTCAAATCTGAGGCGTCTGATTTGGAGCTAAATTTGATAGTGTTGAGATATGCAACTATTTATTTGATGCTACTATAATCTGTTGTAGTGTGTGGAGTGTAAAACTATGAATTATGCCTGTATGCGATCGTTCATGCGATAACAATGTTATTTAATACTTGATTGAATCCACCTTCCTCAATGGGAGATAAAAGCAGTGATTCAAGTCTTATCCGTCATCCATCGGTTATCACAACATAATCATTTATCTCTTTATCTTGTTTCTTTCTCAGAAATAGTACTATCTTCTCACTGAATATCTTCAATATAATTCTTTTTCAAACCTTCAGATCAAAACAGAAAATCTTCAAACCTCAGTATGCAAATAAACACTACCATTCAATCTTTTTATATGGAATTGTTTAACCCATTTTTTAATATCGGAAATCTCAAAGTCATGTATTACTCGTCTGTGTTTATTTGCTATGCCTGTCACATATATTATGTTAGATGACAATGTTTCCAATTGAGCGTTTGTCAAATTTTTCTATAATTTATTATGTTGATAATATATAGGGAATACTAAACAACGTCCCATTTGATAACATATTTTTTAAACGGGTGAGTGGTTTGGTATGTGACAAGCGAAGTGAGTTAGATACCGATACCATTCACGAGTTTCATAAATATGTTATTAAACGGAACCGAGTTTAATATTTTATTTATTACTCACTGATTTAAATTTTACTTAATTCAACGAACTCGTCAATGAATGGGACACACTCCATTACCACCGCAGCGCTAATATTGTGACATCATATTCATGCCATTATGACGTCACATCAATCAGCAGCACACAATGTTATTACACAATGTTTAATAACTTTGTAGAGTTATTAAACATATCTTCAATGTGCGAGTAATAAATTATGAGATTCAGCTCTTCTGCATGTTAGCTCATCAGGCTTTATTTGGCTTGATTATTTCATATGAAAGTCTTCAACTTTAAATGATAAATCATGCAAAACCGGTGAGCTGCAAAGCTAATGGCTCTATTTTGATTCTTAAGCTGCATGTCAGTTTGAAAGAAATGCCTCATTTTAGAAAAATAAAAGACATGCAGCGTGATATAGAACATTACTTGAATATTGAACAATACTTTTCATTAAGTTTAAGACTATAACCAGTGAATTAAGTTTTATAAATTTATCAAGTTTAAATTAACATATCGTCCCTAATAGACATGTTTGTCTCATTGCAGGTTACCGTGGAGGCGACAATGGAGCATCCGTTTTTTGTGTTTGGGCGAGGTTGGTCGTCATGTTCAGCAGAGAGGACTCTCCATCGATACGGGCTTGACTGTCACAAGCTTTCGGTCGGAGATGTTTGTATATCTCTCACACATAAAGACGTTCCTCTCAAAGCGGCCGAAATCAGCCAACAACAGAGCCAAAGTGAGGCTCACCAAGAAATGACCTCAGCCAATAAAAACCCTCACGGTCATTCTGTGACCTTCTCAGACACTGTAGTGACGACACATTTACAAAGTTCAAGTTCAAGGTCGCCTGCTTATCCGGGCTCCTTGCAAACGTCAGACTCAGAAGGAGACTCGCGTCCGAATCGGAAGCGGCGGTGGTCGGCTCCAGACCAAGTTAGTGTAGATTCTGACTCTGAGTCGCAGTCGAAAACTGAAGATACAAAACCTGAATTGGATGACAGCATGTGAATATCGGATCTGTACATTGTTCATGCAGCCATAATCCTGTACAAATCCCTCCTCCCTTGTAGACTTGCAGTTGTTTGTGAGTTGGACTCCTGGCAGCAAGTCTACCACTGTCAGTGAATGTGGTTATCTCTCTCTCTCTATCAGGTACACTCCCCTTGAAGCCTCAGCAACCCCCTCCCTGGTGGGTGGGTCACTACAGTAGCAGAGTGCCTTTCCTTCCTACTTCACTAGCAGGTGAACATGTGACCATTACAGCAGACAGGTGTTCCTTTGGCAGTTACACATTGTTATCACTCCAGCAAACTTAGAAATACATTGTTATCACTTCAATGGGCTTAGAAATACATTGTTATCACTTATACAGGCTTAGAAATACATTGTTATCACTTATACAGGCTTAGAAATACATTGTTATCAATTCATCAGAATATATGAAACTTAGTTAAACATTGTTATCAAATGAGTAGAATATGTGGAATTTGTTAAATATTGTTATCAATTCATTGGAAAATATGAAACTTATTTGAACATGTGCATCACTTCAGCAAATGTGTGAAACATTGTTATCACTTCAGCAAACTAAGTAATAAATTGTTATTCTGCAAAATCAGTAATAAAAAGAGAAACTTAGTTCCTTTTATCACATCAGCAGAATATGCGTCATTTTGTTAAATAATAATTGTTATCACTTCGATGGAATATGTGAAACTTTGTGTTCACTTCTGCAGAATCATTGCACATATGAATCCTTCAGTGAAAATGTGAGACTTGGTTAAAAATCATATTTTTCTTATAGATTTCATTAGAAAAAGTGACACAACATGGTTAAACATTATTGTTTCACTTTCACTATCTGTCCATTCTCAACAAAAATATTATGAAATTCTTTATTGAATAATATACTACATTAATAGAGAGATTCATTCTTACCTGAAGAAAATCTGTCAGTTTTCTTTTGAGACAAAATAGGGTATGGAAAATCATATACTGTTCAAGAAAGTTCTTTCACATTGCATTAGAGCCACCTTGTGAGGCTATCAGCATAGGAAGTAGATGTGTTTTGGCAATATTCTTAACCCTTAAATTGCCGGTCGCGTGTGTATCCATCCGGTTTGCTGGCAATAATACCAAAGCTCACTCTCAGCGTGACACGCGATGACACACTGTTCAAACCTTGATGTTCAGATTCTAATGGTTCAGTTTAAAACAAATCTTCTCAGTTGTCCTTTGCGTTAAGCCTCAACATACAGTTTATCTTTACAGCCTTAAATACTGTTGTCTTGCTTATGTTCCTATGTGAAAGGACTTTTCTGAACAGTATAACTCAATGTGAAGCGGAATGACAGTTTGCTCAGAATGTTAAATGATGTCACTCTCAAGCAATAATCACAGAAATAATTCAATGTTTTAATAGAAGGAAATCACTGATAATCATATAAACTAGAGGGTAATGCCTGCACTATTTCTAAGTATGAGTTTTTGTACAGAAATCTGTACTATGTGCTTTTGCTGTCCTGGGGGTCGTTGCACAAAACAACTTTAATACTAAGGTTAACCTTAGTGTCATAATTTAACATTGCACTAAGGCTACCTTAGTGACCCAAGGTCACCAGAGCTTTGAGCAACATGTCCCAGGGAAATACGCAGTCAATGTTCCCTTCAATAATAGTGAAAAATGTTCGGTTTGTTGCCTTTCTCCTCGGCCTTTGGGTCGAGAGGTCAATTCTTGTTCCTCATGTGATATTTACTGTTGTATGGATCTTTACTGTTGACATATCCCACTGGTGATATTCTATCAAAATATTTTATGATGATTTTCATCCAGTTTTAGACTATTTTCACAATTTCAATAACTAACAAGAAACTTTATGGAATACATATTTATATATTTACATATATTTACAAACATGACAAAAGGATGGAAAATTTTGATATTCCCAAAGTGCACATGTTTCGTGCTTTGTGTGATTTTTAGTGAAATAATGTGTTTGAGATTGTATTTTCTGTAAATGAGTACTTTGTAACTATCGTGTATAAGAACAATTTTTTTATAAATATTTGATGAATTCAAACCGTGATCATGGAAACATTTGTTTATATTTCCAATCGTATGACATGCCTTTTGTAAAATATGTGAATATAGTTGGATCTTATATGGTTTTGTTAAGTGTTTTGAAATTTGTTTAAATCAACAGGCATGCTTGTGTCAGGAAAATACTAGACCAAGGGAGGTAACTCTCCATATCCTTTACACTGGTAAGTGACCACACGTTCTCTGAGCATTCAGTCATACATACACATGTGTTAACGTTCAACATCTTTGTCCTTTTGGATTGCACTAAGAAGAAAGAATGGTCGCGGCTCAGTGTAAACAGGTCTTATTATAACAGCAGGGTTAAACTCAATGTGAGTGCGAAATTTTGAGGTCACTTAAGATTGCTTCATTTCATTTCAATAATCAAAGTAGTAAAACAAAAATAGGAAACCTTTTCTTTAAATATGATCTTTACAATTAAATTTGTTTAATTATTTACTTTGCTTAATTATTAGCTTCAAATGCTTGAAATGGTTCAGCTTGATTTTTTTCCTTTCTTGTCTAAATTTATTACAGATGTTAATTAACAATTGTGCCAAGCTATACAAACTGTACATCACAAGTTTGTTGAAATTGTTCTTTCATAATTCCTTGTCAAATTATTCATTGTTACAGGTTATGTAAAAATTTCTAAAATCTTTTATGTTGAATCTGTGTCAATGTTATAAATTGAACACAATGTTAAATTTTCAATGTTAATTATTAATACTGCTTTAATTACTTTGCCTTTATATTTGAATGAACTGTTTAATTAAATTAACTATTGCCTTCTAGTTATGTTTCGTGCCATTTTGTATTGTTAACTGTTATGTTTGAGTTGTTGCTGCAGTAAGTCAAGGGTCAGATCGGTGTTGAAAGTATCGACCATATAAGTCAAAGAGGGAAGCGATGGACGTCAGTTTGTTGTTCGGTGCATGCTGTGGTGTAGTCAGTGATCCCTAAGAATATTTTGTCTGTAGAATATCAGATGTATGACGGTTTCTAAAAGAAATACAGAACTATGTTTAGGTATGTGACATGACACAGCTTCAAAAGTATTTTAAAACATTGTAAAATTTTAATTTTGTTAAAATTGTAAACAAAGAAACAAAGTTGTTGGAAATATGCAAATGAGGCATACAGATCGATGCTAGAAGTAACAATCAAGAACTTAGTTGCTTAATGTATTAAGATGTTATAAACATTGTAAAATTCAACAAGTGAATAAAATATTGTAACTTATAACTTAGTTGCTAAAAGTAAGGAGAGAAAACACAGTCGCTAAATTATGCAAAATAATCCTAATGTATCGTCCATTTGCCTATGTTTGCAATTCAAGCCAACGGTTCGCAAGTTTTTGTTCTAACTGACATCGTACAAATCTTCAGGGATAAAGCTTCACAAGTTACCGTTTCACGTTGTCATGTTTGGTCAGGTCTGTTATAGTGCTCTTGATGAATATGGTTTTACAGTTATATCACTGTGATTTAATGTATTTTGAATTTTTCATGGAATTACTTCACCAAAACCGTTACATGGATTGGAATCAAAGTGGTTTTGTAATAATGCAAAAAATAAACACTGTATGTAAATACTGAAAATACTGTATCTTTCTGTTGTGGTACATGTTTTGACTTTCATACAAAATTTTAATTATCTTACAAAATCAAGTTGCCAATAATCTATGATCTTTGTAAATTTCTTAGATTTAAATAAATATTAAAATTTGTAAAAATTTAGATATAAGATATTTTAGTTTAAAGAGATAAATCAAATACCAAATAACTGTTTAATTATCAAATTTTAAGAGTCTAATTGTGAAAAAATTTCAAAATATTTAAATTTTATCATATCAGGCTACACTCATATACAGTCTCTATGCTGAAAGAAATATTTCTTTTTGCAGTACTATATTTAGTTCTTTCTTGTACACATACATCACACAGGGACTATCATTTCAAGTCAAGTTCATTGACCGAAAGGGGCGGGATAGCACAGTGGTTAGCACGTTCGGCTTTGGATCAAGAGGTCCTGGGTTCAAAATCCCGCAACTTGGTCTGCAGTCAACAACAGTTCTACACGCAGTAAGGTTTGGGTGCAATGCTACAGCGTAGTACCATCCATGGCTCGCTAGTTCCAGCCGATGCTTGCAGGTTTCACCGCAATGCATAGCCACATGGCGTTGTGGACTTTCTCCCTGCCATAATACTAGCAGTCGCGATATAAGTGAAAAACTCTTGAAAGCGGCGTTAAATCCCAACTCACCTCACCTCATTGACCAAAATTTATCAATATTTATTTCAATTACTCACCGTGGAAGACTTTGCAGTGTTATATTTATATGGCAATATCAAACTGGTGTAATACCGCTGCAAGTATGACGTCCCAATAGTGTTCAGTTGTGACGTCACAATGGTTGTACCATCGTCACATTAATACTGACTCTTAGTTTCTGCAAACTCTGCAATTTGGCTAGATTAATTTGGGCAAGTACTAAACAGAATACTAAACTTCCTACCATATGATACCAAGTTTATTAAACTCAAGAATGCTTAAGTATTAAACAAGCCTTCACTTGTTTAATATCAAATCATTATTTCGTTAAATAAAAGTGGTATTAATGGAAGATCATTTAGTATCCACTATATATCTAATCTTGAATAACCCAAACCCCGCTTGATCCGGGACATTTTGGAGAAATCCCAAAAGGGGATTGATATTAGCAGGAAAAATCTTCACAAAGCTCTCATCTTGTTACTTAAACGGAAGTATAACAAATAAGATAAGCTGTATTTAAAGCTTCATCTTAAGATAAATTTTGTTTTTGAAAGAATTTTCAATTTGGAATGAACTTCAATGGAAGTATATTAAATAAGCTGTATTTAAAACTTCATCTTAAGATAAATTTTGTTTTTGAAAGAATTTTCAATTTGGAATGAACTTCAATGGAAGTATATTAAATAAGCTGTATTTGAAACTTCATCTTAAGATAAATTTTGTTTTTGAAAGAATTTTCAATTTGGAATGAACTTCAATGGAAGTATATTAAATAAGCTGTATTTAAAACTTCATCTTAAGATAAATTTTGTTTTTGAAAGAATTTTCAATTTGGAATGAACTTCAATGGAAGTATATTAAATAAGCTGTATTTAAAACTTCATCTTAAGATAAATTTTGTTTTTGAAAGAATTTTCAATTTGGAATGAACTTCAATGGAAGTATATTAAATAAGCTGTATTTAAAACTTCATCTTAAGATAAATTTTGTTTTTGAAAGAATTTTCAATTTGGAATGAACTTCAATGGAAGTATATTAAATAAGCTGTATTTAAAACTTCGTTGTTAGTTTGATTCCAATCCTTATTTTCCCGAGGCAGCTAGATGTAGCTCTCTACCATTAACAAACAAGTCATTTCATTATGTACTATAATCATAATCGTAAACCAGAATGAGTTGACATGTGAATTTATAGTTAAACCATCCATTAGCACCATGAGGTTGCAGATTCACACATACTTAGACAGTAGAGGAAAGGGATAAGACTAAATGTCACATACTCCTATAGTTGATGTATTTGTTTGTGTATGCATATTGGCAATATCTTACTCCCATTGCATCCTGTAATAGAGTTGGTTTTGGACGTGCCTCATTTATAGCCGATAGTTTCATAAGATATGACTAGCAAACAGATATTGTTAAATCAGCATCTTCATTCGTAAGCCAATATTCACATTTTTTATCCGGAACTATTACGAGTTCTGGTGTAATAAACTTGTATAAGTATGTACAGATTGTTACAATGTTGCATATCTGTAAAGTCAAGACTATACCTGTATATATACATATACATATATACATATACACACTCATGGTTTCTTTCACCTTGCTATTACCTTTGTTTGAGAGAGGTATATAAGTTAATGATCATTACGGTTTCATAATCAGTATCACATAATCAACTCCATATAACCTGTGTTTCAACACCAGCCTGGGTAATGTGAATACATGTTACGCTTCGTAATCAGTTTGTCAGCTGATGATATCGCCTCTCATTAGTCAATACATCTGGTTTGATTGATATCAACATTATTCAACATTTGGTCCTATGTTGATATCAACATTCAACACTCTGTCCTATGTTGATATCAACATTATTCAACACTTGGTCCTATGTTGATGTCAACATTATTCAACACTGGGTCCTATGTTGATATCAACATTATTCAACATTTGGTCTTATTTTGATATTCAACATTTGGTTCTACGGTATGTTGATATCAACATTATTCAACAATTGGTCCTATGTTGATATGAACATTATCCAATACTTGGTCCAGTGTTGATATGAACCTGATTCAGTATTCAGTGATATCAACAGTATTCAGGACTTCAGTCCTATGTTGATATCAACATGATTCAAAACTTAGACCTATACCAATATTAGCACATCATCCAAATTATTTTATATCATGTTAATATCAGCCTTTTGCATAACTTGGTCCTTTGCCGATATCAACATTATACACTATTTGGTCCAATGTTGATATCATTGTTATTCCTTGCCTGGTCCTGTGTTGATATCATAAATATTCAGTACTTGGTCATATGTTGATATCCACATTATTCATCACTTGGACCTGTGTTGATATCAACATTATTCAATCACCTGGGTCTGCCATTTTCCTACTGCAAGATGCACTTCACCCTTACAACTGTATATAAGTATATAAAGTATTCTATATATGATGAGCTATATTTTGTACATATTTGTTTATTTGCTACAAGCTCCAAAGAAGAGAAGGATCTGCTTGCCTGGCTGACAGACAACTTTTGATGCTGTAATTCATTAACTGCTTGTATCTCATAGTTGCTTCTAAAGTTATCTCCCCTTGTAAACCTTCCAACGGATACTCTTTAATACAAAGGACCTGACGCAGTAAAATAAATTTATTGGTGTAAGCCTTTTCATAATTTGAACTTAGGGCATTACTTTCTAAAGATAATACTTCTACTGGAGAAGATGTAAAGACTTCAGTGTAGTTAACTGTTGATTGGTTTCCATTAGATTATGTTTCACTTCAGTGGTGAAACATATATTTTTATAAGAGTAAACTACAATCCAGGAACTTAATTTAAGGTTTTAATAAATACTGAAAGCTTTACCTACCTTATAAATTTGTTTTAGGGGTATGTCAAGCCTGAATATATCAATTAGTTTTCTTTGGAAGGTCTACGAATAAAATGGACGCAAAATGACTCCAAACTTTTTAAGTTGAATAGTTTTTACCTAAAAAAAATTACCGCCTATGTCAATACTTCATAAAGTCTCTGTATGTAAACAAATTGTGTACAGTATATCAATTGCCACACATGAAATGTTTGCACAAAGGAACTTGCCCGACCGTATTTAAGCGTGATTTTAGAGAGAAGGTCTCTGGATAGACAAGAGCAAATTGTTAAGAGCACTTCAGCAATATTTGTGTGCAATTTTTATGAAATGCTGTCAATATGTTTGTCAGTTTCTTTGTTTCTGTTGAGTATGTATTAAAGGAATTGCACAATTTGTATACCACTAAATTGGGAAATGTATGATTGTTATCAAGACATCATAATGATGATCTTGTATTTTGTTAAAACTTGAATAAGATAAACTTGAGAAACATTGGATGTTGTAACTTGACATCATAGGGATAATATTTTGATTTGCTAAAAAATTTAATTAAACAAACTTCAGACATGAGATTTTGTATAGTGATATAGGGGATAATACTTTGTTTTGTTAATTGAATTAAGCATACTTCAGAGACAGGTGATTGTTCATTGTGACATCCATAGGGATAATTTTGTATTATTTAAAACAAATATTTAATGACACAAATGTTAGAAACCTTATGATGGCATGAATAGCTCACATCATGGTGATAATCTTGTATTTGTTGAAATTAAGTTAACCAATACCGGTAACTGTTTCAGACGCTTCTCGGTATGACAGACGTTAGATTTGGCAGTTCTATTACAGTGATAATCATACCTGTTGTTGACAGTTACTTCAAACAATTATCCTTTCTGATACATGACCATATGACTAAAATGTTACAATTTGAAATTTGGCAATGTTTTTTGTTATGGAATTGGATGTATAACTGTTGTATGTATGACTATATCAAACTTATGAACGATTGTAGTGATTCTCCTGATGTTCGATATAGCAATAATGTGTGAAATGCCTGAAAAGCAGATTTTCAAAACAGATTTCACAAATTTCTCAATTCATTTCACAATATGTCATTTTGAAATTATTTTTTCTCAAAGTATATTTTGCATTCGATTGGATAGGTTTGATATAATCATACAGTTGTTGATCAATTTTAACATTATTTTATAAAAATTGTAAAAATTTGTTAATGAATGATGGTGTGGTTTGTCATGTGGCTGAAATACATTATGACTGTTGATGAATCGCTTGATGTTTCACATGTTGCAAAAAAAGTCATTTGTGAACATATCTTTGAAAGTTGTTTGAGTTAAGATAAAAACTGTCGAATAGTCCTATTTTAATGACGCGAGATGATTGAAATAAACTACCGCCAGGTATGTGAATATCTGTATGTAGTGCCATTTGCAGCGTTGTCTCGACAGAAATAAACTCATATACGATGTCGTTTCAACGGTAAGTAAACTCATTTGTGACGTCTTTTTGACGAAAGTACACTCACTCTGTTTTCTGGAGGCTCTGTTGTGGACCGTAGAAGCCTTAACTATTTTATGTTGATACAAAGCAAGGTTTTATGTTGTAACAACAAGCATTGTTTAGAGAGCGTCTGTTACGGAACAACTGTGTTTTGTTTGTTTCCAGGCTGGGTACGTAATATATAGGGGCGGAGTCATGTATCTGTTGGTCACGTCAGCTCCCAGTCAACTTTTAAAAATGAATAAAGTCTTTCGTTATGACATTTTATAATGCATTTTTGTTTTCTTTGCTCTGACATTTTGAGCTGGCTGGTTTCAAGAGAAGAGGTGCAGTGGTTTAACATGGTGTATGAAATAAGTCTGTACAAACTGTTTTTTGTAAATCTAAGAAATTCAAGAAAATGTTCAAAATGTTGCCAGGTTTCGGACTGTCAGATGGGCATTATTTCATACACTGTTTTCTCCCTGCCGTAATACTAGCAGTCGTGATATAAGTGAAATACTCTTGAAAGTGGCGTTAAACCAAAAACTCAACTCAACTCAACTCACCTCACCTCACCTCACCTCACCTCACCTCATATACTGTTTAAGATTCTGTGGTTAAAAAAAAACACCAAGAGTTCTAACAGTTAAATGAACTCAAGAGTATTTTACATGCAGTAAGGTCGGAGCGCAGTGATACATTCAAAGTTGATTGCGCTATCTACTAGGGGTGACTATTGACCCAAAGAGACAATTGCGATAGCGATAGTCTATTGACACTTACTATTGCGATAGCAATAGACTATTGTAACTCACTATTGCAATAACTATTGCGATAGGTTTTTTGATACACCGCAGTGCATAGCCACATGGCGTTGCGGGCTTTCTCCCTGCCATAATACTAGCAGCCGTGATATAAGTGAAATACTCTTGAAAGCAGCGTTAAACTCCAACTCACTCACTCACTCACTTTTTAGCTCATCAGGCCTGAAAGGCCCGATGGGCTTATGGCATGGCATGGTGTCCGGCGTCCTTCCATCCGTCCATCCGTCCATCCGTAAACTTTTCGCTTTTTCGACTTCTTCTCCAGAACCAATGATTCCACAGAGCTGAAATTTTATGTGCAGACTCCTTGGCCAATGGGGATTCTAAATTGTAGATTTCGTGACCCCATGACCCAAAATGGGGTCACAGGGGTCACATCCTTAAAAACCTATTTTCATCATCTCCTTCAGTTCTAAAAGGTCTAGAGAGCTGAAAAGTTGTGTGCAGACTCCTTGGCAAATGGGGATTCTAAATTGTAGATTTTGTGACCCCATGACCCCAAATGGGGTCACAGGGGTCACATGTTTAAAAACCTATTTTCATCTTCTTCTCCAGTTCCAAAAGGTCAAGAGAGGTGAAAAGTTGTGTGCAGACTCCTTGGCCAATGGGGATACTAAATTGTAGATTTCGTGACCCCATGACCCCAAATGGGGTCACAGGGGTCACATGTTTAAAAACCTATTTTCATCTTCTTCTTCAGTTCCAAAAGGTCTAGAGAGCTGAAAAGTTGTGTGCAGACTCCTTGGCCAATGGGGATTCTAAATTGTAGATTTCGTGACCCCATGACCCCAAATGGGGTCACATGGGTCACATCCTTAAAAACCTATTTTCATCTTCTTCTTCAGTTCCAAAAGGTCTAGAGAGCTGAAAAGTTGTGTGCAGACTCCTTGGCCAATGGGGATTCTAAATTGTAGATTTGGTGACCCAATGACCCCAAATGGGGTCACAGGGGTCACATCCTTAAAAACCTATTTTCATCTTCTCCTTCAGTTCCAAAAGGTCTAGAGAGCTGAAAAGTTGTGTGCAGACTCCTTGGCAAATGGGGATTCTAAATTGTAGATTTTGTGACCCCATGACCCCAAATGGGGTCACAGGGGTCACATGTTTAAAAACCTATTTTCATCTTCTTCTCCAGTTCCAAAAGGTCAAGAGAGGTGAAAAGTTGTGTGCAGACTCCTTGGCCAATGGGGATTCTAAATTGTAGATTTCGTGACCCCATGACCCCAAATGGGGTCACAGGGGTCACATGTTTAAAAACCTATTTTCATCTTCTTCTTCAGTTCCAAAAGGTCTAGAGAGCTGAAAAGTTGTGTGCAGACTCCTTGGCCAATGGGGATTCTAAATTGTAGATTTCGTGACCCCATGACCCCAAATGAGGTCACATGGGTCACATCCTTAAAAACCTATTTTCATCTTCTTCTTCAGTTCCAAAAGGTCTAGAGAGCTGAAAAGTTGTGTGCAGACTCCTTGGCCAATGGGGATTCTAAATTGTAGATTTGGTGACCCAATGACCCCAAATGGGGTCACAGGGGTCACATCCTTAAAAACCTATTTTCATCTTCTTCTCCAGTTCTAAAAGGTTTAGAGAGCTGAAAAGTTGTGTGCAGATTCCTTGGCCAATGGGGATTCTAAATTGTAGATTTCGTGACCCCATGACCCCAAATGGGGTCACCGGGGTCACATCCTTAAAAACTTATTTTCATCTTCTTCTCCAGTTCCAAAAGGTCAAGAGAGCTGAAAAGTTGTGTGCAGACTCCTTGGCCAATGGGGATTCTAAATTGTAGATTTCGTGACCCCATGACCCCAAATGGGGTCACATGGGTCACATCATTAAAAACCTATTTTCATCTTCTTCTTCAGTTTCAAAAGGATTAGAGAGCTGAAAAGTTGTGTGCAGACTCCTTGGCTACTGGGGATTCTAAATTGTAGATTTGGTGACCCCATGACCTCAAATGGGGTCACAGGGGTCACATGTTTAAAAACCTAATTTCATCTTCTTCTCCAGTTCTAAAAGGTCAAGAGAGCTGAAAAGTTGTGTACAGACTCCTTGGCCAATGGGGATTCTAAATTGTAGATTTCTTGACCCCATGACCCCAAATGGGGTCACAGGGGTCACATCTTTAAAAACCTTCTTTCATCTTCTTCTCCAGTTCTAAAAGGTCTAGAGAGCTGAAAAGTTGTGTACAGACTCCTTGGCCAATGGGGATACTAAATTGTAGATTCCGTGACCCCATGACCCCAAATGGGGTCACAGGGGTCACATCCTTAAAAACCTATTTTTATCTTCTTCTCCAATTCCAAAAGGTCTAGAGAGCTGAAAAGTTGTGTGCAGACTCCTTGGCCAATGGGGATTCAAAATTGTAGATTTTGTGACCCTGTGACCCCAATCTAGGTCACAGGTCATGACCCAAAAACCTAGATTCATCTTTATCTTAAGTATGTAAAGCTGTAGAAAGGTGAAATTGTAATTGTAGGATTGGTGACCCTGTGACTCCAAAGTTGGGTCACAGAGGTCATGGTCTAAAAAACCTATTTTTTTCTTGTTAACAATGTATTACTTGATATAACTTAGATATTCAACCTTAGATAATAATCAATGAAATCCTGATGAGCTACAGAGCCCATGGCTCTATTTTTGATACAAATACGCAATAATCAGCTAGATAGACTAGGTTTTAGTAGAAATGTTTAATTGATGTAAGAACTATGGAACTAAAATCAGTAAAGAAATCATAAATGAAAACACTTTTTGTCATTTAGCTATTTCCTATCTTTAGTTCTTCCCTTTTGACATTCTAAAATGGAAAATCTTGAATTAAATGCAGTGAGGCTTGTGTAAATCATTCATAATTAAGGTAAATTTAATAGTTTCGATAGTATCAATAGTTAACCTTACTATTGCGATAGCGATAGTGTTTTTATATATACTATCGATATAGTACTATTGCCAAGCCAACTATTGCGATGCATCGATAGTTTGATGTATTGTTACACCCCTACTACCTACTAGGGCTGGGACGGATTGATTTTTTTCTACCCGGGTACCGGGATACACGTTTTGTTGATCTCTAACATTTATTAAATTTGTAAGAATTTTTATTTTAATTTATTCAACTGGTAGGCAGAATTAAGGAACTAGAAAGCTAAAGCATAGAGATGTATGGCTATTATGAATAAAATCTTCAAAAACATTGCAATTTTCTAGTGAAAGAATTTCAAATTGAAATGTTGTACATTTAGTCACATGGGTCTGGGTAATGTGATGGGTACGCAGGTCCGGGTTACCTAGCTGAGCCCTGCTATCTACCATTGTTTCCAGATTCCAGATAAACCTTAAAGGTTTCAACGCAATGCATTGTTTTAATGGTGTTGCAGGCTTACTCTCTGCATATTATACAACCTCCAATGAATTAAGCAATTTTCAATGGTACATCCATTGTATTTCATGAGATTTTATTTGGCTTTAATACGTGTCATAAAAACATACCATATGTGGCAATTTCAATTCATATAATTCCACTCAACTTACATATTCATCCCAAATGCCAAATATATCATAATTAATCGTTTCAAAAGAATATCAAAGCATCGTCATTATACATGTGCAAAAAAAATACATGTCACATTTACGTGCACAGTATGTGACCTATCAAACAATATCAACCCAAATTAGTCTTTTTGTCTTATGTAAATAAGTACCAAACTTATATTTAACGCACATCAATCAAGGTGCATTCGTTCAGAAATCACTACTTTTACCTTTTTATCGCCATTACCAGGGTATACTGAGTCAATTACCATCAAAATAGTAATTTTCAGCAACAGTCAGTACTTCTTAATAAAATAACACCATTTATAACGTTCGGCATATGTGACCCCAACAACACAATGGATGTACCTTTAAAGCTAAATTGATGCTTTTGAGTCTACAATGCATGGATTGCGTAACAGAGGAAGGAATTAATATTAGCGGTTTTCATTGACATAGTTTTCAATAAATTAGCTTACAAAGTATGAAGAAGGACCTTGAAGACTTTTAAATAAAACAGCAAAAATTTTCAAATAATACACATACTGGATAGATTTTTGATGGAAACCTTTTATTTGGGTGTGAACTTTGTGTTTCAAATTTGAAAAATGCCAACAATACATATTGAGACCATCTGCAGATCATGTGCATAACATATTCTCCATTTAGAATGAGAAAACTGGCTGAGGAATTTACTAATGAGAAAGATAAACAAGGTACTGATATGCTTGCAATTCATCCTTAATAAAAAAAATATACAATATTTGTGTTTGTGGTTTCTATCTTCATAAATTTCTCAACATGGAAGGAAAAATGGTAATGTTTTAAACAAGGCAAAAGTGAGTGCAGCTCACATACCCCCGCCTGTAGTTTGATCGCCTTCATACAGTATAAATAAATTGGAAAATATATTCTAGTCAATCATGTCAATGAATAACAATAATTGTTTTTAATGAAAATATTTTTAAACTTTATTGGACCAATAAAAGGCACAATTAACAATATCATATAGGACAGGTAGGCAACATCCATATTTAAGTTTTCAAGTTACTTAGTTTTTTAGTGATGCTCACGAATTGACACCAATGACAAAATTTAAAAAATTATTTAGACCATGGGACCCCTCAAGGACACAATAGCTTCATAAAGTTTATTTCCATACCATGTTTGAAGTTTCCAAGTCAAATAGTTTTTGAGATATGCTCCGGTAATGAGACAAAGTAAAAAAATCAGACCATTTTTGGTCAAAATTTCAAAATTGTTTGGACCTTGGAGTTGAGACCCCTCCATACCAAATTTGATGTTTCCAAGCAAATAGTTTTTGAGATATGCTCTGTAAACGAGACAAAGTCCAAAAGTCCGACTGTTTTTGGTCAAAATTTCAAAATTATTTGGACCTTGGAGTTGAGATCCCTAAAAGGCACAACAGCACCATATAGGTTACTTCCATACCAAATTTGAAGTTTCCAAGTCAAATAGTTTTTGAGATATGCTCCAGAAGCGATTTCGGACGGACGGATGGACCCATGGACGGACACATGGAGCGCTATATACCCCCGACTACGTCGTAGGCGGATTTACACATGCGATTGACGCATTCGATTTGAGGGTTTACACTACACGTGTTTTGCATGCGATTGTAATGCGAATATTATACGATTGATTTAGTTCCATATGCTATGTATGTATATGAACATGTATGTATGCAGATGCATGTAATTATTGTAGGTGTGTGTACAATGGGTGCACGTACAGGTTTCATGTACAGAATATGATGTGTGTATGTACAACTGTATGTATGTACAAATGTATCCATGTAAACATGTATAGAGAATACTAAACGACGTCCTGCTTAATAACATATTTATGAAACGAGTGGTTTGGTATTTAACGAGCGAAAGCGAATAAGATACCGCAACCATTCACGAGTTTCATAAATATGTTATTAAATGGGACCGAGTTTAGTATTTATTTATTACGTGCTGATTAAGTTGCACGAACTCGTAAATAAATGGAACAAACTTCATTGCGACCTCGGCGCTGATATTGTGATGTCATATGTTTTAACCATTATGACATCACGTCAATCGAAAGCACGCGATGTTATTACACAATGTGTAATAACATTATAGATTTATTAAACCATGATATTTTCAACGGGCGAGTTATAAATGTATGTTAGTATGTTTTGATGTACAGATGTCTGTTGGCATAAGTTTTGTATGACAGTGCTTTGCCTACCCTTGGAGGGAAATACCCCTTCTGATGATGAAAATATGAATTCCAATGCAATTGTGAATGCGATGCAAATAAAATAGAACAGGTTCACATCGCATCGCAACGCATGAAAAAAAATTACTTAGTGTATGACAACTCATTGAAAATAACATGTTGTGTTCTGATGCGATTATTTTTAACGCATCGCATAAAAAAAATGGACGTAGTGTAAACCCCGCCGTAGCAGGGGTATAATAACATATAAAACATTTCTCTGGAGTAAAATTTGGAGGAAGCTGAAGAAGTAAGGCAGTGAATCTCGGCAGGATAAAGCCTACAGATATCTTCAATTTCTTTTGGGGGCCATATGGGAATGTATGTTGATGTCACACAATTTGAACGATGGCTCTATGAAAATATACATTGTTTACATGATATATCTCATAATATTGTGCATTTGTAGCCAAATTTGTTATGATCAAGCAAGGAATTTACATTTAATTTTACTTGACTTACATAACGTAAATCCTTGAATAATCACTCGGCGATCATTAATTTCAAACACCGATTTGACCCAGCGATTATTCAAGACAGGCGATTAATCGAGGCTGGCGATTATTTTTTTGCAAGCCAAAAAATATATGTGAAATTTTAAAAAATCATAACAAAAACATCATTGCTGTATGTTTTAATTGATGGGTATTGTAAACGAAGTGCATGTAATGAGATTAAACAACGCCTATTGCCGGAATTACTTTTGAAAAAGAGATAGTTATTACTTTATTTACATTTGCTAAATTGAACCCGGTGATTATTCAAGGCATGCGATTATTTATTTCAATGAGGGCTTTGACCCGGCGATTATTCAAGGCAGTCAATTATTCAAGGATTTACGGTACTAGCAGTTTACAGTATGAATTTTGTAAATAGAAACCATGCACTTGTTGACTCTGGAAAAGATACCAAATATCAACACTTTTACAGTAGGATTAATTATGGTGGAATGTGTATGAATATATAAATGAAATAGTTTGGGAAAAGAGGATATTGATATGAGAGTCTCATTTTTATGTTAAATAAATACATACATTTATTTGTTTTCAACCAATCCGTATTTCCATCTACGATTCCATGTTTTGTAATTCTCCGAAATAAGGAAGTTCTAACTTTACATACACCCATGACGGAAGTAACCTGAAAAGCACGTTTCGTGGAGAGTTGTTTACGTGCTGTTTCGATACCATATTTCGCTTGTAAAATGTGTAGTGTACATGATGGTGGCGATGAAATAGCTGTACCGAAATCAACAGACAGGTATGTGTTCGTTTCGACATCTGACTAAGTTGAAAAGCTCGTAACCAAATGAGTAAACAATCATAAATGCCAATTTCATCAAGTAACAACCCATTGCATCAGTTTTATTCAATTCAGCGATCTAACTTTTAATGTTGCTATCTAATCACAGGGGCTTGTATTGCTGAAAACAAACAGTTCCTAGGTCCAATACTTCGATACGATACACCCTATACTAATAAATAAAGAAAGGGATGCAAACGGGACTTTTACCCCCTGCCCAAACAAGTCCACATTTCAAATTGTTACCACACATTTTACACCTTATACATACTACAGAATTAAAGCAAATTGATTTCTCTTTCGATTAAAACAAACATCAACAAAATCGGTACATTATTTCTTAAGTTATTACACTTGAAACACGATTTTTTTTACTCATCAAACTTGAGTTTGCCAAAATGGTGTCCCAGAAATACATCGATAAAAATCGAGGAAAAAGTCTATATTTCTTTGGAATGCGGTGATTTCGTAGACCAGACCGGTTTGAGATCCAGTGAATTCGTAGACACGGTGTATTCGCAGAAGTAATATGTATACATAGTGTATCTGTAAGCTAGATGTTTTGCGACTATAGACACTGTATATTGGGTTAAATGAAGTGGTATGAGGTCTGATTAAATTGAGAGATTAGATTGATGAATACAATTAACAATGACAATTAACGATTATTTAATTAATGATACCTGTAATTAAATTGAGGCGAAGGCGATTGTGAAAGTGGATCTTCTCAGTATAAAACAACTTAATATACAATATGTTGTGAGTTGCTTTGATTGTAGTCGGTGTAATTCACAACTTGAAAGTAATGTTAGTAAATTAGGTTGTTGGTAGATTAACGAATTTATAAAAACAGGATGTTGTGATGTGTTTTTATTAGCAGCTCCGACTAAGTCGGAGCTGCTATCAGTTTTTGCGCAGTTTCCATCGCCGCCGCCGCCCGCACGTTTTGGCTATACCTTTCTTCCTAGAAGGTTTTTAGAACTCATATACATAACTTATTACTTATGCCCCTGGGGAATATTTTTGACATGTTCATATTCAAGGTCAAAGGTCAAGGTCAAGGTCACGAGTTCTGAAATCTCTAAAAAAAATCCTTGTAAACACGATAACTTGAAAAATATTTGTGCTATCAGGCTCTTCTTTGGTGTATATCAACTATGGAGAAAGGCCAAGATTTGAAAAGGTTTTCGCTAACATCCGTCAAAGGTCAAGGTCATAGCGAGGTCACAACTTAATCATGCTTTTGCGAAAATGTCTTATTTCAACTATTAACACTTTGAATCATTACATGATTGTAATACACAATGAAAAGTGATCACTAATTGTGTGACCTTCAATTTTAAAGGTCATGGTCACCAGTTCTGAAATCACTAAATAACTTCTTTCGAAGGAGGTATCAACACCTCATATACATAACTTCTTACTTATGCCCCTGGGGAATTATTTTGACATGTTCATATTCAAGGTCAAAGGTCAAGGTCACAAGTTCTGAAATTGCTAAAAAAAAATCCTTGTAAACACGATAACTTGAAAAATATTTGTGCTATCAGGCTCTTATTTGGTGTATATCAACTATGGAGAAAGGCCATGATTTGAAAAGGTTTTCGCTAACATCTGTCAAAGGTCAAGGTCATAGCGAGGTCACAACTTAATCATGCTTTTGCGAAAATGTCTTATTTCAACTATTAACAATTTGAATCATTACATGTTTGTAATACACAATGAAAAGTGATCACAGATTGTGTGACCTTGAATTTTAAAGGTCATGGTCACCAGTTCTGAAATCACTAAATAACTTCTTTCCAAGGAGGTATCAACACCTCATATACATAACTTCTTACCTATGCCCCTGGGGAATTATTTTGCCATGTTCATATTCAAGGTCAAAGGTCAAGGTCACAAGTTCTGAAATTGCTAAAAAAATCCTTGTAAACACGATAACTTGAAAAATATTTGTGCTATCAGGCTCTTATTTGGTATATATCAACTATGGAGAAAGGCCATGATTTGAAAAGGTTTTGGCTAACATCTGTCAAAGGTCAAGGTCATAGCGAGGTCACAACTTAAGCATGCTTTTGCGAAAATGTCTTATTTCAACTATTAACATTTTGAATCATTACATGATTGTGATACACAATGAAAAGTGATCACAGATTGTGTGACCTTGAATTTTAAAGGTCAAGGTCACGAGATAGGGTCTTGGTCACCAGTTCTGAAATCACTAAATAACTTCTTTCCAAGGAGGTATCAACACCTCATATCCATAACTTCTTACTTATGCCCCTGGGGAATTATTTTGACATGTTCATATTCAAGGTCAAAGGTCAAGGTCACAAGTTCTGAAATTGCTAAAAAAAATCCTTGTAAACATGATAACTTCAAACTTTTTTTGTGCTGTTAAGCTCTTATTTGAACTATGGAGAAAGGCAAAGATTTGAAAACGTTTTCGCTAAAATCTGTCAAAGGTCAAGGTCACAGTGAGCTAGGTCAAAACTTAAGCATGCTTTTGTGAATATGCCGTATTTTAACTATGAACACTTTGAGTCATTGCATGTTGTTATACGCTATGATGGTGTGACCTTGAAGGTCAAAGGTCAAGGTCATGAGATATTGGTTAAGGCCACGTTAATCTTTTGATCAAATTTGAAAGAAGAAATAGGTTTTAAGAACAAACTTGTGAAAAGTGACCTCGAATAATGAACAAATTTAAAAAAAAAAGAATTCCCATTTTATTGATGCTGACGAGAAGGCGGAACAGGGAAAGGCGAGACCCTAAGTTTCGGAGCTGCTCTGCTTTTGCGGTGTCCCGCAAACGCTAATCTAGTTGTCAATGATTTACCGTACTTCATCTTCGCCGACGTCTGCTAATCTCCCGTTTGTTGTTGATTGATGCTGTATATGGGTATTCTAAAATGGATTATATATTATACTTACCATATTTATTTATTTATTTCAAACACAAACATTCTCCAACAAAAAATAACAACACAGTGTCTACGAATCCACCGCCAGTACGTCTACGAATCCACCGGAAATATACGTATACGAACCCGTCTGGTCTACGAATTCACCTACAGCCATTTCTTTCCTAGCAAAAGCAATCAATCTCGAAAAGAGTTTTCTACTATCACTCTACATCCCTGATACATTTGACAAACTTAAATCGTCCGTGGTATCTTACCGTAACAACTTTATTGCAACCTTATAGTAACTTCAAGCAAATCTTCGAGCCACTGTTATGCAGCAATCCGAATCAACCCTGCAACTTCAAAAACATTGAAACTAGAGTTACTTCCCTTGTTCTAGCAACGTGACAAAGCGATTTATGAGTGCTTGTTATCCCCCGCCACAACGAAGTTGGCGGGGGATATAGAAATGAGCTCCGTCCATCTGTCCGTCTGTCCGTCTGCGTCCGGGCTTTTCCATTCCGGCCTCAAACTTCAAAACTATAAGACATATCTCAACGAAACTTGGTGTGTGGAACAATCATCATGTGTAGATGTGCCTTTTGGGGTTTTCAACTTCTTTGAGTTATTTTTTTTTACCCTTTCCATGGAAATTTAACTTAGAATTTCGTTTCTTGATCAGAACTCGAAAACTATAAGACATATCTCAACGAAACTTGGTGTGTGGAACAATCATCATGTGTAGATGTGCCTTTTGGGGTTTTCAACTTCTTCGAGTTATTTTTTTTGACCGTTTCCATGGAAATGTAACTTAGAATTTCGTTTCTTGATCAGAACTCGAAAACTATAAGACATATCTCAACTAAACTTGGTGTGTGGAACAATCATCATGTGTGGATGTGCCTTTTGGGATTTTCAACTTCTTCGAGTTATTTTTTTTGACCGTTTCCATGGAAATGTAACTTAGAATTTCGTTTCCTGATCAGAACTCGAAAACTATAAGACATATCTCAACGAAACTTGTTGTGTGGAACAATCATCATGTGTAGATGTGCCTTTTGGGGTTTTCAACTTCTTCGAGTTATTTTTTTTTATCGTTTCCATGGAAATGTAACTTAGAATTTCGTTTCCGGATCAGAACTCGAAAACTATAAGACATATCTCAACGAAACTTGGTGTGTGGAACAATCATCATGTGTAGATGTGCCTTTTTGGGTTTTCAACTTATTCACAATTTTTTATTTGTTTAATTTTTACCATTTCCATGGATACATAACTTAATAATTTATTTCAGGAGCAGAACTCAAAAACTGCCATGGGTGTATTTTTAGCTCATCTGGCCTGAAAGGCTCGAATGGCTCATGGCATGGCACGGTGTCCGGCCTCTGTCTGTCCATCCATCCGTCCGTCCGTCTGTAAACTTTTTGCATTTTGTCTTCTTCTCCAGAACCACTTGGTCTAAGGAGCTGAAATTTTGTGTGCAAACTCCTTGGTTCATAGTCACTGTTATTCAACAACTATTCTTCAATAAATTTTCCCAAAGGCGGGGGATATGGCCGACTCTGTCTGCTTGTTTATTATTAGATAGATGCTTATGAACTATGAAAATATCTCCATGAACAAGATACCAGGGACCAATTGTTGATGTTTAGCTCATCAGGCCTGAAAGGCCCGATGGGATTATGGCATGGCATGGTGTCCGGCGTCCGTCCGTCCATCCGTTCGCAAACTTTTCGCTTTTTCGACTTCTCCTCAAGAACCAATGACCCCACAGAGCTGAAATTTTATGTGCAGACTCAGACTCCTTGGCCAATGGGGATTCTAAATTGTAGATCTCGTGACCCTTTGACCCCAATCTAGGTCATGGGTCATAACCCAAAAACCTATTTTCATCTTTATCTCAAGTATGTAAAGCCCTAGAAAGGTGAAATGTTGTGTAGAGACTCTTTCGTCAAAGGTGATTCTTAATTGTAGGATTGGTGACCCTGGGACTCCAAATACAGGTCACAGGGGTCATGCTCTAAAAACCTATTTTTGCTTGTTAACAACGTATTACTTGAAATAACTTAGATATTCAACCTTAGATAATAAATCAATGAAATCCTGATGAGCTGCAGAGCCCATGGCTCTATTTTTGAAAGAATCGCGCTCATTGTGTTTTTAAATAGTTTTAATTAAGAACTATTTCTAGGCACTTCACAGCCGATGTCGTGACCATCACTTTGATGTACCGTCTATGATATTACTCCGCTAGAACTGGGTCAATTCTCTCACCACTTTTAACACAAAAACACGCTTACCAGTATTTTAATAATGACATAATATGATAAAGAGATTATTAACCTTGTGTGTTTCCGTATCATTAATATCATATATTTGGAATAAAAAATAATGTATTATGCTCGCCAAAGGCTCGCATAATAAAATTTTTATTCCAAAAGAGGATATTAAAGGGGCAGTAGCACGTTTTTTGCAAAATTTATTTTTTCAAATTTCTTATTTATAATGATAGTTTGTGCCATTTAAATTTACTTTAGAGGGTACAACATCTTATTACACAAAGCAATTATCCGTAGTAGTAATAACAGTGTTGCGTATAAAGCAAAAATTGCATGGCTGCCATTTTATTGTGAACACATTTTATTATTTCAAATGACAAAAACAATTCCGATGGCTTTTCTTAGCCATGTACACTCATTTATAACATGGTTTTAAGAAAGAGAAGGGTGTTTTACGATTGGTGAAATTATTTTTCAAATACATTTCATCGACTTATTTGAGCGAAAAAACGTACTACTGCCCCTTTAATGATACGGAAACACACTTGGTTAATAATCTCTACATATTTCCTGATTTGAAATGGACATGGTGCATTTCCACATATGGACAGTAATTGGAATGAAGTTGTGATATTCTAAGGTTCTTATTTTTTCTCTTTATAAAAAAAGATGTCATATATTGAAAAAATATGAAATATTGAAAAAAAATGTACAAATATATCCTAATTGGGACATAATGAAATATCCCGAAAGGGATATAGTAAGCCAATTGGGATATAATATCCCTTTCAGTGGGTTTTCCCAACCTGATGACCCCATGACCCCAAATAGGGTCATCAGGATCTCAACCTTAAAAACCTGTTTTCATCTCCTTCTTCAGTACCAGAAGGTCTGGAGTGCTGAAACGTTGTGTGCAGACTTCTTGGCCAATGGGGATTATAAATTTTAGATTCCAATTATATTTTTAGCTTATCAAGTCTGAATGGCCCGATTGGCTTATGGTATGGCATGGTGTCCAGTTTCCAGAGCGCCTCAAATAGGGTCACAGGGGTCACATTCTTAAAAACCTATTTTCATCTTCTTCTCGAATTCTAGAAAGTCTAGAGAACTGAAAAGTTGTGTGCAGACTCCTTGGCCAATGGGGATTCCAAATTGTAGATTTTGTGACCCAGTGACCTCAAATAGAGTCACAGAGGTCACATTCTTAAAAACCTATTTTCATATTCTTCTCGAGTTCTAAAAAGTCTAGAGAACTGAAAAGTTGTGTGCAGACTCCTTGGCCAATGGGGATTCCAAATTGTAGATTTCGTGACCCAGTGACCTCAAATGGGGTCACAGGGGTCACAACCTAAAAACCTATTTTCATCTTCTTCTCCAGTACCAACAGGTCTAGAGAGCTGAATAGTTGTGGGCAGACACTGAGACAATGGGGATTATAACTTGTAGATGTTGTCACCCTGTGACCCCAAATAGGGTCACGACCTTAAAAACCTGTTTTCATCTTCTTCTCCAGTTCCAAAAGGTCTTATTCATCTTCTTCTGCAGTACCAATAGGTCTAGGAAGCTGAAATGTTGTGTGCAGATTCCTTGGCCAATGGGGATTCTAAGTTGTTGTAGAAGCTATTTTCTACTTCTTTTCCAATATGAAAAGCTCTAGAACAAGCGGAGAACAATTTATTTTGGCAAACAATACAGATCCTGATGATCTACAGAGCCCATGGCTCTATTTTTACTTTTATCCTTTTCAATTACATTTATTTTAATTAGAATGAAAATTATTTTTGTAATTACATTTATGAGAGTGTAAATATTCACTTTATCAGTTCCGGTCTGGCTCGTGTCTGCATGAAATGCAAGGAAGAAAAGGCAGTTGTAATCACGAGAGTCAATGATGCCTTTTGTCAGTGAGTTGTTTGCCATAATATTCAATTCATTTAAATGCATGCATTGTGTTTCATAATATTGTATTTTGCTTTAATATATCAGGGGTCGAAATTAACCTTTTCAATGCAGTAGCCTTTCGGACTAGTCCAGACTTATTCCAGCTAGCCAAATACATCTTGATGATCATTTTACCTCAAATTTTAACTAGTCCTTCAGACTACCAGTTTTTACACTCTACTAGCCCAGCTTCCTTTTCACTAGCCATGGGCTACCGGTCTAGTGTTATTTCGAACCCTGATATATGCCAACTTACCCGTGTTGATTTCTGTTAAAATAATTTCATGTAACGTGCATATAATATTAATCCCCTTTTGCAAAATATATCATGTTACTAGTTTCCAATGAAAATCAATTAACATCAATAGGCATTGTGCAGAAACAGAAACTATTTACCATTTAACCATTTACATGCACAGTATATGACTTTAAACATTAGCAACCCAAATTTGTGTTTTTGTTTGTTGAAAATAAGTTTCCTAAATTACGTTTGACTAATTGACGCATGCGTTGGAGTGCATTGTCCTGTTTACGATCAGAAATCACCACTTTTGGCCTTGGAGTCAACTTTCAAAATGGTAATTTTCGGCAACAGTCAGTACTTCTCAATAAAATATCACCATTTACAATGTTTGACATATGTGACCCCAACAACACAATGGATGCACCTTGAGATATTTCTCTTACAGTAATAATTCCTCTTTGTTTAATCTGTTTCTATGTGAAACATATTCCTAAAGAAATATTCCAAATTCTACAAACCAATATGACAACCAAGTTTTTTTTATAGGGCTTGTTTTCAAGTGTACATTGTTCACAAATTTCGATCAACGATTGGAAAATCTCACTTGATCCGCGATGGAGAGGAAGTTTTGATTGGCTACTCCGGCGGACATGCTTCATCAGCGCTTCTTCATCTCGTACAAGAGGTTTGTGGTTTTAGCTCATCAAGTCTTTAAAGTCAGAAAGGCTGGATATCTGCCTGGAATTCATCGTCCATAAACTTTTCACATTTTGACTTTTCAAAGTGTTTACTGATATCCCATCAATGGTCCAAAAAGTCATGACTGTCTCTGTCATATCTTAATTCTTAATAAATGTCTACTTTATTTCCAGGGCCTTAGTTTGCGAGCACATAAACGTCTGAGATTTAAGCCAAGTCTGGTCCATATTGATGGTAAGTTGAATAATTTTGCATAAAATTAACAAAATTGTCAAGAAAAAAGTTATTGGTCTGTTTGTTTTGTCATGTCATTATAAATTGAATGTAGAAAGTATCCTTAGATTCAAAACCTATGTTTATGGTTTGCTTTCTACAGAAACAGCTTTGTTGTCTCTGTCAGTTTGTGAGAGAGATGAAAAAGTGAAGTCAGTTTTAGACGTTATGACAAAGACTGGATATCCATCGTTCATCACACCTTTACATCAGGTGAGAATGCAAAAGTTTCATAATAATAATGGATGGTTTTTATCTAGCACATATCTCCATCCTGGGCCTCTTTTCACAAAGCACTATTAAGGTGACCGTAAGTCACTAAGCTAACCATAGTGCAGTGTTAAAGAATGGAAGCTAAGGTAACCTTAGTAAAGGTTGCTTTGTGAAATGAGTTCCTGATCTAACCTGAGCTGCTGTAGCGCTCAAAGGTCAAAGGTCACCACCTCCACATCTTACACCAGGTACACTTACTGATGGGTGAACAGAGGCACACCTTGAATAAAGTCACTTACCCAGGGTGACGCCGTAAGTCTTTCCACTCATGTCTCATTGTAGGGCAGGGAATCACCCTTCAAACTCTCAGTTAATTCAGCAATGAAGTGGGTAACCCACCTATGTGGCGAGCTGCATCCGTTGTTGCTGAACTTTACTGATAGCAGTTGACTGAGCTATGCACAGGACCACCTGCCACCATAGGGCCAATGTGTTGCTTTGGTCAATGTCAATGGTCTATCTGTCATTTCAGCAGCTGAAGTGTTTAATTATTGCAATATTTTTATATATCGATAATAACTGGAAATATTTTAGAACTACTTTCCTTCATTAACAATTTCAGATCATTAATTGGTGTATGTTTTCTCCTCTTAAGTTACCAACCTATGAACTAAGTATCTCAAAGAAACAGATAAAATGTCAACACAAATGTTATTTCTATTTCAAGGCGCTTGATTTGAAGAAGGCAACAAATAGTTTGAAGGACCCGAGCAATGCTCCGTGTTGGGATGCGACTACCGACACTGGACGGAATGGTTTTGAAAGAGTGAAATGCGGCAAAGGTCTTTCTCATATCCTCAACTCCATGACGTCTTTGACAGCAAAGGAGGACTACATCAGAAATTTAAGGTTTCTCTCATATATAAAACAAATTTGTCAATCATTGAGACCTAATCATTCAAGGTGACTGAAATCCTGGAATTACTTGTGATAAATATATTTATCATTGTTAGGCAGGAATATCTAAACACCAGTGTGACCAACATGTATCATGTCAAGTTATGAAATGATTGCATAAATGAAGAGTAGTGCCAGCATGACCATCATTCTAGCCAATTGAAACCTTTACGTTGCCTTGTGGTAAATGTATCCTGTTTTTCATAGTCCCAAGGGACACCAAACCTAAAGGGTAGGCTAATATCCCCCTAGGAACAACTCTTCATATTTCCCTAAGGTGTATGGTAATTGCTGTTCTCTAATTCGTTACTGTGATTAGATTTAAGAAGAGTGAATTCTTTTTCAGAAGGGATCCTCCTTGGGGTACATATAGCATAAAAATCCTATTTTTTGAGTTATGACAGTTAGAATTTAATTATTTTAATAAAATAACCGTAAAAATAATAAATTACTAAAAAATAAACATTTGGACCACCCTAAGTGGGCCCCTACCCTGGCGGTTGCTAGTGACGCCAAGGGCAGATAACTCTAACTCACCACTTATAAATCTGTCATTCAAGAGAGAAGACGTGTTTCAGAATTTGTCAGTGTCGCAGATTTTCTTAAGAAATGGACCAAGATCTCAATACTGTAGGAGTGGTAACCTTTTCTTATATTGTCTCGGCAGAGTTTCTCCATTTATTGTCGCATTCTTACCTCGTAATTACGTTTTTTACCTTGTCTACGTGGTCAGTTTGACAACGTGGCGGGAAAAAACGACCATCATGGCGGCCCTTTTGTATTTTTCGTTTCTCTTTCCACAGAGTTCGAAAGTGTTTTTGGGTCGTTTATGTTGGTGTACGATAGGTTTATGTAGGATGCACGGCAGTTTCCATCCCTTTCTGGTCAGTTTTGACTTTCCGATCGGGATTGGCACTTAGTCGTTTTTTCATGTCAGCCATGTTTGTTTACATGTTTTTCATTCAGGCATCAGGTACGTATCAATGGCTTGCATTTATTTTTTATAAATATGCAGGACTAATTTAACTACCTCTGCCGGGGGTCTTTTGCATTTGTTTTATTTACATATGCACTTTCCTACCCCCACCCCCATTGGCCTCACACTCTGACTGTTGGATTTTTCAGTCCTTCACTCAGTGTTCGGGGTGTAGCGTCAGACTACCTCCTGCGGACAAGCATGACAAGTGTCTCAAGTGTCTGGCGGAGGATGGGCACGACGACAGCAGGTGTAATGTCTGCCTTGACTTCACCCCCAAGACCAGGAAGTCCAGACACCAGGACTTCCAGTATTTCTTCAAGCTTATTAAGGAGGGTGCCGACGTTGCTTCAGTCGATCCCCCCTCTAAAGTTAAGAGGAAGTCGGGCAAGGGTAAGGGCTCTGGTAAGGCCCGTCCCTCAGATAAGGCTCTCTCTTCTTCTCCTCCTACACTCGTTAGAGAATCGGAGGAGGAGGTTGAGTTGCAGCCCCCTGTCTTAGAAAGACAGGTTCCCTTCCCAAATGCACCCTTTGACATAAACCAGTTCTCACAATTGTTGCATGAGCAGATGAAGGGAATGCTGGCTGAGGCGGTCTCGGGGCTCCGTAAGGAGTTCCAGGCCCCGAGGTTGGCAGACCCGGATGCACCAGCGCAGCCCGGAGTCCCTAGTGGCTCCGGTGGCGCCGGGGGAAGCGGCAACCAAGGCTCCAACCTTGCTATGCCGTCCATCCCCAAGCTCCAGGCTACCGAGCTCGCTCGGAGCCTTCGGAGCCAATCCAGGGTGCGAAGCGCCAGGGTGCCGTCGGCTACGCCGAGCAACCCTGAAGCCTCTCGGCGCCAGGAGACCCGAGCCACGGAGCCGGGCTCCGAGCCTGGGTCCACGGGACCGGGTTCGAGGGTGGTCACGAAAGTCGCGGGGCAGACTGTGCTGACGCCCATCGTTCGCATCAGGTCTTCCTCTCCCATCGATTCAGTCGTCGATTCCTCTTTGGAGGTCTCCGACGTCTTGGATCGGGGGGATGGGGAAGACATCGACGACCTCATGGAGGTCGATGTCGATGCGGATGATGTGGTGGACGCTAGGGATGTCCCCCTAACACCGACTTTCGCACTGAGGCAGATGCGCGATAGAATCGCTGTTGCTCTGCCTCAGGTGGTGATACCGCCCCCGGCCCCGATCTCTAGTGGATTTCGCCTTCCGGGGGATTCTTTCTCCGCCCCGAAGGCACCACAGGTGCAGCTTAGCCTGCTCCCTTCCCTCGAGGCTGAGAGCATTACTCCTCAACTGGTCGGCACCAGGGTACGGGTTGATTGCCCGGACCTGGTGAAGAGGTACCAGATCGGTGAGGAGGGTTTGTTCGATGTCCCGGGGGTCGGTGAGTACGTGCTTGCCCTCACCTCCCTTGCTGGGTCTGGGACCCAATCCCTTCTGGGGAAGCAAGGCCGCCGTGTACCTCCCTTCACCCAGCAGGCCTCACACTTGCGCTCGGCGTTTAGGTCCTTCGAGGACTCTTTCCGCAACGCAGCGCAGCAAGTGCGAGTGTCCGTGCATGGGGCCTATCTCTCGGCGCTTCAGTCGGAGATAGTAGGGAGGTTGGGAGACCCCGAGTCCGACTCGGTGGTTCTCCTTTCGCAATCGGTGGGGGTCGGGACCCATTTGGCTCGTGACGCTCTGCGTAGCGCATCTAGCCAGATGATGGTCGCCGTGATGGGCATGAGGCGTCTCTGGCTGTCGACTGTGTCGGCGGGTCAGGACACCCATGCGCGGCTCCTAGCTCTGCCTTTCCGGTTGGGGGACTCCCTCTTCCCGGGGGCACAGCAGGTGCTGAAGGATGCTGTGGAGGTGGCGACGGTTTGTAAGGACACTGAGCTCCTTACAAAACCGCCACCTACCAAAAAGAACAAGCGTCCTTTCCCCAAGGTTTCGCAGACTCCGTCGGCGGGAGAGGCTCCAGAGTGGATCAAACCGCTCCACTACCAGGGCCAGAAACCAAGGGGCGGCAAGCAGGCACGCGGGGGAAAGTCTTCCAACAGACCTTTTCGGGGGGGCCGGAAACCCAATCAGGGTTCCTAACCCCTCCGGTGCCCGAGGTGTCTCCCAAAATTCCGGCAGCCCAAGAGCTGCCGGAGACGGGGGTTCACTGCCTGCAGCCAAACATCCCAGTAGGTGGGCGTCTGTCGAGGTTCCTTCCGGCTTGGTCCAAGGTAACCGACAACCCCTGGGTCCTGTCCACGCTCAGGGACGGACACCTGCCTCGGTGGAAGGTCGAGCCACCGGTTTTCTCCGGGATACGGTACACTCCGGTCCCCTCTGTGCCGGAGAAAGCCGAAATCCTCAGGTCCGAGCTGCGAGCTTTGCTCCAGAAGTCGGCCATAGAGGTGGTCCCCCCAGGTCAGGAGCAGAGTGGATATTATTCCACCTACTTCATTGTTACCAAGAAAGACGGGGGGTTCAGACCGATCCTCAACCTCAAGTATCTCAACCTGAAGATAGAGGTTCCATCGTTCAAGATGGAGACTTTGAGGTCGGTCATAGCGTCCGTAGAGGCAAACGAGTGGCTTTCCTCGATAGACCTCAAGGACGCATATCTCCACGTCCCAATGCACCCAGAGTTCAAGAAATATCTGAGGTTTGCTTTCGACGGGACGTGCTATCAGTTCGCGGTTCTACCCTTCGGCATCTCTACGGCGCCAAGGGTGTTCACGAAACTTATGTTGATTCCCGCTCAGGTCGCCAGGGCACGAGGTCGATTTTGTCACCCGTACCTGGACGATTGGTTGGTCAGGGCGCTGTCTCAGGCCTTGAACCAGGCGGCCACCATGGAGATTATCAACTTGTTGGTATCCCTGGGCTGGATAATCAACCTGAAGAAATCGGACCTGAAGCCCTCTCAGGATCAGATCTTCCTCGGGGCCAGGTTCCGGACGGATCTGAAGACGGTATCTCTCGCTCCAGACCGAGTTCTGAAGGTTCAGAGGGCCACGCTTTTGTTCCTAGAGTCCCACAGTCACACTGCTCGCAAATGGCTCCAGTTACTGGGGTTCATGGCGGCAACAGTGGACGTGGTTTACAGAGCTCGACTTCGGATGAGACCAGCTCAGCAGGCTCTAGCCAGTCTGTGGTCTCACTCCGAGAGTTACGAGAAGCAGCTCGAGACTCCGGGGTGGCTCTCGCCGCATCTTTTATGGTGGACCAGTTTAGAGAACCTCGCGAGGGGTATCTCTCTGGTGACGCCAGTGCCCTCGTGCACAGTCCAAACAGACGCTTCGCTCTCGGGCTGGGGAGGGGTCTTGGGGCCCCACTCGGCGTCGGGGCTTTGGTCCCAGGCCGAGGCCAGCCTGCACATCAACGTGTTAGAGCTGAAGGCAGTCAGGCTGGTGTTCGAACGCTTTCAACAGAGGCTTCGTCATCAAGTGGTTCGTCTAGAAATGGACAACCAGACAGCCATGTCGTACATCCTGAAGCAGGGCGGGACAGTGTCCCCAGTACTTCTTCAGGAGTCATGGGAGTTCCTCCTGTGGTGCGACAAGTTCGACATCACAGTCCTACCGGTTTACCTTCCGGGGGTGGACAATGTGAGGGCGGACGCGCTATCGCGCAGAATCCTTGCCCCACACGAATGGATGCTCGACCCGGAGATATTCGCAACTATCTCCCGGTTGTTCGGGTCATTCCAGGTGGATCTGTTTGCGTCAGAGATGAACAATCAGACCCCAGTGTATTGCTCCCGGCTGCCAGACCCAAGGGCGGTGGCTGCGGACGCATTCGCGCTAGAATGGACCGACAGAGTACTGTGGGCCTTCCCACCAGTGCCTCTGATTTCCAAGGTCCTGTCACAGCTAGCGGTTCAGCCAGCTCGTCTGCTGGTGCTGCTCACGCCGCTGTGGATAGCGCAGTCCTGGTTTCCACTGGTACTCAGGTTTCTGGTTTTGCCACCTGTGCTGTTACCGTGTCGACCAGGACTGCTGGCTCAGGAGGGCAAGCCACACCCCAAACCAGAGGTTCAATGGGTGGCTTGGCCTCTATCCGGAATCGCCTCCAAGAGGACGGTATTCCTGCACGAGTTGCAGACACAATACTGGCTTCGAGGAGGGATTCGACAAACGTTCAGTACGAGGATAGATGGGCCTGTTTGACAGACAGACAGACAGAACAGTTTATTTCTCAACCAACCAACGGTGGTACATGAGAATGAGAATATATACATACATAAATAGTAATAATATACATGGCAAGTGACTGGACATGAGGTTACTTAAACAATTTAAACAATGCATTTAGAAATGACTTCAGATTCTTTAAATGCTTAGTAGATTTATTGCATAATAATGTCTTAACCATAACTTGACTTCCATATATTTTTGGCAAAAGATATATGTTACGCTGTTGGAGCAGGGCTTCGCATTTAAAAAGGTAATGAAACTCGTCTCCAACAGCATTAGCATTACACAATTTACACAATCTGTTTTCTTTTGGGATTAATTGCCATCGACCGGTTTCAATTGGTAAATTAGTATTACTTGTTCTCAGTTTTAATATGGGAAAATATATATTCTTTGGTAAATAAAGGTAATTTTCAAAGCAAATTTTAAATTTGAAGCATTTATAAAATATCCCTTTTGAACTGCTCTCTATAGAGCTTCGCCAATGTTGTAAAAACTGATCTCTTTGTATAGTTTCTACCTTTGAAACCAGCCAAGATGTGGGAAAATTCTGTGGGTTTAAAAACACTTCTGATAGTCCACAGCTATCAAGTATTCCGGTAATAAATGACATCCATCGAAGCTGACGTCCAAACTTATAAGTAGAAATAAATTTATACAGCAGTGAAGAAAGTTTACAGTGTAGATTATTTGTTGCTGCTTTATGCCAAAAGGAAATGGTTCGTTTGTAAAGTTTGATGTACAGTGGCTCTCGGCCAAACTCACCGTACACCATAAAGTTTGGGGTAGAGTTTCGGAGGCCAACGGCAAGTTTAATGAATCTGAGATGTACTTTTTCAACTATATTCAAGTTTTCGAATCCCCAGACTTCACAGCCGTGTAGGAGAATCGGACATATCATGGTATCGAATGCTTTTAAGGTACAATCAATAGGTAGATTTAAATTATGGGCTTTTTTCAGGAGTGCAAACATAGCTTTAGTTGCATTTCCTACTAAAGCTTTCATACCTGTCAAAAACCTACCATTTCTATGGAACCGTAATCCAAGATAAGTATAGGTATCAACTATTTCGATTTTATTTCCCCCCAGTGAAAAGGAGAATTTTGAGTTGGCCGTTTTGGATGGCCCTCCTCCAAAAATTATTATCTTAGTTTTAGATAAGTTAACATTAAGTTTCCACTTCGTACAATATTCATAAAATTTATCTAATGAATTTTGTAAATCATTTGGTGATTCACTGAAGATAACAGCATCATCGGCGTATAACAAAATAATAAGTTGTAGCCAAATGTAAATGTCATCATCATTAGAGTGTTCAAAGTTCACACCTGTGCACCCTGTTTCTAATAAGGAAGATTCAAGATCATTTATAAAAATGGAAAATAATAGCGGAGATAAGTTTTCCCCTTGTCGTACACCCTTTTTACATTGAAAGAATGGTGACCTTACATTTCCAGCCATAACACAGGATTTTATATTTTGGTACATATTTTTAACAAGTGTTAAGAATTTTCCATTCATACCTTGTTGTTGCATTTTATACCATAACCCTGTGCGCCATACGGTATCAAAGGCCTTGGTAAAATCAACAAACACACAATAAAGTTTACGTTTAGATAATTTTAGTATTTCTAAGACTATATTCAAAATAAACATGTTATCGACTGTCGAGAACCCTTTTCTAAAGCCTGCTTGTGCAGGTGTGAGTATATTATTGATTTCCGTATATAATGTAAGTCTTTCATTGAGAATGCTCGTAAACAATTTTCCAAAGCAACTAAGTATCGTTATTGGTCTATACGAATTGGGATTATTTCTATCACCGTTTTTCTTATATATAGGCCGAATGATACCAGAAAGCCATGATTCCGGAATATGTCCGGTATTCAGGACCAGGTTAAAAAGCGATGTTAGAAGAGGTGTAAGCAAATTTGCAGCATCTTTAAAAAAATCGTTTTCAATTAGATCGATTCCCGAAGCCTTATTCCTCTTCAAATGTCTAATGGCAGATTTGACTTCATTCTCAGTTATATCCTTATTCAGAACTTCATTATCAAATATAGTTTCAACGAATGGGACATCATCACAGTTCGTAGTATTATCATTGTTAGTGTCGTTTAAATTTCTGAAAAAGTCAAAAAAAGTTTCTATGTCGGGGATAGATTCCTCTTTATCACGTTTATTATCATTAAGTAGCTTCCAGTAATCTTTTGGGGAATATTGTCTATCATTCCTGATTTTATCAGTGGTCTTCTGCTTGTATTGTCTAATATTTTTATCAAGACATTTTTTGTATGCTTTCGACATCTGCTGATAAAAAGATCTATTTATAGGATTTGCGGTTTTATTAAATCTAGTTTTAGCTTTATTGAACTTTTTTCTCATATTTCTACATTCTGTGTTGAACCAGGGTTTATCCTTCTTTTTTCCATTTGAAACATTCGTACGAATACGTCTTACACCAAACGCACTGCGTGCAGCATTCACTAGCACGCGCGAGATGCTGTTTGCAATATCATCGACAGAAACTGGGTCAGCCATACTGGCATGTTCGTATTGTGTGCGTTCAAGTAATTTTTGGATTTCTTCAGTATCAATACTTCTACGGAACAGTTCTGATTTCGAAGGATCATATCGTTTTGGTAAGCTGTGCGAACTTTCATTCAGGGATGGATTTACTGTGTTACATTCATTTTCTTGAGGACTTGTGGAAGAACTTAGTGAGAAATGGATAGGACAATGTACATCGGAATAGAAAGGTGAGAAATCAATGACATCAAATTCATGGAATAATGGTAAACACATAGGTGAAGAAATAACATAATCAATCAAAGATTTTTCATTGCAGGTGGCTTCGCCAACATTCTTGTCGCTCCCAAATCTTCCATTACACACAAACATGTTTAGGTTATGCGCGCTGGTGTAGAGGTAGAGGGCTGCCAGATCCCTTTTCTACGTCTCTAGTGGCGGTTCTGGAATTCCTTCAATCCAGACTAGATGCTGGCTTAGCCGCATCGACTGTCAGGGGATATTCCACAGCCATCTCTGCTTTTCACATACCGGTGGATGGTGCCCTCCTAGGTGCCCATCCCCTGGTCCAGCGCTTCTTAGCAGGTGTGGACAGAATCCGGCCTCCTGTGAGGCGGATCAGCCCTTCATGGGACCTATCCATAGTACTAGATTGGCTGTCAGGACCCAAGTTTGGGGACCTGGCAAGCCTTTCTTTGCAGTTACTTACTTGGAAGACGGCCTTCCTTGTAGCGGTCACGTCCGGCAGGCGGGTAGGAGACATCCATGCGATGTCCTCCGATCCCGAGCTGACTGTCTTTCACAGAGACAGAGTCAGCATTAGACTGCCGGACTCCTATCGCCCGAAGGTCGATCATTCGTTTCACATTACTGCTCCTATTGAGCTGCCCGCGCTACACCAGCCGGCAGCCTCGGGTTCAGTAAGTTCTCGCCCCCATATTCTGGATGTGCGCAGAACTCTTAAGAAGTATCTTTCCCGTACTGCCACAGTCAGACGGGATAAGCAGCTTTTCTGTTGTTATGGGGGAGCCAGCCCAGGGGCTCCCGCCTCCAAACAGACGATATCAAGGTGGATTGTGTCGGCCATTGTACTGGCTTACATCCATAAGGGCATGAGCCCGCCTGAAGGTCTGAAGGCTCATTCGGTTAGGGCAGTAGCGACGTCAAAAGCGTTCGCTGCGGCCCTGCCCATCGAAGAGATCTGCTCCGCAGCTATCTGGAGCCGTCCGAGCACGTTCATTCGGCATTATCAGCTGGATAAGCACTCCAGAGAGCGTGCTCGGTTCGGTCAGACAGTTCTCTCCAGTGGGCAGAGTCATAACTCCTCTAGCTGAATGAGCTTTCCGAGGTTGTTTTTAACTTTGTCACTGTTGTTGGTACTAACATCACGAAGTGCACTCCCGAAAAGAGAATAAAAACCCTGCATAAAAGACAGGGGGCTGCTTCTCAGGGGTTTTAGTAGGGGTGTTTATGCCATTTTTGTACTCCTCCCATAGTCCTTTTCCAAAAAAAGGGGGGGGGGTGCATTTGACTCAATGCTAAATGATGCCTGTTTTAAGGCATTTTTGATTAGTATTTCCCTGATCCACTGGCACGTCCCATCCCTTGGAGTCGGCCTTAGGATGTTCAGGTTAGTTGCTCCTTTTCCATTCTTTATTTTTAAGGAATTATCTGCGAGCATCTTTTATTTTTGTACAGTCTAGCAGACAGAATTCCACTCCCAGGACTCTGCTTTGGGAGTCTGTTTTATGCTATATGTACCCCAAGGAGGATCCCTTCTGAAAAAGAATCGAACCAACCTGCAGAGGTTGCAGATTCTTTGAAGAGGATCCTCCTTGGGGTAGGGCCACCCGCCTCCCCTTATTCTGTCTGCCTGTCAGATTTATAAGTGGTGAGTTAGAGTTATCTGCCCTTGGCGTCACTAGCAACCGCCAGGGTAGGGGCCCACTTAGGGTGGTCCAAATGTTTATTTTTTAGTAATTTATTATTTTTACGGTTATTTTATTAAAATAATTAAATTCTAACTGTCATAACTAAAAAAATTGGATTTTTATGCTATATGTACCCCAAGGAGGATCCTCTTCAAAGAATCTGCAACCTCTGCAGGTTGGTTCGAATTTATTTTGTTATACAAAATTTACAAAGTACATAATTTAGTATTTTCTCTTGTTTAATTCTTGAGGGAAAGAAATCGTGACTGCAACATTGCACAATGACTAGACGTAGGAATAGGAATCATTTCTGCCTGTGTCTTGATTAGAGCATTGAACTAAAGCCTTAGATAGAAATTGATAAACAAAATTTTATGTTCAGAACTCAACTCCTAGCTGCTGTAGCTCGTTACCATGGTTACAGCAAGGTAATGGTTGCAGACACCTCAACACGACTGGCTGTGCGGATATTGTCTGACATCGGACAGGGACGGGGGGCACAACTACCTGCGGATACGGTGAGTAGCTTCTATATACGCATGGTTGGAATTGTATTTTACGAAATGTCAGCCATTCGGAGGGGATGGGGAGGGTACAAGAGGTATATAATAAATATAGAACATCATACTTGTGAATTTTGATCGTTTGTATTGAAGTCGAAGCTGTCATGGAAGCGGAGGAACAACTCGTTCTTCGAAATTCTCCGCTTCCATGACATCTTCTCGATATTGCAGCCATTTGCGCTGATAAGGGTCCCATGTGAAAATATGATTTCTGTTATAAACCAGTGAAAAGTTAACCCTTTCGCTGTGGAGGAGTACCAAACCATTCTGACAGACCAATTTACAGGAGTCGTAAGTCATAGACAAAGGATTAGCAATCGGCTACCCTAGAATGTCCTGACTCACAGACAACATGTTTCTTACTCTGACAATTGAATTGTCAATCTGGATTGCTGTTCTAAATATATTGTGCCTAAAAGCAATAAAAAGTAAAGATATTTCTTCAAAACTTGACCAAAAAAGACATTTAAAACAAAGTTCTTAATCAGTGCTCAGAAGGAGCGAGAATATTGTAACAAAATACATTTATTTCTCATTTCAGCATTTTGCAGATAGTCGTCATGGCGATATTACGTTTGTCAGACCAATAAGGTTTGTCATAACTTCATTTTGCACAGAATTTATTCCTACTGTAAATATCTTTTGTCAGTCTCTCTTTCAAACTGTTCAATTCATTATCTGCTTAAAGATAAATTTGTATCATAGAAAGTGCAATATCATATTGGTTTGACTTCAACGTGTTTCTCTGATACACAGCCTTCCTTATTTATACAATTTGGATCTCAAGGAACCAACATCTTGTCAGTGCACATTGCTAATGATTTTCAAGTTCTGCTAAGTTTGACGAGGGCTGAGGCACCCTACATTGAATTTGTTGTTATGAAGAATATGGATGCTAATTAAATTGATTACAGTACCTATGAAAACAACTTTTGTTATATCATTCATTGATAGTATGTCACACACCCCAAATTTAGAAATGTTATATTTCGTGATTAATTAATTTAAAATAATTCTATAATTAATTCCAGAGAGGTGACATCTAAGGAAGTGGCAATGTACAACTCCTTGAATCAGGTGGAGCCCGTCTTCATTCCTACACTTACTACCAAGGTTAGAGGTTATATCCACTCGTAAACCTTTACTTTGTTATTGCCAGACCATTCTTGGGTGGCTCAATTACATGTTTTGCCCAGTTCCTAATGGTGATTGATGAAAATGAGATATGAATAGATAACTGTTAATTAACCCAAAAAAAGTTCTGAAAATTTTCTACATGAAGCGAAAATTACATAAGTAACAAAAATCAAATTTTTATACTTTAAATGAAATTTTATTTATGAATAACTTGTTTAAATTTAAGATTTCATGACATTTAAGTAATATGACAATGGTTGTTTTGAAGAGTAGAGATAATAATTGGTCTTGCAGTGAAATATTTCCCCCAGAAGCACCAAGTATCGTATTTATATTTTGTTCTAGGCAAACAGCGGTGCGAGTATTGACCATCTGACCGAGACATTTGTGACGGGTCTACAAGCCGACTTCCTCTCCACCGTCAGTAACATCACTAGGTAGCGCAACCATTTCTATTTTTATTACTCCCTGCTATGAAGTCCTATTTCATGGTTCAAATATTACGAAACTAGACACATGCAATCACTATGTGTAGATATATCTAAATTTTGCTAAAATTTGGAGAATATCCTCTTTGATCCATGAAGGACTTGACAGGGACTTGTAATGGGTGAAATGTAGCTCGCCAATATTTTGTTTGTCTATTGATTTGATATCTCCTGATAATATCCCAGAATCCTTCAGATATGTTGTAGTGAATACAATGATTTCTTGGGTTTTTGTACTTGAACATTTGTGCGGACCAGAGGGTAATGCCATCATTTGATAATTTTGTGTTTTATATAAAGTTTGCAGCATCTTTATACAGTAACCCAAGCAGTTCTCTTCTGATATCACTATGTAGAGAGCTTTCCTGAATTAAAAATTAGTTGCTGAATGAAGGAATTAAAAATAACACCATTTCTGTTTAGAACTGCCGGTAAGCTAGACACGGTGGAGAAAACAAGTGAGGACCATGTTTGTGTCCTGTGTCGGGTGAGTTATATATATATATATTGTATGGGTAATGGTAGTTCTAATTCATGAATTAAGACATAATATAATAATAATAATAATCATATAATTCAGGGGCGTACCTAGTATGAAAATTATGTGTAGGCACAAGTTAAAAATTGAATAGCAATTTTAAAGACTTAAGTTATTGATATTGATAAAGTTTACAATAATTACTTGATTCAGAAGTGTAGGCATAACTAAACCTGATATTGATATATACATCATCTTCCGCACGTATCGGGCGAGATAAGCATTTACAAGAAATTCATATTCACCCTTGCGACAACTCAATGGGTAAAGTAGGACAAATGGAAGATGTATATACATTGACTTGAACTGTTTTTGATAAAGCAATCTATCGGTTTCAACTTACCTGGCATTTTTATTCATAGATTAACTTATAAAACACATCAAGATGTCCATAATTTTACAAATTTATTTTCATCAGAAAATTTGTGTAAGTAATGTTTAACTACATCTTAGTAAACTGTTTGAGAGGCATTCTAGAAGTTGGTGTGATGAAGAAGACAAATATTTATAGATGATCAACTAGATCCTTATACCGTTATCAAGCATTAATCATCTCTCCCATATGCTTGATAACGGTATAAGGATCTATACCGAAACATAGCTATTGTTAATAAAGAAGTTGATCATCCATAAATATTTGTCTTCTACATTTTAGTAGTTTTATCATCAGATATTTTATATCTTCAAATCAGTAATAATTTGAAACATGGCGTATATACTATAACATTATATTTAGCTTATTCCTATGCTTAAATATTTTTTTTTTAAATAAAACTTCTATTCCAGTCACCACTTGACACAAGCGTGCCGGAAGCTTCAGCTCTGCGAGCAGTAGAATTCTCAAGGAAGTTGACCACAAAGAAAGAATCTAAGGGGGATAACTGCACATCAGGGGGAGATAACTGCTGTGGGAATGGTGATGGGAGTTGTCATACAGACTCATCTGTAAGGTACAGATACTGAATAGTTTTCACTGTTAGATTCTAGTCTGATTTGAAATATTCCTGACTCTCTTCTTGTGGACGTCCAGATTATCATCATGTCCATGTTATAAGGAACTGTTTGGTGCAAAATGATTTGGGAATTTTGTTAATGTAAGGTGAATGATGTGAATTTTATCACAATGTTTTGTCCTCCCACTGTATTTCTAATCTTTATGTCCATCCTTCAGACTAAGCCGTGAGGACCTCGACGCAGCACTGTGTTATGGATGCCGGCTTACGTTTAGAGATATGGTAGGTACTTTAATGTTTTACATAATCACATTGAAGCTTTGAAATGAGATCTTATAAAAGAAATAAAAGTAATACATATTTCCATTTAGAACCTTTATTTTCTATTTTAATCTGGATCCGCCATGTGTTAATGATAAGCTTATTTCTCATGAGCAGAGATCATTGAGGTTGTTTTTTTTCAGTTTACTGAAATAAGAGACTTTGAATAAGATATATATCCTCCTAAAACAGTCATTGTGCAAAAGTGACAGAAGTAGTTATAACTTTAATTTTGTTTTTAAACTCATATTTACTTGATTGATATTAAAAGTTAATTCTATATCCTCATACTCACTGTTCACTTTATCTTATTATAACCTATACTTCTTTCTTCAGAGAGATATCTCCACAATACCGAAACACAGTATAGAAGAGGTTACAACAAGAATCAACAGGTAGTATTCATACAGTAATTAATGTAATATTCTCCCCAGAACCTCAACTAATAAGTACTCAAAGGGCGTGCAGATTAGGATACCCATTTGAGGGAGGGATGATACGTTAATAGACATATTGCGTCTCTAATTTCTGATGTTATGGTATAAAAATGGTTGAAATTCTCTTTGTAAACCTGTAATTTCCGGGAATCTAACATCATTTCATAAAATATTTAATGTTGCGGTTGAGCAATCCCTCTTGGTTTATTGTTTTCTTTCTTGGTAAAATTATGCAGATCAATTAATAGTTGAAAATTGATTTCTTGTCGGTGATATATTTCATTTCATTGCAGATCAAAAATGCGAGCCGATATTGATGAATTTCTTCTGGACGGTGAAAGCTGATGATAGCGTGGCCAAATATGAATTCAATTATGAAATTAAAACGACACAAATTCCATGCTTAACCATCTCTCTGCTGCTGAAGACACTGTTCACTGGCATTTTCACAACTTGGCAGTTAAAATTGTCAAGTATTTCAGTTAACATTTATGCGCACTTGTCAGAACAATTTGACTTTCTATTAGTATGTGAACCTGTGATACTCCTGTCTATGACAAAGTGCATCATGGAACCCTGAATTGTGAGGCATGAAGTTTTCAGGATTTTCGGACAAAGGGGTTATACTGAAAACAAGGTTGAAACTATTTGCAGCCAATAAACAAGTAATTTTATCAGCACATGCTCTGTCACCATTGACTATACATGAAATCAAAGTTATTAAAGGTCCTTAGCTTTTAAAAGTTTTATCATATCATTGCAATATTTTCATCAACGATGCCTTCACAAATGTAATAAATGTTCATTACAACAAATTTTATGTTTGTTTTTGATTCATGGAATTTTGAGTTTATATATGTAATGTCAGCATGAAGATACTGTGGATATTTCACAAACTCTTCATTAATATTCTGAACAATAAATTTGTCCATTCTTTCAACGTGCAAACTAAACTGAATACGGTTCACTCATTCTGCATTAAATAATTATTTTCTGAATTTAACTGGGAAAGAAATCTTTCTTTGGTTCAAAACCTTACTCAAAGATGAAAATGAGATTTCTTCAACATTTGAGTTCTTACTTGAGAACGTATTAAGTCCTCGATAGCCTCTAGGGAGTTTTTTCTCATCAATCTCTTGCAGGAACCTTTTGAACAGTACACTCAACTTCCCAAATGATCAGACAAGAGGTCAGTCAAGGGAGGTAATCAGATTAATTGGGCCAAGTTAACTATGCACCCTGGGAACTAGTGGAGACTTCCCACAACATAAACCATGGAGATCATTGAAATGCCAGGAGATAAAAATAATGAGGATATTGATAAATGCTGATCTCCACACCGTGAAAGGACATGCTCAAAGCAATACACTGTATTACCCTGGTGCAGGGACAAACATTGTCCTTTTTCATTCTCAACTCTGCGAGTTATTCGGGGAGTTGGGTTTTAACGCCGCTTTCAAGAGTATTTAATTTATATCTTTGCTGCTAATAGGGAGAAAGCCCGCAACGCCATGTGGCTATGCACTGCGGTGAAACCTGCGAGCAGCGGCTGGAACTAGCGAACCATGGGTGGTACTACGCTGGAATTCAGCATAGCATTGCACCCAAACCTGACTGCGTGTAGAACAGTTCTCTACTGCAGACAAAGTTGCCGTGCCCCTGGCGGGATTTGAACCCCGGACCTCTTGATCCGAAGCCGAACGCGCTAACCACTGCGCTATCCCGCCCCCCACATACGTATTAAAGCAGTTTGGAAACTTGTATATGGACAATGTTAGGTGACATTGTTGCTGAAGAGTCTATGAAATAATTTTCTGTCCACCACAATCCAGATAAAACAACAAACATTATAAAGACTGTTTGAGAGGCATTCCAAATGTTGGTGTGATGAAGAAGACAGATTTTATGGATGATCAACTTCTTTATTAACAATAGCAACGCTCAGTATAGATCCTTATACGGTTATAAGGCTGCTTGATTACGGTATAACGATTTATACCGAAATGTCGCTATTGTTTATAAAGAAGTTGATCATCCATAAAATCATTGTCTTCTTAAATTTCATAATTGATGTTCCCTGCGTCACTTGGGCATATATATGTTGGTGTTCACATCTTAGCGCGAAGCGGGGGATATAGTATTCGGCTGCGTCCGTACGAAATGGAATAACTCAAATACTATTCACTGGATTCTTTTTATATTTTGCTTATGGGTTCATCATAGGAAGAGTAATGTTCCTACAGAGGTTTGTGACCTTGACCTTCATTTCAAGGTCACAACGAGACTTTGTCATTTTACCCTTGTCAGCAGGATATCTCAATAACCATTCGCTGGATTCTCTTCGTATTTTACACATAGCTTCTCCAAGGAAAGATGACGGGCTGATAAGATTTTGGTGACCTTGACATTATTTCACAAGGTCACAGCGGAACTTTGAATTTTTCGACATGTTAATGTACATGTAAAGCTTGTCAGCGGGATATCTCAAGAACCATTCACCAGAATTCCATCATTACTTACACAAAGCACCTTCTAGGGAAGACGATGGGCTGATTAGATTTTGGTGACCTAGACATTATTTTCAAGGTCACAACGGAACTTTGAATTTTTCGACATGTTAATGTACATGTAAAGGTTGTCACCAGAATATCTCAAGAACCATACACCGGAATTTCATCATATCTTACACAAAGCAAAAGGACTGATTAGATTTTGGTGACCTTGACATTATTCTCAAGGTCACAGTAGAATTTAAAATTTTTCGACATGTTAATGTTCATTTAAAGGTTGTCAGTGTGATATCTCAAGAACCATTCACCGAAATTCCATCATATTTTACATAATGCACCTCCTAGGAAAGACAAAGGGCTGATTAGATTTTGGTGACCTTGACATTTTTCTCAAGTTCACAGTGGTGCTTTTACTTTTTCTACATGTTTGACAGTCGATTTTGCTGATCTTGACATTATTTTTAAATTTTGAAGTATTAATTTGCGGCGGGGGATCATGTCACCTTAGTGACAACTGCTTGTTCTTTCTTCACATGACTGGCTCAATGAAAAACAAACACAGGATTATAAGTAATGTTTTAATATGATGTAATGTCCGTGTCACACTGCAGCAGTACACAGCGTATCCGGCCATGTGATAACCTGTAACAACTCCTCTATAGGTCCTGGTTGGGTCATAAAGTCAACGCTTTCTTTCGCACCAATAAATACTAGTAAACATAATAACCAAGCAGTGACTATAGACTATTTCACATTCTCTCAGCATCCTGATATGTGATAACTGATGAATATGTATCCATGCTTTAGCCAAGAGCCATGTCAATATGAGCTTTATCACCGTATTTCAAGCCTTAACAAGACAGTTGCCAAAGACTAAATATACATAAAGGTATGTACTTACGTATACAAGATATAAAGAGTGTGAGACTGTTCACGAACTTGACTTTCTCTGTGGTGACCCAAAATGGTACGCTGGTTCAACCACGCTGTAAAACATTTGTAAGAGAAATTCAAGATGACCTTCAGTCTCATTATTCTTACATCTTATACATATATAGGTATACAATCTTACATAATTGTATGTATATTTAGAATTTGGTACAAACCCATCAAGAAAATTTCTTCATTATTATCTTAATCTCTTTCCTACCATGAACAGAACAAGGATTGATACAAGCTGTTCTTATATTAAATATGTCATTGTGCATGTTCAATCCTGGATGACAAAATTTTCTAAAATTTTAAATTAAACCATGAAGATGCTTTTTTATTTATACTAGAAACAAGTTAAGTAATTCATGCAAGAATTAAGTCAAATCTGTCATAATATCAACTTTCCCCATTTTAAAACTGCTCTTTAATGTTGCAACTTAGGCCAAGTTGAACAAAATTTAATATACACCGAAGCTTACAACATCTTAAACAGGCATCCAATCAAAACCAGACTGTCTCTTATCTGGGACTTGCATAAGGATTTGATCATTTACCCAAAGGATGATTCCAAACTGCTTTTTAGCAGAGACAATGGTTACAGTCTTCAGTGACATCATGTTCATTCACAGTAATAACATTTCATTCTAAGGTTACAAATTTAGGCAGGCTATGATTCAAATAAAATTTCTCAATTTCATTCTTACAGTAATAGAATCCACAAAGAATGGTTTCATAGAAGAAGATGGACTACCCAAAACAAAAAACACAAATTGGTTTTCAGTGATATATGTCTCGCACAGTGGTTTTTAAGAAATGTGATTCAAATTGTTGCAAATTCATCATGCATTTATTAATAATGTCTATTAAATGAAAATTTAAATAGTTTTTTTAAGACAAGATTATACATTTGATTTCTACAGATTGTCAAAAAATAGGTTGCTCCTAGGAACACTTGCAAAATCTACATTCCTTTGATAATACAGATAAACACTTCTTTACTTCGCATTCAGTGTCTGACTTTAAGCCCATCTTACAGCCGATTATCTGCGATATAAATTAACAAAATGACACTGATCCTAGTACAATGAATACTAAATTTAAACAGGTATCATGGTGCAAGTCTTTAAACAATCACTCTTTCTATGGATTATGCATTCCTTTGCAACAATCTATTACTAACCTTTCTAGTGATTCTCATTTATATTCTTTGACTATGAAACCTAGACAATGCATAGAATATCTACTTGAAGTAAAACAATCTGAAAAGAATTTTCTAATGGCAAATATGAGCGACATCCGGGTAAACAAAATTCATTTCTGAATATATAATACAAAATTAATTATGTGAGGGGAAAAAACAAACAAAAACATTTTTAATCACTTTGTTGTGGTAATTTCAAAACATCATTGGCAATAAGTCCATGCAGGTAAAATGTGACTAAAGACCATCCAAGATACCGTCAAAGCAATGAATGTATAAGGATATATTTCAGAGAAAATACATTCAACTGGTGGAAGCAAACAAGGTTGAATAACACAAAATAAGGATGACATTTTATTGGAGTAAAAAGAAATTTAAATCCTCGTTACCAGGTAAATCACTTCAATTGGAGGGGCCAAATTCCCAGACTATAACAATCAATCAATCATCGATTCTTATATATATTTCACTGCTAATATGCACAATCCAAACATCAATGTGTCTAAAAATGTGCACAGTGAATCTTCAAAAAAGGTTCATGGTAAAATTTGAGTAATTAATTGAGTGAACTAACGAATACTCCTAACTCTCCGGTACAGACTCCTACCCTTTGACACTATGAAGCATTTTAGAGTGGCTTTGTTTTAAGCAGTATAGGGTGCTATAGAAATTTTGCATATTGTTATTATTTACAGTGAGACCTCGTTTCCCCGGACCCTATATATCCGGACACCCAGCCATCCGCACGAAAGTATTTTCAATAGTTTCTATGCATTTCTATACAGAAGATGACCGCACAACTCTCTATCCGGGTGATTTTCAACTGTAACCATTTCAAACATGCAAATATTTCGAGGAATTAAGTAATAATTTATCCTAAATGCATGAGAAAAAGTATTACACAAACATCCTACATCCTGTCTAATATTTTTCATACAGGTCGTATACCAAATCATTATCATAGCATGTATAATGAAAACTTTATTTCAAGCATACACCACAAATCCTGAACAATGATCTTAGTTTCTCTCTAGTAGTTAAACACGAACCTAACCTGACATGAAACGCGATATGTGTCAGTTTCATCATTCTCTTCCCACTGAGGTTACTTAAATCAGTTCCTTTCTCATAGCCTCTGTTACATTACTCCTTTATTCATGGGCCCATATTTTCGAAGCTCTCTTAGCGCTAAGATAATTGTTAGTGCCATACATTAACATTGGCTTACGACTATCTTAGCACTAAGACAGCTTCGAAAATCTGGGCCCAGGTTTCTCAGATCACCTTTCGCAGTGAAGTTTTCCATTTGGATTACCTCCCTTTTCTTTGTCTACCTTATCAAAATGCATCTTTGATCAGGTGCTAACAAAAATTAATTTCTGATATAGGTAATAAGTTTAACAATCACAAAAGCAAAGATAAAAGTGTACTATGCAACAGAGGTCATGTGGAAAGATATCATTTAAATAACCTCTGTTTGGACTGACGAAATAAAAGATATCAAATCAGAAATTTATTTCAGGAATGGAACTGATTTTTTACAAAACAACAAAAAACTGCTGAATTTTCAATATAGGCATTGAGTTTGAAGATCATTTGATGTTATAAAACCCCAAAACCAGGGTACCGTTCCACTAACTGACTTTAGCCCTAAGATCAATCTTAGCCAGTGACAAAAGATACGAGGCGATTGATCTTAGGGCCAGTAGAACAGCCCCCTGCTTACCAGCCCTACAATACAAATCTTTTCTATGAATAATAATTTCAAAATCAAAGGCTCTCTATTTATAATTTTAATTTAGTCACTTTATGAATTATCTTGCATTAAAATAACTAGCACAAAATATTTTATGCAAACAATGTTATTTTCACATTCAACATAATATTGTCAACTATTTACCATTAAAGCAGGCACATGAAGAATTACTACCAGAGTAACACATGATGAAATGGAACCCTCCAGGACCAATAACATGATTGAAGTAACCATAGTAACAACAGCACTTTGGGACAGTCCATTATCACCAGGGGGTGATATTATATTGCTTTATACTTAACCATGGGATATAAGTCATATCTCATAGCGCAGAAACTGGACTATTTTGCGTGGCAATGGCAACCTATCAACATCTTCTTTTCTAATACGTTGCAGAATAAGATCACGACAGGCGTTTTGGAGCGATGTCACTGAAACAAAAAATTAAAGTCTCCAGTAGACAGTATAAACTTGAAAACTCATAATACTTGGAACACAGTAGTTCTAGTAAATTGAAATTATTTCATCACATCTCAACCTTTTTTGCAGAATTTAAAGTTATTCTTTTGGTTTAACAGTCATTAACTACAACAAAATAAAATTAATGGTAAAATTTTCAATCAACATCCATTTGTCTGTTTTGAAAAACAAACCCAGAAAAAAGGCGAGCAAAATTCAGCCATATTTATTACCTTCCTTCCTTTCTTGATATGATTTGAGAATACATCTTTTATCAAGAATGCATGAACACATGTGCACAGCACTTCCTTAAACTTCTCCCCACTGAATATTGGATTCAAACTAAAATGAGATAATTTCACTACACAAATACAAGTTTCCCTACAGACTTACCTCCATATAACTGAATTATCCGCACTTGTTTAGTTGTACCATAAACATCAACAACAGCATAAATAGGTCCTTCCCGGAAGGGAATTCCTCTGGCGGAGGGACCCTGATCCTCTCCGTTGATTATAAAATGCATGTCAGCAGAACTGTCTTTAACTTTGTACAAGATGCCTATTCTACTCCCAACATCGGTCGGCAATATACTATTTCTACACTTATCGTCAGCAAAACAACTGCAGTCCCCTCCGCCTCTGTGAAAGCGGTTGAGAGCTGGGGGGAGCAAGTTACTACGACTAACAGCACCTAGTGGTGTATGAATCACTTCAGAGTTGCCCAACACGGACTGGTAAGGTTGCGAGTCAGGATCGTCAGGATTTTCCGTATAAACTCGGTTGTGGGTTTTCGTCACTGCAAAGATCCAAGATTTGCCCATGTTCGCCAGGTCGGGTAGAGCATACTGAGGAAGCTCAAACCGCAGACTAGGGTTAAATTGAGTTAATCCAATTCGTAGATGCCCACTCCATCCTCTTTCATTTTTCTCAATCTCGACGAGGAATATTTCTCCAGGTTTCAATGGTTTTTCACTAAAAGTCAATGCATGTGCGAAGCTTGTTTCTCGAAAGGCTACCATATTGTCCTGAGAGAGACTAATATTCTGTCCATGGTAGGGATGGAACCTGCTGACTGGCATCTTGGACAGGGACACATAGTCTGAAACATACTCGGCCACTCAGTTATCACAGTAATTTCACATTCATACACTCAGTTATCACAGTAATTTCACATTCATACAATGTCAATGGTGAAAATTTACTTGCTTGAAATAACTATTGATCATAGATTGAATGATAATATAGATTGTCCAAAAACTTTTGCTTGAAAAATTTGGCAAGTCGGTGACCTCGGACATACAGATTTTTAACCCCTGATGTTGAATTTACCTTAATTGAATTCTTCATAAAGTTTGAAAGAATATATATAAATAAAAGAATCGTACCCATGGCATCCATTTCGAATGTCATGTCGTTTCCATCTTCATAACCGAACATGGAAGTTTCCTGAAAAGACAATACAAGTGACGTAGTTCACATAAATGTAATGTTGACAAATAATAATAATACTTTATTTCTTTCAAAAGTAATTCACTTTGCACAATAACAGAGTTTATGCACCATAAATGACAACCAAGGCAACTTACAAGTAATATATAAAACAAACAACTCAAATAAAAAATGAATGCAGAAAGGAATAAATGTAATTTGACCTCTATTGTTTTTAAAACATACAGGTAGTTGTAAATATTTCCTTTCAAAAGGTAACTTAACAAATTCACAGTGTGACACATAATCTGATTCAGAAAAAACCTTCAGGTCAGAGAAATTATCTATTTGTTTTACGGATTATGGATGTAAAATGTCTAAAGACAGGAGGAGAAATTTTTTTTATCTGGTATGAATTAAACAATTGACTGAAAGATTACTAGTATAATCAAAACAGAAGCAGAATTGAAAAAAAAACAGATAATAAATTTTCACTTTATTTCAACTTGTCTGTAAATTGGACCAAAATTTAAAATTATCCAAATAAAAATTTTGCATCTGTATACGACGTTTTCAAATTTTCAAATAGAATTAAACAGGGAACTTTAAGGAAATAGTGAATAAAAGTTTAACCATGGTTTATCCAGCAATAAAACCAGCATCATGGTAAAATACTAAAAGGATCATAAATTGTGAGAGAGGCTTTGTATTATTTCACATGATCAAGCAAAACAAAAGTTTGTTAATTCCATTTAGTAATATCTTACAAACAGCAAGACCAAACCCAAGTAACAGAATACATACAAACCAGAAGGACTATACGCCCAACAATAAGCATTTTGAATGTTACAGTCAACACAAGATTACGTACATAATTCAGGTGCAAAAAATACTTATAGTTTGAAATAATTATGTAAATAACATTCATGAAAGGGTTTCTCATCATTTTTGTTGCACACACTTATAAACAAGTCATCATACAATAAAATAAGATCATGTGAACCTAAGTAACTGCAGCCTTAAATAAAACTGTTTCAGTTCTCCTTCAAAAGAATGTTATTCAATAGACTGTTTACACAACATCAAATGTACATTCTGTTTCCACTTCACTATGTTCCCTTTTTGTAAAAGCATGATTAAATTAAAGGCTTTATTACCGTTGATGAGTAGGTCTATATGATTCCTACTTTATAGTTTATATGGAAGACATAGATAATCATGATAATGGACATACATGTATACAGAAACTTTGAGGATTTATATTTTTAAACAATATAAGGTGTAAAAATTACAAGCCAATTAATTACTGTTTTTTTTAATCTCCTTACCAATTAATTTGACTCAATATTTACCAAGAAGACCCACACAGTGGGATACAGTGTACACACTATGAATATTTATTTTTGGAGATAATAATGTACATTTATCGGTTCCTCAATTTCTAAGTGTTGCAGATATAACTTAGTATCTATGTGTCAAGCTATCGCTCTAAAGCATGCCATTCTTTCATGATAGGGACAATATTTTCATTTCAAGACAGTTGTTAGTCACGCTATAATTAACAAATTAGCGATAAACAAATGTTTTTGTGGCGCTAAGATCTACGTGAATATTGCCATGGATGCAAAAATGAAGTCTTCCAAATTACCGGTCAATACTTTGGCCCAAATAAACTACTTCAGGGTGAGTTACAGTTAATCGCAGAGGTCCTACTTCGTGTTGATAATCTTTATCGCACTTCCGGTACAATTCGATCATTGTTTGTAAAACACGTATTGATTGGTTGTCTCACAGACATAAGCCAATGAAACGTCTCCTTACAATGACGGGCACTTTGGCGGACGAGGTGGAAAGATGTGAACGCACATGAGATGAACGTCCCTTGCAAAATATTTGGAATATCTCCTTAACCATTTGTTTGTTTCTTACAACTGAGATCAACATGTATGTAGCCAAGTCGATTCCAGTCGATCATAAAGATTTGATTCACGATGTATCATTTGATTTCCACGGAACACGAATGGCAACATGCTCAAGTGACCAAAATGTGAAGGTAAATTTTCAACAATTTATTTTTGAACTTTTAGATATAAAGACTTGCCATTTCTTTCCTGGTTAGTTATCAGTGATGTCAATTGATTACTAACTTCAAATATATCCATTGGGTGACGTACGACTGATTCAGAGAATGAAGATCAAGCTAAAAATGTTTTAAAAGGGTACATGACAGAACTTTATAAGTTGTTGATTTTTGTGATCCACATTGTTCTGAAATTCAGACCGAATTTAATCTTGACTGCAATTTATCTATTTTTCACATACTTGAATACACATTACACAAAATACTTCATGTAGTTTATAATTACAATTTATGAATGTACAATAAATCAAACTAGTATGCATATCCAAATTTAGTAATGAATTTAAGGAGAGATGGGACGATGAAACGAAATACTTTAGAATTCGCTTATTTTTTCAAAATAGCAAGTTCATCATGTCTTTTGTCCAAAATTGTAAGGAAATTAGGGGGTCACCAAATGATTTAAAGAGTTGTCAGTATCCATAGTAACACCTGTGTCAGCAAATTATGCTATTTTTGACCGATTTCACTTACTGAAATAAAGTGCGCGCCTTCAATGATTAATCTCAGAATCCTTTCAGAAACAATTTTATAACAAAGGTGGATACATAGCAAGTTTATATTTTCAAATCAGATGACACTGTTATGGGAAATAAAATAAAATTAAGAAGTTTTAAAATAAAAACTGCATTTTTATCATTGTTTTTCGCATATTCAACAAGATTTTTCAGTGACACACATATATTAGATATTGCTAAAACTGTAATATTATTTGCGCAGATGAATAAACAAATGAATTCAGAAATAGTAAAAGGGCGTCACCGAAAGTTTTTCATCACTTAAACGTAGTTTTTTTAATTACCTACATAAACGTAAAAACCTGACGTCACGGCAGTTTTTATCAATTCAAGTGTAACTTTGACGGCCTATCATGAAGAACAACTATCAGTTAATTATACAAAGCCATTTATATTCATCACTTACTGGAGATATGTATGTAATTGAAATAACACACATAATAACATTTTTACCACGAATATAGGTGACGGTAACGACATGCGGCATGTCGTAAAATGGCTGTTAGAAATACGTTGCGGTAAATTTAAGCGCTTTCCATTAGTTTATTGATAAACCTATGCTTTGTAAGAATTAATGCATATATTTTGAGACTTATTCACAGCATTTAATTGTTGTCGCAAAATGTTTCCGTAAGTGAGTTCGATTTCTTTGTCTCATCTCTCCTTAAAGAATTATGATGATTTCATGTGTTGATATATTGTATACTATTTTGCAGGTTTGGGATTTAGGTGAAGATGGAGAATGGCACTGTACAGCGAACTGGAAGGTAGCAAATATATATATTACTATTATAAAATGATTTGTTTAAAAAATTCATTTCTGGTCCCAAAAATATATCATAGGTGTTATATTTAACATCATAAATAACTTTAATAAGTATCTTTCGACAATTTGAAAGGTTTGCAAAACTTAACGCGTCATTGGTAAAAAATGTAGTCATTTTTTTTAACCGATGGAGAGAGCAAAGCCTTTATTTTAAAAACTTTTTGAAAAAAAAAACATTTTCAATACATTTTTGACAGAAATTATTAACAGCATAACACACTTCAGCCTCTGGAATAGTAGTTCATTTAACTTGAAATGTTACTATGTTACTACATTGCATAAAACTTCTATTGCTTTAACATCAGACATTTTCTTCAACAGACGCACAGTGGATCAGTGTGGAGAGTCACATGGGCACATCCAGAGTTTGGGCAGGTGCTTGCAACATGTTCCTTCGATCGAACCGCAGCTGTGTGGGAGGAACTTGCAGGGGAACATGGGAAAGCTGAAGGTCAAACGCCCTGGGTGAATCGAGGAAACCTTGTGGATAGCAGGACGTCAGTGACAGATGTAAAGTTTGCTCCTCACTACTTCGGACTGCAACTGGTGAGTTTGACGCAGGAACTTGGATCAAATTTATAACTAAAGTTTTCTTGTGATGATATTGAAATTTCCTGGTACATTACATATCTCTGGACAATCTCATACAATATAAATAATAAATATCCCACTACACTTTTATTATCTACGAGATTTTTCATTTCATGTAAGTTTTGACATAACCTATTTTTTTTGGGAAATATAACTGTCAGTCAGTGATATGCAGAAAAAAGTATCATTCAATATTTATTATATAATGAGTAATGAAATACTTAGACAGTTTATTTCACTCTATCAAGCTTCAGTGAAGATAACTGATATTTTCACGTGACCAGTGACTGATATAATTTGACCTCATAAAACAATGGTCTGAAATTTTCTAATGACATCACATTGTTACCGGGTGACGGACTGTTTCCAGTGTCCGCTCAACATGAAAACAACTCTGTTGTGACATAATTACAAGGAGAATAATTTATAATAAATGGAATATCTGCCAATTCTTGACAAATAACATGTTTATCTCATCTTGTGAGGAAGAAAAGTTATGTTTTCACTCATGGTTGCAGAATATAAACTTTCTAAAGAAGACAAATATCCTTCATATATTCTGTCTTTGATGTCAACAATTGTGAAGCTGCTCTACATTAGCATTTCAACTACTGTATGGTATCAATTATGTTACTGATTTAATATTTACAAAAATAACTTACTGTGATTTCCTTCCTACAAGGCTACATGTTCAGCGGACGGAATAGTGCGTATTTACGAGGCGGTGGACGTGATGAACCTCAGCAACTGGCCGCTCCAACACGAGATCTCCTGCAGGATCAGTTGTAGCTGTATTTCATGGAACCCGTCAAGGTGAACATTATCTCTTACCTGATTAAAGTTACTTTATCAGATATGCATTCATATTTAGCTATGAATTAAAGCTTTGTATCAAACAATAGATCTGTTTCGAAATTCTTGATTTATGCAAAAATAGTCGTGAAATGCATTATCTTGAAATAATATCCGGCATATTTTCAAACTTGCACAATCTTGGCAATCTCAATTATTTAATACTTCTTGACTTCGTATTTTGCTCCTTTAAAAAAACTTCAGAATTACTCCTTGGAAAAAATGTTTAAAGATCGTTAATTAATTAATGATGATTATCACTGCCACTAGATGAATTTATGAGGTGTGTTAAATCACCAAAAACACATGTTTATGCAATAATTATGGAATTGTCATCTGTGGAATTACTTAGTTGGATATCTAAACATTTGTTATATGGAAAATTTAAGTTGTTTGATTGAAGATTTGTTAGTGAAATTAACAATCAAAATGTAGCGAAATTACGTTGAATTATGACTATCACCGAAAACAGGTTACTCCAGTGACGTCACAGAAGTCATCCTTTCAGGGGCCACAACCCCGCAGATTTTCATTCTGGTCGCCGGGGCTAAATTAGACAGTTTTTTAAAAAGCCGTATTTAAGTAATTTATGGACCGATTTCAGAAATTTAAAATCGAGCAATGGTCAAATTGACATCCCATTTCAATGAATCCGATTTTGACCATATGTCATTTCATCTATCCTTTAATAGAGATCTGAAAATTACTTTCTACACATACCTCAGTGAGCGAGATACCTGGCTTATAACTAATTACCGGTAATGAACAAGATATTCTGGGATATGCCAGGGTCTAGAATATTGATATAGAACTTCTCAGACACCAAGCTCAAAATATGGGTAAATTGCCCATAACACGCACAAGAAACATTACTGTATAAGTTTCCATATTTCAAGAGACATCCGTCATTGAAACAAAAGTAAGCAAGTAACCACTTGATCTGTTTGCCAATAACGTTGTTGACTTAAATTGTAATTTGTGGTTGCAGAGTTCACCCACCAATGATTGCAGTCGGCAGCGATGACCCTAACCCTTCTGCAGGAGCCAAGGTCAACATCTATGAGTACAGCGACTCCGCTAGGTTTGTTATCTTCAATGAAATTAACTTTTTGTATTAACATGTCTTGATGTTATTCTACTGTGATGTGATTATGGTATACCTTGTTAGTCTGTGTGTATGGAAAAACCGTTTCCAGAGCTTAACTCGAAAGTTGTATTATTAATAGACTGCAAATTTTCTATAAAACTTACCCAAGTTATGGAGTTATCTTTTTAGGGTTACACTCTAGGTTGCCTAAAACAAATTCTAAGAAAAAAGTCAAATAGTTTTTACTTCAAACAAGTCTCATTTCTTGCATTCATTCATATATATGTATGTTTCATACTGTAGATAGATTTGTTCAATGGAAAGATGAGAGTGTTTATATAACTGCAGACAGTATATAGTTCTGACTAGGATTTTGCACAGCTGTTGCTTATGATTGACTAAACAAGGAAGTGATTTTCACCATATATCTGTTATCTAAATGTAGTATAAATTTAAGTTAAATATGAAACTTCAAATGAGATCCTCTGATTCGTCCAGTATGTTCAATGCAAAAATTGATTTTTTACAGAAAATGGAACAAGGTGGAATCCGTTGTCATGGTAACAGATCCAGTTCACGACGTAGCCTTTGCACCGAATCTCGGGAGATCGTATCACCTCCTGGCTATTGCTGCCAAGGACTTGAAGATCGTCTCACTCAAACCACTGCGGAAAGATACAGCTCTCTCAGGCCAGAGTGGGATAACAAAGTTTGAAATGAGACAAGTGGCAAGCTTTAATGATCATGAGTCACAGGTATTCGGAGGAAAATTTAACAATTTGAATAGAGGTCTATCAATATAGTAACAATACAGTGCTTGAAAGATACTTTACGGTTCAAAACAAAACTTAATTTACAACGATAGTAGATTTTGGTAGCAAATTATATTAGGATAAAAATTCTGCTTTGTCTTTGACAACGATAGTAGGTTTTGAATGCAGGTTATAATAGGATTTGCTTTGTCTCTGACATACTATGTTTATAACACACCTGATCAAATGTTGATATTTCATTACTTATAGTATGCCATGAAGGCTGAAGTATCATAGTTGCTATGGGCACAATTATGATGTTTTATTTATTACTGAAATTGTTCATTTGAGGAAAATGCATAAAAACTATATTTTAAAATTTTTAATGGCTGCCTGCCATCACTGATTTAAAATCATAGCATCTTTGAAAACATATTTTCCCTGTTTTATTTTCTAAATATTAAATATGAATTATGTTCTGGCAGTAACATTAAGGTCCAAATAAAATGTTGTTTGTTTATTTAGGTGTGGAGGGTCTCATGGAATGTGACAGGGACCATTCTTGCTTCCTCCGGTGATGATGGTTGTGTTAGACTTTGGAAAGGTGAGAAATAAGTTGCTGTAATTAAAAGCAAGATAAAATATAAGGAGAAACAATCCCACAATGGTGATGCAGGCTTTCTTTAATGATAAGCTGTTGAAAGCAATGTTAATTAAAATAAAAAAAATTAAAGGGAGACTTCACTTCGTAGTAAATTAAAGGCCGGTTATCATTTTAACAGTTTTGGACAAGTCAGGGAAACTTAAATAAAAAATGACAAGCTTAGAGGTTTAGATAACTTGTAACACAACTTTGGTTCCTTCTTTTCAAGTTTAAGATGTTAATGCATTAATAAAAAGGTATAACTGTATAAAGTATGGCACAGTAATTGCCATCCTAATTACACATTTCAAATACTCAATACCAGAACAGGTGAAAAAGCTCTGTTCATTTGAATGAAAATCTTCCTAATGTTTGCTCATTTCACAATGTATGTGATTCTCCTTTATTTCAGCAAACTTCTTGGACAGCTGGAAGGGTATAGCTGTGATGAAGGGTGACGGGACGCCCCAGGAAGCCAGTAGAAACCTGGCCAGCGCTCAACAGACCATGGTGAACGGGGCGAGTGAGAATGTCAGGTACATTAGAGCTGCACCCGTAGCCAGTGCCACCCATGTTGCCTGGCACTAAGGGGAGACTACTCTCGTCCAAACTTCCAACACCATTGTCCGTCTCCGTCAACTATATGTGTTAACCATTTTGTTTCATTTCACTAAAGGGAGATAACTCAATGCACTCCTAATGACACTCCATAATGCAACACCATTGTCTGTCTTCAATAAAGGGAGATTATTCTCATGTCATCCTGTCAAGCTATATGTGCTAGAGTAAAGTCCTACAATTTCGTCCAGTCCTGATATTTCATCCACTTTTCAAAAAAGGCGAATTTACAGCTTGTCCTACCCTCAAATCGTTGTCTCGTTTGTTATTTTTCTTACTAAGAATAGCAGTCAATTGATATTAGTCACATGGTACATACAGCATTGTTGAATGGTTGATACAACGTGACGAAGCTGTTATGTCACGACCTTCCCGCCCGGGAGACTTGAAAACGACAAAAACAGGTGGACGAAATTATAATACAGTGTCTCCGATACTTAAATCTGTATGGACGAAATTACGAGATTGGTGGACGAAATAACACGACGCATACCCTTGCTTTTACGCTATTTTATTCATAAGAGTTACCCCCCTTAAAATATCAGCCAATATTTTTTCTTATAACAAAGACTCTTTGCCTCGGGCTGATTGTTGACCAAGAAGTGCCGAGTGAGGCCAGTGAGGGTTAGAATGCCGGCAAGTGAGGTCACCGTTAAAGTGGACGAAATATGAGGACTTTACTCCAGCCATATTATTTCATTTCACTAAAGGGAGATAACTCAATGCACTCCTTCAATAATTTGCCTTCTTCATTAAAGGGAGATTACTCTCATTCCATATTTTACAAGCCATGTGAAATAATAGTGATTTTTCTGCCATGACAGGAAGCTACCTAAAAACTTGACAAAGCCGTGTAATGTGCAACCATTGTCATATTAGGATACAGGGGTACATGCATGCCATCTCACTTTTGTCTCAGTAAGGGGAGGTTACTCTCATTTCTATTTCCTAAACAAAAGGGGAGATAATTCTCTTCACTAGTCTCAAGTGATTACTGTGATGTGATGAGAGTACTTAATTTTGAATGAGAGGTCAGTTCCAATTAATCCTAATAATTCATGCCACATAATATTGAAACAGTTTAATCAAAGGGAGACACCATTACTCATCCACTGATACCTGATACGTATTTTGATTAAAAATTTCATACACTATTCCCGTTCCCATTTCCAAATCATGTTTAGAATTTAAAAGGTCAATGATATCTGTTTAATTTGTTGAAAAACATAATGTTCATGGTCATTGTTGAAATATATTTTCTGTATTTTTTTCATGTTCACATAATTCCCATCCATTGAATTCAATTCAGTCAAAAACAGCTACATTTAAAGTACAGGTTTTGGCAAACTTCAGTTAATTAATGACAACCCTTTGTAATAATTTATGTGTTGTTTGCTTGAAGTTGTCTCTGAATAACTTTTGTTAAATATGAATCTCCGTCTTAATCTTATAATTGAAATCTCAGTTATACATTGGTCTTTTTCAAATCGGGCTGAAAAATCTTTTCGCGGACTTATAAAAAAAAAAAATCCACTAAGTCACAGAGTCAGGTTTGTAAGCAATACCACTTTGGTGGCTAATTGTTTATGAAAAAGAGGCACGTCACTGACTTTTTGGTGTTCTATTGGGAAAGTCAAAGGTTAAATTTTGAAAGTCAGCGATCTCTGACTTACATATTTTTTAACCCTTGCAAATGCTTCCATCACTTGTTACGTAGAACTGCATTTATAATTTGTAGCTACGCATTCATTCCAGAAAGCCACAGTGTTGTGCTCGGGAACCTTATTGTGAGAAAGTATACCAAAAAACTTACCCACAGTAAAATAACAATAAAAATATTTTGTTTGAGTTTGAGAAGCCATTATTCATCTTGTTTTGAATAGGATTGTTGATATTTTTCAATCAAATTCCACAAGTGTCCACTCCGAGATAGATTTAAAACCCAGCAGCTGAATTTCTGAATTTTCATTTCAAATATTTCATTTATTTTTCTGTAGTTTTGAATTTTGTAAATTTTACATTTTCAAGGACGTTTTAAAGTTTATGATTCTCTAATTCAAATATTTGGTTAAAAAAATGATAACAAAAAGATGATATTTTAATAACACTAAAATTAAAAATGATATTGTAATTAGTAGAAATGACAGTATTTATTGAAACTTGAATGTGTCTCAAAGGTAATAGAACTCATAATTGATTCCTTTTTCACAACATACGCAATTAATTTGTTACTAAGATGATACTTGAAATAGATGACATGATTATATCAATGTCAGCAAATAAATGGGCACTTTGGCCCACTGATGCAATCAACAAATACAATTATTTCTGTGGTTTGACTTATGCATGAATTCTGGTTTCTAGATTTTCTCAATGTTTTTGAACTTGATGTTAATTACATAATGTAATCATATCAGCGTGATTGAAGTGATATATGAGTACATACACATAATATATTGATGATGATCAAAATAAATGTGTTAACAGTGTATGAAATAAACTCATTTTGACAGCCGTTAGTTGATATGGTTGCCTTTGTCCTTGGCTGATAACTTTGTTTTTTATTTACATTTGACATTTTAATGGACAAATTTACATTTTCAGGCTGGCTAGTTTTCAAGCTTATTTCATAGACTGCAATTAACACTGATATGTTTTGTATATTACATAAAGAAAATTTGGTGATTTGAACTGACTCTGTTGCTTCATAAATTCTTCATAATGTAGATGATATTGACAAATTTGAATAAACACTCCTGTCAAACCAATTTATGTATTTGTTATGTTTGCATCAGTGGACTACAGCTCTCCGGAGTATTCTTTTATAAAGCTTTAAGATTATTCATATTTTACTTTCTGTGTTAATTGTTGACCTCTACATATTTGAGGAATTCAAGGAATAGAAAGGAGAGATTGCTAAGGTCAAGTGTCATTAAATCAAATTTTTTTAATGACAGAACTGGGCACATTTTCTCATTAGCAGCGCTGCTTTAAGTTTTTGCAAAGTTTCTGTCGGCCCCGGCGCATTTTGTATTGGCTATAACTTTTTTCCTAGAAGGTTTTGAGAACTCATATACATAACGTCTTACTTATACCCCATGGGAATATTTTTTTACATGTTTACATACAAGGTTAAAGGTCAAGGTCACAGCAAGGTCATGACTTAAGCATGCTTTTGCAAAAATATCTTATTTCAACTAATAACACTTTGAATCATTATATGATTGTTATACACAATGAAAAGTGATCATTGATTGTGTGACCTTGAATATTAAAGATCAAGAACACGAGATAGCGTCAAGGTCACCAGTTTTGAAATCACTAAATAACTTTTTGTCCCAGAAGGTATCAACACCTCATTACCATAGGTTCTTTCTCATACACCTGGGGAATTATTTTGACATGTTCACATTCAAGTTTAAAGGTCAAGGTCAAGGTCATGAGTTCTGAAATCACTACAAAAATCATTGTAAACACGATAACCTGACCATTTTATTGATGCTGACGAGAAGGCGGAACAGGGAAAGGCAAGACCCTAAGTTTTCAGGGCTGCTCTGCTTTTGCAGTGTCCCGTAAACGCTTTTCTAGTATTCGATTCTGAATTTCTATTAAAAGGTTTATAATATTGAAATGTATAGTGAATAGATTATAGATGTCCAGCCATATTCAAACTGCTTGACATTTCTCTTCTATTATTAGAGGCAAGAGTATGAACCATAGTAATTAAATAACATTGGTAAAAAAATTAAGATAATAAAAAGATACAAGATGGGCGGTCTTAGTTATTGTCAGTATTTATTGAGGAGATGTAATTATTTTTTATTTTTTCTTTAATCTAAATTATAAATATTGTACACTTTGATTTATAAAAGTAACAAATGTCTTTGTCCTGAATTATTTGAAGTATTCAATGTCAGGAAGGAATTCTTTTTCTGCGCATGATATATATTGTACACCATATTTGTTAATTATAAACATCTAAAAAAAACAAAACCAAAAGAACAATATAGTCACTAGTGACGATAAAAGGATTCAGCGCTTAATAAATTATACGGTATGTAATGAATGAAGCCATCCTTCCATTCTTATTGCGTATCTTTTAAAGAAAGTTGCATGTCTCTAACATGTCTGTAGGGTTATTGAGACCCAAATTTAAATGTTGAAAACGGCGTATTTTCAGACTCCTGGAGAAAAGCCCAATTTGTGACGTAACTATCAACTTTTACATGATAATGATCTGAACTTGAATTGTTAAGCAAATATCGGAACAAATTGCAATAAATAACATTGACGTTGATTTATTTTTGACAGAGTTATGTCCCTTTGAACATAACGCCAAAAAACAGGTGTTTAAAAAAGTACCATATTCAAGGGCAGATAATTCAAGTTCTAGGACAGAATTCAAAATTTTGGCTCGTCACTGTCTTAACCATTTATTCAGCTTTAAAATGAGTTATCACACATGTCTGTACATATTGCCGTTAGTGAGAAGAAGATTTTCAAAGAAGCACACCCTCAAATTTCAGTACATTTTCTATATTTTTCAAGTTGTGACCATAACTGACTGTTTCTTCCGTAACTATCAACTTTGATATGATAATGATCTGAAGTGGAATTGTTGGGCAGGTAGTGGGGAATAGATTGCAATAAATGTCTAAAATCAAAATAGCGGTGAAAACATGTGATCTACGAATTCCTCATGATTTGATTTTCTGCTCCCATTGTCAATGCGCATCTTTTGCAAAAAGTTACAAGTCTCTAAGTGCATTTTGAAAAGAATTCCCATGTTAAAAATCGAAGTTTAGATTCGAACTGCCCCTTTAATAATTGGGTCGATTGCGCCCAAAAGCTTTGCAGGTCTATTCAAAGGTCAGCATGTAAAGTTTGGTTGCATTTGCTTCAGCCGTTTGGACTGTAGAGTGGCCACAAAATCAGGGGAATAATAATAATTTTAAAAAAACACGCCAATAACAATAAGGATTCAGCACTTTAGTCCTGAATTGATTAGTGCCAAACCGTATTAAATAGACAATTGACAGTAATCATTTGGGATTGACGACAGCATAAAGATCACAAAATGTTCATCTACACTAGGTTTGTTTTGCCATTGCTTTTGACGATCATTCGAGCGGGATAGCAAAGTGGTTAGCATGTTCAGCGTCCAGGGTTCAAAACCCACCAGGCACTCGACAGCTTTTTCTGCTGTAGAGAACAGTTCTATATGTAGTAAGGTTTGGGTGCAATGCTACACTGAATTTCAGCGCAGTACCATGGTTTGCTTGTGCCAGCCGATGCTCACTGGTTTCACCGCAATACATAGCCACCATGGTGTTGCAGGCTTTCTCCCTGCATTAATACTACCAACCCTGATATAAGGCCCCCCCAAACAAATTGTTTCTGGTTTCTGCCCGCATCAGTTTCCAAACCCGTGCCTAAGGGCTTCAAAAGAAAGGGGCAGATCTAATTCTTTAGCCTCAGAAAACATTGGACATTGAAAACATCACTTGATTCTGTTGAGATGGAGTGTAAGGGTGAAATTATTGATCATTTGGAATAGTAACACATATTTAACAGGATTTGTGCTTATTTATATAAATAATTGTTATAAATTTGGTTTTTAGCACATCAGGCTTGAAAGGCCCGATGGGCTTATGGCATGGGATGGCGTCCGTCCGTAAACTTTTCACTTTTTCAACTTCTTCTCCAGAACCAATGACTCTAGAGAGCTGAAATTTTATGTACAGACTCCTTGGCCAATGGGGATTCTAAATTGTAGATTTGGTGACCCTGTGACCCCAAATAAGGGCCCCAGGGGTCATAACCTTAAAAGCTATTTTCATCTTCTTCTCCAGAACCAATGACTCCAGAGAGCTGAAATTTTATGTACAGACTCCTTGGCCAATGGGGATTTTAAATTGTAGATTTGGTGACCCTGTGACCCCAAATAAGGGCCACAGGGGTCATTACCTTAAAAGCTATTTTCATCTTCTTCTCCAATCCCAATGAATATAGAGAGCTGAAATTTTATGAACAGACTCCTTGACTGACGGGGATTCTAAATTGTAGATTTGGTAACCCTGTGACCCCAAATAAGGGCCACAGGGGTCACAACCTAAAAAGCATTTTTCATATTTTTCTCCAGTCCCAAAAGCTTTAGAAAGCTGAAATGTTATGTACAGACTCTTTGGCCAATGGGGATTCTAAATTGTAAATTTGGTGATCTTGTGACCCCAAATATGGATCACAGGGGTAACCACTTAAAACAGCTGTTTTAATGAGCTGTGAAGATAATGAGATTTTATGTGCACTTCATATGTCAGCTTAAGAGTAATACTACATTATGGACATGTTTGCAATGTGAAATAAGAACTATTGAATAGCCTGTGAACTGAATATTGTGACAGGATGCATAGGAACAAATTTAAAAAGGGTTAAGGAATGTTTTATTTTACATTAGATATGTGAACTAAATATGACTGGTGATGAAGTAAGATATGACTATCAGAACTAGCTACATGAGTTTGTGATACCACATCTTCTTTTCCAATAAAGAAAAATAAATAAAGATGGGGAAAACAAAATTTAAAATATATAATTTACTGGCTGTGAGTCCAGGGTCTGGATGTTGTGTAATTGCAGGTGTTGACCTGGGGAGTGACCACTCCCTGGCAGAGATGCAAACAGCAGCTAATACACAGAGGTTTCAGGTTACTTCTCTGCTGTGTTACTGATTTAGTCTTACACTCAGATGCTCAATAGAATTTATTAATTAAATATTGAAAAGGAGCCTATGAAACTATGAGCCTATGAGAAACAGGATTTTCAGAAACAAAGGGGCTCTTTTTCATTATGTAATAAATGTTGATAATTCCAGAATAAAAATAAGAAGTAAAACAATAAACTGTAAAGGTCTACATTATTTATAATGAATATGGATTAATGTGTAACCAATTTTGATAATAAATTTGATGACTGGGCAATGACTTATTATGTGATATCTTAATCTTTTCCTTAGGGATAATTAATAACATGATTCCTGATGAGCTTCAGAGTCAGTGGCTCTATTTTTTAACCAGTGAAAAGTTTGTGTAAAATGGAATATATCTCTTCATTCAAAAAAGAAATGTCATAATTTTTTTAAATTGCATCAACGCATCATTTTGTCAGCCTTTAAAGACAAGAAACATCTTTTTTAAAATATTGTTTGGGCCTAAGGGAAATGCCCTTGAAAGCGGTGTTAATCCCCAACTCACCTCATCTCACCTCGGCAATCTTCATTCTGTCTAACACAAGTGTCAACACCAGTGGATTTAACATTGAAACAACAAAACATGCACGAGTTACCTCCCTTCAATATTTTGAAGTGCACATTTGAGTCCTATAGTCCTATATTTTAGTTTAAAAAAAATGATATTTGCTACTTTATTCTTTCAGCCGGCCAACAGGTATTATGAACATCAAGCGTCCAAGCAACTGGCCATTCACAAGCGTCCAGAAAGACCAGGCAAAACTTTTCTACTGACCAGTTGACCAATGTTATTTTTTAACCTGACAACAAAGGTGTATTTTCATACCACCAACCAAGCTTCTAAACTTAGATAACTACTTACGATAAACTACTAAACAGAGATATGTTGGGGAACATACTTAATTCAACCTAACCACTGTTGGAACAATTTGACCATTGCAAGAGTTCACAAGCATCATGCATGCTACTGTACTGACCATCTGACCAGTGGTATTACTGATTATCAACACAGTTACAGGGAATCAGTATTTATTTTTAGCATAATGAGGTTTAACAAAATTTGTACCAATGTTCAACCAGCTCCTTGCCACTAATGACTGCAATATTTCTCAAGCGACTTTAAACAATAACTCACTCACTCAACCAGCGTACATTTATTCTCAAGTACTTTACATACTGATAGTTTTCCATAGCAAAGGCACAGAGTTTTATTTAACTTGTTTCATTCCATCTACTTCACTTAGCTATCGGAAATTAGTTCATAATGTGTGTGAGGTGTCTTAATCAAGAGATATCTCAAAATGAGGATAACTTTTTCATCACTTCGCTCTTCATGTTTGTGATAGAATAAGAAGGAGTCACTTACTCACTTATAGGCAAAGAGTTGTCATTGTTATAAAATGTTTGACGATAAAGCACAAATTTTTGCGTATGAGGTTGCCAGCTGCTTATTCAACACTCAAAACAACATTGGCCCCGAGATCAGAATACAATAGTTAAATATTTAGTGTACAAGCTCCTAGTCCACAACAACTCCTTCAAATTCCTGTCTTCATGGATAGGTTTTAGCCAACATACAAATCAATCGGTTCCAGGGTATGTTAGGCATAGATATAGACTTATTATTGATGTTTTGAGCTCGAATGTTATCATAAAAATACTTAGCTTGTGTGCAGCTGCACAGAGTTGTAAAGTAAATTGTGAGTGATTATTTTAGTTTCGTATCCAACTGGATACGAAACCTGAACCATAGTTTCGTATCACTAGGCTGTGCATATAACTACTGTTAGAAGTTTGAATTTTTGGAGTGTGACAGCAGGCACTGGTTGCACACACTGTGTGGGAGCTTTCTCGCCCAGCCATCATTGAAGGCAGCGTGTCTATTAGTGATGTAATGGAATATAGCTACTCCTTCTGTGGAGCTAGTTTTGTGTAATGTTACAAAACTGGTGATAGTATCAACCTCACTCAGTTTCTTGGTGAGAGATAACTTTACAACATTTCACAGAAATCACAACGTCTTCTATTTATCATGCCATTGAAAATTATTTACTTTTACCATATCTGAGTTATGTCAGATATAATAATCTGTAGGGGGGAAATGATGGCAATTATTTTAGAAAAAATATTATCTCTATTTTCAATGAATGAAAGGACATATTTTTCTACTCGGTGACATAAGACAAAGATAACTCATATTGCAAGAGTATGGCATCACAAGATGATTATGATAAAGATATTAGGATTATTTATACTTAAATGAATGAATGTTATATGAGAAAATCCTCATTCATTAGAAGATACATGACAGCTCTTTATTCAAATGGATGATAAATGATGAGAAAGTCTTTTATTCATTTGGATGATATTATATGAGAAAAACCTTTATTCATTGGATGATATATGAGGAGAAAATAAATCCTTTATTAATAATTAAAATACCTTATGTAGTGAGAGTATGGCGTCACAAGATGATTATCATCATAACGATACTTTATACTTAAAATGAATGAATGCTATATGATGAGAAAATCCTTTATTGATTTGGATGATATATGTTTATGAGAAAATCCTTTATTGATTTGGATGATATATGTTTATGAGAAAATCTTTTATTGTTTGGATGATATATGTTTATGAGAAAATCCTTTATTGATTTGGATGATATATGTTTATGAGAAAATCTTTTATTGTTTGGATGATATATGTTTATAAGAAAATCCTTTATTGATTTGGATGATATATGATGAGAAAGTCAAACATCCTCTTTTTATTGATACATTAAACTTGGCAAGAACTGATACTATTTTTATAAACCATACAGACTAAGACACAAGATTGACATAATTGATAATAATTGATTGACCATTCAACACTCCACCCTACTACCTTGCCATAGACGATATTGGTTGTGTTCCTATCAGCGAGGGAACCAGTGGGCTCATACCTTGCAGTCAGTTCAGTCACGCCATCTTGCCTACAGAATCTGAGTGCACTCCAGGGGCCATATTTTCGATGCTGTCTTAGTGCTAAGATAGTCGTAAGCCAATGTTAATGTATGGCACTTACGACTATCTTACCGCTAAGAGAACTTCGAAAATATGGGTCCAGGACACTAGCGCTTAGCCCCTCCTCGCGTATCCCGGTCATTACTTCATCTTTACTTACAGATTATAAGCATTTAGAGATGAACAGATAAACCTCAAGCCTTTCAAAGAAACATGTACCGTTATGGCACAAGAACTCAACATTGTAAGTAAATTGTAGATAAAATATGGATACAACAAAAAAACTACAATATACATGTCATATGATATAATCCTTTACATCTAAACCAATGAGATTGTTCACAGGTTTTTCAGCCAATCGGATTGCTAGTTAACCTTTAGACGAAATCAGATGGTGAGACTTTGTCCATATCCTTGACGTGTGAATGCACAAGATAAAATGGTTTTAGCTTCTAGCTACCGAGCCTTTTAGTTCCATCATTTTATACATAGCCTGTCATTGGTTAATGTTTTCATACAGCAATCAAGGGCAGATAACTGATGTACCAGTTTACCTTATTAAATATCCCAGTGGTGAAACAGCATAGAGGATTAGACGATTGGACGATATAACCAACATGAAACATTGGACGATATAATTCAACTTCCTTCTGCAAGGCATAACTCACGGTTACTTTAAACCTTGCCACATTTCCTTAATATTTCTGTGCTAGCGAATCAGAGCCTACTATGGTTTTCAGATGCAGCACTACACTATCTTAGCACAGAAAAATGAAGGAAATGCTGCAAGGCTTAAATTAGCCATTATGGAGACTGGCATAAACTATGCCCTACGAATTTGAGGGTAATTATTTTACTTTTATCGGCTTTTCTTGTTAAATCTAAACATACCAGCTTCTTTCACACAGCAACCTTTACTTAGGTTAACCTCAATCCGATTCTTTAACATTACACTGAGGCTACCTTATTGACTTTTTGGAAGGGGGCCCAGGCTTGGAGCATTTGTCATATTTTCCCCTGAAAATTTGAATACAAAAATATGTATTTATGGTTAACACTTTGCATTTGACATATTACTTTTCGATATTGAATAAGGACTTTGAATGAATGTCTTCCAAGTGGGATCCAAAATGATTTATGTATGTTACTTTGATGTTTGTACCAATGTTATCTCTCATTCTATTGTTGACATTCCAGTAGACAGGAGGATTCTACAAATTCTATATTTTGTAAGTCATAGTTTGAGTCTTTGAAGGGCATTTAGAATTGTTTATGAATAAGAAATCCAAGATGTTTATATAACATTTAACTTCTTTGTTGTGAACATCCATGTTTCGAGGTATGCGCTTACTCCATCACAATCCAATGAATAAAATTAATTATTTGGGGTTTAACGTGTATATTGGCAGGAAGAAAGCCTGCAACACCCATTGTGGACACGCATTGCATTGAAACCTGCAAGCATCGGCTGAAGTTAGCGAACCAGATTGTGCTGCAGTGAATTTTAGAACGGCATTGCACCGAAACCGGGTGCGAGGATGTCAAATTACATCACAAGCCATGACGTCATAGATACAATGATGTCTTTGCTTTTTCAACTTCTTCTCTAGAACCAACAACTCTAGAGAGCTGAAAAGTTGTGTGCAGACTCCTTGGCCAATGGGGATAATAAATTGTAGATTTGGTGACCCCTGTGACCTCAAATAGGGTCACAGGGGTCACATCCTTAAAAACCTATATTCATCTTCTTCTCCAGTACCAGATGATCTAGAAACCTGAAATGTTGTGTGCAGACTCCTTGGCCAATGAGGATTATAAATTGTAGATTTCGTGACCCAATGACCCCAAATAGGGTCACAGGGGTCACAACCTTCTAAACCTATTTTCATCTTCTCCAGTACCAGATGATCTAGAAACCTGAAATATTGTGTGCAGACTCCTTGGCCAATGACGATTATAAATTATAGATTTTGTGACCCTGTGACCCCAGATAGGGCCACAGGGGACACTACCTAAAAACTTATTTTCATCTTCTTCTCCAGTACCTAAAGCTCCATTCTCTTCCCACAGAGGTTAGTCCCTACAGTTTTCCGGTTCTACCCTCTGTTACATTACGCTCGATAATGTGTGCAGGAAGGTAGTGTTCTGATTGGTTGCAATTGAATCTAGTTGTGCAATCAACGACGCCGTTGTAAAAGTGACATTTGCCAATGACACGTCATAAACGTAAGGCAAACGTTTTCTCGTTTTACTGTGTTTTCTGTGTTTTCCTCGAATTATGCTTTTTGATTTTGTGAAAACTCTCGATCATAAACATAATTATAAAGAAAGAAAACCAAATCAGAGACAAATACCCAAAACAGTTCATTTGCTTTATTTACATCAGACATATTCGAATGACATATGCTAATGAGCAAGACCCTTCAGAGTAAAATGCGTCGATATATGAAGTTACCCTTTCGACATGTCAAATTGAACATGAGTTCTCATTGGTTAAGAAGCAATGATAGGTTAAGAGATTGCTCTTTCCACCGCCAGGGGACTTTGGTTCTGTTCTCTATTTCAAGCGTAATGTAACAGAGGGTAGAACCGGAAAACTGTAGGGACTAACCTCTGTGGGAAGAGAATGCTAAAGCTCTAGAAACGTGAAATTTTGTATCCAGACTCCTTTGCCAATGGGAATTCTAAATTGTAGATTTGGTGACCTTGTAACACCAAATGTGGGTCACAAGGGTCATGACCTAAAACATATCTTTTTCTTGTTAACAATGTTTTACTTGAGATTGCTTAGATTTTCAACCTTAGATAATAAATCACTGATGTCCTGTTGAGCTTCAGAGCCCATGGCTCCATTTTTCATTGAAATACTGACAAATAATTTTAGATGATAAATAACATCTCACCCTCATGTCTTATATATATATTACCGGTAACACACAATATACATGGCAGGCCTTGATCACTTTTATCAACTTGTGTTAATATATCTAGGCAATATTCTCTATATATTCCAAAACATGTTCACAAGAAAGAAGTTGTAATCCAGATATCTTGCTGTTCTGATGTTAAAGTTTACCTCATTGTCACATTGTCAACTGTTGTTTGTCAACTTTAAGATGGTTATAGTTCAAACTGAAATTTTATTTTTCTTATAAAAAAGATTGTTTATCTTGATTTTTTGTTGTATTTCTATTTAAATTGAATGTAGAAATATTTGATTGTGTATTTCGACACTTTTTAACATTTGGAGTGGTGATTTTTGGCAAGTTTGCAAACATGGTTTTAAATTGTGTTCACAAATGATACAAATATTCTATTGTATTCATTACAAATATACCGCAGGGTATATAGACTGTTGCTGTTATGATTGTATCTAGTTTCCTGTCTGTAAATGCCGCGCCAGAGTTGTTTAAATTGTTATAGGCAGAGAAACGGGTCATATTTCCCTTAGTATTTTCATTGTTAGAGAGGTTGGTAATGCCTTTAGAATTCATCATTTCTTTTCAAATATAAGTTACCGTTCCAAAACCTAGATAAAGATGTTTTGCAGGTGAAGTAACAAATATGTTATTGTTGATAAAAATTGTCATTACTGTCAACTTTACTACCTGGGTCTCATACTGTGACGTGTCTTGGACCAGGCAGTTCATCCACATTGCACTTGGTCCTCTAGGAGTGAAACGGTACGCTTGAGCTTTGGTTCGGTTGGTTCGGTACGTATTGCGGTGCAGGACCCTCGGTTCGGTGCAAAACTAATAAATGTCTTTCAATATATAAACTTAACCATGACAAATCACATGTTTTTCTTGAAAAAGGGTGTGAAAATTATTTGGTTTTAAAATTGTTAATTATATATTGTATAAATATAATTACATCTGAGTTAATTATACATAATTGTTTACGTTTAATTAAGTTATATATTCAGTATATACCGAAAAATCATGTTGATGTAAACGAACCGAAAGCAAAATACTGCGGTTTAACAATTGTAATTGTGAACCGTTTTACCCTTACAGTCGACCCGGCTGTTTAAATGGGTACCTGGACAAGGGAAGAGTCATCCATATTTGGTTAAAATTACTCGAGAGATAATGACTCCATAATCTGAGAAATAAGAAAAAACATTGATTTGCCTTTATAAGAGCCAGTATTCAATATTCCTGTAAATACTTTATGAAGGATGTATTGACTAATCTGTTACAATATATCCTTCAACGCGGTTGGTGCTATAGTGGATATTTTTTAACACTTTCAACCATTTTAACCATATTTTCAAAGTTCTCTCAGCACAAAGTCACTGTTCGTGTGTTTAAAGCGCTGTTGCATGTTTTTGCATATGATTTCTTTTCAAGTTTGTCATTTATTATTAAAGTTTATGCAATATATTGTTTACGTTAGAGGGTAAAACATGTCATTACTGATAAGCTATATCCAAAGAAAACAGTTATCCATATTGGAAGAAAATGATTTGACTCTTCAGTGTGAGAGGTAGATTTTGTAGGTCTCCTGTGATTTTGAGAGTTCAGATAGCAAGATAGTTGATCATTCCATCATTTTACCATATTTAAAACTCTACTCATGGTGTTTAGGTGCCAGATCACTTGAACTACCTTTGAGTGGGCATTTTAATGTGATCACCTCAATTGAAATTAGACTCCAACTCTTTTTAATGCTTCATTAGTATTATTTAGGAGTTGAGAGCACTTTATTCCAGTAAGAACAGCTTGCTACAGTGCCTTTAAAGAGAATTTTGAAAATACGACTTTTAGACTAGTTAACACAATAGCAATTTAGTTAGTTAGCAGCAATAGTTGCCTTATGCAGGGGATCTGCCAAAATTTGTTGAAGATTTTTTTTCTTCATGAAATGAACCTTCAGAGGTGCCAATTGTTCAAGTCTCATGATCATATTTTTAATTACCGGTAAAATAGTTCTTACATTTTGATGTTTGTTACATTGTTTTTATTTTCAAATGGGATTCTGCTTATTTTGTTTTGATTACGAACAACTGCTGTGCTTCCAAATTGTTATATTGTAAATAAATTGTTTTATTTTGAAATTTGTGTTGTATTTATTTATATTTGAACTTCCCCAAATCATTCTCAATAACACATGATACAAAATTTTCTGTTGGTGAACAGCCTGCATTAGAGTTATCTCCCTTTAATAAGCAAAATAGTTCAACCTTGACAGATAGCAAGTCATTTTAATAGTTACATATACTCATGGAAATTAAGGGACATCCAAGGTGGTCAACTGTTCATAAGTTTGACTTTAACCTGCCATCAAGTCAGGAATGAGTCGGACACTACTGTCATGAAAGCTGCATAAAACCTCAGTGAGGGATAACCACAGGAACTCGATATCGTCCTTAAAACGTAGGTAAAATAAAACCTTCACCCTATATAACAGAGTTACTTTATGTTATATAGGGTGTAGGTTTTTTTACCTACGTTTTAAGGACGAGTTCCTGTGGCGATAACACACAATGGTCATGTGATAACACGTTTTATTCTTTTTCAAACATATGATTCCTAATGGGGAGTTTTATCAAAATTAATCCACCATGCAACTTTTCTGTTGTGGAGATTGACTAAGGTCGAGATAAGTTCCTTTCTGTTTGAAATTGTTGAGGTTTTAAGATGACAAGGCACCAAAGAGTCAGTAGCAATGTACCCGTCATAAGCCCAGATGAAGTGTCGACCCTTCTCATGCTTCATGCTGTTATTTCAGTGAGAAGTAATGACTGTCGTCGAAAAGTACCCTTTCAGTATAAATCTGTTCATTATAGTTACATTATAAGATGTTTAGTCGTGATTATGATCGAAAACCGGACAATGTTCCGCGGCTGGTGCTCGTCAATACGGAAATGTTCAAGCTTAATTTTGAAAACACAAAGCAGACACAGACAGATATTGGTTGGTACTGTTCAATGGAACATATATATTGGAAATGGGGTGCATCGTGTATTAAGCCGCTGCTCGAGTTTCAGTGAAAGTTAATTGTCAAATATTTGGCATTTGGGGATACAAATGTAAGTCCAGTGAGATGATTTGGACGTAAATCAGGACATTTGATATTTTTGTATGTATCAAATCTAAATAAAATTTCATGAAAAACACGGAGTGTCCCTTTAAGTCTACAAATTCATACCAAATGCAACTGCTGCCACTTATGATACAATGCAGCTTCCAAATCAGCAATATTTTGTGGATGAAGTTCCATTCTTTGGGATTCGATGTTATGAGGACTCATTATCAGAACAGACCAGGGAGTTGGGTGGGGCGTTTTTCTAAACATACGCCTTCACAGCAGGGAACGATGAATCTAAAGGTTGTCATCATTGAAAAAGGGACGAGTTGCTAAAGCATGATTGTCAAAATGAGGTTCTAGGAAAGGGGGACAAGAAAGTCCCTGATGTATCCAGATCCCCTTTACAGTCGTGGGAAATGCATCCCCAGATGAAAACTGACCCCTACCAACCAGAACTGAAGCCTTGTTGTTTCTTGGTACATATGATGTATTTTTGGTCCTCAAAACAAGTTGACCGCCTTCTGTGTCGTGTAAAATAAAACTCTTGTCCGACCAATGCACCTTCCTCAAGTCAAACTTAAATCTAAATTGACTCTTTTATTGAGATTAGTAAGTGTTGGACACTTAATTAATTATTATGATGAACTTCAAGCAATTCTCCACTGTTCTGTTGCTCAGTCATGTTTGGAAGCCAAAGGAATTTCAATACCTCATTTGTGGTGAAGGGTTGAAGTTGTACAAGCAATGCCATGGTATTATCTTCTAGTCTTCTTGGGTCGGCCTGGTCTTCACATGGTTGATGGCAATAAATTTGCACAGAGTGATGAATGTTCAACTGACAACCAATTGCTCTGGCAGACATTCCTGCATTGAGCATGCCAATAATTTTACATCTTGCTTTTGAATATTGTCACCATGCCATACTGTTTATTTGTGATAAAATTATCAGGATTCTTATCATATTTCATCTTTTGTCACATCAGCTTTTTCCGTAATCCGTTGCTTTCATGAATTTAGGAAATTCCTGTTGTGTTCGTTCGATGTGCTTAATCTCAAAATTGAAAACTTATTGATTGAAATTCTGTACACTATTAAAACATCAGAAAATTTAAAAGGTGCAAGAGTACAACAAAATGTTTCATGTGTCACTTAATTAATTTCCATGTGCATAGTGTTTGGCAAGAACTATTCCCTGGATTCCTTTCATATTTTGCTTATGGGTTCACTGCAGTAAGAGCAAGTTCCCTCAGATTTTTGGGACCTTGATCTTCATTTTACCCTTATCTTACACCAATGTTCTAGTGCAGATGAAGGGTGAAGATGAAATTGTTTGACCTTGACACCAATTTTGAAGCGATAATTTGCGACGGGGGGCTGCGACAGGAACTCAAAAGTTGAATTTTTTTGGAGAGGAAATTTGCATCAAGTGGATCTGTTTTGACGAATAATGCAAGGAACTCATAATTTTAGAATATCATGTGGAGACCAATGTTAGTGAATTTCATTTTCACTCCCCAACATGAGTGGCAGATGGGTTGGGCACTAGTGTATAACATTGGAGTTTGGTGATAATCATCCAGCATCACTTCTTAAAAGTTCTCTTATTTATAGCACTAGAATGATGAAATCCTGACCTGAATACCTCGACAACTCCTGCATCCCAAAAAAAAATTCCTGAGCTCCAAGGTCAATTGCTCTTTTTTGGTAAAGAACTAAAGTGCAGCGGAGTGTATAGGTATTACTCGAGACAGGATGGCCTACTCCTTACTTCAATGACCTCAAAGCTCCCCATAGCCATTACTTAATTTGTCCTTGAATGCTCTTACATAATTCCTCGTGGCGGTCCGGAGAAGGGGGTTCATATTGGGGGTCCAACAAATTTACATGAACGTTTTGTCAAAGGGGTGGGGGGTTGGGATTCGAACCTCCCCTTTGGATCCACCACCGATTCCAGTGTAAGTTGAACCTTGGATTTCAGTTAACAAGTCTTGAGGAGCTTCTTGCGAGTAGGCACAGTGAGTGAACCTTTTGTAAACTTTGTAGAAGTTTTGTTGTCAAAAGACATTTCATGTCTTTCCATTTGATATGTGTAAATCGGCCAGTGTAATCATGGGTTAATCCATTTTGGAATTCGAGAGGCGTTTAGTGGAATACATAAGAAACCACATTTTCTGAATAACAACTTCTTTACCGTATAGATAAACAATGTTTCAGAGTATATCACTCCTTAAGGTGGAATGTGGTATAAGCATACACTCCATAATGTCATGTTTCAACACAATAAAGAAGTTGTTATCCAGAAAATCCGTTTCTGTTTCCCTTTCAGAGACAATGTGGTCACAGTGTTCAGATTTGAAAAAGAAGCTTAACTACCTTTTAATTCTGCACTAAACAAAGACACGAAAGCAGGTGTATTTAGTAAGAAATTGTTTTTATTTTACAATACAGACGATTGCCACATGGTCGAGGCTCAGCGACCCAGTTTGGCCTAGCGTGACCCGGTCCGGTTCGGCCCGGCGGCCCAATGGCCCAACGGCTTGGCTGGCAGGCTGGCTAACGCTTGGGGCCAGTGAGCTACACAGGAACTGATACAAGATACTTGGCTAAACCTATGTTATTGCTGATCATCAGATCACAAAAAGGTCATTGAGCAGCCAAGGCTAAATTCAGCCAATCATTTGAAAGTTTACAGAAACCAAAGGCTTAATTCAGCCAATCAGAGAGATTTTAACAGATCAAGCCTAGGCTTGTCTGCTTAAATTTGTTTTTTCTTTTCTTTTTCGTTTGTTTTATGAATTTTGAAATGCCAAAATTTTGCCAGAGTTGATATTGGCTAGATCCTTTTGAAGACACAGCCAATCCAATAGAACTAAATTTAGCCAGATGTGATCAGTAAAGAGCAACATGTAAAGCGCCTTCTATTTTCATATTAGGCTGCCGCCATTTTTAAGCAAGATTAAAATTACATCTAATACAAAACAAGGGAGGCAGCTTTTGGTCTTCCTTAGTTAAAATAATTTAAATAAAATATTCCAATTAAAACATCATTGTGTTCAATAATTTCAGATCCATGGCACTTTTAAAAGAATAAACAACCTGTAAAAGAAGAAGCCTCTGAGATTACATTATGAGGAGCCAAACATGAACTCAGTTACCACTGGTCGTCAGAGTTATCTCCCTTACTCTGTCAAGAAAGTCCTAAAATATCGCAACAGTTAAAATGTCTCTCACAGCATGGGATAAAGTCAGTGACATGTCATGAAAAAATAAAAACTTACATCTAAATCACCAAGTATGATGTATTTGCAATAACTAATTTATTTTCACAATTCATCATAGAATTCTTTCTGGCATTAGTAGATACAGATCATGTTTAAGATATATAAAATACTGTGTCTCTCTAGCCGATCCGGATGAAAGATACACTGAAAACAAAAGATATGATTCACCATTTCACGCAAGTCCTGTACATGATCAAATCAACAATAAGTAGTACTCAACAGTCAGATGTAGACATACGCTATAATCGGTCAGTCGACAAGGAGTGACGAGGAACAGCGGCATATAGGGGGCAGCACTGACCCTCGCCCCTCAACGTGCCTGGTACAATGGCACATCGGGGGACTAGGAACAGCGGCGTATAGGGGAAAGCACCGACCCTGGCCCCTCAACGTGCCTGGTATAATGGCACATCGAGGGACAAGGAACAGCGACATATGGGGGCAGCACCGACCCTTGCCCCTCCAATGTGCCTATACAATAGTACATCGAGGGACAAGGAACAGAGACATAGGGGGCAGCACTGACCCTCGACTCTCAATGTGCAGATACAATAGTAGTACATTGAAGGACAAGGAAAGGCGGCGTATAGCGGGCAGCACTGTTCCTCACCCCTCAACGTGCCTGTACAATAGCACTTCAAGGGACAAGGAACAGTGGCGTATAGGGGGCAGCACCGATCCTCGCCCCTCAATGTGCTGGTACAATAGTAGTAGTGGTAATAGTAGTACATCGGAACCAGGAACAAGACAACCAAATGACACGCTTCACATTTTCTCACATTTCAAACAGGTAAAGCCATTTTGTAACAATGTGTTCAGTTTGGGTAAAGAAATCTGAAGTCGCAAATTTCATTTATTCCAAATTTGCTCCATGCGAATATACTTACATGATTTCTTTGAAAAATACTGAATTAAACTATACACACTGACACATCATTTTGGCATAATATTATGTCTTTATAATATATATATATGGAGAAAACGTGAAGTGTGTGTGAGAGGTTTCACAGGAAACTATAAGTTCTGATACATGGTGTAGCTAGGTTATTTCTATCAAAACAGCTTGGTTATCATATTTTCTGGCAATTCTTGTACGTTTTGATGTAACCTTGATATGGGCCACAAGATTCAGTCAAAATGTCGGGAGTTTTTGAAATTCCAAAGTTTATGAACAATTCAAACTTCTTCTAAAGTTGATGAAACATGAGCAGTATAAACTTTGACCATTGCATTTTGAAGCTGTAGCAAATCATTACTAGTGTCTGGTCGAATGGTTTTAGTTTGTAAAAGAACAAACAGAGCCCCCATAGAAATCCACAAGAGTGCGGAAAAATGAGGAACGCGAATAGCACTGAAGTAACTGATTTGTGTGAGGAAAAAGAGTCCATAGGCGGGAAATAAGAGCCACACCAATGTCAAGGTCAAATCACATCACAGTCAGTTGCATAATGTAGACGGAGATGCAGATATTTACTTGTACTGGCCAATCACCAGCCAGTAACCATAGACATGAGAATCGATTAGCCAATCAGGTGTCATCAACTACAGTGACAATGAAACCATAATAAGTGAAACACTAACTCCTTCTAAATTTGAGTGTCTTTTCATTGCGACACTTCATGTTAATTTTGTTTCTTGTAGAGACCATCGCGTATGTTTTTACAAGAATTACTCCACTGCGCTGCGCAACAGCCAGCCAATCCGCTGTCTCGGTTGTTAATATATTCAAAGCAACGTGGCAATAATTAAGTAAAAAGAAACAAAGTCAATTAAAAGATTGTTGAGCAGATGCTTGACACAGACAAACTAACGAGCCACGGCCGTCGACGACCATCTTGTACAACACAACCTCAGCAGAAAGGGAGTAATTCTTGACAAAACAAGGCAAATTCTCCATTCAACAAGATATAAAACAGTAATCATCAAGCACAAAATTCATAGTAAATAAATAAATAATGTGATTTGTTGTGCTGTCCCGCGAAAACGGTATCGTTACAGCAGCGCGGTGTCTGCGACATCAACAGCCGTGACAGGACTGTTAGTACAACTAACATTAACAACATGTCACAGCTTTCATCATCATCATTAACATCATCATCATAAACATCATCATCGTCATCATCATCAATATGGATATGTACATTGTGAGATGCATGTAAATGGTTAGCATTAAGCAAGCAGTTTGCACGACTCACTGTTTGACCAGTATGGCGTTGGTGCGATTGTTTGAATTGAAGAGTCCCAGATGCTAAGGTTTATATCTAAAATGTAAGTAATATCATGTAGTGATATTCTCTAACTCACAGTAAACCCTCCCCATATCAAGTTTTACTCTTTCAAAATAAAAAGATATATCAAAATTAAAAGACGGATGTCAAACAAGACACCTAGGAGACAATGGTTAAAGAATATTTTCTGGAAAACATTAACCTTATCTAGTCAAAACTATAACGCTGATGAAACTACCAAAGATAAAGCACGGAATCAACCAAGTATTTTCTTTACAACTAATTACAACTTAACAAAACAGACAGAGATGGGTGGGGTGGAAATACACACTGATGGACCCTTCACATATCTCGTATCACCTAAGCACATCTCATATCACCTAAGCGCCTCTTTGTATCACCTAAGCGCCTCTTAAACCTCAGCACTTAGTTCTTGTACGACCAAAGCGCATTTTATATCTCGGCGCCTGGCATTGGTGTCACCGAAGCGCCTCTTGTATCTCAACATCTTCCTTTCGTATAGTCAAAGCGCTCATAACATCTTAGCGCCTAGCTCTCGTATCATCTCATCGGTCGGGGTGACAGTGTGATTGGCTAGCGTGTGTATGTAGGACAAACATACACACGGACAGACACAGCAGCAACTCCTTATTTGATGGACTGACCGACCAACCTTCCATCGACGCACAGACGGACGGACATTCACACGCAGCAAAAAAAGGCTCACAGAAGATCAAGCGCAGTCTTATGTATGTACGTACATACGTATGTGTAATAGATTATCTAGTCCATACAAATACCTGTTTGAAGAGTGTCAACATTATACACAAATATGCTACTCCAAACAACCAACAGATACCAAAGATGTTAGCTGTCGTATCCTCAATGGGACAGCTATTTCATCGGTTGCTGTGACAACCAAGTAAGTAAATCCTCCAGCGGTTGTCATAGAAACGGCTTCATGTCATCCATGTTGTACAAAAACAAATCTGCATAAGTGTATCTGCATGCTGAGAAAGCAACTACAGAGCACTGTGTCGCACCATCCTCGTGTCGGCGCTGATAGTTTACGCGAACATGTCCGACACTGCCTTCGTAACCTCCGCCCCACTTACTTAGCTCCTGTTTTTACTTGCACAAACAAATACTCTCCACTCTGCAACTCAACTGCTGACTTATAGACAAAAACAACTGCACTGATCGGAGAAAATAAAGATACAGTGAGTTTTGTTTAGTACTGTTGTCACATGCCAATCTGGTTCCAGTGTAGTGAGTCCGCAGGTCAAAGTTCATGCTTGCTATGCAGGTCAGAGGTCATCTCTCTAAGCAGGACAACAGAAGCATGATGGTCTATCGATCACATAACAACTTGGGCCACTGTCGACGAACGGACGACCTCCGCTGTGACAGCGAGAGTCAACGGATAGATCTGCTGGTCGAGAGGATGACATAATTTGAGTCCCTTTGTAGATACAACCAACATCATCATCGCCATCGTCACATCAACATCACATTGTACATGGTGTCTCTTCACCGCAATGTCAAGCTTGCTAAAGGCGCCACCTATTGGCCACCTGCAGCATCACAGAAGCTCGTACTGACGCAAATGCATCCTCTGAATAATATCTCGGCAATCATTGAAAACACGTTTGATGTTCTCTGTATCCACAGCACACGTGAAGTGCGGGTAGCAGTAGTGACGCCCGTCACCGCTAGCAGTGCTGATCCGCTGTAAGAGACAAGGATCAGTTAGCTTCAAGTTATCTTTTTCTTGCAATTTATTTCTTACAAAAGAGCATTTGATGACTGGAAATCAATTTTGTTTTGGTCAAATTAGATATATCAATGACAGTAACTTTCATACCTATTCATTATTGGTGCAATATTTAAATTATTTTCAAAAGCGTTTTCTGGAATTCTGATTTTCATTTTATTTTATAAATAATTATGGGGAGTTACAAAATACCACCTCTGTCAATTGAAAAAAAATCTTACCAAGAATTCATCCCTGATGAAATATTTGGCCCGAACGACCTCTGGATCATCTGTGGACTCGAACACCGCTGAAATGCAAAAATACTGGGTCAGCGATTTCAGTACAAAAGTTGAAATGTGAGTTTGCAGTCACAAAAATACTTGGTAAGCAATTTCAGTATACAAACTACAAAGGGAGTTTAGGATCACTTTCAAAGATATTGAAGCTATTGATAGATTGAAATAGCCAAACAATTTTAAATATTTCTTTGCCTGTACAACATTGGTTCTCCTTTATTCCAGGTCACAGACCATTCAGAGAAAGTGTATTTAACTAGTGGCCAATAGCCAAATTTTCCACTGTTCATGAGGGGTGAATCTGTAAATTCGTCTTACGGTTTTCAAAGTTCCTTCACAAATTCATCACCCATCTGGCAGAGTCTGGTAGCATGCTAAGTCAAGAACAAGAACTCTCCCCCCACCCTGCCTCTCAACCAGGTAAGTAAATAAGATAAATTGTCAGACCGCACTGGAGGTAGATGAAATTTTGTAACCGGTGTAACAAGGGTTTCAAAGTTTCATCTATCCGGAGATGCCGTCTGATAACGAATTTATCTTACAATCCATGTTTTTTAAATTTATTAATCTGTATATTAAAATTAACCACGCGTAGAATGTTAGGCAGTTCAGAAAATAGACTGAAGATTTGCATCCTGCCTGAGAATTGGGGTTTTACAGGAGTTTGAGAACACCAGCTACTGACCAATCAGATTCAAGTATTTCACTCTCAGGTAAGATAAAATCAATTGTCCCCCTCTCCTCACACTCATTCAACACACACCTGAAACAAAACCCAGGGAGTATGGGGAAAATAGAAATATGATAATGATTAAACTCTAGAACTACGGATGACTCCAAACTCCCAACCCTTATTTATCTTTCCCATCACTCCTTCCAAACTCACCATCAGGGGGTGTCTGGTAGCGCGCAAACTCGGGAAAGTAGTCCTCTATTTTTGATTTTCCAGCTCGCACTTTGTCTGCCAGCAGATCCTGTTTGTTTAAGAATAAAATAACCGATATCGTTCGAAGCCACCTGAAACAGAATAAAACATTTGATTATAAGTATTCAAAAACTTATGATTGAGAAATCAATTCTATAAAATAAACTGCATTTATTGTATTATAAAAATCAAATCAAATATGACCAGAAACTGTAAGACTAGAGAAGTATTTTCCATACAAAATTAGGGTATAAGTAGTTGGGAGCAGATAGGTTGGATCATTTATAGAACTAAACAGTTAGACACCTTAACTTCCATCCTTAACAATAAACCCAAGAATGTACAACCTGAATGGCGTCAAATGATTAATAACTAAAATAAATGAACTTTATCAATCTTTTGATAATGAAGTTTCAATTCCATAAGTTCTAAATTAACAATGCATTTCTAATAAAACTAAAGAAAGTGTCTTACGTCTGTATATTACTCCCTGGAACAATCTCCCTACACTTGGCTCCGAGTATTAACTCCATAGGCATTTAATAATAATAATTAATAATAATAACATTTTCATATCCTCATTACAATGAAAATTCGGAAATTCTTGTTGTGCAGGGCAGGGCCAGTTCAAATGTTGTTCTATCCTTATAATGCCGAGTGCCAAGCAAGGAAGCAACAACTCCCGTCTTTTGGTATGACGCGGCCGGGAATCGAACCCGATCTTCCGAATGATGAGTGGACACTCTACCAACTGAACTACATCCCTGGTTATTTCATCCACGTATGCTGCCTCTACAGTCTACAAAGGTTAGACAAAGTTGGTAAAAGACTCTCCCTCAATCTGTAGGTCAACTTCCCAATGAAAGGCATAACTCGTGCCAGCCTCCATTACTGGATGATTTAGGCCTTGCAGTATTTCCTTAAACAATCTGTGTTTAGAAATCCAGGCCCGCTATGCATTTCTGGTGCAGCGATTCACTGTCTTGACACAACAAAGCGAGGAAATTACCGCAAGGGTTAAATCAGCCAGTAATGCAAACTGGCAAGAGTTATGCCTTGCGTTTGGAAGTTGTCTGTAGGTAGGCAAAGTACCAGCAATGTCTCACCTGTTATTCCAGATACTCTTAAAAAGGTCTAAGGATTCTTTGAGTCTATTTTGGCTAGGATCCTCCCTCAGGACCAGGTTGTATCCACTGCAGGCCGTGACGAAGATGATGGCCGTCACGTCGTTAAAGCACTGTATCCACTTGCGTCGCTCGTCTCGCTGGCCTCCAACATCAAACATGCTGCGAACGGAAAATAATCATGCAATAACCTAACCCCGTATCTGGTCACAATATTCTGAGATGTGTTATCTCTTCTAACAATGCAAGGTTCCTGTATAAAATAGAGCGATTACCTCGGTAGCTCATCAGGGATTGCCTGATATAGAGATTATTACCCAAGGAAGTGTGTCATATGACTTTTACAAAACAATTGTAAAGTTTTGAATCGTAAATGTCATTTGACACACTTTCGAGCGTAATAATGTTTTAATTACCCATTCTTTTCAATTTTAATAGCGTAAAAATAGTCAGTCAACAGCCCAATTCTCTTGTGACGGCGACTTTGCAAATCACACCATTTAATTCTAAGAGTGGAGGTAGAATGTACTCTCTGCACGAACAACTTGAGTTGAGAGAGAGAAAGAGAGAGGACTATCTCTGCACTAAGACAGCTTAAAAAATATGGGCTCTGGGGTTCAGCTTCACAGTCCTTATTTAACGATCCTCAACCATTTACCTTATTTAACGATCCTCAAACATTTACCTTATTTAACGATCCTCAACCATTTACCTTTAACCAACCATATAAACTTCTTCCATGTACCCAATCCTTGACAAAGGTGATTGATTGACAAAGGTGATTGATTAACAAAGGTGATACATGAATTATCTCCCCTTGCACAGATACAACTAAGCAATCTACAGAATGAAGGTCGATTTGTGTTTCTGGATTAAATCGAAAAGAAAGAAAAGGGAAAAATATACTTACTGAAAATTTACTTTATCAACCGTAAATTTAGTTTCAAATATTCCTGATGTTAGAACACGGCACCTCAGTATATCCTGGAAATGAAACAGAACTATTAGCATAACAGAACTAACAAACTTCACAATCTGAAAGAATATTAAACTGAAAGACAGAAAATACGGACAGCAAATAGAACAAACATGTTGGAAGTAAGGCGAGCTGAGGTGATTTGGGGTTTATAACGCCGCTTTCAAGAGTATTTGGTATATTACGGCTGCTCGTACTATGGGAGGCAGAAGCCTGCAATGTCATGTGGCTATGTATTGCGGTGAAACCTGAAAGCATTGGCTGGAACTACTAAGCGAACCATGGGTGGTACTGCACTGAAATTCAGTGTAGCATTGCACCCAAACCTTACTGCATGTAGAACAGTTCTCTACTACAGACAAAGTTGCTGTGCCCATGGCAGAATTCGAACCCCGGATACGGACCCCTTGATCTGGAGCATAACGCGCTAACCACTGAGCAATCCTGCCCCAAATGCCTGTCAAGAGATTGTCTGTAGAATAAATGTCTATCAAGAATTTGTCTGTAGAGTGATAGTCTGAAATTCTGTCTAATGAGAGACTACCTGCACGAATACTGTCTGCATAGAGAAACAGCTTGAGAATGTCTGTCACTCAAGAGAATGTCTGTAGAATCAATGTCTATCCAGAGACTGTATCGTCATTGAGACTGTTAAGAGACTGTCTGCAGAACGAATGTCTGCTAAGACTGTCTGTCAAGAAATGCCTGCTTTTCTTGCCAAGACATGCATAGTGTTTAAAGGTAGTAATTTATTCTTGATCCCAAATAATTCGCCTATATATTCAAGTGTTCTCAGGTTTAGAAATGTCATTTGGCTTGAGACTTTGGCATAATACCTACGGTTCCCAGAATATGCTAGTTAAGAAGAGAGGTAATTTGAGTTTTAATGCCTTTTAGAGTAGAAGTTGAAAAAAAAAATGTAAAGCTTTTTACTTGAAAGTACATGTGGAGCTAGACTGGCAGGCTACCAAGCTGAAGATACTATTGCATGTGATGTTATTCAGGATTAAATATAACTTCCTGGTGTTACAACCAATATTTTTCAGATGTTTGGTCACTCAGTTTAAACAGCAGCAAGCTGGAGCCCATGTTGCATATGTGGTGCGAGCTAGGGTCTGTTCCGTGTGTCAGGCGGTGTTTGCTGGCTGACTGTAAAGTGATGGATTCCATTGGTAAGCTGCCTCTTCAAGAAGTCAATACCAGCAAATCAATCAGTATTTGTTGTCCCTCCTCCTTATCTTAAACAGAACTGGGGCACAGGCCCAACCGGCCTACCAACCAATGCCTTGTCTTCCATTCCTGTACACAAGCACTCTACAGTGAATGCAGGCTCGCACTGAAGGTCAACGCCCGCTCTCATTGGCTGCTGCTGCTTGCTGTGTTGTAAGTAACAGCTTGTCCTCACTTACAACATAAATATGCCTGAACATTTTTTCAGTGTCTTTGTGAGTTACTTGAACAGATCTTTTGTATCTATTTTGATGATGAGCCTTGCTTACAGTCTCTCGTTGATTGTTTTAAGATCTGTTTTTTCTTACAATAGTAAAGAAAATCAACTTTGTTTTTTAATATGATTATAAATAATAATAATAATGAGTCCACTTATAATGCGCCATTATCCACGGCAGTTGCTGTGCTTATGGTGCTACAAATTTGACTGAATATTTGAAAAGAATATATTTTTCTGCAAAATCTGCGATCATCGGCTGGAACTAGCAAACCATGGACAGTACTACACTGAAATTCAGTGTGGCATTGTACCAAAACCTAACTGCATGTAGAACAGTTCTCTACCGCAGACAAAGTTCCAAAGCCACTGGCAGGATTCGGATCCCGGACCTCTTGATCCTAAGCCGAATGCACTAACCACTGTACTATCATGGTGGTTGGAGGAGAGTTCAATGGCATTATGCTCTGTCTGAAAGAAGTTAATGTCACGACAGGCAGTGTGCAAGCTAGCATATTGCAGTATGAACTGGGCAAAAATACTTTGGTACGTATGAGCCTTCTTGGAACATTAACCACCGCGGCAAGGTCCAGGCTTGAAAATTAAGCATTAACATTACCATTTTATCCTTTACAATGTTTTACCGGCGGGTAAATTGTTCAAGGGTTTTCTATCCAGCAACATATTAAGGCAAATAATTTTGAACCTCACCTAATACCCTTACTGCACTTACGCAAATGTCACCAGATATAACAGTACCGTGATCACCGAGACATTTGATATAGATTTGTTTTTGGTGTAAAAGGTTATGGCTTGTTTTGAATGTATTTGTATATGTCATTAAATTGTGTTTCTTTTGAACATTATGGCTTATGTTAACGTAGATTCTGGATATAAAACAAACTACCAAACTTATGTCATTTGAAAGTTTTTCAAAATTAATTACGATCTGTCCGTTGTCCGATGTATCAAGAAACTAACACATCACATCTCTCTATCAATTCAAAGTTCTCATTTCAACTTCATCGGTTTGATTGTAGTGTCAGATAACATGGATACAAAGAATTTTATTAAGAACAAAGAAATTTATAAACATCAGCATTTGTCATGTTCTTACATAATACAACAAGTGGTTGTCACTAAGGTGACATGATCCCCCGCCGCAAATTAATACTTCAAAATTGAAAAATAATGTCAAAATCAGCAAAATTGACTGTCAAACATGTCGGAAAAGTCAAAGCTCCACTGTGACCTTGAGAATAATGTCAAGGTTTCCAAAATCTAATCAGCGCTTTGTGTAAGATATGATGGAATTCCTGTGAATGGTTCTTGAGATATCCCGCTGACAAGAATTACATGTACATTAGCATGTCGAAAAATTCAAAGTTCCACTGTGACCTTGAAAATAATGTCAAGGTCACCAAAATCTAATCACCCCGTTGTCTTCCCTAGGAGGTGCTTTGTGTAAGATATGATGGAATACCTGTGAATGGTTCTTGAGATATCCCGCTGACAAGCTTTACATGTACATTAACATGTCAAAAAATTCAAAGATCTGTAGTGACCTTGAAAATAATGTCAAGGTCACCAAAATCTAATCAGCCCTTTGTCTTTCCTTGGAGCAGCTATGTGTAAAGTATGAAGAGAATCCAGTGAATGGTTCTTGTGATATCCTGCTGACAAGGGTAAAAAGTCGCGTCATGACCTTGAAATGAAGGTCAAGGTCACAAACCTTTGTAGGAACATTACTCTTCCCATGATGAACCCATAGGCAAAATATGAAAAGAATCCAGTGAATAGTATTTGAGTTATTCCATTTCGTACGGACGTACATCTATACGGACGGACGCAGCCGAATACTATATATCCCCCGCTTCGCGCTAAACACGCGGCGGGGGATAATTATCACATTTCTGTACTCGAGCGATGAGTGAGTGAGTTATTGTTTAACGCCGCTTCTACAGTATTGCAGCCATTAGCGGTGATTCTGTACTCAAATGATCATTGCTTATGAAACCGTTATTTGATACTTTAAAATTTGTTAAACTAAATTATTTATTCACAAAATACAAGTTTGAAAGTCACCTGCCAGAAAGACAGTCAAAAACAACAGAATATTGATCAGTATTTTCACTACAGAGAAATGATATATACATATAGCTTCTTTTTATAAACATATTCTTTTTTAAACATTGAAATCATTTTTGTCTTTAAAAATAAAATAAAGCTATTAATTGATAAAAAAAAATCTCACACTCACCTGTTCAGTAGGGGTATAGTCTGGCATTTTCACTATGTGGACACGATCTAAAAAACTGAAAGAGAAAGCTCAAAGTCAGCATAAGGTATTAATTAAATATAAAAAAAATTAAAACTTTAAAATAATCTTAGAATTACCACAGAACATGAAACAAAAAAAATAACACAGATGGGATAAAGAACATTGAATTACCATCTAATTTTTCGCCCGAATCAGAGGAGTAATTTCACTTGCATAATGGGTTGGCTTTTTACAGAGTTTTCCCTCGCTTATCTTGAATCAATTGTGCCATTAAAAGCTTTCGACAGTAAACCACAAGCCTCCCATCCAACCCAGTGGCATAAGTTACAATATTGACATGGCTGCTAGTTTAAAGTCGGACAAAACAAAATGTCACATTGCCATGACAATGATAGGGAACATGTTCACCAAGCGTACATTGATCTAAGCAATGGTAAAAAATAACATTTTCTATATGAGAAAGTTCAAATTGTTTTCAAATTTTTAAGTTCTAATTGCAATATGTGCACTTTGTCAGACACATATCTCCCTAAATGGTTGGTGTATATGTTTTCATTTAAAAAACAAAACCATGCAGGAATTAAAACTATTTTTATATATGGGTAAAATCATAATTGAAAAACAAACAAGCTATCACAATCGTAAATTCAAATATTCCTTACTTTTACCTTTCATATATTCTGTATCACAAGATAAACATGATAAAAATCCCCTTATTCCTTGAACTCCTAAATTAAAACCGTTCCACACTTTTTAATTCCAATTTCAGTTTATGAACATCTCCAGTTCGATTTCTAATATCATGTTTATATGGAGAATTGAAATTAACAAATATTTGACTTTCCAAGTAAAATTTCTTTATTGATTATATCATGTTTTCATTTCCTATCTTCAACGTTCACCTTCTCCCTTTTCAATGTCTTGTCCACAACAAAGAATAATCACACTCTTAAAGTCAAAGCATTATTGATGCCTATTTCATTTTTCTGAGCAGCCTTCATATATATATATATATATATATATATATATATATATATATATATATATATATATATATATATATATATATATATATATATATGTGTGTCTCTATATATTTATTATGAAGTTTTGGCATATAGAACGTACGAAGCGCTCATTTGCTGACCTGATAATTACTCTCACAGCACAGCGATACCGGTCTTCATACCCGACAGAACACATCATAATTACCTCAGACTCGTCCTACCTTTACATCGCCATGGTTACCAATGTATATACATATATATGTTGTCCCCGATTGCCCCTGGTAACAAGAATCTATTCCTCGTTTCGCAGCTATTGTCATGAAGGATAAACAAACAAGGTAACAAGGTGGAGATCATGATGTTAGATTATATAGACTTTTAGTCAGTCAATTTTCTTCATCAAATCAGATCCATAATTATCCATGGTAGACTGTCATTGTTTAATATCATATAGACGTTTAGATGATCATTTTTCTTCATCGAATCAGATCCATAATTATCCATGGTAGACTGTCATTGTTTAATATCATATAGACGTTTAGTCGATCATTTTTCTTCAACCAATCTGATCAATAATTATCCATGGTATACTGTCATTGTTTCATATTTGTTATTCATTATTTAGTTTTTACAAATTTAAGCTACTTTCCTTCAACAGAATAAAATAAATAACACTTCTTCATTCTGTGAGGGCGAGGTCACAAATTCTGTCTGGGATAGCAGACTATCAGTGTTGGGTATTTATTCTGTGTAGTTTTATAAATTTAAGCTACTTTCCTTCAACTAGGTACAATGAAGGGAATTTTTAGTTCTTTATTCTATGAGACGCAAGGTTTCGACCAGCTACTTCAAACTGCTTGATGAATGATAATGATGATAATGATGATGATTGAATGTTGCATATCCATATTATGTCAACAGTCAAATACGTAATTCACATTGCATTTAGTATCTAATATATTATCAGTCCACAGGTGCTTAAACTTTTATCGGGTTACTGGGATATTTCATATATCACCATCTTTACCAGGTGAAAATTTTATTTATCCCTCTGTTGTGATTCCAGTCGATTGCCAACTGAAATGGCATGACACTAATTATTCAACACTTTAGTTTTAATTATTAACCTAAAGCACTGAATGCATGTCCATATTCATAAAAAAAAAAAAATTCATAAGAAAATTTCATTATCTGCCAAACAAATGTCAGAGGATGAAATCTCCAAATTAATTATGAAGTTGTGCTATAATATAGGTCGCTTATCAGTTTTGTACAAACCGTGTCGACCACATATATACTAGCAGTCCCACAAAGTTCGCTTGTCAACCAAATCACTCGTGCAGCGGCAGCGACTGGGTCATACCATCAACTACACTACACCAAAACAATATTTGTTTGACCCAATTAACTTCAAAGGGACAATAGCCATGTCCTTGTGAAAATTAAATGCTTTACAGTTGTTTGTTTTTCATCAAGAAAACATGTTAGATAAGCATGCCTTGAGCATAAATTAACTTCAGACGTGAACTGGACCAATTTACAGATGCTACTAGATGCTTTTTTTAAATTATTCATATTTCAGAAACTATTTTTTCATGTCATACAAAATAAATCCAATTATTGTCAAATTTTGTTCTAGTATTTTGTGCTTCATGACTATTTCAACAAGAACAATCATGAATGTTTTAATATAAGAGATTATTTAACGATACTTTTCCCACATGTATTTTGTGATCTTTAAAAGAAAAATAATTTTATATCCTACAAATATATGATAAAAAATCAAACAGATAAAATATAATGAGACGTGTAAATTTAACAAATTTCAACATGAACAAGTGATATTAATCATCCGAGAGAATCAATTCACAAAGTTTTATCTAATTATTTTATAATGTTATACATTTCAGCCAAAAAAATATTATATTTTCATATTCAACAGAACTTTAACTATATAAGCATGTTAATCTATAAATAAATAAAACTTTCCCCACCGCCCCTCCCCTCAATTCCCCATGGTAAACAAACACAAGATAAAAGCAAACAAATAAAGCACATTTATTTGTTACAGATATTTCCTCTAGACAACGAAGCTGGCAGGCTGCTTTACGACAATGGGAGCCGAGGGTCTCTCTCCATGTCCTCATGATGCTAAACTGGGACGCACTCAAATCTTCATGAATAATGTGTTGCTAAATTTAGCTCAGGAAATGCGAGAAGAATGCGATAGATGTGACGTGACATAATGTGATGATAGCCACCGCCAGGGGGAGCCACCCTTGCTGACAGGCCATACTGGGCGTATGGGATCGAGATAGGTGTATATGTATATATCCACATCAAGGCGTACAAAATGACAAAATGAAGTTTGTTGAAATAACATTAAGGGGGGTAAATTGAGGGGGAAAAAATATATAATCTTCAACTTAATTGGTTGAATTCACGAGTGACATTCATCTAAGACTTAATTCCCTGGTACATGTATCTAATCGCAAACATATAGAAGTATTTCTTCACTTATAAAATATGGAATATAATTCAACTGAAATGACTCATTTACTGTAATATGTCAGTGTTACTTTTATTACGTATTCGATATTGATGTTTAATTCTAAAGCACACCATGCAAGCACCAAAAATAAATTATCCAAGTTATAACTATAGTAATAAGATACCAAACTTCAATAAAAAATATTTTTTAATTTATTAAAAAAACTTCTCAGCTGTCTTGCAAGTCTGCTTTGTAAATGTTACTCTACAAAAAGAACCACCTCTACATAATGGTGTTTTTAACACCCAAAGTGGTTATTTTTTATATTTCCTAATATTTTCTGAAAGTTTTGAAAGTCTAGTTTTATCAGCTAATCAGCCGAGAGACTGTGCTATTCACAAAGTGTTACGAGCTGCGTCTATATTCAAGCCTCTACATGTATCCGTCCAGGCATGTACACCTTCCTACTACTGGTCAGACCACTAACCATTACCTATCTCATGTCACTTGAACACTTTCATACGACACAACTCAATTCAGTTTCCTTGGCCACAGTACGAGTTTATTTAGGGAAGAGGGTCACAACCTTTACTCAGGGAGGGCTATTTATAGTAACAGTGACTCACACCAACTCTATTTATACAAATGGCAAGAGCTCTTGAGGCTGCATGGCTAATGAGTGTAGTTAGTTGTAGGTAGACGGTACATTTGGCAGGCTGGCTGGAGATCTGCCTCCACTGACTGCCTACCTTCCTCATTGTGAGCAGCGAGAGGAGACGACAACAGGGAACTTCGCCTCCAACCATCTCAAATATATCTCCCTCTGCATAATCGTGACCTGGTATTGCAAATTTGCAGAACTTGTAAAACGTGCATGTATAAACTGACATAGACTCCATTGCGATAATCAATACCTTATCTCTCTCATGCTGCCAAGTGAAAATAGATTGTGTTTCGCTGCCTTTACTGGAATAGTAATTGTTGGCTAAATATAGCGTCATTTTCAACAAAATAGTCCATTGTCATAGCCGCTATATTTGAAGTACAGTGAGGAAGTAAAATAGATGTGAAGGAGCTACTAAATATATTCTGCTGTGTACAGTTGAAATTCTAATCCTGTGCTTATTTTGTTCAATATAAGCTCAGGACATCGTAATCTACTCTGTTTGTTGCCAGTGAAAAATGTCAGAATTCAACAGATCAGTTTAACACGCTGCCTGCTGCAGGCTACCTAGTTGCACTGCAATTCTGACATTTATTTGACAGTATTCCAGCTGACAAACAATTTTAAATTATTGGTCCCTAAGTTCTGTTGACACTTACTGAAGTAATAAATGTCGACCCCAACAGAATTAGGGACTCCTTAACAGAGGGAAATAACCTGGTAGATATGGTATCAATATTTCTGATAAAACCCCCCCTTTAACAAAGGGACATATCCTGGCAGATTTGGTATCAATATATATATGATAGCACCCTCCCTTTAACAAAGGGAAATAGCCTGGTAGATATGGTATCAATAAATTTGATAAAACCCTCTCTTTAACAAAAGGACATATCCTGGTTTCGGCCAGGAGATCACAATAGTTATACCTAGGACATCACTTATAGCAAATCAAGGGTTCTATTTCTATTGGTTACTGCCAGTAAGCTAATTTTCTTATTGAATGTTCCTAAAATATACCCTTATTCCTAAACTGTGCGCATTCCAACAAGAAACTTGAACCTTTTGCACTTTTCAGACTAGATGTGCAAAATATGGTTTTCAACTTAAAGAGGATGTTTTTATAAGAGAATGGGCATGTTTCTGGTTAGATCATCAGCAAACAAGGTTCTGTTTCCATGTTACAAGAACATGCATTTTAACATATTCTCCATGAAGCATGGTATCCTTTTGACAACAAACATGCTTTTTTTTTTTGTGTAAGGTACAAAATATCATCCTGAAAGCACTTCATATTCCTATGTGGTACATTGAGATTATTACGTGAACAAATCTGTTACATGACTTTTACAAACGAGAGCCAATTTCTTTATTGTCCAAGAGTTATTGTTTAACGCCACTTTGGCAATATTGTAGCCATTAGCAGCCAAGAGTGAGTATGGTTTTGCAATAGTTGCAAGGTGTACTTTCGAGTGTAGAAAAGTTTTTGTTGTGCTGGTCAAGAGGGAAAACAGATCCTTCAATTTGTAATGATCTGCTACAGTGACTACAATCAACTGAGTTTGACGTTACAAACAACAAAATCTGTGCCAAGTCCATGATTGCTAAGCCTAAGTCACATACTTATGATAAACAACATTGATTATATTTCACCATATAGAAGCTTGGAAGCTGCGATTTAATTTTAATATTAATGTTAGACATTCAATTAAATTGTTGATGAAAATTGCATTGTAGTTATTTCATCAATTGTGTAGCTTGCAGTAGAATATACCTCTAATTTCAAAATTGTTTGACTGTAAGAATAATTACTTTTGATAGTTTGATTATTAATAATTCTTATTCTTAATTATCACAGTCTTCTCATGACATCATGAGGTGAGGTGAGTTGGGGTTAAACGCCGCTTTCAAGAGTATTTCACTTATATCACGGTTACTAGTATTATGGCAGGGAGAAAGCCCGCAACACCATGTGGATATGCAATGCGGTGAAATCTGCAAGCATCGGCTGGAACTAGTGAACCATGGCTGAAATTCAGTTTAGCATTGCACCCAAACCTTACTGCAGGACACACACAAAGTTGCCGTGCCCCACAAGTCAAGAATCATTTATCTATTTAGGAATGGTCACCTGGTTAGTATCCGAATAGAAAGAAGGATTCTAGATCGTCTGTTCCTCAGAGGGACCATATGGCAAAGAAAGAAAGGAAAATAAAGTTATGACACTCCACCTTTTCTATTTCCATTTTTTTAAGCCTTGACATTTATAAAAATAATTTTGGATTTCAGAGAATAACGTCTCGGAGAACATTCTGCTTTTATGATAGGTACACTTTTTAGACGTTATAAGACGACAAATCAGCCTGTAATGAATACAAGACTATGTTATTTGACGATGCACTTGTATCTAGTTGGCGTGTAACCTGTCGTAAGATAAATCCACGTTCACATTATCCCTGCCTGATCCTCCCACCAAAACACATGCAAACAGAGAGTTGGCTATGACAAATAGGAGTATTTGTGAACCTGCTTAATATAGCCTCCCATTCAACACAGTTCTATATATAGCAATCAGTGATGGAGTGCTGATGGAAAAATAGAGGGAAAGGGAGGGGGAAATAGCCTGGGGGATACGGACCTATACGCAACACACCTTAACCAATCAGAGAACACCTGAGACAATAACATATACAAAGGAGTGTGGTACGAGGTAACAGTTACCTGTCTTTAGGCGATAAATTGTATTTAATGAGTTTTGTAAGAATTTAATTTTTTTTGGTTAAAATCTTGATCTAGAATGATGTTATTCTTTTAGTTCTGATAGAACATTGTTTTAAAAACATCTGTTTGTTAAAAGTGTATTTTACTTCTCACAGCGAAGAGATTTTATACATAATTTTCTGAAAGTGATGTTATATTGTTAACCATTTTTGAACATGTCACTACACACAAAATATAAAATAATTTTCACTTTGATCATGATCAAAGACGCGTAATCTCAAATATATTATCTTGCATTAGTGACCTTCTGTCAACATAAAAAGCAATATTCTTGCAACTGAATTTAATTTCATTCAATGAAACATGAAACAAAGTAGAAGAAAACAGCATCAGAAAGTTATGTATAGAGGTATAAACACAATTATTGCAAAAACATTTGTTTCCTGTACCTACCCACGTCACTTTCTTATAATGTATATGTACTGTCGCCTGTCATATATCTTGTCCATTTATACGCTTGTTTATATGTAGTGTTAACGATAAGAAATCTTTGTCACCTATGTGCTTGTGTATATGAACTGTTACCAGTAAGAAATCTCCACCATTTATGTATATTTTTATATCTCTGAAGGTATAAAAAAAAAAACATAACTTTATCCTTTTACCTTCTTGTTCTGGAATATTCTTAATCCTTAAATCTTCATAAACAAATTTCTGTTTCCCAATGTCAAAACATATTTCATGAAAACAATGAAACTGTCCAGTGTTTCTGTAGTATACATGTATTTAGCTTCGTAAGCAACATAATATAATGCTAATACTTCTTTGCATAGGAGGGTAATGATTCACCCAGGTGAAATTAGACTGTCCTTATGGTCTTATAAAGCTAGTTTTAATCTACCATCCTAAACACGTAACAATGGCAATAACCAATTCAGAAGTAAACTAAATTTTGTAAAATCAATGTTTCCTTTAACCTTTAGTCTGCTTGATTAGCTGGAAAGTTTAAAGAGAGTGACTTCTATCGGGAGTATCCGTAATAAATTCCCAAAAAATTACCCCGATAAAACTTTCTCTTTACTCTCTTGTTACTCAGCACTTTTTCACAAAAACCTTGGATTGAGCGGGCAGACCGTTACGTTATTGAAAATGCTGTCAAAGAGCACATAACAGCAGATGAGAAGTGGCTACCCCTGATAAAAGCTACCACCTAAACACACCTACTCAAATCTTTGGCCAGTGTGAACAGGCAGTTTCATACTTTAATCTAAATGTTCTATTTTGTCAAATAAAACTTTATTTCTGGGGATATTATGTATTATTTCCCAGATGGAAAATCTAAATCTGATGAGGTTTTTGTAAATATCATCATGCATATACTAATTACAGAACACAGGTGATTTCTATATAGAAGGTAGGTAAATAACTTATAATCTTAACTAAAGACAAAGCTGTGTATCAATTTAAGTATCTCACGTGATCATGAATATATCCTCACATGGTATAAGCATTTGTAGGGTGTGTATAGGTAGACGGATATCAAGTGTCGAGGTCAATAACCCCTTACCTACGTGTGCTGGAACATTCTGGAAAAGCCTTTCTTTAGCCAACGGCTTATCCAGGGTTAATCTCTTTGTTAATAACTTGTGATTCTATCTAATCATTATTATCTATACTATACATGTATTATTGTATATATGTAATAGAAGTAATTACAATGTATTACATTGAGTGAGTTATTGTTTAACACTGCTTCGGCTGTATCACACAGCCATTAGCAGCGACAATTTATTACAATATATGTTTAGGCAATTTTTAGATGTACAAGTCATCAATGCTATTCTTTTGTTCCCTGTTTATGTATTACTTATACAGATAGTAATTTCCGTAGAGCGAAGATGGGACACGGACAAGTGCACTGATAAAAAAAATCCACTTCACCATCATCTCCACCTTCTTTGATTGGCAATATAGAAGTTGAGGTGATGAAGAATGATAACATAAATTTGTATGGATATATAACATCTACATTTCGGGAAGGTGATGTTTTGACAAAAATTCTGAACTTTTTGTTTGGTACAGTCAGTAATAGCGATAAATTCTTTACTCTGTTGTTGTGTCATTGTTCACTATCTAACTGGCATGTACTTCTACACAAATTCTGAAGTCATCACTTTATTGATAACTACACTATGTATTATCATTTCTCTTCTCAGAATAAAGAATTTGTATATTCATAAAAATTGTCATCATCATTCTTCACCTGTATATGAACGCAGAAAGTAAGGTAAGTACCGTAGTAAACTCTCCAAAGTGGGTCAGCGACCATGTACTACCTTAATCCTACACACTACCTACCATACATTACTTATATGTATAATCTATGCTCACTCTGTTTGTTTTGTCAGATAGTGGCTAAATATAGAAAAACTACACTGTACAGTACACTATCTCATTTCCACCTCAGTTTCAACACTCTAGACTTTCCGAGATTTTTATAGCTTATTTTCGTTGTATATTTGCAGCGTTAACTACTTATTATTTCTTATGAATTTTGGCATTATTTAAAGTGTCATGAAACTGAATATTTTGTATATTCATGATGTTAAATGTCTGCTAGAGCTTTGATGAGCATGTTTTGTTTATTTTGGTATAACTCTGACTATCAATAACCTTATGCATCTTCTAAATCGATTGTGGTAAACCCAGACTTGCTATTACTTACTTTTTGTAGCATTAATTGCAAATATTTTGAGTGTTGTAACCCCTAAATGTTGTGTGAATTGCCATATCGAGTGATATTTTAAATTATTACATATAAAACACAAATTCAGCAACTCAGTCTATATAACTATTTCTGCAGTAACATAATATATATATTTGCAGAAGGTTTTACTATTCCAAAAGGCTCTAAAGAAACAAACTAAATACTATTACACTAGGCCTAAAATTTAGTCAAAGAAATATTTGTTTTTCTATAAAAAAAAATGTTACCGCATTCTTAATTATATTTTGGCCGATCTTTAATTCATACAGTAACATACTTGGTAAAGAATTATTCTAGACTGCTTAAAAAGCTCCAACTTTGGTGCAAGGCTAAACCACACCTAACAACTACAGCAAGTCTCTAGTGGACATCCATGCTGAACATGAATCTCAAACACAAATGAAAGACTGTATACAAACAGAGCAGAATTAAGCCATTATCATTTTATAAGGACCAAAATTCACAAGACATTTTATCTCTAAACCAACATAAATGTGAAATATTTCAACAAAATTTCGCAAGCAACAATGAAGTCTTTTTCCTTGCTCGCATCTGGAGGAGCCATCTTATACCGAAACTCCTCGCAACACTCTGTGTCTGGATGATGCAAGGAGTTCGGATAAGATTCTGACAAGAAGGAAGTGTGTATCATAAAGTAAGATGGCGGTCAAGAGGCCTGTAATAAAGTCCCCATGTGACCTGTGTGATATCTTTGGAGTTGATGGATGAGAGAAAACACCCTCGAAAAAGATTATTTAGAACAAAATATGGATAATGAAAGACAAGATTTATTTTTATTGCTACTGTTACGACACTTATAGGTCAAAATGCTTAGCCATTATGAAGAGATTATTTCAATCTTAATTCATAAAACAAATTTGACTATTGAGCTCCACACACATTGAGATAGACCAAGGAAACGTTATCCTACATACGCCCAACTTTTCTGACCCACTGAAAATTAAATCCTTTACTCCCTTCATTATTTTACTTATACCTTGGATTTGGAATAGTATATATAAGAGGTGAGGTGAGGTGAGTTGGGGTTTAACGCCGCTTTCAAGAGTATTTCACTTATATCGCAGCTGCTAGTATTATGGCATGGAGAAATCCCGCAACGCAATGTGGCTATGCATTGCTTGTTGATTTTAAATTTGAAATAGTTTATTCAGTAATAATAAATAAAATCAGCCTTGTAATGGAAGTTAGGGAGGGAAAAAGTCTATACATAGAGGATATCGGTCTTTTCTTGACTAATACCATGTTTATCTCATCGAGTGAGGTGAAAGGTTATATTTTCACCAGTGGCGCAGCCATGAGTGAAAATATATAACTTTTCTACGTCACGAGATTAGATAAACATTGTATTTGTCAAGAATTGACAGATATTCTAATTATTATATGATGTTATCCTTGTAATTTCGTCCGAAAAGGGTCTTCTTCACGCCGAGCGGCCACTAGGAACAGCCCATTACCACAGTAACACTGTGACGTTATAAGCCAATTCGCTGCGTCAGACGTCATGACGTCAAATTATTTCAGTCACTGCTTGCAGTATTATGATATTATTATGTTATTAATGTTATTTTCACTGTAGCTTGATAGACCGTTTATTTCACTGATAAAACTCAGTATTTCATCGCTCGTCATTTAATAAACCTTTTACTAAATTGATATAAGAATATCAAACTGAAAAGAACATCATTGTATTAAAAGAATAAATATGAATCCAAATAAGTGTAGTATTCTGTCAGCTTGATATGAGCACGGACATCCTCCTAAGCCTCAAGATGCAAACTGATAATTCACGTAATTTTGTATTTGTGTACTTCTTATTTCAATGATTTCCACTTATATAAACATAAGTGTAAACATGAACCAATGCCACATTTAATTCATCCTTACTTGAGATGACCTCAATCTTAAACAAACACCACAAAAAACGACTCCTTGAAAAAGATAAACCACTTGTACATCTTCAATTTCCTAACTGAATTCCACTCTTACAGGCCTGCCGAATCCGATGATGCAATGCCAGCCCATCCTCCCATTCTTTACTGCATTTCGACACACCTAGCACTGGCCGATGCATCGTAAAACTAAACTTTCTCTCTTCCCATCCCCTTCCATTACTCTAGGGTTACATAAAGAACGAAGATCATCCAGGGATTTAGTCCAACTGCACCCTTGAGAAGAGCGGATGCAAATGCAGACAGCTTGTAATTCAAAGGATGGCGAAAGGGGGAATAAAAAACCATCAAATTTTTAACTTACACGACAATTAGTCATAACCTTGGTAACAACACAACAAGCAAAAATAGTTATCTTATCTTATCTGCAATTCATAAAACTATCAATGCTCGTATATTAACCCTTAGCAGCTGAATTGATTATTGATTGCCAAAACCAGTAGTGATAGGAGGGAGTGAGTGAGTGAGTTATTGTTTAACGCCGCTTCGGCAGTATTGCAGCCATTAGCGGCAGTAGTGATAGGAGACAAGAGAAATAGTAACAAGACAATAGATAATAGATAACTAAGAGAAGGAACCATCCGGAATTGACAGGTGAACAAGGAAACTGACAACTACTGCATCATCAGGAGATCACAGGTTAAATAGATCTATGATTAAGGTAAATTTCATTACATCAACTGACGACATAGGGGTAACATAGGAAATTCAAGGTTTATCCATTGGATCATCAAATGTACGAATGGGGGTTTGGGTTTGAACCCCCTTAATTCCCCCCCCCCCCCCCCCCCCCAAAAGTCACTCTTCACACCCCACCCACTGCCAGACAGACCAAACACCAACTGACTGTTTCCAGCAACAATACCAAACAACACAACACCATAGCTGAATTCTCCACGTCTATGAATAACATTGACAACTGTTACTCTGTTCTATATACTAAGATATATTGAAGCATATTTCAGACTCTCCCCTCTCCCAGACGACCACGGCGGACCGCTTCCAGCAAGCACTGCATAGCACAGCACAACAACACAACATGGCAGCTCGATTCTCCATGTCTATAAATAGCGCCTTGATGGTTGACTGTATCTATATCAGTCATGCAACACCTAAAATGTTCTCGTCGCTGTGACAGCTGCCCGATGGATGGTGAGAGCGGAGGGAGCATCATCCTAAGCTAGTACACGTGCCATCGTCAATACGGCTGCCGACGAGATATATAGACGGACACCGCGTCTCTCGAAAACCTATGAGCTGTAATCATTTATTCATAAGAAAAATGATTACGTTTTTGTATTTTATCAATACCTGGAAGGAGCCTCAGAGGAACGGCAAATTTCAACCAAAATCTTAGACTGGGTTTTTTTTTTTTTCAGGTTAACATGTTTCGGCTTTTGGTGCATTTATAATGTAAATAATATAAATGACAGTCTAGCTTGGGTTGTTGATTTGAGGTGAGTTGAGTTAGGGTTTAACGCCGCTTTCAAGAGTGTTTCACTTATATCGCGGCTGCTAGTATTATGGCAGGGAGAAAGCCCGCAACGCCATGTGGCTATGCATTGCTTGTTGATTTGAAATTTGAAATAGTTTATTCAGTATAAAGGCCACAGGCCCATGTAGGATATATACAAAATTCATTTTGTTGAGATAAACAGATTTGGTGCAAAAACTGAAACATCGTAACATTATTTTTACAGGCTTTATGTGATGCATGTATATAGCTATCAAGAGGGTTTAGAAGAGGTTCACCTGGAACGGGGCACCTGTCGACATAGTTTTCCCTTGGCCTAGACATTCGTTTTATACTTGCTTATTTCTTACTTGATTTAACTATATTTAAGGGGGTAAAACCCCGAAACATGTTACATAATTTTCAGGTCTTTCTGCGGATATTCTTATGCGTTGATGGCGGCTTTATCCTCTTTTTGACTTGATTTTACATATATTCAAAATATTGTATGCAAATATTCAGAAACTGGTTTGTTGCCCTAAGGCATGTTGAAAGTTAGCTTGTGTTCCTTAACATGGAAAGGTTCCAGGAGTCGGCCAATCCCATTGTCAGTTTTGTATTCCAGTATTGTAGTACTGGATGAACAAGATGCAGAAATGTGACCTTGATCTTTAATCACCAAATGAAAAGCTGTCAGAAAAGGAAGGGAAGCTGAGACGGAGTACTGCAAACACCAGTAAAGAATAAACTAAGGAGACACAAGCAATCTTCACATAACAGAAAGCACTACACTTCACATAACAAATGTGAAACCGAACAGGCAAATGTGAAACTGCAAGACTCCAACATAAGCACAAATAGTCCTTGTGAAACTGCAATAAAAGATTCCCTTGTTCATCTCTGACCCTTCAAACTCAAAAGTCACTGAATCTGCACAGAGAAGCAATAAACACATGTTACATCAGTATAAGTATCTAACAACAGATCCACCCACCCACACACACAGAGAGAGAGAGAGAGAGACTGAGAATTGGCACCCAGAACATCAGCTGCCTGCTACACGGACATCAGCTATACAGAAAATAACAATGGCATAACAAAAGCGCCACGAGAACCAAAGCATCAGCGTGGTCTCCGCATCATTAGAACCATCCACACCTAGATACCGTTACCTTGTTCACAGATCACGATACTGCACACTGAACGGCAAATCTGAGCTAACAAGGAGGTATAATTAAGAGCTCAACATGGTGTGGTGAATATAAGCTGTTACTTGCTTCATGGCCATCAGTTATCACATCCCTGCAGCATCATTACACTACCTCGATCAACGAAAATATAAATTCAAAACTGAAGTGGACAAAATGAATATAGTGGATTATTGAAATTGGCTACCAAGATAAATAAGGTTTTCTGATCTAGAAAGCTTAGAATGGCAGCAAAGGACTATGATATTATCTTTTTAGATAGTTGTAACAACAAGAATATAAATTCAAAACTGAAGTGCACAAAATGAATATAGTGGATTATTGAAATTTGCTACCAAGAAAATTATAAATGTCTGATAAAGAAAGCTTAGATTGGCAGCAAAGGACGATAATATGATCTATTTGGATAGTTGTAACAAATGACAATCATTCCTCATTCTAAACAATCATTCAGTTATTGCTTCTTAAATTCAACTAATCAGAACAGATATGCACATCCATTTAATTACATAGACGCTGGAAGAGCCTACATCACCTATTAGCACTATAAACCATTACAACACTAGCCAATGTCATAGACACATTCAGGCATCTGCGCAATCAGGCCATCCACACATGCACACTACCAGTTTGCATAGTGAGGTCTTAAGATAACAGCACCCCAAGCTAAGGAGCGGCAAAAATGTGAAAGCATCTGACTTCCTGGATAAGTAACCTTGAAGGCGAATGGCATGTTAGAGAGAGAGAGAGAGCGGCAAGTTAGCGATCCCGCAGCCAGAAATATAAACCGGCTCTAAGAATAGGCTCCATGGGTGCTCATGGCCCTGCATTAAACTGTTTGGGATGTGCGAGCATGGCTGGTATGAGGGGAGGTGAGGAGTGGCGTAGAGCGAGGGGGGAGCAGGTCACATAGTGTAAGTACTACGAGGTGTAGTAAACTCAGTTGTAGGAGAAGGGGGAGATGACTTGAGGTTTAACACTTGGGGTATTCACTTATATCAAGCCTTGCATCAAGTATTAGTGCAGGGAGAAAGCCTGCAACACCATTGTGGCTACATATTGGAGTGAAAGCTGCAAGTATCAGCTGGAGTGAGTGAGTGAGTGAGTGAGTTGGGGTTTAACGCCGCTTTCAAGAGTATTTCACTTATATCACGGCTGCTAGTATTAGTGCAGGGAGAAAGCCCGCAACGCCATGTGGCTATGCATTGCGGTGAAACCTGCGAGCAACGGCTGGAACTAGCGAACCATGGGTGGTACTGCACTGAAATTCAGTGTAGCATTGCACCCAAACCTTACTGTGTGTAGAACAGTTCTCTACTGCAGACAAAGTTGTCGTGCCCCTGGCGGGATTCGAACCCTGGACCTCTTGATCCAAAGCCGAACGCACTAACCACTGCGCTATCCCGCCCCCGTATCAGCTGGAACTAGCAAACCATGGGTGCTGAATCCAGTGTAACATTGCACCCAAATCTTACCCCATGTAGAACAGTTCTCTACAGCAGACAAAGTTGCTGAGGTCATTCATGTACACTAGCACTGCGCTATCTAGTCTTACACTCATTCTTACACTTATTCTGAAAATTTCACTATTTCATTTAATATTGAAAAGGAAGTCTTAAGTGTTAGACTATGCGCTAACCCGCTATTTCAATCTCCACTCTTTGAATTATTTCGTATACAATGGGTTCCACTATCAAATTTAGTAAATAAGGTCTACTCCCTTCCGTAGGTAATAGAATAGGGAATTGGACATTAACTGTGCTAATGCAATTTATACATGGACTACTGAGACATGTGTACTCGTCTATACCATGCTACTGTGGCTCAAAGAACATTTCTGCTTCAGGTGTGTAGTGGTGTGAAGTTAGGTGAGGTGAGGTGAGTTGGGGTTTAACGCCGCTTTCAAGATTATTTCACTTATATCGCGGCTGCTAGTATTGCGGCAGGGAGAAAGCCCGCAACACCATGTGGCTATGCATTGCGGTGAAACCTGCGAGCATCGGCTGGAACTAGCGAACCATGGGTGGTATTACGCTGAAATTCAGTGTAGCATTGCACCCAAACCTTACTGCGTGTAGAACAGTTCTCTACTGCAGATAAAAGTTGCAGTGCCCCTGGCGGGATTCGAACCCCAGACCTCTTGATCCGCAGCCGAACACCCTAACCACTGCGCTATCCCGCCCCCCTGGTGTGAAGTTAAATGCCAACTTTAAGACTATTTCACTAAATATCACAGTGGCTACTATTGCTGTACGGAGAAAGCCTGTTATACCATTGTGGACCTGCATGGAAATAAAACTAAGATTGTCTTCTGAAACTTGCAAACCATGGGTGGTACTGCACAGAATTTCATAGAAGCATATTGAATCCAAACATTAATACATGTATATAGAACATCTCTGTACAACAAAGATGCTGAGCCTCATTCTGACTTCAACTCCAAAACTATTTTCAGTAAATTTGGTTTCAAAATTCATATTAATTGTTGTTAATGATTTAGAATTGTCATATGCCTGCTGAGGCCGTTCAGGGGTCACTAATACCCTTAGAGCTTGTGACAAGTGCTTCAAGAAGATCAGGTACCACACACAAAGCACAGACCTAACACTGGACGAGTGCCAACGATGCCATTGGAGCATGAACGTTCCTTTCAAAGGGTGTTATGGGTATTTATACAACGTTTGGTTGATATGTATATCAATGGGTATTATTGGAATTACTTCAGTGCTTTGTGATTCCTATGCATGTTGTCAAGTGTGGATACAAGTAGTTGAGAGGGGTTTAAGCTGATATAGGTGGGACTAAGGTTTCGTTTGATAGAATTTATAGGAAATTGGATTAGAGCCCGTCTTATTTCAGTGAATATTTTCCTCAAGAAGACAAAGTCAAGACACATTATCAATAATTTTCTAAAGCAAATATTATTGATAGATTAAAATACAGCAAAAAATTAAGGAAGTAAATTTAATACATTCAAATAAAACCATCCCATCAAGCAAGCAAAATTACACGAATTATTGTAAAAGAAGTCATCCAAGGTAAAATGTTGACAAGGAACAATAAGATACTTCATTTTAACTGAAACCTTTCATGCAAACTGAAATAGTGTAATAATTCCTAGTATAGAAGTTCCTCCGGTCAGCCCGAAGCCAGTAGAAGATCTCCCGAGAGAATATACACCGACAAAGGGTTAAACAGATGGACCATAAACAACGTCATTTAACAATATAACTATATTTACAGATCACCTTGGACAAAATAGTCATTGGAAGAAATATCTTCTGTGCCTAAAATAATGCAGTTTCAGAAAAAAATAATGGGATACTTTTAATTATTAGAGGTGGAGAGGTGAGGTGAGTTGGGATTTAACGCCGCTTTCAAGAGTTAATTATTAGAACAGGAAGATTTTCTGGATAATAACTTCTTCAATGTGAACATACATGACGTTTCAGAGTATATACTCACTCCTTCATCATCAGGTGAACAATTGAGTATATACTATGAAACGTCATGTATTTCACATTGAAGAAGATGTTATCCAGAAATTCTTCCCGTTCTTATGTATGCCACTTCTAAATGCACTTTGAAGACTTTTGCTAATAAGATGGGAAATTTAAACAATGGGATTTTTTCCACATGTCTTCGCTTTTATATTCATACATTTATTTTTCAATTGGATATTTAGAACTTGAGTGAGAATATTCCTGTCCAAAGTGATCCCAGAGATGATACTTACTACTGTGCGCAGTCAATGAGCTGATACTCGTTGGAGCGCTCGAAGCAGCCCTGCACTCCTTTGTCTTTCCATAGGATCTCGGTGTGTTCGTAAAATTCCTGGAAAATAAACAAACATTAGTTTAGTAAACTGTAAACTGTAAACTTTTATTTCTTAAAGAGGGGGTTCTGGATATCTGGAAGTGGTTTAATCTCATTTGATCTGATTGTTCTTTTGCTTTCCATAATGAAAAGTCACACAGATTTCGATCCCAAATAAAGCTTCCCCTTCTGTAGATATCCAATATACTTACAGATAGGGTTGGGTACCACGAAAATTTCATAACAGCGGTACACCTATTATTTTTTTTGTTCTTTATGTGAAATTAGAAAAACTTATATTTTAAATAATTTTACTGATATAATATCCACAAAGTAACAAATAATCTATCATTAGATTGATCAACGACATATTTTTATGTCGTAGCAAAGTGTTCCACAGTTGTAACACCGATGAATGGTTCGACTTCTCACTGTTTTCATTTTTGAAAGAATGTGCGCTCTTTTTTTTTAAAAATATCAGGATCACTATTCTGTTTCAGCTGGATTGTGTTATAATCATAAACAGGAATATTTGATCGAATTTTGTTTCCGAGAAAGGTACCCTGATAGAATGCTCCCTTTAAACCATCAGTTGGTGTTTATAACCATTCTGAGTGGCCCAATTACAGGGATAGGGACTTGTTAAAGGGAATACTCAGGGATTAACCACTGACTAGGGATAGACTATAACAGAATGTTCTGGGACCTGTATGATCAAGTTTTATACACCAATATTTCAAAGAGAATCATCATGCTATTAACCATGAACCTATTATCTATAAACCACAATCTGTTTTTAAATGCCATAAGACGTCAGTGTTATTGTAAAATTTCTGAAAAATGACAATTCAATATCTAGATATTTTGTTACAATAAAAGTCTTTACGTCCCCAAAAATATAAAATCACAATTTGCACATAAAATCACAATTTGTATAATTCCTGCCCAAAAGTAATGCATTGCGCCAATTTCTTTTCTTAACACCCTCCTTGCTGAAAGCAACACTAGTTTCCTGCATTACATGCCAGTGTTTCATCCAGGAATATGGGAAGTAGATTTTACAAAAAGAAGAGGAAGCACTGGGAACCGGACACAAATTACATAATATTATACCACTATATCTGTTAAAGGATTTGATACCATGCCACGCCCTCGAAGGGCATGGATTAGAAGTTTCACAGATATATTACTTCAAAGGGGGCAGTTCTCTGCAATGTTACATGTTATATCACTATGTCTCCCTCAGCTTGGCGGTGGTTAAGGACCACTCCAGCTCCAGTAATGCCAACTCAATAAGCAAGAACTCCTATATTCCACATTCTAATTTGATGTATTGAGAGCCTTTCCACACTCACTACCTTAATTCGCCCATCACTCAAAACTAAATTTAATCTAGCACATCAATAGGACGACTGCAGAAGAAAGCTAAAAATAACTGCCACTATTAAGTCTCGAGGAAAAGAAGTACGTTTTAAATTGCAAGATTCCTACAAATAGATTCTCAGGTTTGTTGGTGTGTTTTTACAAAGTGTAAAAACAAGAAGGGGTGCTCTTTACAATTCTACAACACTGTTGAACATTGTTTGACTAACCTAAATATCGCACGGCATGGCAGGTAATATCGCAGATATTAGTTACCTTTATGCTTCATATCTTCCATACAAATAACAATCATATTTAGCTCTAGCTGGAGTGTAAAGCTCCTGGGGATTCCAGTAGTACATTGAAAATCCAGCGCACTGGCATATTCCACTCCCTAAGCTGACATGATCTTAGCAACTTACCATATTTACTTCAATAAGCCTTGCTTCACTGGCAAACATGGCTTTCAAATTAACTGCTTTTACTCAAGTGGGTTGTCTTGAATAAATATGGTCTCCTCTGCTTCAACACCGTGCATGAGATAAAGCATGCTTCTTTCTTTAGTTCATTTATTTTTATTATTTACCTTTCAAATATTAATTATTTAATTCTCCAAAAGATAGGTGCTGTTAAATTGGCATCCGACAATCCTATCTTTAAACCTCTGGAACTACTTTTTAGTTTTGTCCGACCTCATTCATGTGAATTATCATCAGAATAAATTAACTTTTAGATTTTCAGTCTTCACAAGCAATTAATTACCATAAAGTTGACATAATCTAGTTAAAAAGAGTTGTAAACTAAACCGTCTAATCTGATATGCTTAATTACAAAACTAGGCTATTTGATTTCAGATGGTGTAGGAGGCAAAATGACTTCCATGGGGAAATCTAAACTTGTTTTTCTCTTGAAATACCTATTTTTATGGTCAATATTTAAGTGGTTGGGAAATAATCAAAAGGGGCAAAAGTAACTTTGAGTTTCTTGGGAAATCTTGTTGAAGCTGGTATAAAGGTGTCACATTAACTTTTGTGATTTTTAAAAGAAAATGTAAATATGTATCCGATACAATAGCCAAGATGAACCCCAACTATATAAATTTCTTGGTAAAATATAGATGTGCCTATCTGATGACACTATAATATTTATATAATTACCCATATGGGAAGACGGACACAGGGTAGTATTTTTCCAGTAAGTTACATGGGAGTTACACCTTTATCTGGCTTTTGAGTGGCTGTTGCAGAAAAAAGACAACTTCATTGGTTGCCGGAACTACTTCATTTATCTTTTTTTTTTATAACTTTTCCCGACTGGTAACTTTAGAAACTGTCTTCTGCATTTAAACATGTTGTTGGTTTTTTCCGTAGTTGAAATTAACATTTTCGTAGATGTGCCGACGCATCAAATGTCAGAGGAAGCAGTTAAATTGTCCGAAATTTAAAGAAACTAGCTGTTTCTGCTTTACTATATGACCACTGAAAGCTTCAAGAGTGATGGCAACCGTTCGAATACAATGATGTCATAGGTGCGAGCGGTTATGACGTCACAGTGTCGATTGTAACGTCACAGGGCTTTTGGTTTGAGCGGACTTGCTTTGAGCTTTGCAGACCTCTTGATATCAATGATGAAAAAACTTATATCATATAATCATGGATTGATAGTAATGAGCAGAAATACAAAACTTTCAACTAAAACCACATGTTTCTTTTATTGTGAAAGACAAATAGCAGTAAACAAGGATACGTGGGTAAGAAGTGAATCCACGACACACGCGTAAGGATATGGAGATTCATCTACTTCTCGATCCTTTTCGGGAAATTTTGCCTAATAATATTCACGTTTCCTTTATTTTGTTATATGGGTAATATAAACAATAACCAATTTGTGACTGGGAATGACAGATTATGTTTCCCTCGTTAAATCTAAATTGTGTAATTAATATAACTCAGGAAAGATATACTGTCATTCCCCGTCACTAGCAAGTTATTGTCGAAATGTAAATTGTGAAAAGAGAAGAAATAGGAAAAGGAAAACAGCAGAAGGAACATCTAGGAGCAGCAGGTGACCATAACAAACTGAAGAGCTTCCTGGCATGTGACAACACTGCTGTTCATAACCAAACCACTATGTTATAAGTCTGTAATGAACGCAAGGCAAACCGTGCAATACGGGCTACAAGACAAGATCTGATTGGCCAAAGCGAGAAACCAAGGTACTGAGAGGTCAATATAGTGATAATGGCGCTAGACAGCTGCTAAATCCATATTACTCACTTGTAAATATTCCTCACACTGATGTCAGGTTGTGTCACTGTCCATGAGCTTACACTCCCACATAATAGTACCGAGGCTCTTCCTAATGGAGACACTCGGTATACAGAAAGTGTATATACGAAACCATATCTTTCTGAGGAAGTGGTTTTATCTCATTTGATCTGATTGTTCTTTTGCTTTCCATAATGAAAAGTCACACAGATTTCAATCCCATATAAAGCTTCCCCTTCTGTAGATATCCAATATACTTACACAGATAGGGTTGGGTACCATGAAAATTTCATGACTTTAACCTACTTTTTTATCCAAGTACCAGAGTATTTACCACGATATACCGTGCTTGAAATTAATAGGATCAGGTTATGTATAATACAGAGGTAAAATTGTTCAGATGTCTTTTTATTCAGAATTCAGAATAATAAAATACCAAAGATGAAGAATTAAAAAGTAGATAAAATCATAATCCTTTCAAGTTTTTCTTAAGGAATATCAGCATATCAACATGCAACCAATAAGTTAGCAAATTGCAGACACTTTCGTTAGAGATGTATTCACTCAAATTACATCAGTTCAAAGAACCATTTAAAGAATAGCAAGATATTAAATTTTTCTGACAAATATTCTGAAAAAGGTTATGTTTTCTAATGAAAAAAAACCAACCCGGTTTTCTCAAACGTACCGTGGTACGAACCACTTCATTGAAAAACCATGGTATACCGATAAAACTACCCATCTCTACTTGTGGTGATTGTTGGTTTTGTGTCACTTTTGAGAATATTTCACTCATATCGCAGCTGCTAGTATTATTGCAGGGAGAAAGCTCACAGCGCCATGTGGCTATGCATTGCGGTGAAACCTGCGAGCGTCAGCTGGAAAAGTTTGATGAAAGCAGAATGTGTACTTTCAGAGGTATATCAGGCAGGAAAAGATGACAAGCATTTTGTGTTTCTATTAAAATTGCAAAAACATAATAATCATTTATACATTTAACTCTCAAAAGGCACATTTAGCGATCATGATTGAGAAGTTTATCAAGTTTGTACATGGTAGCATGTTTACCCTAAGAGATATGATCTGAATAAAATTGCTTTTCAAAGTCAATTTAAGTCACATGTCCACAAAAATCACACACAAAATAATAAAATGCAGATCTATAGATTATAGTTGAAAAGTTTATCAAGTTTGAGGAAGAGAGTAGTGAGTGAGTGAGTTATTGTTTAACGCCGCTTCGGCAGTATTGCAGCCATTAGCGGCGAGGAGGAAGAGAGTAAAGTTTGTGACAAAGTTTTGGGACAGAATGATGCAAACATCAAATCTTATCTTAAGTGTTTTTATCTATGTTTATCACATACGGTAATGCGTTATTTCTCTCTCCATAAGTTTACACCTACATAAATAGCTGCACAGGTTAAGGAGACACAGTATACTTACATCGTACATACATTAAAACTTTTCTTGCTGCTAAAGTGGTTTTATCTAATTGGTTTCTCTTTCCAGTTCATAGGATCGCATAGATCTCAACCCTACATGACTTTCATTCCGTTATCTTGTTATAGTTCGAAAGCTTTTGCCAGCATTGCAAATGAGGTGATCACTGGTTATTGTGGACTTTTGTTTTAGGTGTTGCTTTTTAATTTGACAATATTACACTTAAATGCTGGTTAACTACAAGTTCACAATATCGCATAGGTTTGAAAACCAGCACGTCTGAAAGTGTTATTTCATCGATTTAAATGGCAAATTTAATACGGATACCAGATTACAGGCTATTGAAGTGGAATTGTTTTCTACAAGTTCATATCTGTAGCACAATTAATAAGTGAAATATCGGCATTTTAAGTATCATCCACTGGCATGTTCAACCAGCAAGTATGTCCACACCCCCCCCCCCCCCCCCCCCAACAGCCAAGCTTCTTGTTCCAAGTTTATTCCCTAAAGCCTAAGCTGAATCTGTGAAACTCAAATTTAGCTTTAATAAGGATATTTCATTGGCTACAGAGATCGTATGACAACAATAACTTATTGCATCAAATTTACTTGTAGAATAATCAGTCTTTTCTTGATATCTGAAACTAAATCTGGAAAATGCATCGCTTCAGTTACAACAGCAGCACGGCAGGGATCCAAACATAAGCTCTAAACCTCGTTGACAGATCCCCTAACAAAGAATGAAGGAAAGGCTGCATTTATCACACTGATCAGGACGTTTTTGCCTGGATTGCCCATTAAGGTTCACCTTAAAACACAATGTTCATCCTACATGGTCCCCACGGGGTGTCGGAAGTGACACTTGAAGACGATTTGGAGGGTGAAGCTATCAGTGGATGGATGGATACGTAACTGAACTGCACTACTGAATTAAGCAGAGGCAAGCAGATAACAAAGTGGCTTAGCACACAGAATCAATTTGTCCTGTTTGATGGATGTGAGCAGCTCACGGCACCTGGGACTAAACTTGGGCAACAACCTGGACGACGAAACTTTTAGACGCAACTCTATTGAGACTTTGGGACAAACCAGGAAGACCTGGTCTGTGTCATCCTGTATGGACCTACTGTCAATTAGGAGCCTTTGTAAGTCTAGATTGACTCAGTAGGATTAATGATTTCTCTGCCTCATTTAAAATTTCATTATGTAACACTAGGGATGTCCGTAAGATGTCCTGCATTATTCTGCCGTAGATTACTAAAACATGCTATGTCACTTTGTCAATTTTCCCTCTATAACTTTGCTGTATGCTATCCACGCCTACAGTATAACCTTCTTTCCCTCTGTCATAACCTTATAACCCAACTCAATCCTCGGTGCCTGAAGCCTGTAACAAAATGAGACTACAACAAGGAAATGTCCTCCACCATACATGATACTACAATACAACTCTACCTTTGGATGTACAATATTTCATCCCTACAGCCACAGTATAGCCTTTATCCCACCCCCTGACCCACTTTAGCCCTATATACTACTCCCAGACCCACAATAGCACTATATCCCACTAAACACTCATTAAAGCGTTATATCTCATCCCCAGGCTCATTATAGCGTTCTATATCAACCCAAACCCACTATAGCCATATATCCCACCCAGGTCCGCTATAGCCATATCTCCCACCAATATAGCCTAATATCCCAACGAACAGTTACACTATTGCCCTATATGCCACCAAACAGATACAATATAACCCTATATCCCATCCAACAAAGACAATATACCCTATATCCCACCAAACAATTACATTATTGCCCTACACCATCAAACAGATACACTATAGCCCTATATCCCACCCAATAGGTACACTATAGCCCTATAATCCCTGCCCCTCAAGCCAGTAAGGAGCCAGCAATAAGGAACGTAGACCTTGCACCTTGTCCCACACTGCAACAGACTCAATCTTCAGGTCAAACCCTCTGCAAAGAAGGGAGAAAGATTCTCCTAATTTCTTATCATCACTCCGCTGCCTGGCCTTAATTTTATGCTGCTGCGCTAAAAATAGACTTCCAAGGCGAGCAGTACAGACAACAGCTTCTCCAAGAAATTCGACCAATCAGCTTGCAGCTGGTCACCGAAGCCTCTACTGTAAGTTGAACCTGTGATCAGGAGACCAGGTTGTCCCAGCCCTTGATGGGTCATGCATCACTGACTGCTATCAATACTCGCTAGACTCTTTTTATACAGCCGCCTGCTATAAATAGCCTGCGACATCGCCTCATAGTGTCAGCTGGATAACTTGACCCAGTAACTGGCAGAAAAACGGCAGAATCTACATTGCATAATGGATGTCCCCGGCCGACTCCCAGCATCCAAATCATTCAGTCTGTCATGTCGAATCACTTGTGCATGGAAAATAGTAACGGCGCACACTACACATTACCAAGGAGGGAGGGTTAAATTTAGACGTAACTGTATTCACAACGCCTTGCATTATTTGTGTACGCTGGTTTCTATAACGGGATCCGCTTCACAAAGCAGCAATAGCTGACACCAGAGTGTGAAGCAGAGGCAGTGTGTTTCTCTCCTTGTACTACATCTGCACTTCTACAGTCCACACAAAAACATGGAGAGTGTGTCCACACTGAGGCATGGGACTGTTTTTAAAGTCTCCACTTGACATTGTGACATGTGGCTTGAACCTTCAATTATACAAATATTAAAATCCTAGACTATCTCCTTGTGAGCTGGATTTTTTAAATAAAATATTACTTTAATGATATTTTCTCATTTCATGTGTGGGTAAACTCGAAACTGATTTTATTCAAGTCTATAGTGCACTACTACTTATACAAAGCTGAAGATCTTACTACCGTACAGCCATAGAGGAGAGTTGGGTTTAACGCCGCTTTCAAGAGTATTTCACTTATATACAGCTGCTAGTATTACGGCAGGGAGAAAGCCAAAAACGCCATGTGGCTATGCATTGCGGTGAAACCTGCGAGAATCGGCTAGAGCTAGCGTACCATGGGTCGTACTGCGCTGAAATTCAGTGTAGCATTGCACCCAAACCTTACTGCGTGTAGAACAGTTCTCTACTGCAGATAAAGTTGCCGTGCCCATGGCGGGATTCGAACCCCGGACCTCTTGATCCGAAGCCGAACGCGCTAACCACTGCGCTATCCCGCCCCTTATCCTACATTGAAGTATTAATAAAAGTCTCTAATGTTACATGAATATCCTAACTGGGTAAAGTGCTTCCTTTACATCGGAATTATATGAGAATAGCACGTTCATAGAAAGTCTGCAACATCATTGCAACATTGAATTGTAGTAGAACCTGCAAGATAGGCTTGAACTAGCACTACATGCATGTTACTTTACAGAATTACAATGCATAATTGCACCAATATCTAATAGATGTATAATTGTTGTGGTATTTTTAACTCCACTCGTTCCAACGGATGGGTGTCTTTTCCCGATTGTTTGCTGGATTATTTTAATTATTTTATATATATACAGCATAGCAATAGGAAACTGCTGACAAAGGTTGCCTTGCCCAGGGTTGCATGACCCAAACCGGAGACTTTGTGATAGGAGGCAAACACTGTAACCACTTCGCTATCCTGTATACCTTCGAATATCCTTGAAATGTTAAATGTATAAAAGCAAAATGAATTTGAACTTTCATGTCCAATCTTGACACATGTAGACTTGCTAAAAAGAAGATGTTCTTGTGATGAACGGGAATAGAATGATAAATAAGAATCAGGTGACAGGGACCAAGGCTATTTCAAACATCAGCTATATCGAGAATGTGTTATCATCAGATTGCGACATCAAGGAACAAAGAAATATCAAGGTTATACAGGCTGAAAATATTTGAATCATTCAATGAGAAAGTTTATTGTGGTGTTATGAACTAAATACAGCAAATCGAAAAGTAGAATACTGCTAATGATAAAATTAAGAAGAGCACCATTTATTGTGTAACTTCTTCTGCATTGTGACAGTTGGAGTATATGCTTACTCTTTCGTCAGGTACTTTTTGTGAATACAAGTCTATGAGTTCACCGTCCAAATCCTAAATAATTTTAATTGTAAGCTATGTGTAAAGACATTGTGTCCATTTCTTGATTCTAAGTCAAGGGAATGCTGTAGATCATAGCTAAGTTTGACACCGACAGACAAAGTTGCCGTGCCCCTGGCGGGATTCGAACCCCGGACCTCTTGATCCAAAGCCAAACACGCTAACCACTGCGCTATCCCGCCCCGTTGTACCAACAAACTGTTCAACAGTGAGTCTTAAATGCTACTTTACCCAACTAATATCAGTTACCAATTCCTGTATACTGTAATATGATAAAGGAAAAGAGAACAAAGAGAAAACGTGACTACTATCCATACAATATTTCCTAAAATAAGTATCACCAGCAATTAACTTGCAAATGTTCTATAATCCACCACCCAGCATGAAAACTCTCTTACATAACAAAATTCACACTCCATGATAACAGATTTCACACATGATAATGGAATAAAGGTTCTTATCAATACTTATTCTCCCCTGCGAGCTTCAATCTCCTTGTCAAGATCTTCACGATCTCAGAAACATGGAAAACAAAAATCCCTGGTTTGAAAACCCCCCTAACCCTTGGTTTCCTAACCTTCTGTTTCAATACCAGACAAAAAAGAATTAATAACCTAAATCTAATTTCAAAAAATTTTCTATTAAAAAAAACGTTATTCACACCCCAAATAACTATTTCCTGTTTCTTTCCCCACAAAAGTTATTTCTTGACCCTTCCTGTGCAAAAGTGACCACAACATTATTCCTCTCCCCCCCACACACCCAATAGTGACCACAACATCTAATATAAACAAACATCTTCTACGCTAGGCAACATAATGAAATTCTCAGGCTTCCAAAGTTACCATGACAACTGGTAAACCAACTGGCCTGGCTATAGACTTCTGTACGATGTCATTTTGAGAAAAGTTGTCGGCGAAGTCGATATCAGAACATTAACACGTGCTTAGAGATGTGACATCATGAAACAAACAACAATGGAGCAAACTATCGATCTTTGATTCTTTGACGACAAAATTTACACTTGCTAATAAGTATGGCACGACTTTTTTTTATTTCTCTTGTCACTTGTTGTATAAACCTTTTTCACTTGCTTTAGTGTATTATACGCCTTAGCGCCTACCAATAAACATCACTGAAGTAAAGTTTTTAGATTTGAGGTGGTGAGGTGGGTTGGAGTTTTAACACTGCTTTCAAGAATATTTAACTTATATTCCTGCTGCAAGTTTTATTGCAGAGCGAAAGCCCGCAATGCCATTGTGGCTATGCATTGTGGTGAAACCAGCACGCATCGGCTGGAACTGTTGAACCAGGGTACTGCACTGAAACTCAGTGTAGCATTGCACCCAAACCTTACTGCATGTAGAACTGTTCAGAAACAGTTGCAAAGCCTCTGGCAGGATTCGAACCTTGAACATTTTGATCGGAAACCCAACGCGCTATCCCGCCCCCACACATATATGGATGGCAACTCCTTAATAGTTAGATTCATTTTTAGATTTGAAAATTCAAATAATCACTGGTGGAATTACTTATTTTGACTGATGAAGAAGCTAACATGTCCGAAACGTTGTGTTTATTCACATAAACAAGCTGTTGTGCACAAAATCTTGTTTTCATAATCACTGGTTAGTTGCCTCTAGGGATGAGAAGTTTGGTTTACCTTTATGTTCATTGTATCCGGGCTTCACACAATCAATCCTCGTTTTGAAACTGTGACCAGGTATCAAATAATAAATTTCTAACCAGGTATCGAATGCTATGACCCCAGGCAGGTATCAAATGTTATGATTTCAGTTAATGACAAGAACATTATCTGGAATATTTCAATAATTGATTTCATTACTGACCAACATATTGTTTCACAGAAAATGTAAGTAATGGATTAAATCATTAAGAGCCTGGTCAAATATCACAAATTTACATTATTTTCTTGGGTCGATATTTGACAAGACTTAACCCTATCCCTGCCAAAGTAGTAATATTTCAACTTATTCCAGGTATGTCAAATCCTGGATTACTGCCTACAAGGGCAATCATATCAGGGTTGATATTATAATAGGTCAATATATGACTCTGTCAAAGTGACGTGACGTGACAGCATAAAACAATTTACGAAGTCAAATTTCATCTATGCTTGGGCGGCGGATTGTCAGCCTATGGATATAAGAGTACGTTAATGTATTTTCTTTAAGTTCAAGACTTTGGTAATAAACAGAATATTATATTCGTGTCTATGTCATACCATATTGAAGACACTTGTGGCTGAATATTGGTATATCCCATACCCTCTATTTATTCTCCATGTTAACATGTTATGACAACAAAGTCCCCTTAATTATTTCTGCAAGCAAAAGGTTAAAATAAAGTAGGGCCTACATATAGGAAAAACAAGGAATTGTCAAACCAACTGAACCCAGTCCATACTACCGGTATACTGGCCTTTCCTTCATAGGAAGAACCAGGAATTTTCAAACCAACTGAATCCTGCACCCGTCGTGCCCACCCCCCTCCCCTTCTCTCTCTCTCTCTGTTGATGTGCCACTGGTCTACCAATAACATTCTGAGTTTGTCTATCATTAATCCATGACCAATCCCAAAGTATGCTCTTTGTAAAAGTCATGGTCCAATCACATGGGGTTGGTTTACTAATTAATTCAGGACATGAAGGGTTAAGAATTACATAGTCACTGATCCTTGTTTTTCCTTTGTTTCCTGTGAAGTGGTCCAACAAAAGCTGACCTGTGATGTGATTCTCACAAGACCTTGGATCTAAAATCTCCTTGTTTAAACATGTATTTCAAAGTAGTCCATCTCTTCAGTGGTTTCATTACTTGCGAGACTGATGGATTTTTTTTTTCATTTCATCTTTTCGCACATTTGCCTGAATATCACAACAATGACATTAATTAAAGTGTCTGGTCAATAAATAAGTAGTTTTGGGGCTCTAAAAAACCCTGATAGTTTTGTTTACAACTGACTTCCTGCAACATCACGACAACACATAAAGTTTCAGGAACAAACACATTAAAGAGTTTGATAAATTAGTTTAATCTTATTATATATTTTTTAATTTACTGATGCCTAATGGGTGATGTGTTTTTCAATTTTTGTTGGAAACGATTTTTTTCTTGCCATAAAACCCCAAAGATTGCCATGACACAGATGGTAGGAACCTGTCTCTAAATCTCTGTTGTTGTTTCAACATCATAATTACTAATATAATGAATACAAGAGCATTATTTCTAACTTTTCAATGTCGGGCAACTGGGCTTCTTATGTCAACTTGCCCTTGAGTATCTAACCAGTGATTGGTAAACTTTGTTCACAAATATTGATTGAAATTAACGTCCAATCATATCAGAAATTAGTGTAATATTGTGAACCCTTCTATAGAATTTACACCGGCAAATGTACAATAAATAGGGTGACACTTTCCTTGGGGCAAGGAAACACCTGACGAGTCCACGTTTTTAGCATTGGTTTTAATCAGGGATTACATTCAAAAGTTTTAATGTCTGCATTTATTATGTCTCCTGGCATTAACAGGGTTAACCCTAGTCTGCCATGCTATAAGTGAAATATCCTGAAGGAAGCAAGTTCAGACTTCCTGGACAGTTTATAACTGTTGGACATTGAGAAACACACAAATGTAAATGTAGTTTTTGCATGGTCACCTTAAATTTATATTTCAAAACAGATTACATTTGGCTGTTATCATGAAATAAATAAAACAGGGATGTAGCTTAGTTGGTAGGGTGTCCTCTCATCACCTGGAAGGTTGGGGTTCGATTCACGACCACATTTTACCAAAACACGTTAAAATATGGAAGTTGTTGCTTCCTTGCTTGGCACTCAGCATCAAAAGGATGAATCAAAGCTGGAACTGGCACTGCACTGTGTCTGCCGGGTGCATAATTTCCAATTTACATTGTAATGAGGACAATAGAGTGTTGTGTTATCCATGCAGGCAGCACCAGTGTGAGGCAGAAAACATGTCAATACTCACGCTTGGGTATTCGAAGTCTGGTTGACTGGCAACATCCTGAATATAATCTACACGGAACTGGTTCTCTGGGTTTCCTAGAGTGATGGGAGGATTCAGTGTGCTCATTGCACCTGTAATTGTCTGAAAATACACATAAAAACCGTCAATATCATAATATTATCACTATAATACAGTCAGATACAGTAATATCATTGTATTAATACTATAATACAGTCAGATACAGTAATAACATTGTATTAACACTATAATACAGACACAGTAATATCATTGTATTACCGGTAACACTATAATATATTCAGATACAGTAATATCATTGTATTAACACTATAATACAGACACAGTAATATCATTGTATTACCGGTAACACTATAATATATTCAGATACAGTAATATCATTGTATTAACACTACAATACAGTCAGATACAGTAATATCATTGTATTAACACTACAATACAGTCAGATACAGTAATATCATTGTATTAACACTATAATACAGACACAGTAATATCATTGTATTACCGGTAACACTATAATATATTCAGATACAGTAATATCATTGTATTAACACTATAATACAGACACAGTAATATCATTGTATTACCGGTAACACTATAATATATTCAGATACAGTAATATCATTGTATTAACACTACAATACAGTCAGATACAGTAATATCATTGTATTAACACTACAATACAGTCAAATACAGTAATATCATTGTATTAACACTGTAATATATTCAGATACAGTAACACCATTGTATTAACACTATAATATATTCAGAAACAGTAATATTGTATGTAACATCCCATCATTTAATGTCAAGAAGCATTGAATATATTTAATATGTTATAAATATGTTAACATGTAAAACACAATCAGAAGCAGTGTAACATTTATGACAAGATATGCACCTTGGTTGTCTGCAAAATAACATCTATTTCAATGTGCTACATGTAAAAGACTCGAAACAGTTATACATTATGAAACAGTGTATATCATGTAATATTTAGAACATTGTATATAAGTCATTATCTAGAAACATTGTATATTGTGTTATATGTTATTAACATATTAAAAACAATGTAAAACATGTTGTAATATGTTCAGAAAACATTGTACATAATGTTATACAATGTGTTAAGGTCCCATGAATATCATGTAAAACATTTAGAAACATAGTATCAACTTTAGATATCACATAAGACTCAACTAACTATCAGTGTAAACATTTGACAAGGTGTGTAAAGAGTCTATCATAACCTATTCTAATGAACCAAAATTAATTAAAACCATGAAAAATATCATTAAACTCAGAATCATACAAAAAAATATTATGCATTTCAAAACAATTTTAACTAATAACACTACATGTTTATTCACATGAAATGTGTCATGTTATCTTGTAAAGCATATCAGGTACGATAATAATAGAACTCCATCATCACATTGAGTAAATTATATGTTTATACATGTGCTATTTGAGTGTAAACATCTGCTGATAGGTGTGTGATACGTGCTAATAATAGCCTAAATAGATACTTCTAAACAATGATATTTATGTCCATGTGATTTCCGTGATCGGTTCCTTTAATTACCTACAAAACTGTAAGTGCATAGGTTCGATTTATAAACCCTTTATCTGTAAGAAGATCCCTTTTAGCAGGTGGGCAACCCCAGAATATTTATTATTATGCAGTTAGGTTATCATTCCTATAACCTGGCCACTCAGAATGGAATGACACAATTGACTCAGTAGCTATATTGTTATCATGAATTAAACACTGGCATTTAGAGATTTTCACCCAAGTGTTGTCGGTTATTACACAAGCAACATCTCCTGTGAAACAGTTTTGGATGATAAATTGACATTATTGTAAGACGTTTACTCTGTCAGAAGATTAGGGGTTATACCAAAGTCATCAAAAGAGGTTGATTTTCACAATCTATTTTGCTTCTAGAACAAGACATGTTTCTGAGACTAAGTGTCATGGCTTTTATTTTCCATGCAGACAAAATGCCTCAGTAATAATTTATGAAAATGACGGCAAAATATATGTTAAAGGACAGCTTCGTTACAAACATTATATTTACTATCATTTACTCTACATTATATTTCAAGCAACATAAAGGACCCCTTGCACTGTATGTATGGTTAGTTACAATGAGCGGACACCAAAATCTCCCAATACCCTACTCAGCTAAGCACTGCACCACAAAGTATAGACCAAAGAACAATGGCTAGGAGAAAATATTAATACAGCAAACCTCCGCAGTGAATAAAAGTAATAATCAACATATACTGAAACCTCCCCACAAGAACCCGAACTAAACGAGATCACAGAGAGACGAGATGTAGACGAGAGTTCATCGATAATTGTTGGTAGAGGTGGTCAGACAGGCCTTATTGCCTCACAAATTACACCTGCTGGATAAATCCCTAATCCCCAAATAACAAGAGAGCAACATCTATCCTTCTTTCCACGATTGATAAACCCTGAGTATTTAATTAGGTCATGGCAACCTCCCATTCTCCCTCCTGAAGAGACTCCGTACACAGAGGTGAGCACTGTCTCCAGAGAGAGACTATCCATCACATCAATCTGTTGACATCTTTCTAAATACATCTTTCTTAGAATATTCTCACTCAAGTTAACCCTTGTCCTACCCGATGCTGATCTATCCATCACATCAATCTGTTGACATCTTTCTAAATACATCTTTCTTAGAATATTCTCACTCAAGTTAACCCATGTCCTACCCGATTCTGATCTATCCATCACATCAATCTGTTGACATCTTCCTAAAAACATCTTTCTTAGAATATTCTCACTCAAGTTAACCCTTGTCCTACCAGATTCTGATCTATCCATCACATCAATCTGTTGACATCTTCCTAAAAACATCTTTCTTAGAACATTCTCACTCAAGTTAACCCTTGTCCTACCCGATGCTGATCTATCCATCACATCAATCTGTTGACATCTTCCTAAAAACATCTTTCTTAGAATATTCTCACTCAAGTTAACCCTTGTCCTACCCGATTCTGATCTATCCATCACATCAATCTGTTGACATCTTCCTACCTCCAGCTTTCTCAGAATATTCTCACTCAAGTTAACCCTTGTCCTACCCGATGCTGATCTATTCATCACATCAATCTGTTGACATCTTCCTAAATACATCTTTCTTAGAATATTCTCACTTAAGTTAACCCTTGTCCTACCCGATGCTGATCTATCCATCACATCAATCTGTTGACATCTTCCTAAATACATCTTTCTTAGAATATACTCACTCAAGTTAACCCTTGTCCTACCCGATGCTGATCTATCCATCACATCAATCTGTTGACATCTTCCTACCTCCAGCTTTCTCAGAATATTCTCACTCAAGTTAACCCTTGTCCTACCCGATTCTGATCTACCATTATACAAATCTGTTGACATCATCCGGCTTACCTTAAACATCACCCCTCGCATTAACCTTTAGTCTACCCGATACAAATCTATCCATTACGATATGTTGACAACCTGTATCCTCCCGTTTAATCAGAACATCCTCACTCAAGTTAACCATTAGCCTACCTGATACTGAACTATCCATTACACCTGTCTGTTGACATCCTCTAGTTTCTCAGATTATCCTCACTCTTGTTAACCCATAGTCTACCCAGTACTTAACTATCCATCGCAATCTGTTGACATCCTCCTAACACAAGCTTACCAACAATATCCTCACTCAAATTAACCTTAAGCCTACTCAATACTGAGGGTTTCAAATCCTGGACCTCTTGATCCTAAGTTTAAACCAAAAAACCACTGCACTCCTCCCCAAAACCATACAGATGTTTTTAAACACTGGGCATAATCTCAGGAATGGCCCAAATGCGCCAAGATCCCTTAACCCTTAACTTGCAGGTCCGGGATAGAAATAGTGCATTCATATATCCCTGAGGCAAGCCCTGGAAGCAAGAATCGGGGAATCATTAACGTTAAGATACTGGCCAGCGATTCCCCGTAAGTCTTTACCAAATTCACTGTCTGGAAAATAGGCTGACGGTGCCAATTTGTAAGCGAGTATGGTAAAACCCAGGGGTGAGCTATGAGGTCCAAATATTCTGCCAGAGGGGCCAATATAGAACAGTGCAACCAGGACCCATATTTTCGAAGCTCTCTTAGCGCTAAGATAGTCGTAAGTCAATGTTAATGTACGGCACTTACGACTATCTTAGCACTACGAGAGCTTCGAAAATATAAACCCAGAGGGTTAACACCTAGGTGATCATAATTCTGTGGGCTAAAGATACTCTTAGCACCAAGGTGGCTTTGTGAAACTAGGCCCTGTTATCATTGGATGTTCTGGGTCTGGAAGGTGAAGGGTTAAGGAAGTTATGCAATACTGACATAGGTTTCATGAAATACAGATTTCTTACAATCAAAATAGTTTCTATTCTGCAATGCTTTGATGGTGAACAGCCACGATTTAACTGACTGTTTGTAGTTCAGACAAATATCATAAAACAGATATTGAACATGTGAAACAGGTCACCCCTTGCAGTCTCCTACATTATCCATCAATGGTGGATCTAAGCTAGACTGCATTGATTTAGCCTACATTTTCTAGCCAGGATGGTCGCATGCTTTGGAAATACCTGACTGCAGGCCTCCTCCCCAGCATATGGTGTGCGGCAAAACTTGATCTACATAAATCAATGGTTTCTTAACCAACAGCAATCAAACTGACTCATACCTTTTGTAAACAAATCAGATTTAACTCTCTGCAAGCTGCAGGCTACAAAAGGTGCCGAGCATATGCACACTTCAGGAAGGTGCAACAGGCAGAGGAATACAATTCTCACCCAACCAGGCAGATCTACTGCATAGACTAAACAATATTAATGATCTTTTCTTTTTATCTAAACCGAGACGTGGGTATACAATACATGTCTATACTCACGTCAACCAGTTCAAATGATATATATATGAAGCAATACTTATATATGAATCAACATTTATAACACCAATCATGGGAACAACATCTTGTTAAGCCGTAGCAAGCTGTCACTCGTAGCGCTAATGAATGGCTTCAAATTGTTTTCTTTTTGAATGAATGTACATTATTCTTTGTCAAAATATATGTTTCAATTGGATTGTACTTTAATCCTGTTCACAATTCACACGAATCACAACTTGTTAATAATGAGCCACTGGTTAAAGAAAATGGCATTATTAGTGTTAACTGCACACGTTACATCACACCAAGACTTAAATCTAAAAAATAATTATTTTTAATCTTCAAAAGATGAAGTACTTTTTAATTTCATATAATTGCCCATGCAATTTCAAATGTGTATCAGATAGCTAATAAAGTAGCCTAGACATTATAATAGGCTCTTAAAAGTTTGTTATACAGGATTACTACATACCGGTACCTATAACCACATTGTAACTATGAAGCTATTGGCACCTCCAACTTGGGAGTGGGTTAAACCTGCACAACTAGAACAATTGCTGATCATTGACGGACCAAGAACTCAGTTTTGTGCCGTTTGCAAGGGCTGAAGAACTGTCAATTCTGTGAGGAGCTCTAAAAGCCGAGGCACATTGCACGACGCTGATCAGCTGCTCCAAGTAAAATGAAATCATTTATCAATCGGGCACTATGAATGGCGGCTGGGTTGTTGAGCAGGAGGAACTAATGTTGTGGTATTGATTGTCAACTTGCATAATCAGCGTGTAGTGGCTGGGGAGTCACACAGATCGGATCAATCTTGCCGGGATGGACGGACGGACGGACAGAGGAGAGATTTATCAATGCTGGCAACTTGACCCACCACGTGCATGGTGGAATGTATTGTACCACATAGCCACTTTGCCCCACCTTGGAGCCCTAGACCTTCCTTTATGTGTTTCTCAACACGAGGAACTGATGAATGGATAGACAGAAAAAACACACTATCACCGCTGGCAACTTGACCCACTAGGTGCTCGGTGGAATGATTTGTACCACATAGCCACTTTACCCCACCTTGGAGCCCTATACTTCCATTTATGTGTTTCTCAACACGAGGAACTGGTGAATGAGGAAAACCACACTATCACCGCGGGCAACTTGACCAACTAGGTGCTCGGTGGAATGATTTGTACCACATAGCCACTTTACCCCACCTTGGAGCCCTACACTTCCCTTTATGTGTTTCTCAACACGAGGAACCGATAAATGGATAAACAGAGGGAAACCCCACTATCACCGCTGGCAACTTGACCAATCACATGCTTGGTTGTATGTATTCACATAGCCTTTTACCCCACCTTGGAGCCCTATAATTCCATTTATGGGGTTTCTCAAAACGAGGAACTGGTGAATGAGGAAAACCACACTATCACCGCGGGCAACTTGACCAACAAGGTGCTCGGTGGAGTGTATTGTACCACATAGCCACTCTTACCCACTACACTTCCATTATGGTGGATCTCAAGACAAGAGACTGATAAATTGCAGATGGAGAGAATCGGAACAATTTTGAGGAGAAAAAGTCCCAAAATAATGCAACTATCGGGATACAAACTGATATTATCACATGGTCAGATGACTGCCCATATATTCGCATGTTCTGACACAAGTAAGTTAGCTAATCACAAGTGCTGCAGCGAAAGCTTTGGTGTGTGAAGCTAGGGGCAAGCAACTCTTGGAAACCGTTCTTTCATCTGTTTCGATTATAAAAGTGTGAACGAAGGATTCCAAAAACCGCCCAAAAAACTGTCCGCTTCCAAGAGCATTTCACTTATATTGAGGCTGCTTGTATTATTGCAGGGAGAAAGCCTGTACTGTGCTGAAATTCAATGTAGCATTGAACCCAAACCTTACTGCATGTAGAACACTTCTCCACAGCAGACAAGTTGCCGAGCCCCTGGCGGGATTCAAACCCCAGACCTCTTGATCCAAAGCCAACCGCACCAGCCACTGCGCTATCCCACCCCCTACAATACCATTGAACCACAACCCATACCCCACCATTCGAACCACCAGTAACTGTCTGTGAGTCTTACGTTTCTCTTGTGATACATCTTTAGCAATTTGTTTAACCATATCACCTTACATCATCTTATATCAACCACCTTTCAGCTAGTATGATGGAGCCAGCCACAAGTATGGCGACATCTCCTTTAATCCTCTATCAAGATTGTAGATTACCTTAAATCTCACCCTTAACATTTTGTACCAGTATCATTTAAATCACTTCGCCAATTTAGACATTTTTCTGATTTTGGTTCTCCCTGTAGTTTTCAAAAACTTTTTTATTTTTATAATAATAATGTATTCATACAACCAACCCACACCTTCTTTGTTAGAACCTCTGTTTACTTATTACTTAGTCCAGCTTCAGGACTGTAAATAAAAAGGAGCCTTTAATACAGTCTAGGTTCTCCTTCAGCAAGTCTAGGCTACAGCAATTTACAGCAATGAGACCTAGAAATAAAAATGTTGAAAAGCATGTAATTATTTATTTCAAAAATTATATATTTCATAGACTAAATTTTAGTCTACTTATTACTTGACAGTATCACATACCCTCAGCAAGTCTTCAATTTAGAAATCACATAAAACACATATTTCCAAATCATTTTGAATTGCAACTGAAAACAAATGACTTAATTCACTTCCTCAATTAAAGATGTACAAGCAATTAAAGGTTCATTCCCATGAAAAGATAATTTGTCATGAAATATCAGATTTAAATCACTGATAATTCAAAAGCTAACATAACACCTACCGAGTATCTTTTCCTTCAAAAGCAATCATTAGTTCTCACAGGTAACCAATATTCAGTAAGAGTCAACAGCTCACAATGTAGATAAAAATAAACTGTCACATGATTCATCGGTCATTACACAGCTAAAAGTACAAAGATCATCTCAAAATTCTCACAGAAAACATTTTATCCATCAGTGCGGGCACCTTTTCAGGGATGGTGAGAATTAATTATTTCAATGATTCGAACATAAAGCACCTTACTACCTCTTATTACATCACTAGAAAGAAATGCCAACAGAATTCTCACAGATATGCATGACCTATTACAAGCACCTGCACTACAATGAAAGTACAAAGATATTTTTCTATTGCTCATCACAACAAAGGCTCCCTGAGTAGTTAACACATAATTATACTCAGCTTTAGTCAATTCAAAATAATTATACCATATCGTTTGAAATAGAAAGCTATTTTTACAACTCGTTGCCACAAAGGAGTCAAATGTATTCACACAGATAAATAGACGCCTATACAAGATCATTTTTTTGCAGATAACACAGTGCAATTCATCCTCAGTAGAGCATTGCCCACATGCATTCAACATTAGAGTATTTCTCTTCTTGGGTCATAATATGATACCATGCGATTCATTCAAAATTGAAAGCAAATTTCGTCACTAGAAAGAAAAGTCAGGTATTTCTCACATGTACTCAAGATGGGAGCAAGTTTATTCTTGCGATGATAATAATAGGACCGGCAGAGAAGATTCACAGCAGGACGAAAGCCGCCATTGTCAATTAATCGCTAACTGTCACGACAAAACTGACATAATAATTTAATGGCGAAAGAATTTTGGCTGTCGCCACAGCTCTATCTAGGCCTGTTGTTTATGTTCAGTGAGAAAGTTATTTACGTCTTTTATGATTGTCATGGTCCGTATACCATCGGCAGATTTCTATTGTAAGTTTTAATGATCTGGGATTTAATATGTCCCTGTTATAAACGACCCAAGCTCCTCCTATTAATAACTGGCACATTCTAAATTTGTATCTCCTCTGGGTGATTTCTCAAGCTATTTTCGTCAAGGCTCCACTGTATGTTGTGGATATTGGAGATTATTCCCTGTGTTGTAAACCGAGAAGAAAACCAGGGTTTCCTGAACTTAACACACTCAGGATATAAACATTGAATTGTGGCCATGTAGAATATTAAAGTGCTCACATGATAATGAACAGTATCAGCATACCACGAAAACGTATACATCATTTTGTCATTTCTTACAATGTCAGGGAATGTGTTATGTGGAGAAACGTTAGAACATTGATAAATAAATATAGGAGTGCATTTAACAAGAAAATACATTAAGTCAGGTTTAAATGTCATGTAAATGTAACCATTTTTTAAAATAATTCTGACTTAATGCGTAATTGAAAACCAATATACTTTACATTATCAAAATTACAACACTTATCAAAAATACTCCCGAAATTAAACAAAATATGTAGCACCAAAAATCATTGAAGAAGCACACATTGATCTGATCTTATAATATTTGTCCTACAAATAGATTTTTTTTCCATTTTTCTCCCAGCGTTTCACAGCGATATTTGTTGCACAGGTGATAAACAATATAACAACCATAGGCTATATCTGCTATATCAACATGGCACAACTGTAAACATGGTTCTCATTGGCTGATCCATTTATGGACAAAGTGTTATCTTCTCGTTATTAATCAGCTAGCTTGGCACATACAGAGTCTTAACACCAACTAACGGGGTGATATTGATTCAGATTTGCCAAGAAGTTCACATTTCCAAATGAAACAAGATTATCATACTTTCAAAATGTTACAGATTCTATTCTACTCAAGCTTATTTTATCTTTAAACAACTCAACAGAATTATGCAGATAACAAATGAACATTGTTGAAATATATCCAAGATTCTATTCTAATATTCTGCAGGATCATTTTCAAATCTTTGACCAGGTGCAATTTTGTAAATTGCTTCGAATAAGAATGAAGACAGTGTTTTAATTTTTATCCTGTACATAACACCCTTGCCAAGCTGTTACAAACATTATTACATCATGAAAAATAAAACTGAAAGCATTATGTATCATGAAGACTTGAATTCTTAATGCAGAACCTTGTTATATACAGTATGTGAAACATATCTATATTATAAGTCTATATGAGTTCACCGTCCAAATCCTAAATAAGTTTAATTGTAAGCCATGTGTAAAGATATTGTGTCCATTTCTTGAGTCAAGTCAAGGGAATGCTGTAGATCATAGCTAAGAAATGAGGGTGTTTGCAGTTTAACACCGCTTTCAAGAGTATTTCACTGCTGCTAGTCATATTGCAGGAGGTGAGGTGAGGTGAGTTGCTATTTTTATGGCAGGAGAAAGTCTGCAACGCCATCAGACTATGCTTTGCGGTGAAACCTGCGAGCATCGGCTGGAACTAGCGAACCATGGGTGGTACTGTACTGAAATTCAGTGTAGCATTGCACCCAAACCTTACTGCGTGTAGAACAGTTCTCTACTGCAGACAAAGTTGCTGTGCCCCTGGCGGGAATCGAACCCCAGACCTCTTGATCCGAAGCCAAACGCGCTAACCACTGTGCTACCCATATTGCAGGAAGAAAACCTGCAACATTGTGGCTATCAGTGCAGTGAAACCTAGCAAACCATGGTTGGTACTACGCTGAAGTTCATTGTAGCATGCACTGCGAGTAGAAAAGTTCTCTACAGCAGACAAAGTTGCTGAGTGGGATTTGAGCCCTAGATTTCTGGATCCAAAACATCCATGTTCATATGAGACAAGATAAATACTGTAGAAAGGATAATTAAGTGTTCATTTGAACAACCATTAACATAACATAAACATAGAAATTTTGAGATAATATGAAGGATATGAAGATAACTGAGGTGTATTCTCGCAACAGTTGTGTCTGTGACAGACTCTTCCTATGCTTAATGTTTGTTTCAATTCTCATTGTGAGGTGAGGTGAGGTTTAACGCCATTTCAAGAGTATTTTAATTACATCATGACTGCTAGTATTATTGCAAAGAGAAAGCCTGCAACACCATGTGGCTATTCATTGCAATGAAGCCTGCGAGCAATGGATGGAACTAGCAAACCATGAGTGATACTGCGCTAAAATTCAGTGAAGCATTGCACCATACCTTACATGTAGAACGGTTCTTCATAGCAGACAAAGTTGCCGAGCCCCTGGTGGGATTCATACCCCAGGCCTCTTGATCAGAAAGCCAAACGTACTAACGACTGCGCTATCCAGCCCCCATGTTAAAAACATTGACATTGGCATACATTTAGGTTGACCTTGGGTTAATTTAAACATTGCTTTCATGAGTATTTCACTTATATCACAACTGCTAGTAGAACTAGAGGGAGAAAGCCTGCAACACCATTGTGATGAAACCTGCAACCATTGACTCGAACTAGCAAATCATGGGTGGTACTCCATTGAAATTCAATGTAGCATTGCACCTGAAGCTTACTGCAAATAGAACAGTTCTCTACGGCAGACAAATGTACCAAGCCCCTGACGGGATTCAAACCTTGTGATCTAAAGTGCTAACCTCTGCCCTATCTCGCTCCAACATAGTTAGACTAGTTAGAAATAATTGAGTCAAATACAGTATCGTCTGTCCCATGCCTCAAGTCAGATAAGTCATGCAAGAATCTCGGGGTGAATTTATAATATGAAACTGAAAATATTCATGCTTTAAGTTTTATACATATTCAGCTTGGGTCAATTTCACAACTTACAACATAATTTCTTTGTTTTTTATTTTGCTGTACATCAATTGGTGATGTCCATTACAAAGTATTTGTATTTTCTTGAACATATTCCTCATTGAAAAATGTCTATATATGGGGTGAAGTAGATTAATAAACAACAATGATGTATATGTTCGACCCCCCACCCCCACCCCCTTAAACAGTTTTACATGTAAAGTTAAGGGGCCACAAAACCATCGAAAATGTGGGCCCAGGATCTTACCACTGTTACACTCCACTATATTTCTTCAGAAGGGTTCCAGCAATAAGCAACATTATTGCAGGATGAAAACCTATACCACCAATGCAATTTTGAACTATGATAGAACCTGTGAGTTCACAAAAACATGGGGCGAGTGAGTGAGTTATTGTTTAATGCCCCTTCGGCAGTATCCCAAAGATATGAAAACAAGGCAAACAATGAGTGACATTGCACTGTATATTAGCCTACGTCGCAGCATATTATCTAAACAGTTACATTGCAGTTTCCTTTTATGAAGATTAAGTTGCTGATGCAAGATAGGACTGGATTTTGAATCTAGAATTAATTTACAACTGCCACCCTACTGCAGCATGAAGAGGGTTAATGTCTATTTTACATGGCCTCGAAAATCATATACAAATTGACTCTACTGACATGCCCGACTCTAAAATAGCCATCAATTCGGAAGTGCAGTGGCCGATTCAGAGGGGGTTTGAAACACCCCCCCCCCCCCCTGAAATTTTTGCTGTAAACTTCATGGACCCCCAAGGACCCTCTCAACCCCCCCCCCCCCCAATTCAAATTTTCAGGATCAGTAGTACACATACTCCTGTATATATTCAAGAATTGCTTTAAAAAATCTGTCTAAAGAAAAATAAAATTGTCCTATATATGTTTGCTTACAAATGGTAAATATTTTAACTTGAAGAAATTCCATTCATTCCTTACATTCCTTAATACAGGTAATCTTAGCTACTGCATTTTCTGTGTGCTCCTGATATGGTATTTTGCTCCTATGCTTTCTTTACGGAAATTCTTTTAATTAGGCCTCTTTGAACCAAGTCAAAGTTATGTATTTACCATCATTTAACATCTTTCATTCCATTTGTTCATCTTGTATTCAAAGACTCAAAACAATGTTTATAGATTATGAATAAACGTCCATTTTTAAACCAATTAAATTCTTATCTATTCTTAGATAAGTAAAATAGAAGTGATTGTCTTGTTCTATTCCTATGTGTGGCACTAATTTAATACATTCTTTAAAAGACAAACACATTTCAATAATTTAAATCACATGGTCCCTGTAGAATATATTTGTAGTAACTCATCTAATGATTATCATTTCCACATCTGGAAATAGATAAATGCTATTTCTATCGTTGACATTTTCATGTTCATGATTTATGCATTAGAAATATATTATAAGCGTATGGTTGTTTTATTCTGTGAAACACTGCTGACTTGGTGAGGTCTGATGTTAACTTGAAAGTTTAGAGCTCTGATTGTTTTATGTGCCTGCAGTAATTGAGTGACACGGGGTGTCAAAACATAATGTACATCAGTAATTTACATTATTAAACAAAGCTCGAATGACATTTGTGGAATGCATTTTGAAGTTCAGTCTTACCAAAGTTTATAGATTAACAGCAATCATACATTCACTATAAAACACCTTTGATGTTTTTTATTTCACAAATCAAGACCTATCAAATTTCATAAGGATGGCCTTGAGGGCACCTACAAGATAATAGTGTTTGTTAGGGGAATATGGCTGTCTTTTTCACACCTTGTAATAACTGGGATATCACCAGATAATCCAATAACTAATATATCTTCTCCAACGACAACTCTGTTGTGTTGCTAATGGTGTTATTGCCCACCGATATGTTGTAATATGTTATATTGTGGTGGCAAGTTTGAAGGGTTTTGAAATACTGTAATTTTTGTTGTACATTTGGCTAAATATGTTGCAAATGTGGATGTTTACAGTACTGACAGTATAATAACATCCTTTATCAACCATTTTATTGCAATAAAATTAGACTAGTTTTACGTCTGATGATTAATTTCAGGTAAATTCCTCGGTCATCGAGCTAGGTAACGAGAACTTTACACCATGTTGTCCGCCATATTGGACGACAGAACTCATTCGTAGGGGTGCTGGGTTGTTTATGTGTTTACACTTACCAAAATTGCATCTCTTATATTCCTTTTAATGTCCTCGATTTTCTGTCTACGTTCCCTGAAAAGAAGAAATGTTGACATTTGTTACAAATTCGAATAAAATTGACGAAATACACACGCATAGACGGACATCGCTATAACCTAACGCCCCTTTCGGGGAGGCGTGGATATGGTCATGCATGCATAATACGGTTCGTCCGTTTCGAGACAGCATAGCGACATAAATAAAAGAAGGAAAGGCGAAATAAACACGCAAATACTTACTCCGGTCCGAATCCATTCACATGTAATATCCTCATCTGCTTCACAATCGTTGATTTTCCAGACTCCCCGGCACCTAGAAATATAAAACAAATTAGCTCTCATTACACAAGCTCGCGATATTAGAATAATCCCCAATGGCAGGCAACGTCGGGCGGCGAACAACCAACATGGAACATATTCACTGACCTAGCAACAGTAGTCGGTGTGTCGCACGGTACAACTGTTTGTCCTTCTGCAGTTGTTTCTCAATCCTCTTGTTAGCTTCTTTTGCCGATTTGTCATCTTCATCCTCTTTCCGCCCGAAACAGCCCATGCTTGAAACTACGGTCGCTACTTTAGCCAGTGTGGAACTGGCGTCCAAGCTGAGACAGGCTTGTGATTTCGGTAGGCTACCCTGCTATGCAATGGGGCGAGTAGATCCCAGTCTTCCGCGATCACGTCAGGACTTCAGGTCTAAACTCCGGGCCTAAGTGCCCGGCCCCCTCGACTGTTGGCCTGCCGGTTTTTCATGAAAACAGTCGTTTGTGAAGGAGCGGTCGACATGGAGCCGAAGCGAAGCCGTGTACGCATGAAAGTGACAGACCGGAGTTGGGTGGGGCTTGCGCTATTGCATGACGGGAAGGCTAATATTCGATCACATGTGTGAGAGGCCGCGATAGCGCTTCGTAGAACTGACTTACTTATTTGTCAAAATAAACTCTCTTGCTTTACAGGTGCCCGTCTACACAAATGAAAGATTTTGTTTAGGTTTTTATTTTTCCAAACGTTACAAATTTATTCTCGTTTGAATACTGTACGACGGTGATAGGGAAATGAGTTGTATTTTCGTTCTTGAAAAGAACGCCCTTTGGCAAATTTAGCAAATTAATCATACCGTTATATGTAAACAGGTTGAAATAATTTTGTACTTTGTGGACGGACATATAAATTGGAAGTTAAATATTTCTAATTGTTGTGTTTATGTAAATATATAGTTAGTTTATTTGTAGTCTTTGATATGATTTCCTAAAAACGGTCCTGCATGAGTGTTGTGCAAAAGAGACTGCTTTTTTCACTCAATAGATATTTATTTTTGGCGCTATACCTGTCGCTAAATCAAATATCAACATGGATAATAACAAATAATATTTTCACATTCAAACAATAAAAAAATATTCAGCTGCGACCACAGTCCTAATTAAAACTATTATTGTCATATTAAGAAATGTACATTTATATTCAAGTTATTGTACACTATAGCTGGTGTTTTTTGTGGGGGATTTTTGTTGTTGTTGTTTTTTTGTATGAATAAATTAAAATTTAACATAAAGGCAATATAGGCAATATAATATTTCATTTCAAATATTTGTTTTAAGAAATTACCTCCGATAGAATGTATGATAAACAGAAAAATGGTTTGAGGATATGTTCGAAATTTTATCCTCCCCGAAGTAATATTTCCATAAATCCAAGCCATTACTTCACCGAGGAATGATTATCCAGACAGCAAGAGTTACTTCCCTTGAAAACAGATTCGTTTGTTTGGCATATTCTTTCCAAATTCTCTCAAGCCACACCTCCGATACTATATAACCGTCGATTCCTGTAGCGTTATCAACCTATGGTATCATAAATGGTAACATTGTGACACATTTTATAAATGTAAAATACCTATGTTATGTTTTTGTCATTAAGTATTTATAAAAGTTATGCTATATGGACATGGTATGACCAGCCCATGAGTTATAGAATGTATGCTACAGCTAGAATCATAAAAGTTATACATAGTTCAACAATGTCTCTATTTCACTTGGATGATGCGAAATATATTCCATCCTATCAATTTGTTTATTTATCGCAGAACCACATATTTACATAAAAGTAGCAATCACTTATAAGAATATAATAAATAACCATTTACGTACATTACGAAAATGCCATCATGATATAAGGTACTCATTTTAATTATCAATTGTCAGGATGTTTGGAAAATTTCATAAGTTTAAATAAATATTTCACCTACAAGGCATATTTAACTACTCAAAAATTTAACAGTATTTCCATTGTCAGACTAACGTTACACTTTATTCCAAAAAAAAGTTTCTCTCAAAAGAACCTACTTTAGATAATAACACAAGTCATTAATCTTTTGAACTGAGGCTGTTAAAAAAATTAAATTCATCAAAACACCCGGCAAGACCTTATCTCAATTGGTCCTATGACGTCATTGATGACGTTTGCAAACAAACTTGTCAATCGATTGTGTTATAAAGGCGTTCTTTGACCTGCATAATGTCCCAAGTACAAGTGTACAATGGCACTAATGATAAATCGATAATACAATCATGTCACAAATGTCTTGTAGTTTGTTTGACTTATATGTGTTTGTATCACATTAACTAGGTATCGTAATTAAAATGTAGGTAAAAGTTCCTGTGCTTTATGTCTTTTGCATGCTTTGGGTGATGGCAACACATATGATATTTTAGATTATTTATTTTACCAACAATAAAATTTCTCTTTAAATACCAACCTTGCGATGTATTATCAATAGTTTCTAGTCTGTATTATATGTTTTGTGACGTCAACTGAATCTTTCCTAATCCCCATTAATGTAAAACAAGGGCTGATCTCCTTCCACTTCAAAGCATAATTTGCGTCATGCTATCACCGGCACATTTAAGTCTTGCTACATTTCACCACCTTTTTTGTCAGCGTATCCGCGACATTGGCTTTGTAGTGGAATAAGAAATACAGCGAGGCGTAAATTAGCCAGTGATATGGGTTGGCGTGAGTTATGCCTTAATTGTGAGGAAAGTTATGGGCAGGTGCGTGTACCGATATTTCGTTTAAAGGACAAGTACAACAGTACGTATTTTTCACGGAGAAGAACACCATGGGATATCTTCGTCTGTGCTTTTATACTTTAATATATGATTGAAATAAAGTCCATTTGAAACGCATTGTTTGGAATGTTATATTAATGAAAGTTAATAGCATAAATGCATATAGGCCTATATGGATTGGGCCATGTAACCTAACTGAGTGTTTATCAGTTAGAAACGGGTGACATTCCTGCGCTCTACCAGTTGAGCTAAAGGGATATCCCCCTATAGCCGAAGCCAGAAGGAATACTTTCACCTCACCCTGCCACATACACCCCCTCCACAAAGTGACTCGTCCTCGAGTCAAGCATTTGCGAATTAGCAAGCACCTCAGTTCGATGTACTCAGGGTGTAGTGAGCACTAGGGAGAAACCGAAAGTTAAATTTACATTTACATGCACTGTTTTAAGACCTATTAAAGATTATCAAACCAAAGTTTTCTGTTTGGTGCAAATAAGTTTCCAAAATTACGTTTCACTAATTTGCGCCACACGTGGAGCATGCATTGTCCACTTTTAGATCAGAAATCGATACTTTTACCTTTAAATCGTTGGTATACTGAGTCGACTATCATCACAGTGACACTTTTCGGCAACAGTCGGTACTTCTATAAATAATAACATAAGTTATAACGTTTGGCATATGTGACTCTCAACAACACAATGGATGTACTACAGCCTTGGTCTCATTCAGCAAGTCTGGATTCAACTGAATATGCATGCATGTAATATGAAATTACAAGATCAGAACATGTCTTTAAGAGAAACATTTCTCAGACTATGATAAATGTTAGTCTATCTCTTTTGAAAGGTCGAACTTCTGTGAATTCATCAGTATATACGATCGTTTGGACGGAATTTTCATTATGGATACCGACAATGAATTACGTGGCTCCTTTATTTTAGCACCATCGCTCCTCCCTTTCTTCAAGAGAGTAAACCTGCGGGTGCGACTGAAACTAGAAAACAGTGAAACTAGAAAACTGAAACTAGAAAACCCGTGACGACACAACTTCCCAATGCAGGGCATAATCCTTGACAGTCTCCACCACTGGCTGATTTGAACATTGCAGTATTTCCCTTGCTTTTCAGTACTAAGATAGTGGATCGCTGCACTTGAAGTGCTGCACATTGGGATCCCGATTTCCTAGTACGGAAACCTTAAGAAAATCCTGCAAGGCTTTAATCAGCCGCAGTAATGGAGACTGCATGGCAAGAATTATGCCTTGCATTGGAAAGTTGCGGATGGCACTGCAATGATGCCCATTGTCTTGTATACCCAAATCAATTAACTAAAGAAACACCCAATGTAATAATAACGAGGATATATTTATACCACATGATTCAACGTCGTATACATGTTCAAGAACCCATGTAGTATTACAATATAACAATACTATTTCTAATGCGTTAAGGAGTTATATTACATGTTTACCCGATGAAATAATGTATTTCCTCCACTTGTACTTTTAAAAATTATCTTATGCACGTGTTATGTAGTATATATATTAAGTATAATCAAATGATTTGTTGTTTTATGCGGAGAGGACTTCTATAAGTTATATAACTTGTGCCCAGTCCGTTTCTTGAATGAACAAAATATGTTTTCAATTAATTCAGTATTATAACCCAAGATAGAAAACATTTCAAGGGCCCCTGCATTATTACCCTAGTTGAACCACAGGCCAAGTTTAGCGCAAATATGTTCCGCAACAGAGATGAACGACCAGTTTTCCCTATGCGCGAACGAAGTGAGCGTTAATTCGCATATACTACTACTAATCATAATGGGCATACTAATGTATGTTTTAACCATATTCAAAGTGCATTTTGTCATAAGAATAACATTTCTAATTGTGTGTTGCCTTAATAATGTATATTAGGCCTACATGTTTACCCACTTCGTCACTTGTAGATGTCTTATTCTCTTCTGCATATATTGTGTTATGTATTTTAGCCTTGTCAAATAGTTGTCGATTATACGTGGAGAGGGCTTCTATAAGTTTCATAAATTCTGCCCAATCCATTTCTTAAATTAATAAAATGTGTTTTCAATCAATTCAATGGGCATTTATAAAGCGCTATATCCATGCACAAGGCGCATGCTCAAAGCGCATAGGAAGGTAAGAAATTGAAGGTAATGATATAAAATACTAGGAAATAAAATCTGAAATTGGTAGAAACGATTAAAGCTTATCAATAATTACAGAATTAAATTGGCAAAGAAATTCAGTCCATATGAGAAAATGATTAAATACAGTCTATGAGTAGCTAGAAAATAGGTGAGTTTTGAGTTGAGACTTAAAGAAAAGCAGCTTGAAGGTCACCACCAGCACATCGTTCACCGGGTACCCACTTGTACTGCTGGGTCAACATAGGCCCATTTAGAATCAAGTCTCTTGCCTAAGGTGGTACAACACGTCTCTCACTTCGCGTCTCAGTGTGGGAAATTCAGGGATTGAACCCTTCGTGTCTCAGATTATCAAGCCATGAAACAGGTCACCCATCCAACCGTGGCCGTGTCCACTGTTGCTGAACTTCACTGATAGCGGTCAACTGAGCTATACATTGGCCAACGTACATTTCTCAATATTGAAGAATTTAAGTTCATTATATATGATCCATGCATATATCATTGATTATTGTTTATTTGGCTGGCCCTTAACTTATTCCAAAAGTATATCATATATATGGGATTTATTCTTTATTTGAATTTTCTTTTTTTCTTTCTTATCTCCTTAAAATACTAAATGTGGCTGTATATGTAATGCAGGGATTTTGGTATGAAATATAAGTTGATTTAAAAATCACTTGTTTTTATTGTCCTTCGTCCTGAATAAAAGGTTAATGTTCTGTTTTCAATCTCGCAACAGTCGCCAGTGACGCGGATCCGAAACTAGAGAGAGATGGCTCCTCAGTGCAATATTCACTCTCTGTTTACGTCCCATGTATTGATTGTATAGCTGTGTCCGTCCGCAACAAACAAGTCGCTCACATGCAGAGAAGAAACTGACACTATTTTGTTGTCTTCCTTCAATATATACAATATTCTATACCTTACAGACAATGTGATTTACCGACCGGCCTTCGGCATCTTTGATACTCGTACGATATGTTATTTCGTGCGCGTAAGAAGTCACGTGGTTTCATTGATGAAATCGACACCAATGACGTCACAGAGAGCAGTCAATGAATGATTGTGGTGGACTCCAAGTTGTAAACAACTATAAGCTATGCAGCCTGCATTTCCCATAGTTAGTTTGATGTCACAGTCGTTCGACCAGCTTCAAGTGACGCCAACATAGTATTTTAATTACACTAAATTGTTGACAACACTTTAATTTAGTGTACAAACACCATTTCTAAACGATATTGAATTCGACAGGGCCTACGTCATTTGATTAACGAGTGTGCTACCACAGTACACGATCGTGTAAGGTACGTTCCGCTTTGGAAGCTGCGGGAATTTGAAAATACCCAATACCTACAATTTATACAACAGCAGCGGGATATATTTATTATAATGTTTTGTTTTTTTTTAAATTCTATGTTAAAAATATATACATAATGTTAGATTAGGGTATTTGCAAAGTCATGCACAAGAAACTTGGTGCCAGGAACGCTTCTGGTCCCATGGCAATCTAAGAGTTAATGTTGTTATGTGTCTTGACAACCGTATACGTTTTAGATCATATCATTTAATTTAATTTGACATTAAATTGGTACAATAGAATTACACTTCTAATTAATGCTTTCAAAATCTATTAAACCAAATTATATGACTCTTTGGATTCCATACACAGATATTCCACATAGAGATCCGAGGATGTTGAAAGGTGTGGTTCACATTTTGAAAAATAGAGCCATGGGCTCTGTAGCTCACCAGGGTTTGCATTGTTTGATGACGAGGACAGAAATATATATATTGTCTCAATATAATGCACAATACCCCCCCCCCCCCCCCCCCCATCTTTTTGGGGTACTAAAATCGAGATTTAAACGCAAATTAAGACAAAATATAGAGAGAAAAACTTTAATTTTGCAAGAGACCTCCCGAAAAATGTAATTATTTGGGGATGTTGCGGTTCCTGAGAAGGTGAAAGTGTCATATGTAAATGGACGACGGCCTGTGCTGTAAGCTTCTTTTTCACTAAAACGGCATTGTCAAACATAAAAAAAGACCTGGTTTTAAATCACTTTATTAACTATAGTAATATTCAATTATGAGCATGTGATTCTTAAACACATAGTCAGCACAGATACCATCGTTTCTGTGACATTACACTATCATACACACATACATAGTAAATCGTAATCGCCATTTCAATTGTCATCAGTTCTTTACATTGAACGCGGGCATCATCATTTAATCATTAAGATGTTTAATCGATAAAATTTCAGATCGAAACATGGTACGACTACTGTTGACCGTATTCAATTTAAGTAATGTCAATAAAATTAAATTTATAGCTTCGTGTCTTTCGCGGAACATAAAAGGTTATATATATAATATATATATAGCTGTGGTATACCAGTTGATATTACCTGATTGGGGATATATCAACTTACCTGACTAAAATTTAGTCTATGGAATTTTTATAGTTACTGTACCTTCATCTTTTGACTATATATTTTTAATACTTTCAGTTCCATGTGTATTCATTTTATCTAGACTTGCTGAATAAAAATCTAGACTATATTAAAGGCTCTTAATTTTACACAGTCATGAAGCAGGACTATGTACAGCTTACCGTTTGGTAGCTGTTTTAAGGATAACAACATTGGGCCAGGGTGTAAACTCAAAACGTGAACTCGCCAGTGACAAAGATAAGTGTTTTACTTTCTGTAAATATTTCACTCACGATTTAAACAAATGGGTTCGGTTGAAATTAAATAAATTGTTAACTCTAGATTATAAACGTAAATATAACAGGTAAAACACCGTATTGACGTGCTATTTTCATTGTATAAACTTATACATCGATATACAAATATACCATAGCGTAAAGCAGACACACGTATCTAAATAGAAGCCAGCGTCAGTGCTTTAAGTGACTAGGGTTGAGAGTCCATGTTCGAATCTCATCCCCATGTTTCTTCTTAGTACTTAGTTAGTTAATTCGGAGATTTTACGAGCGCTTCCAGTGGATCTAATTTCGTACTTGGAGTTTCCCACTAGACAGAGACCATAATATAAATTGATTTTATGGTCTCTGAACAAGACTATATCAATGATTACCGAAATAATTTGCAGTTAAATTACACAAGAGACCAAACAAATAAAATAGTTTATGATTACACTCCGTTATTTAATTTAATTTAATTTAATTGAAGAAAGGTTATTATTCTGTGTATATCACAGCTGATCGGCGATATGGGGAATGATGTGGATGAAGAGGTAATTTGATAAAACAAAACGATGTATGTAGCTGCCTTGACTTAAGTCTTAATGATGGTAATGATTTATAGAGTGTTGAAAGTATAAGTTGTATGAATTTAAATATCCTGCACAGAGTTGCTCAGGAACTATAATGTTAAAGCAAAGTATGAGGGTAGCTAATAGTACTTTGTCAACTTAATTGGCAAAATGGAAAAAAAACCCTCCTCAACAAGTTTCTAGTTCGGATGAAAAGCTACCGGTTTTCGGGCTGTCGGGCGGATTTGAGTTTTCATGATACCCCATGATCTGTAAATAATTGATTTAAATTTTTATTTGTTTCCCCCTGAAATCCATACACTTTTTATAAATTATATTTCAAACTAGGATTTGTTCCCTCTCCAAATCAGTTAGCCGAATTTCATGTGATAGTCCAATGGTCTTTGCGCCAGATGTCGTCACGTAACTCGAACTGCACTGGGTTAACGACCGACGTCAGCAATTGTGATGAGTTCATCCACAGACAACAGGACACGATGCTTTTCAATAAGTTGTTGCGTCAATTCAAGAAACAGGTATAGAGTAACATATCTCATACGTAATATCCCTGACCTGTATGTATTTCTAAAGATAAGAACCATACTGGTCGTGATTAGATAAAACATTCTCTAAGTATAAAAATCTTACAACTAAAATCCAGATTTAAGATATTTTATTGGCGCTTCATGACGACTGTATCGAATAAGGTTGCAAGAGTTGCCCCCCTTTTCAATGGGTGGGAAGTACTGGTAAACAAATGAGAATGTATGCTTTATATTGGATATATTTCATACTGGCTACTTGATCGACCTCCTATGTTTGATTGATATGCGTGTTAGCTGTTAACTTTTCGTATATCTTTGCATAGTTACATAAACAATATTAATGCCCTAACACTATAAACCGCATTTATTTGTAATGGAAAAACTTTATGGGAAGCTATTGCATCATAGTGCATTTTTATACTTTGTTTATAAAATTATAGTATGTACTGGTTAACCGGAAAAGGGCAGAACCATGAATAGGATAACTCAGATGTCTCATTATAACACTCTTCAATGTACAGTGGTCCCTCACTATAACACCCTTCAATGTACAGTGGTCCCTCACTATAACACCCTTCAATGTACAGTGGTTCATCACTATAAAACCCTTCAATGTACAGTGGTTCCTCACTATAACACTCTTCAATGTACAGTGGTTCCTCACCATAACATCCTTCAATGTACAGTGGTTCCTCACTATAACACCCTTCAGTATACAGTTGTTCTTCACTGTAACACCCTTCTATGTACAGTGGTTCTTCACTGTAACACTCTTCATTGTACAGTGGTCCCTCACTATATAACCTATCAATGTACAGTGGTTCATCACTATAAAACCCTTCGATGTACAGTAGTTCATCACTATAACACCCTTCAATGTACAGTGGTTCCTCACTATAACACTCTCCAATGTACAGTGGTTCTTCACTGTAACACCCTTCAATGTACAGTGGTTCCTCACTATAACACCCATCAATATATAGTGGTTCTTCACTGTAAGACCCTTCAATGTACAGTGGTTATTCACTGTAACACCCTTCAATATACAGTAGTTCCTCACTATAACACTCTCCAATGTACAGTGGTTCCTCACTATAACACTCTCCAATGTAAATTGGTTCTTCACTATAACACCCTTCAATGTACAGTGGTACCTTTCTATAACACCCTTTGATATATAGTGGTACCTCACTATAACACCCTTCAATGTACAGTGGTACCTTTCTATAACACCCTTTGATAAATAGTAATACCTCACTATAACACCCTTCAATGTACAGTGGTACCTCACTATAACACCCTTCAATATACAGTGGTACCTCACTATAACACCCTTCAATGTACAGTGGTACCTTTCTACAACACCCTTCAATGTACAGTGGTTCCTCACTATAACACCCTTCAATGTACAGTGGTTCCTCGCTATAACACCCTTCAATGTACAGTGGTTCCTCACTATAACACCCTTCAATGTACAGTGGTTCCTCACTATAACACCCTTCAATATACAGTGGTTCCTCACTATAACACCCTCCAATGTACAGTGGTTCCTCACTATGACACCCTTCAATGTACAGTGGTCCCTCACTATAACACCCTTCAATGTACAGTGGTACCTTTCTACAACACACTTTGTACATAGTGGTTCCTCACTATAACACCCTTCAATGTACAGAGGTACCTCACTATAACACCCTTCAATATACAGTGGTACCTCACTATAACATCCTTCAATGTACAGTGGTACCTCACTATAACATCCTTCAATGTACAGTGGTTCCTCACTATGACACCCTTCAATGTACAGTGGTACCTTTCTACAACACCCTTTGATATATAGTGGTTCCTCACTATAACACCCTTCAATGTACAGAGGTACCTCACTATAACACCCTTCAATGTACAGAGGTACCTCACTATAACACCCTTCAATATACAGTGGTACCTCACTATAACACCCTTCAATGTACAGTGGAACCTCACTATAACACCCTTCAATATACAGTGGTACCTCACTATAACACCCTTCAATGTACAGTGGAACCTCACTATAACACCCTTCAATGTACAGTGGTACCTTTCTACAACACCCTTCAATGTACAGTGGTACCTTTCTACAACACCCTTTGATATATAGCGGTACCTCACTATAACACCCTTCCATGTACAGAGGTACCTCACTATAACACCCTTCAATATACAGTGGTACCTCACTATAACACCCTTCAATGTACAGTGGTACCTTTCTACAACACCCTTCAATGTACAGTGGTTCCTCACTATAACACCCTTCAATGTACAGTGGTTCCTCGCTATAACACCCTTCAATGTACAGTGGTTCCTCGCTATAACACCCTTCAATGTACAGTGGTTCCTCACTATAACACCCTTCAATGTACAGTGGTTCCTCACTATAACACCCTTCAATATACAGTGGTTCCTCACTATAACACCCATCAATATATAGTGGTACCTTTCTACAACACCCTTTGATATATAGCGGTACCTCACTATAACACCCTTCCATGTACAGAGGTACCTCACTATAACACCCTTCAATATACAGTGGTACCTCACTATAACACCCTTCAATGTACAGTGGTACCTTTCTACAACACCCTTCAATGTACAGTGGTTCCTCACTATAACACCCTTCAATATACAGTGGTACCTCACTATAACACCCTTCAATGTACAGTGGAACCTCACTATAACACCCTTCAATGTACAGTGGTACCTTTCTACAACACCCTTCAATGTACAGTGGTACCTTTCTACAACACCCTTTGATATATAGCGGTACCTCACTATAACACCCTTCCATGTACAGAGGTACCTCACTATAACACCCTTCAATATACAGTGGTACCTCACTATAACATCCTTCAATGTACAGTGGTACCTCACTATAACATCCTTCAATGTACAGTGGTTCCTAACTATGACACCCTTCAATGTACAGTGGTACCTTTCTACAACACCCTTTGATATATAGTGGTTCCTCACTATAACACCCTTCAATATACAGTGGTACCTCACTATAACACCCTTCAATGTACAGTGGAACCTCACTATAACACCCTTCAATGTACAGTGGTACCTTTCTACAACACCCTTCAATGTACAGTGGTACCTTTCTACAACACCCTTTGACATATTGTGGTTCCTCACTATAACACCCTTCAATGTACAGCGGTACCTCACTATAACACCCTTCCATGTACAGAGGTACCTCACTATAACACCCTTCAATATACAGTGGTACCTCACTATAACACCCTTCAATGTACAGTGGTACCTCGCTATAACACCCTTCAATGTACAGTGGTTCCTCACTATAACACCCTTCAATGTACAGTGGTTCCTCACTATAACACCCTTCAATATACAGTGGTTCCTCACTATAACACCCTCCAATGTACAGTGGTTCCTCACTATGACACCCTTCAATGTACAGTGGTCCCTCACTATAACACCCTTCAATGTACAATGGTACCTTTCTCCAACACCCTTTGATATATAGTGGTTCCTCACTATAACACCCTTCAATGTACAGAGGTACCTCACTATAACACCCTTCAATGTACAGAGGTACCTCACTATAACACCCTTCAATATACAGTGGTACCTCACTATAACCCCCTTCAATGTACAGTGGAACCTCACTATAACACCCTTCAATGTACAGTGGTACCTTTCTACAACACCCTTTGATATATAGCGGTACCTCACTATAACACCCTTCCATGTACAGAGGTACCTCACTATAACACCCTTCAATATACAGTGGTACCTCACTATAACACCCTTTAATTAAGAAATAAAGTTCGCTGTACCCCAATGTGTTTTGTAAAAAATAGAGCCATGGGCTCTGTAGCTCATCATGATTTTATTTATTATCTAAGGTTGAATATCTAAGTTATCTCAAGTAATACATTGTTAACAAGCAAAAAATAGGTTTTTAGATCATGACCCCTGTGACCTGTATTTGGAGTCACAGGGTCACCAATCTTACAATTAAGAATCACCTTTGACCAAAGAGTCTCTACACAACTTTTCAGCTCTCTAGACCTTTTGGAAATGGAGAAGAAGATGAAAACAGGTTTTTGAAGATGTGACCCCTGTGACCCCATTTGGGGTCACGGGGTCACAAAATCTACAATTTAGAATCCCCATGGGCCAGGGAGTCTGCACACAATTTTTCAGCTCTCTAGACCTTTTGGAATTTGAGAAGAAAATGATAATAGGGATTTAAGGATGTGACCCCTGTGACCCCATTTGGGGTCACGGGGTCACGAAATCTACAATTTAGAATCCCCATGGGCCAAGGAGTCTGCACACAACTTTTCAGCTCTCTAGACCTTTTGGAACTTGAGAAGAAGATGAAAATAGGTTTTTAAGGATGTGACCCCTGTGACCCCATTTGGGGTCACGGGGTCACGAAATCTACAATTTAGAATCCCCATGGGCCAAGGAGCCTGCACACAACTTTTCAGCTCTCTAGGCCTTTTGGAACTTGAGAAGAAGATGAAAATAGGTTTTTAAGGATGTGACCCCGGTGACCCCATTTGGGGTCACGGGGTCACGAAATCTACAATTTAACATCCACATTACCCAAGGAGTCTGCACACAACTTTTCAGCTCTCTAGACCTATTGGAACTGGAGAAGAAGATGAAAATAGGTTTTTAAGGATGTGACCCCTGTGACCCCATTTGGGGTCATGGGGTCACAAAATCTACAATTTAGAATCCCCATTGGCCAAGGAGTCTGCACATAAAATTTCAGCTCTGTGGAGTCATTGGTTCTGGAGAAGAAGTCGAAAAAGCGAAAAGTTTACGGACGGATGGACGGACGGACGGACGGACGGATGGACGGACGGACGGACGCCGGACACCATGCCATGCCATAAGCCCATCGGGCCTTTCAGGCCTGATGAGCTAAAAAGTATAGTTTTGCCCTGAACTATTATAGTTAAAGCACGAGGACGTTACGTTACCATGGGCACATTTGATCACGAGGGAGTGGCATGGAACAGCGGGAACGTCATTCGATTGTTACGTCATAAAAAAAACTATACCTTTATTGTCTGATAAAGTACTCTTTTTTTTTTATTGTTCTAACCGCTAGGCATCTTAGAATATATAATATAGGATACTTGTTTATGATTGGGTAATTGCATGCAACTCAATTTGTTCTAACGTATTCTGACCTGCCCTATATATCTCGTAATTATGACAAATGGACTCTGAACATACTATAACATGTGGTTTGTTTCTGATATTTCTGAAAGTCTGTTCATTTTATAAGCAACGATTAAAAACAAAGATTCAACATATTCTATTTAATATTTATTGTCATTTTATAATACAGATCATGTCAATATCATATTATTTTAAAACTTAACAAATACATAAAATCAGTAACTAATCATCATAACAAAAACACCTTTCATCACAAAATTTTTCATTCTCAAATATCAGACATGTCACACACAAAGATATCATTCATCGAAAACATTCATGTATTTATTTGCAAGACAATGATAAGTAAGCAAATACATAAAATCGGGGGAGGTGGGCTTGAACCCACTAAATGGATCCACTATGGACACGTGTGATAATACAGAAATTTTAAGTTACAATATGAATCACGTTATCTCAGAACAATACATACCATAGCAAATAATATCAATATCACAATATGCCAGTTTTAGCAAATAACAGATATCCTTTGATTACTGTTTTATTCCTTATTTGTTTGTAGGTCAATTACACATGTAATGATATCAGAAAAATATATGAAATATCAGTTTAAGTATCATGATTATCGATACAATATATCATCACAACAGTAACACATGTATTCAATATTCTATTCATGTCACATCATTTGCAGTAATACGAGTGATATACTTCAGTTACAACATTTTGTCAGTGTCCACATATTCGGAGGTTCTTAAATTGAAACAGATTTAAACATTGTTGGATATTTGTCCATTTATAGATTTCCAAGCAGGCATTCACAATGATATTGTTGAAAGATATATACAACGTTATACAATTATGGACTCTTGTAGAGATCAATATTGGTTTTTATTACCCATATGGTTGAAAATAACAGAGTTAATATTATTGATATGATCACATGTGCACATATCACGTTTGCCTAGCAACCATTGTTTCAACACTACTTTGTCGTCTGTGACGTCAAAAAACGATTGTTCGTGACGTCACTGTAGCTTTGCCGTCGCAAGAGAAGTGGGCCGTTTCTGACTATTTTTACGTGAATCAAATGGAATAAAACGGGTAATAAATAAATTATTACACTCGAAAGAGTGCCATATGACTTTTACGAAACTCGTGCACATTTGTGTATAACCCTCGCTCTCGCTCGGGCAATACAAAAATTTACACTCGTTTCGTAAAAGTCATATGACACACTTCCTCGGGTAATAATCTCTATTTATTGACCTGCGAAATGAAGGTTCTTTACCAAACCAACTGGAACAATTATTAATGTGAAGTCACACAACACACGCATCACTGACCTCACTAATAACATATAATTGTTTTTGATACATGTTTATGATTTTGAGAAGAAACAGTTAGAAGATACAAGTTCTATAACAAAAATTATGTTTTGTTTAACATTCACATCGGCAAAACGATTCATCTGCACCGCGAAACGCAGACATCAATGCTGATGTAAACGTTACTATGCATTACATGGTTGCCGTGACGTCACAAAGCTTTTACGTCAACAATGGGTCAATATCGAAGTTGACTGATGCGTCCATTGTTCCCAAGTCAATATCGTTTTCTATGGACTGTCATGTGACCGTCTTTGGACCAATCAGAACTGGTAAAAACCTTCGATCATATAATAATATAAAATATCAAACAAACATATAATGATTAATTTCATAATTAAACTATACCGTAGAAAAATGTACTATCATTTACGTATACATGTATATAAATCCACTATGTTGATCAATGTTTCTGGTTACATGTATTTAGTTGTCTTGTCTATTGTCTGAACATTACATATCCGAGGCTTTCTCCAGCTATTCTAATAAATAATAATTGTGGAAAGAATTATTGCCAAATTTCCATGCAAGACAAAATGAACACTAGCCCAGTAACAAGTTCGATTTTAATCCTTTTCTGGGGTCGATGAGTTATCTGTCTGATTGGTGATTATGATTATGATTATTTCGATCCAAGATGTTGACTCTGTAATTAGACTCTTGGACCTATGTATAATATGCACAATATTTTGTTCTATTTTGAAATGTATCGACATGTTAAAATAAAAGACTTTTGACAGGACTACCAGTTTTGATAATAGTCCAACTGTTGAAGGCACGATAAAGGCATCCAACTGCAACAAGGGAGGTAGCAAAAGTCAGACACTTCGTAAGAGTGGTTCTTTTTTGGAAAGGAAGAAGAAACTGAACCGTCAGAGTCAGTCATTAAAATGACACATTTCAAAGAAATCAAGATGAGATGCTTCTGAGATTTGGGCACAAAATATTATCGGACAGAAAACTCATTGTTTAACAATGTGAAGTTGAGGCTGACAAGCTTAAAGAGGTTCAACACACCTTGTTTCTGTACACTCTCAGTTTCCATGAATTTATAATGAATCTAACTTAGTGTGTGGAAGATCCATGACCGTGATTAGTGAACATAATCAGCCCTTTTTCTTCTCTAGGAAAAGCTTTGTGTAAATTATGAAGATAAGTGACAGATAAAGGAATTTTGAAAGGGGGGGGGGGGGGGGGGGGGGGGGGGTCCACCAATGGAAAAGGGGGGGGGGGTTCCAAAATAATCAAACTTTGATTCCCCTAAGTGCAAGGAATCTCCCCACAAAATTTCAGCTTTGGAGGTAGCTCTAGAGAAGAAATTGAAAATGTGAAAAGTTTATGGACAACTCCCAGCAAACGACAGATGACAACTCCTGCCATAACTCCTTCTGGCCTTTCAGGCCTGATGAGCTACTAATTTTAAATTTTGCTTTAACCTTGAGAATTATGCAAATATTGATTATGCTGGAAAGTGCTAAAAACATGCATACATAAAATGTCCGAGAACCTATACAGAGAGCTTGTGAGCAGAGGACTATCCAATTTGACTATCCATAGAACTGTTTATCATTCATCATATCAGCTCAAAAAATACATTCAAAGCAGTTCTCTAAAGATGTCAACAGTCAATCAGTCAGGTAAGGTATTTCTATTTCCTTATATTTATAAGAGGTTCATAAGATTGATAGATTAGTTGGAAATTAAAAATTCAACCTTCAATTATAATTAATGTGGATGACAAAGCCATAGGTTGATTCAGGACATTATCACATAGCTCCTCCTTAATGCAAGGGACCTAAAGTCTAGACTGTGCTGAGGCAAGTCCGATATCGTACTGCGGGTTGCCGGCGCCGAGAGATTGGAGAAATTGGAGATGAGTTTGAGTGTCGAACATCGTTGTTTTCACCTCAGGCCTCGTCATCATTCGGTCAATCCACGCCCCGAGGTTTGGGAACCTCTCTTTGGTGACGCTGTAGGACGGCGCTATAAGCTCCAGTGCGGCATTCCTCTCGAACCACGGCCAAGCGGTGAAATCAACCATGCAGGGTCTGGAACCTTGGAGATGTCATAGCGGTATTTATAAAACATCAGATTTCAACATAGCTGCAATAGTTGGCTTGGCAATAGTACTATATCGATAGTATATACAAAAACACTATCGCTATCGCAATAGTGAGGTTAACTATCGATACTATCGAAACTATTAAATTTCCCTTAATTATGAATGATATCCTAAGCAACCTAACCACAATCCTTTAACCCTATACCTGCAGCAGCTACCTAAAGTCTCCGACAACACAACAGGTCAAGTTTATTACAAACCTCCAAAATAGTCCCCTCGTTCTCCAAGAGCATCTTCATAAATCTGCACAGCTTTTAAGAATCTCTTCCCGACCTTTTCGTCCGAACCCTTGCTCCGTAGAAGTCTGTGCCAAGCATCTGTAACCTGATTAGTAACAATGTTACTATATTTAACATGATGTCATCTGAGGAGAGTTTATACATGGGTATTATCAAGCATTGATATCAGATATACAAATTAAAATCGCTTTGAGGTGAGTTGGGGGTTAACGCCGCTTTCAAAAGTATTTCACTTATATCACGGCTGCTAGTATTATGGCAGGGAGAAAGCCCGCAACACCATGTGGTTATGCATTGCGGTGAAACCTGCGAGCATCAGCTGGAACTAGCGAACCATGGGTGGTACCACGCTGAAATTCAGTGTAGCATTGCACCCAAACCTTACTGCATGTAGAAGAGTTCTCTACTGCAGACAAAGTTGCCGTGCCCCTGGCGGGATTCGAACCCCGGACCTCTTTATCCGAAGCCGAACGCGCTAACCACTGTGCTATCCCTCCCCCGAAATCGCTTTGAAGTTTGAGTCCGGTACAGCTAACATCCCCCACAAGTCATAACGTGTGCCAATCTCCATCACTGGCTCATCTAAACCTTGCTGCATGTCGTTACCTTTTCTATGCTAGCTTGTCAGCATTACGCATCTGAACTTCATAGCGCATGCTGACAATCAAGGAATGTTATGCAGGCAAGGCTTAAATTGCCAGTGAAGGAGACTTGCATGAGTTTTAGCTTATGGGGGATGTTTAGTAGAGCAGACATTTGACACCTTTGAGACACATAATTATAATAATACTCAACTTCAGAGACACATTCGGATCACCACAGTAGGAATAGGTTTTACTTCACATTAACCTAAATTAGTATAGAAGAATTGGGTAATTTACTCTGACCCAGTGTTGAGTAGCTCAAAGCAGGTCTTCAAGAGACATTTATTTTGAATACCTTGCCAAAAACCTCTTCTAAGATTTTGTCGCGTGCACGCAGGTAGCTGTCACGAGGGTAGAGAGGGGGGTCGGGGTACTTGTCTTCCAGATACTCCCCGCACACGCGGGACTCGTACACGACCTGTCCATCACGCTCCAACACCGGAACTAGGCCGAGTGGGTTCCGCGCCAGAAACCAGTCAGGTTTAAACTTCAGGTTCACGTTGATCGTCTCATGTCTGCAAAATATTTCACACTTTCCATTCTTTCAATCATCCTTGAAAGTAGAAGTCACCCTCATGGTTTTCTTTTTGTTACATTCCTCTTGCTTACAGACCATACCTGGTAACAGCATTTTCAGATAATTATAGAGTTTCCTCAACTATCATGTTTTTTGCAATTAAGTACAGTTTTGCCCTGAAATATTAGGCGGACAATAACATAATTTTCATTTCTGTTCATTGAGTCAATCAAAGCACGCCTGCACAAATTGCATACATTGCTCAGAGGCTTTTCTTATGAGACCCAAAATAAGGATGACACTGGTTATTTTAATGAAAATACTGTTAAAATGAGGTAAAATTTATATGCTAGTATGAAAATGGAGTAGCCTCAACAATCATATGTTTTGTGTACATTTGTCTCGAGTTTTGACTATGTCAGGCTTTATAACACCCTTCTATCTGCAACTTGCCAGTTTCCATCACTGGCTGATTTAAGTCTTTCTATTCTGTGCTACCGGATACTGGATCACTGCACCTGAAATGCAAAGTGGGCTCTGATTTCCTAGCACAAAAACGTAAAGGAAATGCGGCAAAGTTTAAATAAGCCAGTGATGGAAACAGGCAAGAGTTGTGCCTTGCGTTGGGAAGTTGTCTTATCTAAAGCCATGCTGTTTAAAATGCTGATATATCGATGATATCTCTTTACAGGTACTCTCTTAAATGTTCAAGCTTTTCATACACTGAATACTACGTATTCTTCTGAGTTCTCCATCCTCTATGTGTTTGTAGGGTTATCCTATTAGCGGTATGCAAAGCACACACTGCCGCGGTGAGTTATGTACCTTTACAGTAATAAACATGGCTGCAACCTACGAACGCACATGGTTGTGTCATTACTAACAGAAGTCCCTACGGTGATTCAGAACAGAACAGTGTTCACATATGAGAGGCTCCCCTCAGGACTATCAAATGTTGAGAAGGTTTCTCAAACTACAAGACCCTGAGACAATACATACACTTACTGTGCCTACTTCTCTGTCCTTTGCTTGTGAAGTTACCTTTGATCTACTCACGGTATTTTCTTGTACTCCAGGACGAGACGGGTCCTCTGAGCGTAGGGACAGAATCTCATGCTGTAGAGCCGCAGGGTGTCACGGGTCTGTGCTGGGAACGTGGACCCTGAAGTGAGAGACAATACATTTGAAAATATAGAAATACAGCCATTTAAATATAGCAAAAGCTATTGGTTTGACATACTCTTAGCTAGTCAAGTATGCTAGATGTTTCCTACATCATCATGTTTAAATTATCTGAACTAACCAACAGAATGGGAAGAGAGCTACATCATCAGTCTCTACAAAGGAAAGGGTGACGCACTTGAGAGGGGCAACTACAGAGGTCTAAAGCTGTTAGATCAGACCATGAAAATCCTAGAGAGATTAACAGAACACCTACTCAGGTGACAAGTGCACATTGACGAGATGCAATTTGGCTTTATGCCAGGCAGAGGTACAACAGACGCCATCTTTGAGAAACACTTTGCAGCAAACAAGACCCTCCACATGGCATTTATCGACCTTGAAACAGCCTTTGACCGAGTGCCAAGAAAAGTCATAAAACTCAGAGTCGAGGAATGGCTTGTCCAGACCGTGCAATCTATGTACTCAAATGCTAGAAGCCGGGTGCGCTTCAGAGAGGATTACAGCGACGAATTCAAAGTGGAAGTAGGCGTACACCAAGGTTCAGTACTCATTCCCCTACTTTTCATCATTGTCTTGGAAGCCCTGTCACGTGAGTTTCAAACTGGATGCCCCTGGGAACTCCTGTATGCAGATGACCTTGCAATTGTGGACACATCCCTAGAAGCTCTAGTGGAAAGAATCTCCTCGTGGAAGATTGGAATGGATGAGGAAGGCCTTTGGGTCAACATGGGAAAATCCAAGGTCATGATCTCCGGACAAAACCTCAACAACCTGAAAAAATCTGGGAAGTACCCTTGCTCAGTATGCCTCAGCAACACCGGCAGAAACTCCATCTTCTGTGCAACCTGTTCCAGGTTGGTCCACAAGAAATGTAGTGGAATCAACGGCCAATTACGACTAGATCTATGTAGTACAGTACACCTGTCCACGCTGTAAGGGCACAGCCAGACCAGTTGACGGAAGGCCCCAGAAGGAGGTGGAGGTCGGAGATAACACACTCGAAGCAGTGGCCAACTTCTGCTACCTAGGTGACACCATGTCCTCAGGAGGTGGATGTGAGATTGCAGCCACAACTCGTTGCAAATTGGCATGGAAAAAGTTCAGAGAACTAATGCCAATCCTCACAAACAAACACCTGACAGTTACAACTTGAGGCCGGGTTATAGGAGGAGTGCCATGCTATATGGCTGTGAAACTTGGGCTGCAACATCTAACACTACCAAGCACCTAAAACAAAATGACTGAGCCGTGGTCAGGTGGATTTGCCATGTCAAGCCTGAGGACAATGTGAACTATGTATATGGACTCAATCAATCTACAGGATCGCCCAGTATGGGGAGAGAGACTTACGCTTGTTAGAGGATTAATCATGGCCTGGGCCCTGTTTGTCCCAGTTTGATGGAAAAACTTTGTTTTTAAATAATGTTTGTGCTGGGAAAATATGTTAACTGGACAATACAGAAAATATCATGAAATATTGTATGTTTATAAATGTTTGCATTGAAAGTACTTGTTGTTTCTAAGTTATTATCAGATACATCAATAATTCAACGACCGTCTCTTTGAATTTATGAATGATTTAGAGTGTACTCGGTGACTCAGCAATGTGAACATTTTAGTTGTAAACATTCAAAGCAAAACAAAGCAGAATACAAAACCTTTCGAAAATGACAGTTCATTCTTCAACATGTTATAGGTGGAGCAAAGTCTGGTTGATAAAAAAAAGAAATTTCTGCCGTCTCTGGCACCTTCCTGGAAAGTCTTTGTCAAAACTCTTGAAAGCTTTACCATCAAACTAGACATCGGAACAAAGTTCAGAATCAAGTGCACTCGCACACTATCGGCAATTTTCGCCTTTTTCCGTAAGGCCACTTGATTGAGAGAATCGTTCATAAAATATATCAACAAACCCAAACTCTGTTGTTCTCATAACAGTGGTTATAGAGTATATTTTCATGTGTTTTATAAGCGTATGTCAAGAAATATTTGCTAATGAATTACTGATTATTAGAGAATTTTAAAAAATCCTTTAGAAACACAAACATTTAAATCAAAGAATCAAACAGTTAGTTTGGTGTATGTCTATAAACATCAAATGCCAAGATACAAGGTACAAGGTACAAAATGCACGTTTTAATAGATACAACCTCCTGTGCAGTGTGAAATGAAAGTAAAGTTCCAACTAGTCATCATACAGTATTTATTGTCAAATAGTGACAATTTACCTCAGAATTTACACATTTTTAACAATGAATTTCCTTCAAAACGAAATCATCAGCAATATACTTCATAATGAGTCTGGTCTATATCAATGCGTTAATATAGCACAACTAACCGTTGGTTAACTAACAGGAATATCTCCTCCGATTTCATTTCCACAAAAATACCATAGTTGTACCACCCGTTTGATAATGTTACTGACTGTATATGGTGCGTAATTAACAAGGGTTATTCGAGGATTTATCTACATTGAATAGACTTGTACTATATTTACTTTACCAAATATGCATGCAAACTACACAATATAATATTCTTTGACAAATTATTAAATATAATTAATATATTTTTCAAGAGGCGTAGGCCTAGACTAAAATTTAGTCTATGAAATTTTTATAATTACTGTACCTTCATCATTTTGATTACATATTTTTTATACTTCCAGTTTCATGTGTAATCAGTTTATCTAGCCTTGCTGAATAAAAACCTAGACTGTATTAAAGGCTCTTAATAATACACAGTCATGGAGCAGGACTAGCGTAGGCCCTATACATGGGACTGCAGTACAGTCTAGGCGTGAGTCACATGCATTTGGTGAATTGCTGTAACACCTGCAGTCGACAACAAAGTCAGTCACAAACAATCCAGCGTCCTTTATCTAATTTTGCTCACAAATATGCACTGTTACTCGGCTGACCTGACAGCACTGTGACCTATATAAACTCAATTTGGTACACAATCTTATCCACGTGTCTTCTTGTATCAAATATATCAACACAATGAACATGTTTAGATTAAACTAACAAATAGCCCCGGCTTGTAGAGGATTTTATTTTTTTACTTACGTCGACATATGTGACATTAAAGGGGCAGTAGCACGTTTTTTGCAACATTTATTTTTTCAAATTTCCTATTTATAATGATAATTTGTGGCATTTAAATTTACTTTAGAGGGTAAAACATCCTATTACACAAACCAATTATCCGTAGTAGTAATAACGGCGTTGCGTATAAAGCAAAAATTGCATGGCGGCCATTTTATTGTGATTTTATTTCGAATGACAAAAACGATTGCCAATGGCTTTACTGAGCCATTAGCACTCATGTTGAACTATATTTTCTGAAGAAAGAAGGCTGTTTTACGATTGGTGAAATTATTTTTCCAATACATTTCATTGACTTATTTGAAAATAGGTGCTACTGCCCCTTTAAAGTGAGAGTTAAATTGTAATCAACAAACATGCATCATCTAACAGTAAATGCTAAATATATCTGACTACAAACATGCCCATTTCGATGAGGCCACCGTGACGTCATGAAGCATGTCATCTCCGACACACAGATACATATAGCTAGGACACTTGCTCCGAAACAATGGTTGTTGCGATGCAAGGAAAGCATGTGCTCGCATCGAAAATATAAACTATTTTTTTCTCGTTCATTTGATCATCAAACTCAAATAAAAACAGTATATTTAGTATAAGAGGATGTATTTTGTGGTCGGTTCCCAGGTTATCACACTGAAAAAAAAAATATCCTTTATTTATCGAGTTCAGGGGACTTCATACCATTGTTGCACTGCACGTAGCAACTGCGATGACGTTGTGCCGATTGCAGACGTTACGTCATAACTAGGGCTATGTATTGCTGAACTGTAATGTATCGCAATACGTACCACAATATATTGCAAGATCCTCTGACAATGAGATATTTCTTCATTTTAACTATTGCCAATTATATTGCAACAAGCTAAATGAACTCTACATTCAACTTTCATACTTCTTTTTGCAGTTTAAACATGACATATTTGATAAAATGACTTTCAGATCTATAAAAGATCATTTGTAATACAGTCCAACACGCATTCTAGCATTTCAAAATAATTTTCTTTATACAAGTCAAGCCAGTAAATGTGCCTTTTATAAGATAAATGAATGAATTTGACTTAGTATTTGTTGGTTCAATATATTTCGATATGAAAATAGTATAGCAATACGTGTATTGCTCAACTATGAATTGCAACATATTTGTATAGGGGATTCTTAATATTGCCTCATGAATATTTATGAGGCCTATGGAATCGCGTGCGCTAAATCGAAAACGAGGCTAAGGCCGCTTCCAAACCCGGAAGTACCATTCACATAGCATTGACAAGTCGGTAGCTCTTCTAAATAACACTTACTTTTATTTAAAATAATGACAAAATCACTGGGAAAACTTTCAAGATCGATGCATCTGTCGATTATCTTCAATTACCACCGCCCAGGATACTGTTTTACATGCAAGGCGATGTTTTTCGAATAATTTACGGTAGGATTTCCTCGTTGTGTTTACCGTCATTTTGAACTGTAAATCTGTCAAACTCGTTGTGGTTTCAGTGCTCTAATTTGAACAAATACGAATGAAAATTTACACCCTACCCATGCATGCCAAGAAATCATTGTATATAGTCACTGGGTGGGGAGAAACTGTTGAAATCTTAGCCATCATTCGGCTAAACGGTCAGCTCGTGTGACATGCCTACGAACTGCAAAGGGGTCATTCAGTGAAACTCACTGTAAACGAACCAAATTCTTGTTTTTAAAAAAATGTGTAAATTGATTCAAATTATTCATTTGGATATAGTTCAATTACGGTCCAATTAGTACAGGTTATTTTACGTTCTCTTGTTGAAGCAGTAAAGTAGATATTATAATTCAATCAAATATATATAATCTGTTCTAGTTTTAAACAATATTTTTTTTAGTAAGTCATTTGAATGTCTACATGAGCAAAATAATTTTAAACAATGAACATAGCGTTCTTATTTATATGTAAGAAATACATAAACATATTTAGCAATTAATCTATTATGGCTTTATTTAATGAATGGTTTGAGGAAAGTTATCAATGATCAGTCAGTAATCAATGTTATCAATGTGATGAGGATTCTAATTTGTGAGCACATGTAGATATGTGAATAAGCTTTGAAAATTAAACAGATGTTTAAAACAATATTTCATAAGAAAAGTATTTCTACCTACAAACATACTATTTATTTTATTTAAGAAGCTGAAAACAGTACACAAAATTAATTAAATGAATGATGGAACCCTTTACAAAACAGGAAATAAATAGTTGAAAAACAGTTGTAGCTTATGATCTGTGGTAATAAATTTATAATGGTAATTTTGGAATTAAAATAAACATTAACTAAAAGGAGTGAGACTAATTCAAAAGTTAGGAGAGTAATTTTATATTCCTTGTACTTCAAAGTTGATTTTTTTTTTTTAAATATTGCATGCTTACTTTATATTACATGAATTTAATTTATTTACTGAATTCATTTCATTTCAAAATAAAGAAACAATCTCCCAGTGCTAATGTGATATTATACCCCATGTCATACATGGCATGAAGATTTGAATACCCTATGTAGTATGTACCCACCTACCTATTGAGAATCCCCTATTGCAATAATATTGCACAGCCTTAGGACTCATAACATTGTAAGCATGACGTCACCCCCTCGGTGATATTTTCACTGTGATGCGAAAGTGATATTCTCGTACAGCTTATCATATAATATATATGTTATTGCACGATTGACGTGACGTCATACTTGTCATACAAAATATGACGTCACAAAGTTAGTGCCGCGACTTAAGTGCTGTACTGTTCCTCAATGAGAGGTCATGCAGAGGCTGGTTGTCGAAGCTCTCTGGGCAGTTTTATTAAACTCGTTAATGGAATTCATATCAAGTCACTTTTGTACGTTACATACATAACCACTCGGTCGGTTAATAAAAATGATATTAAACGGGTCACGTTTAGTATTCTCCATAAACACGTGTATCTGTTTTTCATCTGAATACCAACTGATTGTGCCGCCTGGAGACATGTATAGAGTACCAGATTGTAACTCATGCATGATGAGGACGCCTTGCGGTAATACACCATGCCCGACTTGGTTGGCTCATATCCAAACCTCCGCGACTACTGCCTCTATCTCTTTGGTGGGGACCGTGGATAGAGGGCAACTAAATAAATTCGTTCATTAGTTCGTCTCTGAAATCGAACCAAGAAAAAAATACATAATGCATATATTTATCATGTAACGTTCAGCTTGCACAACTGAAAGTATTGAATCTATACGTTGACGTTGCTTCAATCTCCTGTTGGCAAATATTAATTGAGGTTAGACATGATTTTGCTTGTGGAATAACGTATGCATGACTTCCGTTGGAAACTGTTTAAAGGGACAGTAGCATGTTTTTTGATTAAATAAGTCGATGAAATGTATTTGAAAAATAATGTCACCAATAGTAAAATACCCTTTTCTCTTCAGAAAATCAAGTTAAAAAATTAGCCTACATGGTTCCGTAAAGCCATGCGAATCGTTTTTGTCATTCGAAATAATAAAATGTGTTCACAATAAAATGGCCGCCATGCAATTTTTGCATTATACGCAACCTAATTATTGCCACTACGGATAATTGGTTTGTGTAATAAGATGTTTTACCCTCTTATGGTAATATATAAATGACATGACCTATCATTATAAATGGGAAATTTGAAAAAATAAAATTTGCGAAAAACGTGCTACTGCCCTTTTAAGAGACTGAAAGCCTGTCTGTGAAAGGCCTACAAACGATTCTTGAATATCTAACTGACATGCCATTACCATGTTAAATTGTAGCTCTTCAAGAAGTCTGCACCCTGCATTCCAATATTTGAACAGTTGCCTTATTAAACCAAGCCTATTCATCCAGGGCCAGTTTGTACTTATGTTCATGTTCAGCCTGTTCTGTATTTACCTAATCAATGATTATAGATGAGTTCCTCTCTACCGTACGCTGCTAGTTAGTCGGTGAACTACTCGCCAGGGTACGTGTACACATCATCTAGTGTTTACACGTACATGTGTCTATTCTATAACTCACAAGTTATTTCATCTTAGATTCTTAGAACGATCTTTCACAAAAGCTTATTGCTTGGGGAATTAAATTCTATACATTCGTCCAGAAGACGGAATGCATGCACTCGTCAGCTATGTTCTCCGCTTACTGGATGATTTTGAAATATTTTTTAGGAAAACAAGAGGCTAGGACATATTTTATATATTGCTGTTTCAATGAGCGTTTTATTCTAACATCAGAAGAGAAAGCTTGACATAGTTTGACATCCAGAACTATCCGTTGTTTTTACAAAACTACAAATGCATATTGCACTGGAGCGAGTTCAGTGTAGCTATGTCATTGGGTGTCCCCCCATTAGTCATACGTCCCATCAATCATACGGGTTAAAACAACATATTATATGGTTGAGTGGCCCAGCATTTAATTTCGTATAACCCAGCTTTATAATGGACTGGTCCAAGAACAAAACGAGTCATTAATTCAGTCAATATTTAATATAAAAAATAGCATAGCATCACATAACATAAACAATCCAAATATTGATAAATGATGGACATGATGATGGAATGATGATACATACAAGTGGGCGTAGGACTAATGGGACATGACCATGTCATTGCTACGTCATTAGGATTATGACGTCATAGCATTTCGGGCCGAGGACCTGTTAAATAATTATGAGATTGTTTATTGCCTACAAGGGCAATTGTATCGGGTTCACAGTTTCCATACATTACACAAGGGCAAGCTATACAGAGAATCTCATCCAAGTTGTTATGATAACAAATACATGTATATTAACAGCAGCTGATATACATTATACAATATCCAAGTTTTGGCAAGTTTACTTGACATTTGTCATGGAGTCTTGATATATTTGTTATCAGAAGACACGAAGGCGAGATTATATGTATCATCCAAGATCATTCTTCATTATTTACTTATACTTTTTAAAATAACTTTTGCGTATTTCCTACATTTCATGACTCGGTAATAAACGGAACAGTATATATTCATGTCCATGCTTGTCACACCATGTTTGCGACATCTTGTAGATCTGCTAGATATAGCTTGTCTAAATTAATATGCATCACTTTTGATTGCAGATTGTTTTACACAAGCGATATAAGTATTTCAAGGGGGTTATCTTGTGTTTAACACATGATTATGAGGGGATATTGCTGATCATTAAGGTCATGCTTTTAACACATGATTATGAGGGGATACTGCTAAGCATTAAGGTCATGCTTTTAACACATGATTATGAGGGGATATTGCTGAACATTTAATTTATGCTTTTAACACATGATTATAAGGGGATATTGCTGAACAAAAAGATCATGCTTTGAACACATGATTATGGGGAGATATTGCTGAACATTAAGGTCATGCTTTTAACACATGATTATGAGGGGATATTGCTGAGCATTTTAGGGTCATGCTTTTAACACATGATTATGAGTGGATATTGCTGAGCATTATAGGCTTTTAACACATGATTATATGAGGGGATATTGCTGAGCATTTTAGGGTCATGCTTTTAACACATGATTATGAGGGGATATTGCTGAGCATTATAGGCTTTTAACACATGATTATGAGGGGATATTGCTGAGTATTTTAGGGTCATGCTTTTAACACATGATTATGAGGGGATATTGCTGAGCAATAAAGTTCATGCTTTTAGCACATGGTTGTGAGGGGATATTGATGACCAATAAAGTTCATGCTTTTAACGCATGATTATGAGGGGTTATTGCTGATCACTAAGGTCATGCTTTTAACACATGATTATGAGGGGATCTTGCTGAACATAAAGGTCATGTTTTTAACACATGATTATGAGGGGATATTGCTGAGCATTATAGGCTTTTAACACATGGTTATGAGGGAATATTGCTGAGCATTAAGTTTATGCTTTCAGCACAGGATTTTGAGGGGGAAATGATATGAGCATTAACAGCACATATTCACAAAGGGCAATATCCATATCCATTACTTAGAGGAACGAGATTTAGATTTCCAAAATCATCTGCAGTGACGATTAGACATGCTAATGTATACATGTGCTCTCTTAATTATGTGATGAGATTTGTATTTTCAAAACATTTTATAATCTCGAAAACAATGTTAATATTTTAGTTATTGTGCAAATCTAAAAATATAATAATGTCTAAATGTACATATTTTTAATGAGCCTCATTTAGATCACGTTTTAAAAATTGAATTTTCATATATATTATGCGTGACCTGACTTTGAGTAGATTTATTACAATATATCAATTTACACGACGGTTTTTTTTTCCAAAACATGGCTTGGTAATTTAAAAGAATGTTGAAATAGCAATTTAGAACCAATTCGAACATATATATTTGAATAGTGTATAATGTGTGCGCTTACTTTCTAAATTATTTCACCATATGTTTCCATGGAAACTATTCTTCTATTTCATCAACATACACAATGCACCAGAGTCGTAATTAGGCCAAAGGAAAATAAAGCCAGTGTTGCGTTCGAACAAACTGTCTCCGCTGATGATATCATATTATAACACGAAGTCTTTCGCGGTATCCGGGGAGAGTTAGTAAGTTCGTGTACACCTAAACGCAGCATATCGTTTTACGCGAAACCACTAACTAGTGTTTATGTACTTTGCTACTAGGTCAGCTATGTTTTATATGGTCGCAGAGATGTGATAATGAGCGAACCTGGAAACCAGGTCAAACTAGGAGTGTCCCAGGGCAGTATAGTCTATATCACATTGGCAAAGTATGTGTTTATGGTGATTTATATGATATCAGCCAGGGACTCCATCTCTCTAGGCTGTTGACTCATACATACACAGTACATTGGAGTATGTAAACAACTAGAATTCGGCAATACAAATGTTCACTTACTATCTCCTGCACCTTGCTTTGATGTGAAATGATATTTATTTGTTTTTTAAATAATAGAAAAGGTCATACAATATGACATTATGTATTATAATGTTTTGCGATATGTCGGTGGAAAAACGTGCTTCATGGAATGTAAATGAAGTATATGCATGAATGATTGAGAAACACTATATGGACTGAAATATGAAAGTGAAGTATAAAGGGAATATCACCCAAGTGTCTCTGATATCCAATATGAAGTATATCAACATGAGTTGTTATAAGTTAAAAAATACTCGAGGCTTGCCGAGGATATTTGACTTTTATCAACGAGTGTTCGATTGTTTCGAGAAAAGAAGCATTTTATTGCGTTTATCCGTTATGGTCGCGTTTCTTTCAAATTTGGATGGGTTTTCTTTAAAAATGTACGCATTTTCTCCAATTACTTAGGGAGGCCTGGTGTTGATAGAAGACACGAGGAAGAGTTCCACACCACTGTCGCTTTATAATACGTAGCCGATTTTCTTCCAGTATACGGATAACCATTTTCTATGGATACGGTTTATCGGGTGGTGTAATGAAATATTTTACCCTCTAACGTAACAAAAATTGTATATAAACTTTAATAATAAATCGAAAAATTGAGGAAACAAAATTTGCACACAAAGTACTACATATGTCATTATATGGTTTATTCACCATTCTCAGGGCCTTTATACCAAATAATATCCTTAGAAAGTATTTTACAGTAAAGCTTAAAAATATAGATAGAGTTAATAATAACGAATTAAGAGATCCCAGAAACTCCATGTTAGTTTAGTTAGTTTAGTTAACATTCAATTAATTCAAATAAAAAACAATGTAACAAGGGCTTTTTAGTTGATTTCATGTTGAACGCGGACGTGGACAAGGGGATCATCTATCTCCGTATCCATTTACAATTTGCGTTGAAATGATTCAGGGCCGGCCGGGACACGGAGGTCGACGAAACTGGTCCAATATGCCGGTTATGATACTCGCCGTTACATGTTACTTCAAATGACACTTCATTACGTATAAGATTATGTATAAAGGTTAAATGCGAAATGATAACACATTGTGTAATGGTTGATACAGAATAAATAACCATGGTGATATGTAAAGCTGTGTCTATTTATCTAGACTAACGTTTAGCCTCTTTTTACTGCAAGAACGATGAACAATCTTCTTCATGTATTATCACATTCCTTTTAAAAGTTTACTTTCATGGTTTGTTTAATCCCAGTTAAACAATAAAATCAATGTCAACAGAAAGACGAATAATGTCATTTAATTTGTTAATTTAATATCATTTGAACAGAAGTATACGTTTCCGTATATCATTATTTATCGGCACGAGATTAAATTATATGATGAAACGAATATCAAACGAAAAGTCAATTAGACAGAATCACTAATTAATGAACAGTTACCAAAGTGCTTAATTAATGTAATGTGAATGCGTGAATGTACTGTTCATTTACTAATTATATTTACTTTAAACACTAACATAACTACAATTAACCTATTGAAAGGGCAATTAACATGTATTATTTATCTGCAATTAGCAGTGTAACCGTAACCTGGCGAGAATAGCCATCCGAACAGTGCGTAATATTGACTGTGTGAGCCTTGCTATATTATATAGTATGTTGGTAGGGCGGATCCTGACAATAAACACAGAGATATCAGGAGCTATATAGTTTCCCTTTTAAACAAAATTCGAAAAATATACTTTCGATGCTGACTTATATAATATATGCTTTAAAATAAAGGATTCTCATGAGTTTATCTAACGTAGTGAAATCTTAATTAGGGTATGCTAATTGACATGATGTATGTAGTTGTCACCTGAAAGTTTGACCGATTCATTTTCAAATCTTTACCAAAATAGCACCTCCGCTATTTGAAGTGTAGAACACTATATACTAGAAATGAAAAGAAAAACATTTATAGCAATCCAATATCAATAGCAACAAAATAATATGATAATCGAGAAAGAAACCAGTCTAGAGACTCAAGACAACTATAAATCTTTCTCTAAAGTCCATGAAACCACTCTCTGATTAGTTATGTTCACGTGCACAGCACTCACGGTTTCACGTCGTGTAAACTGTCGCTCAGTCTCTGTACTTTAAAATAATACCAGAACTATTTTGATACTCATTTTTAAAATGATCCTCAGAAATGGCATTTTATAGAACCAGTTAACATATTGGCTTATACTTTTCAAGAGATTATCGTATTTGCGGATAAGACGAAGTAATCGTGAAATATATGTTTAGGGGACTCGGATTGAATGTAAACGCTGTCTGAGAATCTAGACTTGCTTTTTAGGGACTTATCATGTTTGGGTTTAGGCTAGATTAAAAATAATGTTCAGGGGATTGTGAAACAGTTACAATGATGTATGAAAATGAAGACTTACTTTTCTGATTGTCTGATTCAGTTCGGATGAAGTTAACGGGAAATTTAGCATAGGCGAACTCAGATTGTGAAGCAGTATAAACTATGTCCACATTTCTAGACTTGTTTTTCAGGAGATTGCCTTGACCACGGATTTAAATTAATTCAAGTCCGTGCCTTGACCTGAACATAAAGGGAAATAATGGTGGAGAGGACTGTGAGAAAGTCTGTACACGGAAAATTAGAGCTGTCTGGCTTCCAGACTCTAAGATAATGTTGAACCGTCCACAGATGCATTATCTTCAGACGAATATCACATCGTGATTACGACATGCCTGGTGTAATCGACATCTGTATCACACATCTGGTCCTGGGTTATCATGATTGAGAACCATTCTTAGCGTAGCATATTTCTTTTTGGTCAGCATATTGCTAATTTTTATTTGAAATAACTATCGGTATTTTATTTACATAGAGACTCATGTTGATTTTCCGATTATTTTTGGTTCAGGGTAAATGGATTTTAGTTAAAATAAAAAATCATATGGGTTGAGGAATATTTGTGTTGAGCAATCATTAGTCTCTGTATAGTCGAATCAGTATCCCGATATCTTAAATTATGATTAATTTGGTGTTATTTATACTATTTTGCTATGAGTGCCCTTCCACGAAATACGGTACTTATACAATCGATTGTTTGTAGATAGTGTTAGATCTTTCGCAGATAACGCCATAAATCAAGTATATATCCAACAAGAATTATATACAAATGTGTGCTCCTGTCAAATGCTAAAGAAACCCACAAGATCCAGTAATACCCCATGTTATAATGACATACTGAGAAGCATGTGCATGGTGCGTAACGTTGATAACGTGTAATAATGTGAGGCGTTATCAAACGTTACGTCACGTTACGTTGGATTTGGACTCATATCTACCAGTGAGTTAGGCAATGTGAATAGATATGTATATGGGAGTGTGGGCCTTTAAAGTTTACATTTCAAATTAGATTAATGTATATGCATTTGTTCTTGCGATTGTATGAAAACGTATTATATGTTTTAAGCGTGATAAATTTGGACAAATATTCATTTATTTACTTATCAAGTTATCAATGTACAATAAACCTAGTCATGCATTCTCCCAGATTATGGACGTGGGTGGAATAATAATATGTTCGTTTCATAAATTTTATGGATTTAGGTAAATGAATTTAACACAACAATAGAATATTGTATGCGTTTGTTATACCTTACAACGTGCATGTAGTTCTATAGATTATAATCATGTACATGTAAAATCTAAATGTGCATAATTTGTTCACCTTAATAGAAAACTAGAGATATCTTTAAATTAAAAAAAAGAAAAATGGTGTTCAGAAAGTAAGAAGAGATCAGCAATATACAAATATTCAAAATTAACATACATGCATGACATTGACATTATTGAAATACATGCATGACATTGACATTATTGACATACATGCATGACATTGACATTATTGAAATACATGCATGACATTGACATTATTGACATACATGCATGACATTGACATTATTGACATACATGCATGACATTGACATTATTGACATACATTCATGACATTGACATTATTGACATACATGCATGACATTGACATTATTGACATACATGCATGACATTGACATTATTGACATACATGCATGACATTGACATTATTGACATACATGCATGACATTGACATCATTGACATACATGCATGACATTGACATTATTGACATACATGCATGACATTGACATTATTGACATACATGCATGATATTGACATTATGTACATACATGCACGACATTGACATTATTGACATACATGCATGACATTGACATTATTGACATACATGAATGACATTGACATTATTGACATACATGCATGACATTGACATTATGTACATACATGCATGATATTGACATTATTGACATACATGCATGACATTGACATTATTGACATACTTGCATGACATTGACATTATTGACATACTTGCATGACATTGACATTATTGACATACATGCGTGACATTGACATTATGTACATACATGCATGATATTGACATACATGCATGACATTATTGACATACATGCATGACATTGACATTATTGACATACATGCGTGACATCGACATTATTGAGTTGGGTGGTGAGTGAATTTGTAACTTGATGTAAGTTGATAGCCATCTAATTGTGAGTGGTGTAACTTCGTTTATATCTATGTGATATATACATTTTATTTTTTGTTTTGCCTGAAAACAATGTACAACATATTTCCAATGGACATTAAATAATTATCTTATCTTATCTTATCTTATTAAAACAATAAATGATGAATTTAAATGAGAAAAACAACACTGTTTCCATTCAGTCAACTTCATTTAAATTATAATATAACAACGAAAATAGACTATAGTTCACCAGGTAAATCCTGATATTCAGTCTATGGGTGGTCGATATCATATATATCCTGCTCGACCATCCACATCCTCTATAATCTCTTGGGTATGTATTCCGATTGATAATGGAGTTATCCAACAAAGCTATGGTTATATAGCTCGGTGCTAGCTGATAAGGGCGGCATGACCAGCACATTTTGGAGAAGACGAAATTCGATGGGGTATTCTGTTTGTACATTTATGCTGTCAAATTTCTAAATAATTTCTTTGACCTGGAAAAGGTTTTAATCAAGTATCAACCGCAGGCCGGGTGCAGAAAGTGTATATTCCCTGAAATGTTCTTTCTGCGTAAATAGCCAGTTGTACAGTCTCTTTAAACTGCCAGGCAGTGTACGCATTGTTGATCCCCACTATACGTGTCACGTGCTAACGGACATAAACAATGCTTCTTTATATATACACCATATGTCATTGACAGTAACAGTTGTATTCGTTAAGTACACGCAAGCGTCATGAATATAATAAAACGTTTCAACTTACAAATAATATTTCAACAAAAACATGTTGATACATAATAAACCCTTCCCCTTCTAATATTCACTTTATACAAGAGGCATTTTCTCAGTTTGAATTGTAGAGAAGATATGGATATTTATGGATTATCAACTTATGTATTACACGTTTGATATATAACGATAAATAACTATACCGTATATAACTTCACCTTAGCATTGTATTATGTTTTATTTCATATATAGATATTTATCGTGTTAATACATGCTAAGCATTATCATGTTATCTTGGTTCAAGCTGGTTAATTCAATGAAAGCATAAGTATAAACTACGCCTATAACATGTAAATTAGTTTTAACAATGTTAATTTTGAGTAAAGGATAATCAAAGCAGTGCACATACATTATTGTGTGTATACTTATGTAAGACACATACAATTGATATCAACATCCTTTGTCTTTTTATACGCGATAAACATTACCAATACAGTAGTGTAATGCATAGCAGGATACAAATCGGTTGCGTGCAGCGTTATTTGTATAGAACTAGGTGTACCTCTATATACAAACAGTGCTATTCGTTTATAGCAACATTTATGTTCTTTGAAATTCTTTGAATACGTGATAAGCACTACCAACGAGATATCGCATATTAGCTATACACAACATGTAGCTAAACGTGTTATTCAACGACAAGTGGCACGATATAACGTCCACCGCTGTACTATACGTAGATTCAACAACGCTTGGAATGTACATTTATCTATATCTACTTTTTTTTTTATCTACATAGCACTGTTGGCTAGATGTGATTATACGCCTAAAAGGCGCTTGTTCGTATTAGGCAAACAATTCCGAATAACATGCTGGACATTAATTATTGAAAGCCAATCAATCTTTATTCTGAGGTGGTCACAGGCCCACAGCACATTTCATATATACATCTTCCGTAACATCATAGTGGTGAATGTAAATTGAAAACATTGTGAATTACATGTTATTTAAACAATTCAATAAAGAACTCAATATATCAAATTCAATACAAAATATAGATATAGAAACAGTGTACTGAGTACGATCTTCAACCTACATTGAATTTTGTGAACATCCTTGAAAGATAGTTGAGCTGATATATGATTTATGGTTGTAATCAGGAAGTGTGATGACAAGTTTAGAGGCCATTGGTAGTTTTAATTGCCCGTTGAGTAGAATATTATCCTCTTTTATCAATTACAATTATTTCCGAACACTTTGAGGTCTTTGATTTAAAAAAGAAAAATAGTTGATTTTGCATCACCCAAAAAAATTATAAATCTATTATGATTTTTTTCAGGTTTGTGATATAAATGATTTACACATTTATATGTAGGCCGACATAGCCTCTGTGAATTATTATTTCATAAAGCAAATTAAGAATAGGTAATAGTTGTGTACATAATGAATTTCACATGTAAAGTCTAATGTGTTATTAACAGTTGACAGATTCTATAGAACACGCTAATGCTTGTAAACTATTACAAATACACTAAAGAAGTAGGTCGAGAACCTAAATGAAAACATTGCATCATCAAAACATTGCGAGGAGTTTTATCCTGGAAACGCCTTTTATTTGTTAATAACTTAGAATTCAGGTCAGCGCTTGTAACCCAAAACCTGTCCCCGAATCAGCTGATCAACAAAGCAAGTTTGGGCAGGATATTGACATTCCAAAGGCGCAGCGATGGATAACGCTAGCTGCATAAACGTACATAGTGCTGACCTGCCTGTATTCCCCAGGGCAATGGCCGTTTTTAATTGGTCAATTCTACGTAATTAATTTTCGGTTATGCACAGTGACCTTACGGAAAATATCGAATGCTAAATATAATCCCGTCTCAACTAGAACTGCTTTTTGATTGGTCAAATCAGAGGTTAATGCGCTCGGCGAACCCCATTTATTGGCTGTCCATCACGTCATGGGAACAGCTATTCCATGCTCTGACGTCACTCAACATTTACAAACAAACAAGATGGCCGAGAGTGCAGACGCTCCACGTCAAGTTCTTCGCGACGAAAACGAAGACAAGGAAAATTTGTCATCGTTCGAGCCTCAACTTAAGAAACAGAAATTGTCAGATTATTGTCTATCAACAGTTTACAAGCTGGAAGATCGCCTAAGCGGTATCCTATGCTGTGCAGTGTGTTTGGATCTGCCAAGGACTTGCTACCAGGTAGATTTTCGTTTTAGGAGGATGGGCTGATCTGTCAAAATTTTGATCTGGCATATTCATTTTAACTATACAGTAGGTTTCCCTCCCCTTTGTGCAATTTTGCCTTATGTTAAGACATATGTTCCTAATGTCACAGACAAAATAAAAACTGAAGTGGGAGGGGTGTAAAGGTCAAAGTTATTTCCGGAAACTTGCATCTGTCAGCTGGGAATATGTTTACAAAATGCAACCAGCTGACCACTTGGAAACATCTTATTTTCTTATTCAGATCTAAATCTCTCCAACCCATTTAAAGTGCATTCTATGGGGAAAGTTTAATAGTTAGCATGGCGATTCAACTTGGTAGCATATCATATGGTTACTGGAATTTGTCGATAAGGAATTTCCCAAGATCGCTTTGCCCTTTGCTGGTGCAATGGTCACGTGATGCGGACGTGTCACTCGAGCAATGCTATTTTTGGATGTTAGCCAATGATAATTTCTGGCACACTGCCAAAGCAATTACTATTTACATACATAATTACATTATGTGAACTGTCACATCCAGAAATAATATGTGTTTGGTCGCACAACATAAGTAAATTAGTGCAAGTCATTTTAGACATTTTCACGAACCATGTAGATTTGAGATAAATTAAGAGATAAGGTCCCAAATCCTGTCGATACTAGATTAAGCAATAGTTTAATTGTGAAACAATATCCACGTGCTTCTATCAACTATAGGAATGTGCTGATCTGTTAATGAAAGGTTCTCTAAAATTGAAAAGTCTGGAAGTCTTAATTATTGTACACACAATATTTTTTGTTTCCTCACAAAAAGGATATAATTTAAAGAACAATTTATCAGATCTTAGATATTTTGATTTAGTATATGGTATTATTACCATACATTCCCTGTGACTGAAATAGTGATGCTTTCTAAATCTAATGTTTGCTCTCCCCTTACTGCTAGCAGTTCAGAACTGAGAGGTCAAGTTGGTGACGATGTTACAGTAACTTGTAGTGTTTTTCAATGTCCTTCTCCTAAAGCATGTAAAATGTGACAAAGTAATAAATTAATGGAAAAGTAAAAAATTTTCTTTCATTTTGCAGTGTACTAATGGTCACTTAATGTGTGCTGGTTGCTTCAACCACCTTCTGGCAGATGCTCGTCTCAAGGACGAGACGGCAACCTGCCCCAACTGCCGCTGCGAAATCTCCAAGAATCTCTGCACAAGAAACCTGGCTGTGGAGAAAGCAGCGTCCGAACTGCCGACTGACTGCCAGTACTGCAACCAGAAGCTGCCTCGCAACGTCCTCGACCATCATGAGAGGGAACTATGTGGGGAAAGGTAAGAGGTCTTAGGAGCGGTAAGCGACCTAACTCAGTTAGGTTTTAGACTAATCACGCCCTTTCTCTCCACAGCTACTTTAGTTTAGTTAGTCTGAGCCACAAGCAACTGCATGTGTGAGAGGGGCACACATACAGTTCCTTGTGATGCGCTAGGTTTATGTTAAAATGTTTAATCAGAACCACACGTTTTCTGTTTTTCTGTCATTTAACCAGGAATGGAGTTGTTCAGCCATGGTCTCATATGAGGAAGATTAAGCCGAGCCTAGGTTGTTGGAGCAACAGTACTACAACTGTTGAGGCGGCAAGTATTTTATGTCTCTTAACATGCTGAGTAGCATGCACAGGTTGTACAGTATGTTATATGTTGTGGTAACTGCAGTACAATTATGGCAAAATTGTGTTCGTGCAGATTTATCTTTGTTCTCTAATTCATTTTCTTGTCTGTTTATCCAAATTTCAAAATTTCTATGTTTCGGAGCATCTGGATATTATTTATAAGAGTTTTGAATTCAAATTCATGAACCAAGATGGCTTGCTCATTGGATTGGTGTTTTGATAACTGTAGTAGAGGGGTGGATAGAATCAAAAACATAAGCAATCCATTTACTTTCCAAAGAGTACTCCATCAATCGTTTCATAAACTAAGTACAAGAAATGATTGTTTTGCATAAGAGAAACTCATGTTCACATCAAATAGAGACTGCCTTAACTTTGACTGTGTCATACTAAGTGGCGGCCATTCATATGTTCTCCAATGCTGTTGTTTATAAAGTACGCAGTGGAAACTATGAGTTCACCGCCCGAGATACGACACGTCAGTTTTATCATCATTTAGGAAGGTGCTCCTGGTTATTACATTTCATCTGAATGAATGCTCGAATTTTTATTTGGCCCAGTAAGTTTCTGAAATGTTTGGCCCATTTTATTCTTTTTCCATTTCTGTCTTAGTTAGGAATAATATTTTAATGGTATTTGTTTTACATTTGGCCTACTTTTCTATAATCACACCCATGATGATGGTGGATCCAAAAGACGCCCAAAAGGATAAAGGTTTATCACAATATTTTATAGTTTTGAAAAGCTCAGGTCACAGGAGCTAAAGGAGGTAAGAAGTCCAGGTGCATTTTACATATATTCATATTTTTTTTCATAGTTTTGCAGAGCAGTTGAAGCTAAGAAAACCCATTTTGAACATTACTAGATCTATTTTATATGAGCCATTTTCAGGTGAAGGAAGAATAGAAGACCATCCCAAATCATCAAGGTTTCGTAAGTATGGCTCGAGGCCTAACGTTCTCAAATTTGGCAACCCTTTTATACCTGTGCTATATCTCCCTCTCTTGTATTTTCACAGACCCTCGGCTTGCAAATACGCCAGAATCGGGTGCCCTTGGCTCGGCCCTTACCATGAAGTGAGGGAGCACGAGAGCTCTTGCGCCCACCCGAAGAAGACTGGGAATGACATCCTGGAGACCCTCAAAGTCCTCGACTTGAAGCAGATGGAGGAGAAGCAGCTCCATAATAAGCTCTTCTCACTCCTCTCACTCGAGAAGATCACCTTCAATGGTAGGTTGTCAATGTTCAATTGGGTATCAGTCATTGTCTGTCTTTTACTCACCTGTTCCGCTGCAAATTCAATCTTGCGTACCTAATCTCAAAATATCAGTCTCTTGAAAAGATTCCAGATTCTTGGATTGCTGATTTTATTAGTTTGTCAGTCTCTATCAATGAATATAAGCTCATTCTTGGAGCTTCATAGTGTCAATGAAGATGTGAATTTGAAGTGTATATTAAAATAAGTGGTTGTCTATCTTTGTAAAAAGAGAAGGTCATACAACAATGATATCGATCATAGTGTGTGTCCATAAAAAAAATGAAATTTATATTTATATTTAGAATTTAATTATTCATTGATCACCTCATTTAACTATGTGAAAATCACACTGACATGTTTTTTTTCTCAAGCAGACTTGCAGTTGAAGCCCTACAGGACAGATGACTTCATCACGAAGCTGTTCTACGAATCAAGTCGATTCACTGCCTTCAACCAGCAGTGGGTGATCAAGGCTCACGTGAACGCGGACCACAAGAACCCAACGCAGACATGTCAGAGGAAGCTCATGTACCAGCTGGTTCTCAAGGGACGCATCAGCGCCCCTCTACGTCTTCACTTCCTGGCCTTGAGGGGTCCATACGGGGACATGAAGGTCAATCCTGTCGTGTACGAACATGAGTTCTCAGCGGACAGCACTGAGAGTGAACTCAGGCACTTGCCTATCTCAGACTCTGTTGAGTGCAACAGGCTTCTTGCTACCCGTGTCATCAACTTCAGGATCATCCTATTCCAAGTCTGCTAGAGGTCAAAGGCCAGACCAGATCATCGGATGGGATGGGTCTGTTTGTTGTTGCCATTCTGCTCATCTTCTCATCTCTGCTGGTCCTTCCATCAACAACTGCAGTCATAATCAACTGTGCAGACAACTTCAACTTTGTCACTGAAAACCATGACCAACTCCGGTATTGCATGATTTGCTGCAGTTAGAAATGACTCGGGTCAAGAGTTGAGGCAGTGGACAGGCTGACTTGTTTGAGAGTTATAAAAATTTCATATTTGCTGCAGTCATAATCAACTTGTGGTAGATTGTTGGGCAGTTGGAAGAAAATTCAGAATTGCCTTGTTAAGGAGATTCATATCTGTTGCATTTAATTGGATGACCAGAAAGACAGATTAACATTTTGCTATTAAGTTTATGGTCGAAGAGACAGCCAGAGTTTGATAGCAAATGTTACATGATATTCAGGGAACGGTATGGGGTTCAGTTTGTGTATCAATATCAGGACCTGGTTTTCCTGTTGCTCAGGTCTGCTGCATAAAGACCTCCTTAATAGGGTTAATCTTCCTTAGCCCAAAGCATTGACTTGATTATCTTAGTCTGAGGAGGCTTGTGCAACTGGGTCCAGATTGTTTTGTGTTCCAAGTTGACCAGACAGACAGTTTGTATTTTATGTCTTAGGTTCTAAGTGTGTGTCTGACTGTATCGGTTAGAAGCGGCTTGAACTTTGTGCAGCTTTTGGTTAATTTGTAGAAATTGCTTTTGTACAAGCTTTTGTTATTCAGTAACGTTTTTAAAATTCATCAGATTTTCGCAATAATTTTGTTACCGGTAATTTATTTTCTTAAAAGGGTAGTTTTTATGTGTAAGAAAACAATATTTTTTTCAAAATTTCATCTTTGATACTTTGAAATTTGAAAGAAATTTTAAATTTTTTTATTTCAAGAATAGTTAGTGTTCACAAGGATTTCATATGAAGAATTTTGTTGATTTCATTTTATAAGCCTCTTAGGTTATTTTATATACAATTTGTTTTCTATTTCTTATCATATTTACACATGAAGAGCACTTCAACTTTGTAATTTGAGCTCATAACCAAGAATTGACAAAGATCATTTGTTTTAAAATCAGTTATTTTTTATCAAGTTTATTTATGTTTGCAACATAAAATGCTCATTTACGAAACATGCATGATTTGTACGTCAGTATTTTCATTTAGTCAATTCACTCTTTATTCATATGTATTCACATAAAAACTCATCTGAGAGAGGAAAGATAGATTTGATGGAACTTCTTCAACTTAATCTAACAACAAGATAACTGAGACCACGTTTCAGGATTGCCATTTATAAGGTGTTTTTATAAATTTATCATTAAGAAAAGATATATCGGTAATTCAATTTGCATTCTCTATACAAAGTTGTTTCTTAAATTTGAAATTTGAACCAACTCTTAAACTGTTGTTTTATTTAGAATCGTTGATGTAGCCAGGAGACTGACATTTTGTAAACTGATGCATAATGTTATATCAGTGTGTGAAATTAGGGCCTTCCGACACTAACTTTGGTCCCATTTTGAGGCTCTTCCTTAATTATGCCACTTTGAGCTTTTTCATATACTGGAAATATTTCTCTTAAACACTTGAAACGTAGATTGAAATGTGAAATGAATTTGACAGTCCAAGCCAGTAATCTGTAGTTGATTTGTTAGGCGGTATGACAAGGTAGAGTTGGTATCATACGTCAAGTCATATTTGGTCTCATCCGTGTACTAGTGACTACCTCTTCTGTCTGTGTTCCGATTTCATTGTAAATAACATGGTCTGCTCATATAGTAAATGCGTAAGATCTCTTGTCTAGATTGCAGTAGGAAAGGCAAATGTTTGTTCGTACATTTCAACAGGTTTTGAAATTGGCAGATGTTTTAATCTGGTGCTAGGATTTTGTGAAGATATGTTAATTTTGAAATTTGTGAATTTTCAACTGTCTGGATGCACAGAATATTTTACTGTATATATTACTTTAATTGCAATGTGATATTATACCAGCAATTTGTCGAAATTGATTAATTAATTCATAGGGTACCTTATGTATTCACTTTTAACTGATATATAATTAATATGTTATTTTAAAAACATAACGCTCATTGATTAACTTATTTATAGATTCTACACACTGTTACATTATTGTATACAGAAAAATATTGATCCAAAATTATTGATTAAATTATTATTGTTTAACCTAGCAATATGTCATATTACACTACCAAAATATGAGGCCTTTTGTAGTATATTTATAAATTATTATGTTACATTGTAAGTTAATTATTTAATTTAAAACTTGTGATAAAGTTGAATAAAATATAAAATGGTACCTTATTAACAGCAAAGCACCATTTATTGTCCTTCCAAACTTGTTATGTTATGGATTGGAATGTTTCACTTATTCCATTTGGATGATATACGTTTTGTAGTTGTATTTATCATGTAAATATTGTGGTGTTATATATACAATAAACAGATGTGATATGATATTGATGCATTATACTGTTCATAAATTTTATGAAAGTTATGAAAATATTAAACATTTTGTAATACCTTTTTTTGGCCCAAAATAATTTTTATCTAACATCAGAATATTAGGTACATTTGGAAATTAATAGATATTTTAGACATAAATATTTTAGTGCTAATTTTAGTATGAATTAAGCTAGTCAATTAGTTTTAGTGCATTTGTCCTTGCTCCCTTCACCCACCAATAAAGACATGATGGTCTGTCCATTAATTATTTGCATCAGTAGTCTAGATCACAGCAGATGTCTCCTTGAACAGTTAATTACATATTTATTAATTTAATAGTCTTATCTTTGAAAAAGCAGTTTTTATTTAAATACAGTAACATTTTGTGAAGATATTTAAGTTTGCTAAGAGTCCTAGAGAATGTGTTTGTTCTGAAAATATATATTGGTAAGATGAAAGTGTTGGTACTGAAACACTGATTGTTATATCAAACAGGTCATGAGTGAAACTACATTTTGAAAATATACCTCTTATAACAAAATTTTAAAATGTGTTTTGACAAACTAATTAATATAAAAGTTGATAATGTTCATTGTTATTGTTTCTGAACAATAGATTTTGAAAATTGTAAATGAGTTGAATTTTATATTGAAATCTCAATTTCTCTTTATGTCAAACAAGAACAAATAGATTTTAAGATATAAATATTTCCAGGAATGTTATATGCTTGTTAAATTGAAAGATTTAATGATAGCTGTAAGATTTAAGGACAAGCTGGTAGTGGTAGATACCGTGTTTGATGTTTGTTTTCCTCACCACCAGATGTGAGAGTTAAGTACAGTAGAGTATGTAGGTTCATGCCTGTGTGTTGTGTATACCTTTTTTCTGTCCTCATTCAGAACAATAAACAAAGTTACTCAGTTACATCTTGTCTTTGTCATTTTATGTGCATTCAACTCCTTTTATCTTCTGATATGAGGCAGTAATGAGAAGTAATGTTATCCAACTTCATTTCATGAAGAGGGGCGGGATAGCGCAGCGGTAAGCGCGTTCAGCTTCGGATCAAGAGGTCCGGGGTTCGAATCCCGCCAGGGTCATGGCAACTTTGTCTGCAGTAGAGAACTGTTCTACATGCAGTAAGGTTTGGGTGCAATGCTACACTGAGTTTCAGCGTAGTACCACCCATGGTTCGCTAGTTCCAGCCGATGCTCGCAGGTTTCACCGCAATGGATAGCCACATGGTGTTGCAGGCTTTCTCCCTGCCATAATACTAGCAGCCGCAATATAAGTGAAATACTCTTGAAAGCGGCGTTAAACCCCAACTCACCTCACCTCTTTTTATGAACTCTTATGGTAATTAATGGTAAAGATGCAGAAATGTAGCCAAGAAAATTTTGGAGAATTAACACAACAGAATCCAAGCTAGTGATCTTGTACCGGTATACCCGATTTCCTCTACCGGTAATAAGCACAGGGTCTTCAATAAATGCTCGATCTCTAATAACCAACTTTTACAGAAAATATTTTGGGTATATAGATTATCATGAAGATTTTGATTCCATCAATTTGCAAATTCAACCAATATCAACTTTGGGGGCCATAGTGTATGTACTTCACTGACCTTGAAGATTTTGTGGGTGGAGGTAAAGTTGAGTGGTGCCCCTCCATGGATTGGAGTTTTTCAGTAGGAACGTAATTCAAGATCCACGTCTCATTCCAAGTTACTAATCTTTTTTTAAATTCACAAAATCTTGCTCAATCAGTCATAAAAATCATCACTTTGGGTCACATCAAAAGGATATATTTTTTTATGCAGAAATATAGCCATTTGCTCTGCAACTCATAATTACAGTTAAAGAGCCATCACGGATGTTGATGAAAATATCAAAATTATTCCAAAAATCTATCTCCTTGAAATAAATACACTTAATTTTTCCCTAATTTTTCCAACTTAAAATAAGCCGAGAAATTGCATTAATTAGTAAAGGTGTTTTCCAGTCTAAATATAGATCCAGTCTATTTTTTTCAAGCGCAAAGCATTATGGTCTAGCTCACACACAGTAAACAAAGACACGAAAGAATAACAAAAAATATGAGCAATGAAAGAAATCGAAATATATAAAAAAAATTATGGTTATTTATTTACCATTTCATTTAATTATGTATTTGCTACAGATATGGGAATAATTGTTTTACCCAACTAGGTATTTTTCTTGAATTTTATGATTAATGAGAGTAAAAATTTGTCATAATTTGCTGGTCTTATCTCAATAAAAAGAACATTAAACAGGAAATAATTTGTATATTCTCAGGACATTTAGAAACATAGTTTGTAAAGCAATCGTCACATTCAGTAATGTGTGACAAGGGTACTTTGCAAGAGATACACATGCAGCATGTGCAGCACATGGGTTGTTATGGCGACTTGCGCTAGAGACGAGCCTTCACGCTTCGGAAGCGCTAAGTGTTTGTGTAGTACGTATTATGCAAAAAAGGGGACTCTGTTTATATACGTCAGATACCCGTAGTCGAAGTGATACTTCTCTTTGAAACCAAATTGCAATACATTGTCGTGATATGAAAATTATTTAACATATGCCATGTTGTAGATAAAAGATTTCTCTGGCGAATGACGTTATGAGTATATTTTCCAAAATTTTTAAACACAAACATCCGTGATGGCTCTTTTATATATATTCATTTTCTCTAAGAAAAGACTATTAACATTTCAAACAAGGAGGCATAGTCATCAACATCCCCCGCCAGACCCAAGAAATTGGAACAAGGGCAGTTAGTCGAGAATAAATAATTGTACACTTCTCATTTTCATTCCATCAAGGTATCGATTCCCTCAAGCGACACAACTGATTTGATCTCAAACAGTTTCTGAGCAAAGCTATCCCCTTTGAAGATACCTGACAAAAGATAAAAGATACCTCGAAAAGAAAGGAACAAATGCAGTAACTCAGGAAAACATAATCACATGCTTTTTATTTCGAACTCCATCAAGGTATTTATGCTCTCAAGCATCACATCAAATTTGGTTATCCTATATTAAACGGTTTCTGAAAAATTCAAAGGTCTTCTGTGACATTGAGAATGACCTTGGAATGAAGGTCGTCACAAAACTCTGTAGGAACATTAATCTCCCTATGATGAACCTATATGCAAAAGATTCCAGTGAATAGTACTTGAATTATTTCCTTTATATGTACCTACGGCGGACACAGCCGAATACTATATCTCCCGCTTCGCGCTTATCGTGGTGGGGTACAATAATTCACATTGGTCAACACCAAATTTAGTTATTATAGAAGAAAATTACAAGTATATTTTAGCTGATCAGGCCTGAAAGACCACATGGGTTTATGACATAGGCCATCATCTAACTTCTATCAGTCATATGTTGTCCATAAACTTTTCACATTTTCGACTTCTCCTCCAAAATCACTGCACCCCAAAAGCTGAAATTTTGTGGGGAGGTACTTTGTGTGGCCAAAATCCTTGAAAACTTTAAATGATTTATTCTCTGAAACCAATAGACATAGGAAGCTGAACTTCCCGAGTCATTTGGAGTCTAATATGGGGATGGCAGGGGTTCACCCTAATTTCTGTAAACAGTGACTCCCCAAGAACCTCTATTGCTGGAAAGATGGAGATGCATGGAGGCAAAGACTAAATTTCACTACCATGCCACCTCATATTTGAGGAGGTATTAGGACCAAATGAACACACCTTAGTCTCTATGTAACAAAAAATCATATCATGCTAAAAATTTCAGCTATCTTTGTCAACTGGTTTCGGAGAAGTTGTCCATATTTTAGGCTGGGTCAAGACAAAATGAACTTTTAATTCCCTTTGTGCCAGGTACCTTCCAAACAAATTTCAGCTTTGAAGGTGAGGCAGTTTTGGAGAAGTAAAAAATGTAAGAAGTTTACAGATGATGGATGACAGCTCATGCCATGAGGATAATAAACTATTTTTCAAGCTATTTCAATATGTGAAATTGTAATTTCTTTATACTCATTCCTCTCCCAAACAAACAAGTCATGTGTGAAATTAATTTTTTCAAGTCTACTTCCCTTCTGAGTATCCAATTGTTAATGTGTCAAGCTACTCGAGCATACAAGAAACTGATTCCATTCCTCCTAATACACATACTGAAAGTAAACAAACAAGTGAATCATGAAATTGACTGACATAACATGACTTTCCTCAGGTCACATGTCACATGCTTCATTAGACTGACCGATGTTTGACCACTTGACCATCTGGTAGTTTCCTGTAGAAATTTACCATACTTTTAATCCATTTATTTAATTTGGCATTTAGCAATTGTACAGTTCTCTCAGCTCAAAGTAAATCATGAATCGTGTGAAATGTAAGAATTCCGACAAAATTTTGTAGAGCAACTGGAGTGGCCTTGTCATTGATATTTCTGTTATCATTTTGCAAAAGGTTGCTTTTGTTGTAGTCATAAAGGCATTTCATTCAAATTTGTAGAATTTCTTTTTTCTTTAATTAACCCTTTCACCACTAAGCTACCAGAACGGTCATATGTTTCTGTCCACTGTAAAAGCCTCTAGGTATGAAAGGGTTAATGGGGTTCTAAATACCATATTTACTGGAATACAAGCTTGGCCTTGTTTATATCCTAAGAAGGTGAGTTTGTATTGGAGGAAATATGGTATGTACTATGTGATAAATCAATCATAAGAGTTTGAGGTTCGAGTTGATCTCAAATCATAAATACATCAAATCTGAGGAGGCACTTGTCCACGGTGGGCTTGAGGAGGTAACAAGCTGGTTACTACATGGATCCACTAAAGGATACAAGTAGCCGTGTTAATGTGGTTAAACATTATTAAAAGAGAAAAGAAGTGGGGTGCAGCTACCAAACACATAGAAAACCAGGCGGTCCACGGTGGGCTTGAAGAGGTAACAAGCTGGTTACTACATGGATCCACTAAAGGATACAAGTAGCCGCGTTAATGTGGTTAAACATTATTAAAAGAGAAAAGAAGTGGGGTGCAGCTACCAAACACATAGAAAACCAGGCGGTTGACAACTTTGAGGGTTTAATTGTAACGTTTCACTTCGTCTGGTTTTCTATGTGTTTGGTAGCCGCACCCCCATTCTTTTCCCTTCCATCTTAAATGCATGTTCACATAATCAAAAGGACTATAATTCCCTGGACTGAAGGAATCAATAACGAATATAAAGGAGACAAGTAACAAATAATACTCAACACTCAGCTTGATTAAAATCATGTTTTTAATGATAAAATACATTGTCCTATATATATAAACATGTGCTAATTTACGATTGTGCATTCTCTATTTTTTTGCATCTGATTAACAAAGTGTTTGTCTTGTCAAAACTATAGTGTGGATGCATAATTTAACATAAAGTTTAGCACCAAAGTAAACTCAATTAATATGTTTGTATATCACCAACAATGAAATGTTAATCTCACATGTAACTGTCACTTAAAAGAAATTAGAAGAAAGGTATAATAACTGACAAATTATCTTCTACTATCATTACAAACAGAAGACAAATAAATTGTTTTGACAAAAAATAAATAAATTTGTTTTGACGTTTTTATAGATAAAATAAAAAGAAACCCAATAAAATTGTTGAGAATTTTGATTATGATATCAATTTATTGTAAATAAAGCTTTTTATACTAAAGAAACGGAAGAAAATTATGTTCTAAGTTGATTATGGTGAATTCATGTGCACTAGTCTGACGATTAAGAATAACGGAAGCAATCATATGGATGAGACATCTCAAAAACCAGCAGGAGTTGTCTCCCATTAATACTGCACCCTGTCATTGAAATTGGATATCCAAACAAAAATTATGTAATTTTGTTACAAATAAAGTATGTCTTACAAAATGTCAAACCTCTTAAACTTACAAATACAATTTTACTTCTTACAATTCTTATATTTGAAAAGTATGAAAGAAGTTGAAAATCAACATTATAGGTCACTACCAACTTACAAAATGGCTCTAAAACAATTAACTTTGTAACCAATATAACAAAGTTTCCATTGATGACATGATATGTAATATGAGAACAAACTTTCAAACTAAATAAATGCACAATTATCAAGGTCAAACAGCCTCTTAAATCTGTCTCAGACAGTCCTTTCACTTTCATCTTAGCGATTAATGTTGATAAAGCATCTCAAAACTCAACAAGCTCTCAAATAATTGGTGAGTTTGTTTCACACATCCTATAAACGAGAAAAGAAAAACTTTCTGGAAAGTGACTTCTTTTTGTGAACGTACACACGATTTCAAAATTACGAAAATACTTACTCATCCATCAATCCACCTGATGAAGGATTAAGCAGTTACTCCAAAACGTTGTGTATGTTCACAATGGAGAAGATGCTATCCAGAAAATATTACTTTCTTATAGGGCTGTGTATTGCCTGAATTTTTGTATTGCGATACGTATTGCCGAACTGTAATGTATTGCAATACGTACCACAATATATTGCAAGATCCTCTGACAATGAGATATTTCTCTAGAAACCAGTTTAACTAGTGCCAATGATATTGCCACATGCTAAATGAACTCTACATTCAACTTTTATACTTCTTTTTGCAGTTTAAACAAGACACATTTGATAAAATGATCGGATCTTTAAAAAGATCATTTGTAATACATCGCAACACATTCTAGCACTTATAATAATTTTCTTAATACAAGTTAAGCCAGTTAATGTGCCTTTTACAAGAAAAATAAATAAAATTGACCTAATATTTGTTGGTGCAATATATTGCGATATGAAAATCGTATTGCAATACGCGTATTGCACAACTCTGAATTGCAATATATTGGTTTTGCAATAATATTGCACAGCCTTACTTTCTTATATATTCAACTTCTTAACACCCTTAAGAAACTAAGTCTTGATCCTACAAACCAAGCCCGTTATGATGGGGACGAACATGTGGGCAGACAACTACTGGATAGGGCTGGAGGGTTAGATTTGTTCTACCTGGGTGCCTGACCTCCTATCTTTACCCTTCTATACCCGGATACCCGTTTTATATATCTCCAACATCTAGCTTGTAAGATTTTGTAATAATTTTACAACTGGTAGGCTGAAGAATGGAGTAAGAAAGCTAAAGCATATAGATCAATGGCTATTTCAATCAAATTTCATTATGAATGACATTTGATCTTAATATTGTGTTGAAATCTTCAAATATATTGCAATCTTGTAATAAAAGAAAAGAAAATTAAACTGTTTTATATTTAGTCACGTGATAATAACGGGTCCAGGTAATGTGATGGGTACCAAGGTCCTACTCTGTCTCAGTATCCACCCGTCCAGGGTTTCCGGGTTTCCGGGTTACCCGTGCCAGCCCTACTTCTGAGGTAGTTTCAACTGTGAATCCTTTGTGACACAATCTTGCCCGCAGCAAGACAATGGTGAAGCTACTTCTGAATCTACATTGAATATGAATATGAATATATATGAATGTATTTATGAACTAGTAGATGAATAATGCCAAGACATGAATGCATCCATGAGAAATCATGCTACAGAGTCACAAAAACATATTGACTGATCACCCTTGACACATTTGCAAGATATAATTGAACACTTTTTTGTGTCACAACAATTGGTTTATTTTTACAGCTCGGATCAGGTGTAATAGAATCAGCAAAGTATTGCACTAAATAAACAAACTCAGTTTTGAAAACATGATTGCTAACTGTTTTAAAAGAGAGGAAATGTGTCTTTGGCCTTGGACTTATTGGCCCATTGGATATTATGACAAACAAGTTGTATCAAAACAAGCCTAAAAATCTAATTAACTAATTAAGTGGTCAATCTGTTTCCCCCAGAATATGTACAGCTTCAGTTTCAAGCTAAAAGTATTCAAATACCGTTTTTTTAGAATTCATAACAGTGTCGTTCCTAGAGTTAGTCATGAGATTGATGTTGTTATCATTTAATCCCTCCCTTGCCGAAGGCAAGTTAGATTGCCCAATATATCTTTACTATGGAAGTTGAAAATTCATCAAAATGACCCTCTTGGAACAACACTGATCAGTCACAATAACACAATCTCAAACATAACACATGACCTCCTACAATGCATTGGCAAAGAAAATATTTCCTACAACTAGAGCATAATGAAGAAGATCAACTCTTGGGATTTTTCCAATATATCCGTTGGATCCAATTACTAATCCAGCGATGATGTATACAAAAGCTGCAAGGAGGCCAGCAACATTCCAGGTTACATAACTGACGGCAATAATTGTCAACATTGCAAAACCGCTACAAGCTTGGTTTACCAGTGACCTTTGCTCAGCATCCAGCAGCTGATTGGTGAAGATAACTCCCAGCGAAAACATAAAGTTCATATTCATCAGATATGGCATCACGTATTTACAAAATCCGACAGCTACCAGCGGCATACCTGCGATCCCTGCGAACCAAGAGAGATATTGATGGGTGCTAACTATAGCTGAACCGGGATTGTCCGAAGAAAATCTTGCTACTCCAGCTGATGCCGCAAATCCTTGAATCATGAACCCGAGAGCTGCAAACACGTTCCTCACAATCAGGAGTTTCACGAGCCAGAAGACTGACAGTGCTAACACCATGTCCGAGACAGCAGTGCTCATCAATCGTGGCATTATGGGAGATTTGGAAGATGTTTTGATCTTTGTTGAATCTGTAAAAAAATAATAATATTAATATGATACATATCAATATCTTGGAATGATATAATGATTTATAGTTCAAATAATCTAAACTTCCCTTTATGTGAGGTGACTGCACAGGAAGGTGCCTTAATTACTTGTTCGACTGGGAATAAAAAAGATACAATTTAATACAAATAATGATATTATACTCTTTGTTTTATTATAAATTTTTTTTATAGCTTTTGATAGTAAACAACAGTGAAAATGTCGAAATAAACCTCAATTCCTAGTCATAATGATAATATTTAGGTTATTGATGTGGATCATGACGGGAAAAAAGTTTAATATTTTCGTCACGTATCATGGCTGATACATTCCACATATATGGTCATTACAAAACGATGCCATTGACTTGAATGAAATGTATGACCAGTTTTTTGTTCATACAAAAACCGGAAATCACTGATCGAAATCAGGACAATCAAAAATATTTTACTGATATTTTCTAAAGTGATGTTATTAACTGTTATCACACAGCTGGTGTAGTATAAGTGATATATCAGATGCCGTTAAGTAAATAAGTGTCGTACCTCACCCACAAAAAACTCCAAACACGTTGATCGCACTCAATGAATTTTCACGCGTAATTTACAAACAACCTGTCGTACTCGGGTTGGGTCCTCGTAATTTCGACCAATGAAATTACAGATTCCCAAACCGGATTGCTTTGTGATTGTTTCCACGGTACTCGTCCTTTGAATTATTGGCCGAACTTGTTTTACTTTGGGATATTTCATTGGTCGGTTTGGTGGATTCCCTCCCAAACAACCAATCACCAGGCGCAATACGGCAACTGGTGCTATACCGGCATTTAACGCATACGTCAAAGGACGTGTTGAGTAACAAAGAGGGCGCCACAGAAGAAAAGCAGATGACATCTTACAACGGTGTCTGAAGTAAGTTAGTACTTTTCTGGCGACAAGTACCTTGTAAACAACACTAACAATTCTTGGATCTATACCGTTTACAAATTTGAACCACTTGGCCTTTGTGGCAGCAAGAAAAGCCGCTGTCACAGCAAAAGTGCGCCTATTTCAACGCACAGTGGCATTTCCTCGTTCGGGGCTTTCAATGTGCGACAGCTGTGCACGGTAATAGTCATGTGAGGAGTTTGGGACCGACGCGTGGTTGGATCGATTTCCATTCAACTGAGTTCAAAGGAGTTTCCCTCTGTGTTTGAAATGCTGCAGCATCCCGAGTGAGGAGTTTAAACAGTGCTTTTGTGATTCGAGGAAGGAAGAACGCCGCCATGCGTGCCGATTCCTAGGCGCAAGATTTGGAATGGTACCAATCTTGGATATCAGGAATTGGTCTTGGATATAGTTACTCACTGGAAAGTGTTGTGTGTTACATTCGAGCTGTTTGACAAATCGAAACAATGAATTCTAAGGTCACAAAGACGATTTGCTATTCCTTGTTCAGGATACTGCTGCCCCTTACCCTTCTAGCAGGTGAGTTTTTGAAACATCTATTTATTTAATATATTAAAAACAAATGTTTATACATCAACTTATCAAGTGTTTTGCTTTTTTAAAACAATGATATTATAATAATATACCATATTCAAACGAAAAAAAAACCAAAAGACAATCCCAGTGTAAACCAAATTTAGTAATTTGATTTGAAAACCAAAGGCAAATATCTAGGATTCTTTTTCTTGAGGTTTAGAAAAATTATTCTGATGCTGAAATTATGTACTGTAGTTAATCAATGTAAAGTGTTATACCAATTTATAATGATGCAGAAACTATTTGCACTTACAAACAGTAGCTGTAAACACCAACAGATTAAAGTATGCACTTGTATTTCCGCATCGTTACACTTCACTGCACGCAATACAGTGAAGGTTGAGCTCGTAGGGAGGAGTGGTAACATGTTTTATGTGTTAGTTAGCAGCTAATTGATACCAGCTGCCAGGGAATTACGAGTGTTATCTTTCATTAATTCTTTATATGGCAGTGATTGAGTGTATCATGTTTCTGATATCTTCTACTAAAATCATATTAAGTGTAGGTTTTATCCTAATTTTGTTTCTCAAATTTTAAACTTTCAGAATTACAAAATAATTTGATTACACCAATTTGGATGTTTTCCATCACAATGAAACTGCAAGTCTGAATAAACTGTCCTTCCATTTAACATTACTTATTCCATATGTGAAAAATAATGAAATTAAGTATTAATATGTTCAACATTGTATTTCAAAGTTTGAATTTAAAAGCATGTAAACTGTTTATTATGCCTACAATATACGGTTTAAACACTGTTTTCATTTAAATAAATTTGGTCCTTTTAGTCAGAAGCCATCCTCTTTAAAAAATATATATTATAATTGTATGTGCATAATCACATTCAAAAGCACATTTACTGAATATGACAATTTTATTTTCAGCTGCGATATGTCGCTTCAATGCGCTATCGTTTTTGTATGCAGTGTTTCTCTTGATAACACCTCTGCTCAGCTATCCGAATGTTAATTCAATCAAAGGTAAGTTAATAATTCTCAACTGGAATTCATCAATGAGGGGGTTAACACTATCTGTTGAATTAACTTTCAGAGTGGCCAGATTTCAGGCTGCTCAACTCATTTATAAAGGGAATATTCTGGGTTTAGTGATTGGCTATATATTAACTTTCCCATAATATTAATTAATTACAAGCTTAAGTGTTAATGTATTTCCCTGCAACTCAGAAGGTTTACTGAATTTTTTCCCACTTTTATGAAAGTTGCACAGATTATAAAATCCAGAAAATAGGTGAGTTAAGTGTAAAGTTCTTATTTAAATGGTTCTCTTTATTTTGTTAATTCTACATCAAAACATTGCTATATCACTAAAAAAAACCCCAAATATGTTTGGTTTAATTTCTAAATTAGATAAGGAAATACTTTTTTAGAATAAGGACACACCTCTTCTTAGTCCATGTTGAATTGTAAACTACTGTGAATACTGAATAATCTTTAGTCGCTAAACCTTTGAGAATTTTAGATAATGGTACAACTAATTAAGAAGAAACTTATATTTAAAAATTTTTTTTGACATTAAAAGAAAACATAATTGATTTTCAATGTACAGGTGTCCAATTTGACTCATTTGACCATATGGGAACAATGTCAACACTTAATGGCTTGTAATGTAAACCATTTTATTACCTGCGGGGGCAATCATATCGGGTTCATATTGTTCATACGATGCCCTAGGGCAACATATCACTTTGTCATGGTGATGTGACGTCATAAACAATGATATGACGTCACGTTTCGTCTATGACGTTGCGTTCTAAATGCGCGACGGCGGGTCGCCAGCCTTTGGTTGAAAGTGGATTTTAGCGTGTTTTCGTTAATTTTACGACTTCGGTAATAAACAGAATATTATATTCGTGTCTATGCCATACTATGTTTACGACACTCGTGCCTGAATATCGGTATATCCCTCGCTCTCGCTCGGGAAATACTTATATTCAGGCACTTGTGTCGTAAACATAGTATGACATAGACACTCATATAATATCCTCTATATACTGCTGATGAAAATTGTGTCAAACAAGACCTGAGTGACTTAAGAACAGGATTTATAACTTGTAGGCAAAGGGAATCGGTCAGGGAAAGTAAATGGGCCACAAGGAAGTGCAATGGCAAGGAAAGGGTTAATATGATGACTGTGAGAGTAAGGGATACACATGCTTTTGTTAGCATTCTGCTGGAGGTTGAGGCAACCTGGTGTACTATGTGGACTGGGTTCTGTAATAGATAGCATGTGTTCACACTCAAACTGTATGGTGCATGTTCACTACCCAAAGTGGATTACGTTGAGATTATGTTTGATAATGGTATGGATTACTACAGAAACATGCATTGTAATGTAAGTAATGTGATAGACTTAATGGAATGCAACAATGGAAATACCTTTAGTATGGTAATATTTCCTGTGAAGGCTGAGGATTTCCTAACTCAATGAATTTGATTACCCCTAGGCCTATATCTATAACATAATAATTTTTTTTATAACAATGGTATTCTTTTTATTCAAAATCTTATTTTTAAACACTGTATAAAAGTACATGAAAATTATATGTATACAAACAAACATACAAATTACTAGTCTGTCTTCAGACTTAAAGAGCCGAGGCAAGTCTACAATGAGGCACAGGAGCGTGTATCGAAAGATATATACCTGTATAGACCTTACCGTAATACTATATAAAAGGAAAGGGATGTAACGATGAAACCAACCCATGCTCATTCAAATACATATTTCGCATTAAAAACTATTTTTATGGCACAGTCGATGACTATGATACGAAAGCTAAATGAGCTACAAAATGAGCTATAAATTAAAAATTATTTCAAAAGGTATGCGACAAGACAGTCCGTATATTGCTTCCTCCAAACTTTCAAGCCAATTTCCCTGCTCACGGAAATCAGCGAAAACTCACGTTTTAAAATTGTTTATTAATTCCAGCAATGTTGACAGCACCTATGAATCAGCAGATTAGAACCGTAGAATGAAACTAGTTCAAATAAATATTACAACACCTACATATCATTTCTCCGACTGTACTACGGCCCTATGTCTCAAATCATTGCCATTCATGACCTTGACAATCATTCGACCTGGAGTAGCCTATATCCCAGTTCCCTGGCCTTCATTCTTGCCAATACAAGGAAATTGAAACAAAAATTCATTTCAGAGGCTTAATGTCAGACAAATTACCTGCGTTGAACTAACTCAATTGGTGTAAAAAAATAATTTAATTAACCCTTGTTATGCCATAGGTTCTTATATGTCCATCTAGTTGTTCCTGCATCAAGGGGTTAAATTAAAAGTTTGAAGGATATTGAAAACCATGCCTAAGTCCACATGATACCATCCCATCAAGGAGCTAAATTTAATAGTTGGACAAAGATTGAAAACCATGCTTAAATCCAAATGTCACCGTCTCATCAAGGGGTTAATTTAAAAGTTTGACAAAGATTGAAAACCATGCCAACGCTCACATGTTACCCCCTCATTAAAATGTTTTAGATAAGAATCAACATGTAAATAGGCCAGGGGAACAGCATGAGGCTTGAGGCAGCTGCTGAAACTCAGTGCACCGAGTGACCTTTCTCCCAGCCAGGGGACTGTACCAACAATAATGGCCTTGGGCTCCACTAGGTCAAAAAGTTTCAGAACCACAAAACTTTGGAAATGCCAAAGACATTATTAAGATTGTTGGGTTCATTATGGTAAAATATGAATGATAAAGTCTAAGAAAGAAGGAGAAAACAAGATTTTATAGATAACAACTGCTTTTTGTGAACGTACTGTTACATCACTTTTCGGAGTATATGTTTATGCTTACTTCTTCATCAGGTGGAATGTGAAACATTCTCATGTTTTCTAATCTATTCCACTTCAAAATGCCCTTCAAACACCTAAGAAATGATAGTTTCCAGTCTGCAGAAAGTGTGTGCTGATTGTTTAGAGAAACTGCAGAAATGGCATTAAAATTCTTCAAATAGTTCAGTTCGTGAAAATTAAAATAAATTGTGCGGTGTTAGAATCATACATCTAATCTGCAGAAAGGAAAAGGTATGCTTAATTTTATAAAGGCAGAAATGTCCTAAGAAATTATATTGTCCATTATCAAGAAGGGTGAAATGAATGGTAAAAATGAAGAGTACCTTTTGGCCATAAGAATTGCTGAATATTTGGAGTAGTTGCTGAAAAGTCCAAAGTTGAAACTTGTAACTAATTTTGGCATGCTGATTAAGTTTTTGTCTTTCAAACATAGCAAATTCTACATTATCACCACCTGGGATATGCAACAATTCCCTGGATATTATACTGTATTCTAAGTGACCATTGGATCATTGTAGTGACTCTCCCCTAGAGAAAACTGCCAACGGGACAACAACTCCTTGTTCGACAACAAGAGATTTTTCGAAAAAGCAATGAGATACTTTTTTAATTAATAAATATATTTTGCAGATTTGTACAAATTATCAATGGAATTTTCCTCATGGCAGTATTTTTGCTGTGGTATTTTGATGTATCATTAGGTAAATATCCCCCCAAGTCCCTGCCCAAGGACTTCCAAGAAAACAGGTTAACCTTTATGGGTGCAGAGCGGTGTTGCAGATGCATTTCCAATATTCCAATTATATGGTGCATTATACAGAAGAATCAGGTATTGAGAGAGACACTGCGAGGAGGCAACAGCCGGCTGGATATTGTATTCCTCCTACGTTACCCTCACACCATTTTATTTTTAAACCTGTGACATTTTAAGCGTTATTCCATTTATGATCGAGTTTTGTATATAAAGTGATGTGAAGCGGTTATAAGAAAGCCCCAACAGGATTAAACAATATTTTCAGTCAGTCATGACATTACAGCATTTCTTTACACTAAGCCACTTTGGCTCTGTCTGGAAGTCAAGCCAATTTGGTAATCAATTGTTTTTTAAGATGCAAGTCATCGACATTAAGGGAATATTGTTTGAATAAGCAAAAGTAAAATTTGATAAGTCTGTTTCTAAGTTGCCTTTTGGGAGTATTTACACTATTCCATGGATAACCATGCCTTGTATAAGGTTCTATGTAGCAGGTAGATAGAGAAAGTGTCCAATGTAACAGAAAACATCATGATCTTCCTGCACAATATTTTCCAAGGCTGAAATTAAGCTTGTCTCTCAATGTTTCATGGGTTTTATCTAACGTGTAACACGAGTTTCGTTATGATGGCAGATCTACAATATTGACTTTCAACAAGTGCAAAATTTGTACGGTTGCATTTCAGAATTTTTGTTGCATTTTTGCAGTCAACAAATAACTAATACAGGCACTACTACCTTGATGGCTCAATTATCTGTTTACCCATTCTATTCAATTATTTCGATTCGTAAGTAGATAAAAAAAAATGTTCCTGCATTAAAGATGTATAAAAAAGATAAAATGATGAAAGGATAACTAGACCATACATACTCTTCAACTCTTTTATTTAACACAACATGATAGATTGATCACATTATCATGAAACTTCTTCAAAACAGAACAACTTAAAACATCAGTTATACTGTAACTCAGTATCTGCGATTGCAACTGAAATTTTGACTTTGTAGATTTAAGATCGAATCGGGACTGCTAGTGTAGGTAATCGTGCACCGAAACATAACGTTGCAAGTTAATTGCTATCGTGTTATGTTTAATAGTATGCAATGAATGAAGAACGAACAAATAGTAATACATTCTCACACCTTATTCATTAAATAAAAGTTTACCTCCGGGTTCCTTTTTTTGGGTGAAAGATGAAATGTCCGACTGGCAAAAATTCCTGGTTGCATCCCTGGTTGCAACTCTATAGAGAACGTGTCTAGCGCCAACAGCTTGGAAGACATTGTTATTTCTCCTGTATTATCTTTCACAACATGTTTTCTTTGTGACTCTAAACATTGTAGTGATGAAGTATTTGTACCAGTTATCCTCAGTAAGCAAAATGTTTATTTGCTTCTTTTACGTTTTGAGACAAGCTAAATATGATGGATATCCTATACTGGCAAAATAGTGTGTTTGTTTCCTTAAGTTTGTAGAATTTAAGAAACAAACCAAACACATGTCATATTAGCAAAATCGTTTGTTTGTTTCCTCAAGTTTGAAGACTTTAAGAGACAAACAAGTTTCTTTGTGACTTCAAATATTGACCAGTGTGTTGTTCCAATAATACAGTGTGATATTTTGTGTCACTAGAAGCAGGTGCCCCATGTGATACGAGTATAACAACATGGCAGAGCAAACTGACTCTCCCTACTTTCCACACCTGGTCTGTGAACTCCACATCATTGTATGCAAACAGTCTATTTCCAAGAGTTAAACCATGAGCATTGTTTTTTTTATTTCTAGTTCACAGCTGTCTTAAGTTTCTAAGTTCTCCTTAATTCCTGATAATCTTTAACTTGTAGTTGTCACATTACACTGCTAAGAACTTTGTTGAGTGTCATTTTCAAGTTGGAAATCAGGTAGGCCTAAGAACAAGTGGCATAGATGACAATTTCTTTATTCTGAAAACATGATGTTTCAACAAAGGTCCTTATACTATTTTCAAGCAATAGTGAGAAACATGAGACACAGTACTACATATATATAGTATATACAACAAAACAAATAACACAGGCAATTTTTTGTTCTCATCCAATATAAGAATTTTGCAAAAAGTGTAATTTTTCACCCGTTAATGGAACAGGAAAGTGTCAATTTCATGATATTTTGATTACATGCATATTAATTGAACAATCGTCCCAGGGAACCATCAATCAATCAATAGTGGAATTGATACTGTTGTCCTTTTGTTTGCATGTTTATTCATTGACTATTTCATGGTAGTCAGTGTTTATAAATGTAATAGCATTTTGCATAAACAGCGAGAAAACTTCAAATACTTGTGATTGCGATAAACGTTACTTTAACATATTTGCTTGGTCAAATGTTACGCAAAGCAGATTTGAAGTAGATACTATTGTGAGGGTGTTTTATTATGTGAATATGATATGGCTGATAACTTGAGTGAGAACACTGCTACACTGTATTACTCATCGGCCACTTGATGGGATGGTTTTATACCATGGCCATTGTATGTAACACTTATGTAAATGTATCACATGCTCTCCCATGTATTATATATATCACATGCTCTACTCCTTGTAGAGGCAAGGGGAGTTATTAAAGGAATGTGGAATAAATAAACCATGTCTTTTTCTGTAACAGTTAACCTGGGAGTGATGTCTATACTAAAATTGATAAAACTTTGTGGTTTTAACTTTTGTATTTCCTTTGAGGCCAATAACCAGAATAGCTATTGATATGTTGAATAATATGATGTCTTTAAATTGAAATGTCATTTAGCCTCTGAAATGATTGTTTAAATTTCAAAATTTGAATAAAATCAAATAAAACAGAGCCTCTCGGATGTGTTCATTTTCAGATACTGTACTGAGCTCTGTAGACTTGCCATGGCTCTTTGAAATTTAAGGGGTCTGGATGACATACTATTTGAAAGGTTTTGTAAGTTTTGTGTCATTATTCATCATAGGTAATTTAAAATGTTTTTGTGTGTTATGTTAAATAACTCATTTACTAGTAATAGAATTCATTAGTGCAAAACAACCCCCGTATTCTAAGGAGCCGATTTACACAATCACAAGTTTTTAGAATTATATGTAAAGGGTTAACTAAGAGCTGTAAAAGTATATTACCGGTACATATCTTTAAAAATATGAAATCTTTTTATCAAATATAGGTCCAGTTAATCACCTTCAAGGAGTATCAAGGCCACATGTTCACATAAAGATAATAAACTGGTGTATGTGAAGTATAAACATGCATGCATATATCTTGATATCAAGTCATATCAGTTTATCAACTAGTTTATCAGCTATGTCAAGTTTCAAGGACAGTCTCTGTGCTACTCCATCTAAATCACATGAATGAGGGCAGGTGCGGTTCCCGTCCTCGGACAGATCTACATGTGTAGGTGTGAGGTCAAAGGTTATGTATGTCCCTCTGTCACTTCAAACACCCAACAACATTGCTAACATACTTGTCACGTGTGAGTGAATATCATTTCAACTAGTACATTATAGTACATCGACCAGCACAACGCTGTTAAAAAGAAATGTAAAACTTTTGAAATTTTTAAAAATATCCCCATTGTCGAATAATGCAGTGAAAAACCTGAATTTGAACCTGTGACTTATTATCCCATGCATAGCGAGGTAAATCCTGTGGTGTGACTTATTCCATATAATGACCAACCCTTTAAGATCTAGACCATCACATTATTTACATACTTGACATGTGTGAGTTGGGAGCTTTCCACTATGTTGTATAATGTAGGTCCTTTGATTGTGGCCTAGTTGGGGTAAAGGTATTTTGAACGATTATGTAAATAAAAGTACAGTATTTTCTGCTGATGTTTCAAAAATTTGTTTCTACTTTTCATCAATTATTTCTAAATTGGTACACAATCGTAGATATAAGGTTACGCAGTGGTTAGCGCGTTCGACTTCGGATCATGAGGTCTGGGTTTCGAATCCTGCCAGGGGCACAGCAACTTTGTCTGTAGTAGAGAACTGTTCTACATGCAGTAAGGTTTGGGTGAATTTCAGCGTAGTACCACACATGGTTCGCTAGTTCCAGCCGCTGCTCGCAGGTTTCACCGCAGTGCATAGCCACATGGCGTTGCAGGCTTTCTCCCTGCCATAATACTAGCAGCCGCGATATAAGTGAAATACCCCAACTCAATCACTCACTCACTCAGTTTCTATACTGTTTAATAATGGTTGTGTCACAATTGTTGGCATTAGACTCAGTTGTCACACTCTCACACCAAACTGTTTGTAGTTTATTTTGGCAAATAATAATTAGAATACTGAACTTAATACCCATGTCTGGTGGGAGGTTTTCAGACAGACCTTTGCATTGGCTTCGTATGAAATTAAGCAGATAAGTAATTAACAGTTGCTTTGTACTGTGTAAATTTCCTCCTGTTGTGCTACATTTACAACCTTTGTTGGTGCCTATTAATCATATTCATCAACAATTATGTAATTAACAGTATGCAGTAATAAATGCTGATGTTGCATGATTGTTAATTATGGTCATCAAAAATGTTAAAAACACATGATATTTTTGACTTGCTGACTTGCTGACTTGCTGAAAGTACATTATGAAATAACGGAATGAGAATAAGACATATATGGATAACAAATTCTCTTTTTTTTTGTATTTACATGTTGCATACAATAAATAAGAAGTTATCAATATATTTGTCTGAAACTTGTTCACCAACTTCTAAATACTTCTCAAGAATCTCACAGGAAAGAGTAGTTTTACAAAACAGTTTGAATTTGAGAAGAAAGAGTGTAGATTGTAACAGTAATACAAACTTGAACAATATTTTGAAACAGATTTTTTAATCATGTAATTGGCAAAACACCATTTTAAGTTTATCTGCAAATGTGCTTAACATTAACTAAGAATAGATCCTTTAAGTACAAGAGCATTAATTGCTGCTGCTTGTCAATCTGTAGGTGAGAATAGAGAAGTCAGATCGACCCTGCAGTCCTAAGTATATAACCTTCTCTAGGGAGATAAGTTAATTTGGTTAGAGGGCAGGAGATACGTAGATGTTGCATTATTGGCTTTGCCCTTTTTTCACTTTTACCCGAATTATCCTAAATCACCATGAATAGGAGATTGTGTAAACATTTTCGCAAATTACAATTAGGCCTACACTTGAACAATTTACAAAAATTTGTTGCTCTCATGCTAAAAAAAATGTTAAACATATACAAATTATATATGAATAATCTACAAACTATCTACAAATTATAAGAAATAAATAAGACACAGTTGCAAATTTCCAGGAATAAGATACATCACATCACGATTCGTGTACAATTCGTTTGCAACAATTCGCTTTGAGTATACTTTCAATGTCAGATATGTTCAAATCATTGTTGGAAACATAAAAATAAAAGTTATAAGGAGTTCAGTGAATGGATCATTTGTCAGATGTTGATAAGGAATCTTATCTTTACCGAAAGTTCAGGGTTGCCAAATTATTGGAGTATTGAATACGATTGATTGATATCGAAATCTTTACTTATGAGTCCTTAGCTTTGAGGACATTTTGATATCACTTTATGGTTGCAATGCTTATGCTGTCCTACGTCTTGCAGAGATATATATTTATTGTTAGTGACTATCACTTTTCAGAAATATTAAAATCTATCTTACTGTTGTTTAATCCATTGCCAGCAGGCTCTTGTATATTCTGAAATAGACTATCTTTAGACTATTTTATAAGAATTTTTGTAAATTAAATTGGTTGTACAGAATGGTTTTACACTTATTATTTTAACATCTAAAGTGTTAATCATGTGTTTTTGTGACAGCTTAGCTATGTGTGTGTCGGTCTGTAGTCCTACTCCATGACTGCATTTTTCAAAGATTAGGAGTCTTGTATTCAGTCTACTTCTTGTTAAGTAAGTCTAGGTAACACTATAGAAAAGCTTATAAGATAAAGAGAGAAAATAATCGTGTAGTTGTAGACTAAAAGTTTATCAACATGATCAAGAGGATATGCTTTTCACAAAAAGATCTTTTCATGGACTAGTTTAGTGAAAAAGATTAAAATGATTTAAAAAAAAATGTTTTTATTATTATTATATTTTTTGTTATTGTGTTATTAGTGAAAAGGATAATGCTTATGAAGCATGAGTCACTCCAGCTCATTGCAGTTTATAATTCTATATTCTGATTATGGTTAATCTAAAAAAAAATCATATTTAGCTTTAAACCATGAGGGAGTTTAATTTATCTCTATGGAAGAGTTCACTACAGACATGTTTTCATTCATCAGCTGTCAGGTTCGTAAAGCTTGGCAATCTTATCTTGGTGACATATGGATATGTCAGCATAAAAAAACATGTTTAATCTAATTAAACAAGCAGTAGGCTGGATTTGTGAATTGATGATATCAGTTGTGTCCTTGGTGACATCCATGGTGTCCCAAACCATCTTTGATGACTGTGACATCCCAAACCAATCTTTGAAAGCTGTGATGTCCCAAACCAATCTTTGATGGCTGTGATGTCCCAAACCATCTTTGATGGCTGTGATGTCCCAAACCATCTTTGATGGCTGTGATGTCCTAATCCATCTTTGATGGCTGTGATGTCCCAAACCATCTTTGATGGCTGTGATATCCTAAACCATCTTTGATGGCTGTGATGTCCCAAACCATCTTTGATGGCTGTGATGTCCTAATCCATCTTTGATGGCTGTGATGTCCCAAACCATCTTTGATGGCTGTGATGTCCTAAACCAATTTTGATGGCTGTGATGTCCTAAACCATCTTTGATGGCTGTGATGTCCCAAACCATCTTTGATGGCTGTGATGTCCTAATCCATCTTTGATGGCTGTGATGTCCCAAACCATCTTTGATGGCTGTGATGTCCTAAACCATCTTTGATGGCTGTGATGTTCCAAACCAATCTTTGAAAGCTGTGATGTCCCAAACCAATCTTTGAAAGCTGTGATGTCCCAAACCAATCTTTGAAGGCTGTGATGTCCCAAACCATCTTTGATGGCTGTGATGTCCCAAACCAGTCTTTGATGGCTGGGATGTCCCAAACCATCTTTGATGGCTGTGATGTCCCAAATCAGTCTTTGATGGCTGTGATGTCCCAAACCATCTTTGATGGCTGTGATGTCCCAAATCAGTCTTTGACGGCTGTGGTGTCCCAAACCATCTTTGATGGCTGTGATGTCCCAAACCAGTCTTTGAATGCTGTGATGTCCCAGGTCAGTATTTGATGGCTATTGTGACCCCAACCAGTTTTTGATGGCTGTGATGTCCTAAACCATCTTTGATGGCTGTGATGTCCCAAACCAGTCTTTGATGGCTGTGATGTCCCAAACCATCTTTGATGGCTGTGATGTCCCAAACCATCTTTGATGGCTGTGATGTGCTAAACCATCTTTGATGGCTGTGATGTCCCAAATCAGTCTTTGATGGCTGTGATGTCCCAAATCAGTCTTTGACGGCTGTGGTGTCCCAAACATTCTTTGATGGCTGTGATGTCCCAAACCAGTCTTTGATGGCTGTGATGTCCCAAACCATCTTTGATGGCTGTGATGTCCCAAACCATCTTTGATGGCTGTGATGTGCTAAACCATCTTTGATGGCTGTGATGTCCCAAATCAGTCTTTGATGGCTGTGATGTCCCAAATCAGTCTTTGACGGCTGTGGTGTCCCAAACATTCTTTGATGGCTGTGATGTCCCAAACCAGTCTTTGATGACTGTGATCTCCCAAACCAGTCTTTGATGACTGTGATCTCCCAAACCATCTTTGATGGCTGTGGTGCCCCTAATCAATTCTTTATATCAATGGCATCCTAAGACAGTCCTCGATGTTCTTGTTATTCTTTGCGAATTCTTTAAATCAATGGCATCTGAAGCTTATCCTTGATGTCCACGGTATCCCTAGCCAATCGTTGATGTCCGTCATATGTCTATCCAATCCTTGATTTCCATAGTTTATCCTAAGCCAACCCTTGTCAAGGGTTTATTGTCAGTCATCCTCCAAGACACTTGTTTAGGCTATAATGAGACCAATTAATTATTTTATCGTGTACATCTACAATCAATTTTCTTCATTTTGTCTCTGATCAACAAAATAGTATCTAAAACATCATCCTGGATCTATTTTGTCTTTATAACCTTTGTCATTAATCTGCCATATTATAAATGATATTTCGCTGATGTCGTGTTAAACTATTTATACACTGTTAATAACTTCCAGCTGTTGACTATATAAATCGATATGTTGTAGGTTACAGTGGATATTATTCATCTACTTAGACATGGACAACATATTGAGTGAATTGTCGATACTGGATATATTGAAACCACGGTGAAATGTAAACATTCATGTTTCTATATAATAATATAGGAGAACAAAAACAGTTTAATCTTGTCTCAACATGAAATACAGGAAAAGAAGATCACAATTGTATATTCATTCTTTTATGGTATATTGATTGTTAAATTGCAGTGTATTATTATTACTTTTATTCGTATGAAGGAAGAAATTTCTGTATTTAGTTTCTTAGGTTAAAATCCTCCCTACCCAAGTAAACATTTACTGGTACTGGCTCTATGCATTTATATTTATATTTGAGGTACCATATGTTTTTACCGGGTCTCTCAAATCACAAGACACCAATAAGCACAGTATGTAAACCAATGCTTAAACAATGTGTGATAGGTCTACGTATAACTGTGGATCTTCTGAGTATTGCTTGTCAAATGTTTAAATGGTGTTTTTAAATAAAACAACGTAACCTGAAGCACAGACAACTAGTCATAAGCACAACAAGTGCCAGGTCTGGAGTCAGCAGAACTTGTGGCTCGCAATAGAGAATTTATGGTATGCCTGTCTTTATTTTACGAAATAAAACTCCCAGGATGAGGATCAGTAGCTATAGGGTTAAACAAGAATAGCAAGCATAGGTAGTCAAACTTTTTGTCAGCGTATGAATTAAGGCCAGTCCGCAAGTCTCGAGCCTTGTAATATTTGGTCTAGGCTGGTAACTTTGTGAAGGTTTTCTTTAATTTTGTCGTTAAAATTGACAAATTGGTTTTGCCAATTTGTATTTTTACCTGTATCTAAAGTAAGATTTTCAGTTATATGAACTGTTACACTGTTGCCGAGAAACAAGTAATGAGACAACCATGTTTTAGGTTTCTTTCAAGTGAGTGGGTGTTAGATGAATCATCTACCTTCATTGATCAAAGATTGTCAATGTCATGCAGCTACCTTGAATTCAGCCCAATTATAGTCACTGGTGTTGACATAACTGTATCTATTTTTCAATTTGCTTTCTGCTATTCCTGTAATATTTTCAGAGTGCCCATTCTTATCAGAGGCCAATCCTGGGTTAATCCCTCCATTGTAAATTTGTGAATTCTGTAAATTTGCCACTGAGATTGGTTTGGTACTTATCAGTTCAGTAACTTATGTCTTAATCCTTTTTCTTCTTTCGAAGAAAATTATTTTGCTTCAATTCTTAGTTCTATCTTGTTTTCTAAAAAATAAATTATTTGGGTGATAGTTGTCCTCCATAATACATTGAAAATAACTGGGTGGGAATTGTCCTGGGTGTAAGTTGTCCTGGTTTGGATTTGTCCTAGGTAGCAGTGACAATTAGCCGGTGGAAATTGTTCTAGACCCCTTAAAATAATATCAATATTCCTAATACTCTAGGTTTGGTGTCATCTATTTCTCATCATTAACTGGCCCCCACAGTAGATATCGCTTCAGAAGACACAGTGGTGAGATTCTCTTTATGTGTCAAAAACATCGTTGCCTTTAAAATGCTTTGAAATATGAACATTTTGATGCTTTAAGCTCTAAAGTCTTATTTTCTTCAGTAAATCTCTTTTGCATAAAGAAAGTGTCAGTTGAAAAACCATCCTATAGCAAAGTGTTATCTAATGTCCTTTGGACCATCTTTTGGCTAACATCACACTTGGAGGTTGTGCTTTGAACGGGATAGCGGATTCAGCTCAGGAACAAGAGGTCTGAGGTTCAAATCCCACCAGGGGCTCGGCACCTTTGTCTGCTGTAGAGTTTGGGTGCAATGCTACGCTGAATTTGAGCCCAGTGCCATCCATGGTTTGCTACCTACAGCTGTTGCTCGCAAGTTTCACTGCAGTGCATAGCCACCATGGCTTTGCTGGATTTCTCTCTGCAATAACACTAGCAGCCATGATAGGAGAGTATCATCTCTAGTTGGTGCTCAAAGTGTCATTCTGTTGCCGCAATACTTCAGAACCACACCTGAGATATGATGGGCTAGGGTGAGCTGGATTCTGGGGTGATGCACTTCCTCAATCTGTGGTACCTGTAATAAGTTTCTACAGTTACCTACAAAGGGCAGCACTCTGGGTGTGTGATACAGAGCCACCTTGCAGGATCATTATTACATTGCTGGAATACCCAGGAGAGTGCACCTGAGTTAACAAATGTTCCAACACTACCCAGGAGAGTGCACCTGAGTTAACAAATGTTCCAACACTACATACGTCATGAGTCTGAACTGATGCTTGGTATGTGAATCTCTGTCTGAAATTCAAACACCACGACATGCATCTGAATTGAAGCTTCATCTGAAATTCAAACACTGTGTCATGCATCTGAAGTGGAACTTCGTCCCTGGGGTTCATTCTGGAATTCAAACATCCACATACGTCATGCATTTAAATTGATGCTTCATCTGAAATTCAAACACCATGTCATGCATCTGAAGTGAAACTTCGTCTCTTGGGTTCATTCTGGAATTCAAACATCCACATACGTCATGCATTTAAATTGATGCTTCATCTGAAATTCAAACACCGTGTCATGCATCTGAAGTGAAACTTCGTCTCTGGGGTTCATTCTGGAATTCAAACATCCACAAATGCATGCATTTAAATTGATGCTTCATCTGAAATTCAAACACCGTGTCATGCATCTGAAGTGAAACTTCGTCATTGGGGTTCATTCTGGAATTCAAACATCCACATACGTCATGCATTTAAATTGATGCTTCATCTGAAATTCAAACACCATGTCATGCATCTGAAGTGAAACTTCGTCTCTTGGGTTCATTCTGGAATTCAAACATCCACATACGTCATGCATTTAAATTGATGCTTCATCTGAAATTCAAACACTGTGTCATGCATCTGAAGTGAAACTTCGTCTCTGGGGTTCATTCTGGAATTCAAACATCCACAAATGCATGCATTTAAATTGATGCTTCATCTGAAATTCAAACACCGTGTCATGCATCTGAAGTGAAACTTCGTCATTGGGGTTCATTCTGGAATTCAAACACCCACATACGTCATGCATTTAAATTGATGCTTCATCTGTGAGTCTCAGTCTTGAAGTCAAACACCATTTCATGCATCTAATAGTACAAATCGTCTAGAAAAAGTTATTTGTATGGTTTCTTATTTTCCCATAAAATGTAAACTTTGTCATTACCGCTGACTAAGCAATTATTCCGTCTCCACCTCTGTGCACTAAAATGTTGATCAGTGGTGATTCAGCCACCTCCGCTTCTAAATCTTCCAACCACATTTCACGGAGGTGGTTCTGTACATAACATTAATGTGAGTCAAATTCACTAAACATCTGGAGGAAACTCAATAAAGTTTCAGATCGTTTCACCATTGATGGCCATTGCTCAAGAGGAACTTTCTCTCAGAATTTGTGTCTCCGGAACGTTCCTGATTTGTAGAAATCATCATTGCTTGTGCTTTCGTTCAAATGTCTTTCTTGTAAATATTTTCGGAAGTTTTGGGATATTTTTCATAATTTCAAATTTAAAAGTTAAATGTTTTGAATTTTGAAATGGTTTTTGATTCTTATGAAAGTTTTATAAATAAAAATGGAATGTATTTAACTGACACTATCCAAACAAATCAGATTTGAAAGGACCATGTGCTCTCAGTTAACAGATGTCTTTGAACAAGTGCTGTACCCAGCATGCATTGCATTCCCACAGGGCATGCTCTTTGGTCCTGTTTTGAAATTTACATCTGTTTTGAATATCATTTATGCTCAAATTCCGATCTAAGATCTTATTTCACTCTCCAAGGTTGTGTTTGTGTTTGGTATATGGCAGCAGTGTACAATAATTGCATGCATATAAATTCTTTGATCTTCTCTCGAAACCAGATATTTATAGAATTTCAAAGATTTTAATGTTTTTCCCTAATGACCTGTTACAAGTTGTGTTGCAAAAATCTTTTTAAAAGTGGTGGGTAAAACTATTAGAAACCATAAAATGGTAATTGTTACGTTGGAAATGAGATTCAAAGATATTAATGTTTCCTCACTATATATACCTGTAGTTGTTGGTGTGTAATGGTCTGTTACACGTTGTTAAAGTTTGTTAGCAGTTTTGAAAAAATATGCTTGAAAATGGTAAAAATAAGAATTGTTTTAAATGCATATATCTTTATCTTTAAAGACATGTTCCAAGATGTAAAAAGTAAAAAAACAATGCATATTTTAAAAAATAAAGGATATTGAGTCATAAAATGGATATAAAACTCAAAGAAAATTTGAAATTGTGTGTTTAGTGTTTTAACACCCACTGAAATGGCTTTGTAAGTGTTTCTCCCTCTTAAGATTCTGATCTTTATTCTGTGGAATTATCTTAATATGAGGGCAACTTGTCTGAATAATTTGGCAACTGTTTGATGTTGACTGTCTTAGAGTCTCTGTAGTCTTATTCTTCATTTCCATGATACCTTCAATCTGTGGTGGGGGCGGGATAGCGCAGTGGTTAGCGCGTTTGGCTTTGGATCAAGAGGTCCAGGGTTCGAATCCCGCCAGGGGCACGGCAACTTTGTCTGCAGTAGAGAACTGTTCTACACGCAGTAAGGTTTTGGTGCAATGGTTACACTGAATTTCAGCTCAGTACCACCCAAGGTTCGCTAGTTCCAGCCGATGCTCGCAGGTTTCACCGCAATGCATAGCCACATGGCATTGCGGGCTTTCTCCCTGCCATAATACTAGCAGCTGCGATATACCAGTAAGTGAAATACTCTTAAACCCGAACTCACCTCACCTCAATCTGTGGTAAGTGAGTTGTGGATCTAGAGGGGGTTCAGGAGGTTTCAACCCCCCAACCACCTTTTGAAATTTTTTGCATGTAAGTTTGATGGACTCCCAAGGTGACCCCCTCCCTCCCCCCCTCCCTCCCCCCCTCCCTCCCCCCTTTCAAAATTTCTGGATCCACCACTGAGAGTGACAACGCAATGTGAGACTGAGCTGTGAAACAACATAGTGTATGAAATGTTTGAGATTTAGCCAGTCCAAAAAATGTTAAAATTGCAAAATTGAAGAAAAATTTCAAAACATTACCAAAAACTGGAAGACTCCGGCCTGTCAGATGGGCCTAATGCCATAGTCTGATGTATGCTTGGCATTTTTCAAACCTGGTTGATCGATTATAAAGAAAGCAGTTGTGGTATGTATCAGAAGAGGTATATATATATATATATATATATATATATAATATAGTGGTATATTTCTATAAGTAACTACACTAGATAATCTCAAAGGAGAAGGAGCAAGTCTAGGTGTGGTATGTTTCATGAAGGAACTACACTAGATATTCTCAAAGGAGAAGGAGCAAGGCTAGGTGTGGTATGTTTCATGAAGGAACTACACTAGATATTCTCAAAGGAGAACGAGCAAGTCTAGGTGTGGTATGTTTCATGAAGGAACTACACTAGATATTCTCAAAGGAGAAGGAGCAAGTCTAGGTGTGGTATGTTTCATGAAGGAACTACACTAGATATTCTCAAAGGAGAAGGAGCAAGTCTAGGTGTGGTATGTTTCATGAAGGAACTATTCTAGATATTCTCAAAGGAGAACGAGCAAGTCTAGGTGTGGTATATTTAATGAAGGAACTATTCTAGATATTCTCAAAGGAGAAGGAGCAAGGCTAGGTGTGGTATATTTAATGAAGGAACTATTCTAGATATTCTCAAAGGAGAAGGAGCAAGGCTAGGTGTGGTATGTTTCATGAAGGAACTACACTAGATATTCTCAAAGGAGAACGAGCAAGTCTAGGTGTGGTATGTTTCATGAAGGAACTACACTAGATATTCTCAAAGGAGAAGGAGCAAGTCTAGGTGTGGTATGTTTCATGAAGGAACTATTCTAGATATTCTCAAAGGAGAAGGAGCAAGGCTAGGTGTGGTATGTTTCATGAAGGAACTACACTAGATATTCTCAAAGGAGAAGGAGCAAGTCTAGGTGTGGTATGTTTCATGAAGGAACTACACTAGATATTCTCAAAGGAGAACGAGCAAGGCTAGGTGTGGTATGTTTCATGAAGGAACTACACTAGATATTCTCAAAGGAGAAGGAGCAAGTCTAGGTGTGGTATGTTTCATGAAGGAACTATTCTAGATATTCTCAAAGGAGAAGGAGCAAGTCTAGGTGTGGTATGTTTCATGAAGGAACTATTCTAGATATTCTCAAAGGAGAACGAGCAAGTCTAGGTGTGGTATGTTTCATGAAGGAACTACACTAGATATTCTCAAAGGAGAAGGAGCAAGTCTAGGTGTGGTATGTTTCATGAAGGAACTACACTAGATATTCTCAAAGGAGAAGGAGCAAGTCTAGGTGTGGTATGTTTCATGAAGGAACTATTCTAGATATTCTCAAAGGAGAACGAGCAAGTCTAGGTGTGGTATATTTAATGAAGGAACTATTCTAGATATTCTCAAAGGAGAAGGAGCAAGTCTAGGTGTGGTATGTTTCATGAAGGAACTACACTAGATATTCTCAAAGGAGAACGAGCAAGGCTAGGTGTGGTATGTTTCATGAAGGAACTACACTAGATATTCTCAAAGGAGAACGAGCAAGTCTAGGTGTGGTATATTTCATGAAGGAACTATTCTAGATATTCTCAAAGGAGAACGAGCAAGGCTAGGTGTGGTATGTTTCATGAAGGAACTACACTAGATATTCTCAAAGGAGAAGGAGCAAGTCTAGGTGTGGTATGTTTCATGAAGGAACTACACTAGATATTCTCAAAGGAGAAGGAGCAAGGCTAGGTGTGGTATATTTCATGATGGAACTATTCTAGATATTCTCAAAGGAGAAGGAGCAAGTCTAGGTGTGGTATGTTTCATGAAGGAACTACACTAGATATTCTCAAAGGAGAAGGAGCAAGGCTAGGTGTGGTATGTTTCATGAAGGAACTATTCTAGATATTCTCAAAGGAGAAGGAGCAAGGCTAGGTGTGGTATATTTAATGAAGGAACTACACTAGATATTCTCAAAGGAGAAGGAGCAAGTCTAGGTGTGGTATATTTAATGAAGGAACTACACTAGATATTCTCAAAGGAGAAGGAGCAAGGCTAGGTGTGGTATGTTTCATGAAGGAACTATTCTAGATATTCTCAAAGGAGAAGGAGCAAGGCTAGGTGTGGTATATTTAATGAAGGAACTACACTAGATATTCTCAAAGGAGAAGGAGCAAGGCTAGGTGTGGTATGTTTCATGAAGGAACTACACTAGATATTCTCAAAGGAGAAGGAGCAAGGCTAGGTGTGGTATATTTAATGAAGGAACTACACTAGATATTCTCAAAGGAGAAGGAGCAAGGCTAGGTGTGGTATGTTTCATGAAGGAACTACACTAGATAATCTCAAAGGAGAACGAGCAAGTCTAGGTGTGGTATGTTTCATGAAGGAACTACACTAGATATTCTCAAAGGAGAAGGAGCAAGGCTAGGTGTGGTATGTTTCATGAAGGAACTACACTAGATATTCTCAAAGGAGAAGGAGCAAGGCTAGGTGTGGTATGTTTCATGAAGGAACTACACTAGATATTCTCAAAGGAGAAGGAGCAAGGCTAGGTGTGGTATGTTTCATGAAGGAACTACACTAGATATTCTCAAAGGAGAAGGAGCAAGTCTAGGTGTGGTATGTTTCATGAAGGAACTATTCTAGATATTCTCAAAGGAGAAGGAGCAAGGCTAGGTGTGGTATATTTAATGAAGGAACTACACTAGATATTCTCAAAGGAGAAGGAGCAAGGCTAGGTGTGGTATATTTAATGAAGGAACTATTCTAGATATTCTCAAAGGAGAAGGAGCAAGTCTAGGTGTGGTATGTTTCATGAAGGAACTACACTAGATATTCTCAAAGGAGAAGGAGCAAGGCTAGGTGTGGTATATTTAATGAAGGAACTACACTAGATAATCTCAAAGGAGAAGGAGCAAGTCTAGGTGTGGTATGTTTCATGAAGGAACTACACTAGATATTCTCAAAGGAGAAGGAGCAAGGCTAGGTGTGGTATATTTAATGAAGGAACTATTCTAGATATTCTCAAAGGAGAACGAGCAAGTCTAGGTGTGGTATATTTAATGAAGGAACTATTCTAGATATTCTCAAAGGAGAAGGAGCAAGGCTAGGTGTGGTATGTTTCATGAAGGAACTATTCTAGATATTCTAAAAGGAGAAGGAGCAAGTCTAGGTGTGGTATATTTAATGAAGGAACTATTCTAGATATTCTCAAAGGAGAAGGAGCAAGGCTAGGTGTGGTATGTTTCATGAAGGAACTATTCTAGATATTCTCAAAGGAGAAGGAGCAAGTCTAGGTGTGGTATATTTCATGAAGGAACTATTCTAGATATTCTCAAAGGAGAAGGAGCAAGGCTAGGTGTGGTATATTTAATGAAGGAACTACACTAGATATTCTCAAAGGAGAAGGAGCAAGTCTAGGTGTGGTATGTTTCATGAAGGAACTACACTAGATATTCTCAAAGGAGAAGGAGCAAGTCTAGTGTGGTATGTTTCATGAAGGAACTACACTAGATATTCTCAAAGGAGAAGGAGCAAGTCTAGGTGTGGTATGTTTCATGAAGGAACTATTCTAGATATTCTCAAAGGAGAAGGAGCAAGGCTAGGTGTGGTATATTTAATGAAGGAACTATTCTAGATATTCTCAAAGGAGAAGGAGCAAGTCTAGGTGTGGTATGTTTCATGAAGGAACTATTCTAGATATTCTCAAAGGAGAAGGAGCAAGGCTAGGTGTGGTATGTTTCATGAAGGAACTACACTAGATATTCTCAAAGGAGAACGAGCAAGTCTAGGTGTGGTATGTTTCATGAAGGAACTACACTAGATATTCTCAAAGGAGAAGGAGCAAGTCTAGGTGTGGTATGTTTCATGAAGGAACTACACTAGATATTCTCAAAGGAGAAGGAGCAAGGCTAGGTGTGGTATATTTAATGAAGGAACTATTCTAGATATTCTCAAAGGAGAAGGAGCAAGGCTAGGTGTGGTATATTTAATGAAGGAACTATTCTAGATATTCTCAAAGGAGAACGAGCAAGTCTAGGTGTGGTATATTTAATGAAGGAACTATTCTAGATAATCTCAAAGGAGAAGGAGCAAGGCTAGGTGTGGTATGTTTCATGAAGGAACTTCACTAGATATTCTCAAAGGAGAACGAGCAAGTCTAGGTCACCGTGTACCAGTAGAACCTATCTGTAATATTTCTCTCAGGAAAGTAACTGACTCAGCGCAGCTCGCTCGTAAAACTTTGTGATGATATGTTTTGCTGTGTCGGTTGTTAGCATCCTGCCAATACTCCTCAAAAACACTGCACTAGTATGTGCATGGTTCCATGCAAGACTGACAGGGGGACTTGCAATCACCTGCTATTTATACATGGGAGGAAAGACTGAATAGAAATGATGAAACAGAAATTTCACGATACAGTAAACATCATGATAATATATATTATTAGATGTGATTAGAAATGATACTTGATACGTAGATTGGATACGATATCCAACTTTGTTTTTCTTTTGAAACAAAAATTAATTTTGACAAAAACACGTTAATATTTAGATGAAATTTAAAAAACACTTCATGTAAATGAATATCGAATAATACATATCTCAATCTGCGTGTCGTCAGTTTAAGTATCATGATACTCGTTTCTATGATACTACGATACAGCGTCACACCTCAGACTGCAGAGCCCTGAAAGGATGTTGGTGCGTTCAATTGATATGAGGAACATGAAAACAAGGAAGCAGTTGAAACATGTATTTATCCTATAATGTTAGTAATTAAGTATTTCCGTATTGGCCCAGTTAAGTTAACTCAGCCAATACGGAAATACTTAATTAATGACAATTTTATTAATTAACTTCTTTTCATTCACAACACTAGACATCTCATTTATATTGAAATAATAATTATAAACAAGATTGGTGAACAAATAGCTAGGGTCAATGTTGTGAAGCGACAGATTCGGGCTTTCACCAAATGTGCAACTGCGCATGCTCAGATTCATATTGGCCCAGTTCGTCTCGTATTGGCCCAGTTTTTCCCGTATTGGCACAGTTTCCCTGTATTGGCCCAGTTGTCGAATCATATGGTCTAGGCCGTAAATGCCGTATACATGCCATAACATTGATAGTTAATTAATAATTAGTGTTATTTTGACGTGTATGTGTGATAGCATTGACAACCCAAACTGAACATTTGACTGAACAGGCCTCAATATAGGGAGTTTGATTTTAGTCCGTAGACAACATACTCCTCGTCTCAATTGACTGTTTTCCTGTGTGTGCCAGAATAATCTGGGATGCCTATTATCAACAGTGGCTCATCCTGGATTACCTCCCTTGTTAACATGATGTCATTCCTGTAAACTGACCTCAGAATTCTTTGACACTTAATGATACACCCGCTAATGTCTTTTGCCATCAAAATTCTAGTTAACATTTAGACTCTGAAATGAATTTTTTGGAAAAAATTTCAAAATTTGACAAAAATAAAAATAAAATAAAAAGGAGCCTCTGAGATATGTTCATTTTCATTTTGAGTTCTGCTGTAGACTTGCCTAGGCTCTTAAATAAATGAAGGGTCTGGATAAGAGTATACCTGTACAAGAATTCAAACTCCATCCTTAGTGGACACATTCCACTCAACAACTATGTCACTTCATTCTCTGAGTGTCAAATACATTCTGGTAGGCACAAGGTTCAAATGTTGACCAAGGCTAAATACATTTTAAAAAATGTTCCTCGGGCATCGGTGCATCACTTTTATTGTGCCCGTAACAGTCTTTAATTGTCGTTTAAAATATTAATTATCAATTTGCTGAATCATTTTTTCTAAACCCAAAATAATCCATTTGTCCACGGGTCTGTAAGTATGGATGTGCTTTTGCTTTTATTTTGTATATCTCTATCAATACCAAGCTAGATTCTGATAAAATATATGTAGTCCTCCCTTGTCACTATATGTTCCAACAAAAAAAATAGAAAGAAAGATCTACCGCTCTCGTCACTTTTGAAAACAAATGTGCCCGAGAAACATTTAACTTTGTCTATGCAACGTAATCCCTTTATTTTATTGCCCAACTTCAGTTAAAGTTTCATTAGTTGCTTTTATTGCTCAGCTTCAGTGAAAGTTTCATTGGATCTCTGTAGGAGAGCCAGACACTGTTAAGACTCTGTGTTGTATGTTGGCAGTGAATTGTGAGACGTTTGATGTTTATTGGTGAAATGGAACCAAGATTTAATGGCCTGTTTAAATCCTTTTTCAACTTGATCTTCTGCAAATGTCAAAATATATTCTTGAAAATAAATAAAACTGGAAGCTAATCTGTTAATCTAAACTTTACATAATGTGATGTCTAAAATCTAGAGTAGCTCATTGTATGTGTTTACCACTGAATGTTATCCAAAACATTTGGTTTACTTCTTGAAAATAATAGACTTTGGAAAATAATGTTCTCTAAAGGCCGTAGAACATGATGACTAGAATGCCCTGAATGTTTCTTTGTAATATTGGAACCTTTCAACTTCCTCCCTTTTTTTCTTGTCACTAAAATGATATAAGGCTTATTAGTTATTTAGATTTTCAATTATAAATTGTTCCATGGCAAGTGATTAAGGGTTTTTTTCATTTCACAGGTTCCACCGGAGTATACCTGAAAATATTGATAGCTCTCGGAACTGTTGCCGTCCTAACTCAAAGCATCTTTCACATAGTTCTCACTGCTATTGCAACGGACGCTGAGCCTTATGGGTCTATGTTCTCAAATTGTAAGTAGTTTCACTTTTTTTTGCAATAAAATTAAAATAGTTTTGTGACCGTACTTTTAAATGAATGGTCACCTTCTGAATTTGTTTTGAACAATATCTTTCCATAGAAATAAAGATCTCCACATTTGGTTCAAGTTGGGGGGAGAATTAACGAAGAAAACATGAACACAATAACATTATTATGCATAGAGAATCACTTCAAATCTTGTTGAAGAAAAAGATTTTATATTTGAATATTATAAGCACAAATATTACCATGACCTTTTACTAAAATTTGTTAATTAATACTAATTGTATTATGCATATGAATAGACATCCTCGGTTACCCAGGGTTTTATATATGCTCCGTTTCTCTCCACTATATCACCCATGGGAAATTTCATCAAAGAAATCTGTACCCAAATTACCCGCCCTTGGCCGGTGTGAGCCAATCAAACCGCTATGCAGCTTGGACCTTAGAGTCAATGACAATTCATATCACTTCGTTGGAAAGCATGCGAGGTCATTTTGTTAGCCATCCGTCACCGGTTATCCCCCTTGACCATTTCCGTCTTATCGTATCGAGTATTTTCTTTGGTTACTGACTTCGTCATGACGTCCAAGGGCGGGTAATTTTAGTACAGATTTCACTGACAGAGTTTCCCATGGGTGATATAGTGGAGAGTAACAGAGCATATATAAAACCCTGGTTAACCGAGGATGATGAATAGAAGACCTATCCTGACCTCTCTCTTCTCTCTTCTCTCCTAGGCTCACTGTACGAGGAACTTGCAAGACAAATAGCAGTTGAGAGGTTTGTATTATCCAGCCTGGATTCTTTATTAAGTCTATTAACTATTAACTTTGTCAGTGATTTAAAAAATTCATAAATTCCATTAAGTACAAGCCAGAATTATTCTATAGTAGAAATGACTTTCTATCTCGACTCACTATCTTGTTATGTGATGGAAACTCTGGTGAATAATCTCATTCATTTCAAGAATATTTTTCCTCTTATTAGTTGCAGTTTGATCCTTGAAAACTTTTAACTTCATTTACTTCAACTTGATAATATATTAGCTTAACCCTTAACATGCGGGCGACGGTATTATCCGGGCGGGCTATAAGCGATTCCTAGGTGTCTGAATACGGATCCCGGATACAAGACTTAGAATAATTCACGGCTGTCTAAGTATATACTATACCCCATACCGGGTCACGAGTTGATTGTGTCCGCGACCCGACCCATGAGAATGGCTGTATTTACGCATCGCGACCCGACATGAGAATAAAGCTTTGTTCAGTGTGTGGTCGGAATATCAAGCAAAATTCACACCAATTTGCGTGTGCATTGTTGACCCGTAACGCATCGATAATTAGCTTTACAAAAGGCCAATTATGTCGGGCTTAGCCCCCGAAGCATTAATTCGCTTGAGGCTATTTTCACCCACGTGTTTGTATTGCCTCGGGTTTGCCTCGCCCGAGACTGCTATCTGCCTCGCATCTCGCGAGACGGGGAAAAAAATCGCTAACTCGCCTTACTCCCGCACTTCATATCATGTGAGCGAATTGTTTGTTTTCAAAAAAAAATACGGCAAAATAAAGGGGAAACAATGGACTACATTCCCATATAAAATTAGAAAATCTCAAAAAAATAATAAAGACACAGCAAGCGCCGTGAAAAAGGTCATGTTTACACTTCATAAATTTTGAAACAATCGGCGATTTTCACAACTTCTAAAACATTTATCAAGGCTAAAATACTGAATGCATTTTCATAATTTTTATATCACAATAAACCGAAAAGAATAATCTTTTATTCTATATAAAATGCGCAGATTTATTCACAGAAATAAAGATACAATTTTACCTTTCTGAGAGGCATGTGAAACCAAACGGCACACAAACTAATCAACATATTTTCATCAGTTATGGTTCGAGGTTAGCGTTTATTTGAAAAGTCAAACAACATAACCATATTTGGGTTGACATGTGCTTATTTGTCAACTGGTTCGAGATTATGATTTCTTGGAAAAGTGCGATGAACGACCGTTTGCAATGCCGCATACATGTTGTAAGTATTGACGATTTTATAGGTGGAAATAAAGACAAACTTTACATAGCTATAGAATTATAACCAAAGGTCGCATTCTAATAATTTTTATATCATTGTGAAGCTAGACATCTTGTCTTCAATTCCGTATATAAATGGATGGATGATGTTAAGAGGCCCGAATAAAAGACAATCTTTCGAAAGTAATAGAATAAAAACGAAAAATCATAGAAAATTCATTCAAAGTTTCGAGTGTGAATTAGCCATTTGTGTACGGGTGTCGCTACTTGAATTTGTATTGAACGCCCGTATATAGTCCTTATTCGCCATGTAGATGCGGTATATTTTGTAAAAACGATACCGGAATCGCCGCCTGGAAATTCCGCCAGCAGAGCTAGTTAGTGCCAAAGCCCAAACTACTGCTGCGAGCTGCGAGCCTGTAAATTCCGCCACAGGGGCTAAAAATGGTAAAATATATATACGCAACGTAAGGGTTAAGGGGGTAACCATCCAACGGATAACAACTAAGACAATTAAGACTGATGAAAACGTAACAGTTAAAATCTTAATTGTCAACTGAGTTGTTATCCGTTGAATGGTTACCCCCCTTAAGCTACTATACTATACTACTTATACTATCGGTTCACCTTAGTCTACCATCCAGCATCCTTTAGTGGATCCGGACCACCACACAGTACCGTCAGCCACCAACCACCACTGCGGAACATGCCTACAGACTAGTTCTTGATAATATATTGTATGCATTCATTGCATTGTATTTATTGACAGACTCGATAGAGTACCGATAAATGACATCGTCCGTCTCATCGTCCCCGACGTCGCTGTCTTTGTTGTATCCCTCGTCGTCTTCATCATTTGCCACGTTGTTCTGAAGAAAGAGGCTGCGGAGCGACTTGACCTCCCTACAACCCAAGTTCGAAGGTCACGACGCAGAAAGGTCAACTTCATCCTCGAATTCTTTGGAGAGTTCCTCGCAAGTTTACTCTTGGGAGCAAGCGGAGTTATCCTCCCCTCTGCCCTCAATGCGGTTTACTTCCTTAGTTTCCTGATTGTTGGAACGGTATGGGCTTGTTACAAGAAGCTTGGAACGAAGTTCGGGAGATTCCGCGTCTTCCTACTCATCTACACGGGGCTCCACATCCTGGCACTTCATCTCTACCAGTTCCAGTTCTTCCAGGAGTTCCTGCCTCATACCGACCTCATTGCCAGGTAGGAGCGCCTTCTTCATCTTAAAGTTTGATCCTTTCTGTATTGAAAGAGTAATACTCACTATATTGTCTTGGCTGTGAGTGTAAAACAGGATACACATTGCGAACAATGTGATACTGAATGCAGGAACACAATTTCAAAGGCCCTTGATGAATATCTACCATTTCCCAACCTAAAACTTTCAACCTGCATACCCTTGATACATATTCAGTTCTTTATGTAAAGGCTTGGGTACATCTCTTAGCAAAACGTGGCTGTGGACACATTTGCTTGTAAAGAGGGTAGTTCGATGTATACAGCACCATCTTCCACATAGAATTAATAAAATATCACAATAACCATCCCCAGCCTAGTAAGATGGTCTTTTTATGATATACAGATGCAGTTTCACCCTCTTTCAGTTCTTTCAATAATTCCTTACTGTACTGACTTTATCTCCTCGAAGGTTGCTCTAAGTTACTTGTCTTCCATACCTTACTCCATTATATTAATTTCCTGATTTAATTAATTTCCTGATTGATAACACTTAAATCTTGCCCTTCCCCATTATTTCTAGTACCAAAATCTCTGAGCCAATTCCTCAAGATTCCATATCCATACTACACATACTCTAACAGTAGATATACAATATATCACATACACTTACCACACATCTGTGGACCTATCAGGTTCTGATATTACACATATTTGACAGTAGCTACACTTTATCACATACTCCACTACCTATGAGATTCCACTGCACCAGTTATCTACCAGTCAGTATCTGCAGGTATTACATGTTGATTCGGTGCCAGGTTCTCTTGCATGGTTTTCTACTCAGAGTAGTTCTCCCAAGTCGGCACTTTACTGCCGTGTTAACGAAGAGCTGAATCATCAACATTAAATTAACAAGTTTTAGGAAAAGTTAATTAATTGAATTTTGAGAAGAAAAGGATATACTTTTAACTTGTATACTTAATATTTGATATTTTAATATACTTTAATATTTATACAGCTAGACCAAGAACTGGGGGAAAGAAAGTTTAAAAAATAAAAAGGTTATTCCTGTTCATTTTAACACATATGCTAAATCAGCCTGCGATGGCAATTTACAGGAATCCTAAGTATAATTTCCAGACAAGTTAGTTTTCAGACAATATAGTTTCCCTATTGCCTGTGTTCTATATAATCGAAATTGTTCGTGTTCCTTATATTGTATTTGAATACATTACCATTTGATGCGTATAATAAGAGTTTTTATTTCCTTATTAATAAAACAAATTTGAGATAATATTTGCAGGAAGTATTTTTGTATCAATATAAAAACGTTTCCTCAGTTAACAGCACGGTCGTCTGAATTTCTAAAGTATTCAAATTTTGTTTTAGATAAAGTGTTCACCTGAAAATATATTTTAAACACATTCAAAACAAATGTTTCGTATTCCGCATGAAGACAATATTTAGCATTTGTCAGTCTGCTTTTAGCCATTTGCGATACATTATTCACACTAATTGGATTTGTGTGTGAATAATCTGTGCAATTTGTTTTGTGTGTATTGATTGCATCAATTGTTGTTCGTGACAACCCATCCGAGTGAATCTTTGAAACATCCATCATTGATACAGTCTGCTCAGTTGGTACTGTATAGGACTTCAACATAAGAAGAGAGATTTCAATTAAACATTGATGTCGTTATTTAATGAAAATATTTTTTATGAGGAAACAATACGTGGTCATTATTTTATCTTTAATCTATGAAATCATTCATCAATCATCCATCAGTTTAGTTGGTATAATGTTGAAAAGATTTTCAATTAAACATTGATGTCTTCATGAAATGAACAATACATGGTGATTATTTGAAATTACTCATCATTCATCCGGTTACAAAATATTGATGCACTGTAAATGTTGTTTAGAAAGGACTTCAAAATGATCAAGAATACATTCATCCACAAAATGGAAATAATTGTTGTTGGCTGTCAGAAGTCATTTACAAATATTTTCTACAATAATGCTGTAATTGTGTTGGGTGCTTATAAAATGGTTGATGAAAGCCTCTTTAATTAAGCGTTGAGCTCACAGTTGTTGACATAGAAAATACAAGGTCATCAATTGATTCAATCAGCTTGGCTACAGTGTCATTGAAACATAATTCGTGATGTTCGTGCAGTAGAAGATTTAAAAGGAAAACCACTTCAAATTCATGCATCTATTTTTCATTTACCAAACTTGTTACAACCTTTATTTTTTAAATTAATTAATTTTTAAAGTAAAGTTGGTAGCATTGGCAGATTTGTATTAATTTGGCTTATTAACAACACATTTTATGAGAACAAGAAGATTTTCTCCCATTCTTTAACATTGCACTAAGGTAACCTTAGTGACTTACGATCACCTTAGTGCTTTGTGAAAGGAGGCCCACAACAACCTCTTCAACTTCCTGTTCTTATGGATGCCACTAAAAAGACCAAAATTTTATGAGAAAAGGTATTTTCAATAACATTCTGAGAAAGAAAAGTATTTCCTTGATCATGAGAAAAACAATACTGTAGGTGTATCAGAAAAAGCAACTAATTATTCCTCAGTACTTTTTACGCAAGAATCAATTGCACACCTATGCCAATATCATGAGGTATAGATGCTCTTTTGGTATTCCTGCAATAGTTCTGATAATCCTGATGCAATATTCCACATTCCCATAGTGCAGACTCTAATTAGTGAACCCTCGTTACCATGTGTACTAACTCGTTATATTAATGACTGTTACGCCCGAGCGACTCATGCCCTTATGATGCTAAGACACCCTCTAAAGGAACTTGTAGCAGCGGAGTACAGAGTACAGAGATTAATGGATTTACCTGTTGGATTAGGTGCAAGTTACATCCTAGTTTGAAGAATAAAAGCTTTAGGCTGTTAATCATTGCACTTGGTTTGCAAATTCACTTACTGAACTGATGTTTTCCATATTGAATAGATCTACTCGTATTTATAGCGTCTAGGTAGTGTAGTGAGTAGTTCATACGGCCTTGGATCATGAAGAACTTGGTTTGAATCCCAAAACATGGCAGTTTTTGATGCAGTAGAAAACCGCACTGATTTCAAGAGTGGCTTTTAAAGAGCTAGGTCTAGCAAGATATCCCACTTGCTGAATCCACAATCGAGGCAGTGTTTTATGAAATAGAAAAATGCACTGTATTCAAGAGCGCAGGTTCAATTCAGCTGTGTGTGTGTTGAGGCTTCTTTCTAGTTTAACCCATAGACTTTCCCATATCATTTTCATCTTATAACTTAACTTCTCCACCCAACTTCACCTAATCCTGAAATATAAGATCACCTCTAGAAAAGTAAGTCTAGATCAGCTTCTTGAATTCTCATTTCTCTGAGGGTTATTTCCAGTATTTAATAAAAAAAATTTTTATTTTATTCAGAGACTGAGTGTTAGTCTAGATTTACTCTACAACCAGCACTTCTGAATACAAGACTATTCTGCATACTTTGAGGATGAGGCACAATTCTAGATTCAGTGCCACACCAATCATGGTTGGTAATTCCAGTTGATTTGCCAGTGTTGGATAAAAGTTCAAGAAGTGTTCATTTCCAATATATCGCCATCAATTTTGATTCATGTTTCGTAATATGCAAGATTGCAACCCTCAAACCTTGAAAACATTTTTTTTCTATCTGAAGTTTGGACTTTTGCATCACAGCTCTTACTTCAGAGATGAAACAACCGTCTAGAAAAAATAGCAAGGATATGTATGCAAGAATAATTATACATTACCACATGTGTGAACACTTATAACTAAAATACTTTTATGGGTCCCTAAGATGAGCTCTTAATCGCCAAGCATGTTTAAGTGGAAAACAAGTTTCTTTGAACAACTAATGGCTTATTAGAACTCTGTATGAGTTGATTAGATTAGGCTATGTAACTTAAAAGATATTTGGAGAATTTATTTGATAGTTTTTGAACTGATGTCAATATTGACAAAGATAAGAATATTTTATCAGAATTTTGTTTTAGGTAAGTGGGTTGTCATTTTTGTGAAATACTCAATGCACCAAACACACCAGAGCTTCCATCCATGAAATACCTGGTAACCATAAACATATACCTGGGAAACTGAATTACACCATCTACACAAGACACAGATAGAAGCACAAGCTTGCTCAACCTAAGTTCACAAGCAGTTACCCTCTCCAATCACCATAACTATCTATCTAGATGTTCCTGAAGCCCACACAACCATCAGAGACAATTCCATGCATGCCCCACACATAACTTATTACAATGAAGAGCTCCCTGACATGGTGGATACTAATTCAATTTATAAAGGAATGTCTCTCGAAATCTGACAGAACTTAGCTCAGATGTTGAATGATGAATGGTCTTGCTTGAAATAATATGGAATTCAGAATGTCCCAAGGAATTCCCACCACTGGTTTGTCTCGAGCACTTTCTTCTTAAAGGGCTAGGTTCAGCCAAATCTGTTTCTCGTTTCTTCTACCAGTAGTTTACATTGTCTTGCCATCAGTCATTAGAGAGTGACATATATCACGTCTTGGCCAGCCCTTCGCTGGTCCAATACAGACCTTATCTGGGGGCTATCATATTCCTGTGTGCCGCAGAGTTTACATTATCAGGTTTACTCTAGCTGGGCAACTTTGAAACTGTGTGAAACTGAAGTTTTATAAATAAATAATTCCATGGGCATTATGTTACTTTATATGAAAAAATACAGGAAAAAAGAATTCATTTATATGCATTTATTGATGTGTATTATTATTGATTAGTATACCGGTAACCGATAACTATTCAAAATATCTATACAATATACAATAATCATTATATACAGTGTGTACACAGTGTGTATTTACAACATATATGAAATAACTGTTTTACAATACAAGGAACAAGAAAAGTCAAAATTGTCATTACTTGTAACTAAGATAATTATAAGATTAGATAATGTCAATATTATTAATGTTAAATAAGTTAATAATATATATGTAATATCAGATGGATATGTAACAGTCAACTACAATATATGTTACAACCAACCAGCTGTTTAAAATCAAGTACTATTTCTTAAAATGTTAATAAACTAATTGTGTTTTAAAGTTTTAAAGTTATTATCTATAAAAGCTTTGCATATCAGGAAAGATAGTATAATTGCATTGTTGGGCTGATGTGCACATTGATCAGTACAATATGTATCTTCAATCACATGTTCTAAAATACTTACAAGAACATATGATAGGAAATTCAGGAAAGTTTGTAAACTTCATCATACGATATATACAATGTTTTTTAATATATGTACAGTGCTGTCTAGATACATTGGGTACATGAGACACACACAGCATATTGCTTACTCCCACTTGTGTCCCATGTACGGCTTCCCAGGTGGATTTGGGTACAATATCCTTATTTGTTTTAGAACACAGTAGGGCATTACTTCGCGTCTGTGACGTAACACCCATTCCCCATGTCCTGCAGTCAACTTTTTCCTAATGTATGCAGGTATGTTCCAACCTCCTAGGTAATTAATGGCCTTCCAGTAGCCTCTAGAAGATTTTCCTTAGACCACTGTTCTCGACACAGGCTGCCTGGCCATTACCTAGGAAGTTATTTGGTCTCTGTGTCACTCCACGTCTAGCATGTGATCATGACAGAAGAAAGAAAGGAAAAAAGATTTACAAATGCAAGTCATACGACTTTGTAGACGTTATTTGGACACATATTTTGGACACTGTCAAGTCACATGCTGACGACCAAGTAGATATGGTTACCCCAGAAAATAGCGAAGATGAGGAAGAAGTTGATAAAATCATGTAATCATCCAGTAATTGACAATATCTGTAAGGTAATCTGTAAATAGTATTAATGTAAGAAATGTTACTCAAATGCCATCTTATACTTATTATACTGCATGCCGTATTTACCTTTTGAATTTCTGTATATACGGTAAAAAGTTATACAGTTGGCCATGTATTCAATCAGACATACACACAAATTATTGTTTTATTTAGACTGCCTAAAGATTGTGTAATTTTTGCATTCATTACATATACACCTAATTTGATGTACCATTACCAAGTCTTATTTATACCGGAGCCATTTATACCGGTGGGCTATATAGTGGTCAGCAGTGACATTAATTCCCCTTCTGATCCTAAGACTAAGAATTTTTCAAGGAATATTACAGAACTTGACATATGTACAAATGTAATCATGGTGATGTTTATATGGTGTTTTTGCATGTCATTTACCCCCATAGAGTATGACTTGCTTTGACTTCTTGATTGATTTGATAGGGATTTTAGAATGATGATGGGGAATTTGCTCTATGAATAATCAACTTCTTTATTGCAACGTATGAAACGTTTCGGGACGAATTCTATCATCGTTATCAAGAAAAAATGAGTTCTGTATAACACATTAATATATATTGTCTATATACAATATGTGACTTTGATGTACATACATGATGGTGTAAAAATAGGTAGATATTATTACCATAACCAGGTTGATGTACAGTGTTGAAACAACATTGTTAAATTGATTACAGAGTAAAATAAATAGATTGTTGTACAGGGATAACAATAGTTGTGATAATAGACAAATTACATGCTGAGATTACTGTTGATTGACTTTCATGAGGTCTATGTTACATATGGCCTTGATGTCTATTCAGAGCTGGTTTAAAACGTGCTATATGAATGGTTTTCAAAATCTCACTTGATTTGTCACCACAGTTGACTTCAAGAAAGCTGATTGTGATTCGAGGAGGAAGTCAGTTTTTCCATAGCATGTTTCCCATATACTATACAGGCTACCAGTAGTTTCACCAAATTTGATATACATGTCAACCATGATCCATAGATGTACATTTCAATGGAAGGACCTATATCTGAAATATAGCTTTTGCTGTTTCCATGTAAATGTGACTTAAATACTGGCTCGATGAGGAACACATTTTTCTCTCCAAAGATACCTATATGTGTGATATATTCGTAGGCATGTCATACATGCTCCACAGATGTTTTATGTGTGTCAAAAACAATAAATGTTTTTATATATAGGAATTGTGTTTTTTGCATTTATATATAATTTTGATTTGGTGCAATGCAGTGTCTGTACTACTGACTTGCTTGGGGACATGGTTGGGACCCGGGGTATGCGAGTGAAGTATATAATTCGCTTGTTGCTTTAGCCCTCAGATGTGAACATGATAGATCTAGTGTTATAAATATTTCGGATTTTTATAGATATGTTATCTCATTGGTAATGGTGATCTTATTCCTGACTAAGATTGCTGTACTTGTGTGTATTTTGGCATTTTTGAAAAGTAAATATTTCCAAAAAAGCATTGCCTAGTCAGATAATGTTCAGATAATGTATGTTTAAATTACATTCATTGCAATATTTATAATACTGACCCTGTAATCAAGTGTATAAATCCTGTATATACAAATCATGACTCTGTTACTGGGAAAATTGTACATGATATAGCTCTAGTTCAAATAGATATACTAAAAACTGTTGAATTATTTTGTTTTCTTTTCGATCTACACCTCTCTGAAATAGCTGTCCTCATTCACCTCCGCTTCCACTGCTCTGACTATGACCAGCCGGTGCTGTGACAGACAACATAAACACTTTCTGTCAAGAGAGCTGGGAGATCCCCGTTCCTCGGTCATGTGGCGATAAGGGATAGAAATTCACCGTGTATAACGAATCTAGCCCTTTAACTCACTCCCTGCTGAAGTCAAAGAAAGTCACCGAGATTCCATAATGATCCACAGGACAAGGTTACTATTTCTCTAACCACTACCTTACCTGAACAAAATTGGAGGAAACCAATAATGAAAAAAAACACACACCAAAAATCCCAAAGAAATTGTCGAATTTATTTCATTTATGGTAACTGAAGATTATGTAATGTATTTTATTTTATAAATTTCCTTGTCTTTCTATGCTTCTGTAACAAAATACTTTGAAATATTTCTGTGAAACTTTAGAAACACAGGTATGACAAAAATGACTAAATAATCACATATAAAAAAATTCTTTAATTAGCTGTTGCCAAGGTAACCAACCAAACATTCCCATGGTAGTTTTTCAGCTCTCCCCACTGTAAACGCCTGGCATTCCAAGATAGATATTATAAGTTGCCTAGCTACTACACACAATCTTAAACACCTGTCTTCCTCATTTGTAGACAGATTCAACCAGTCGTAAATAATGAAATAATGGGAAGTCTGCTTTTATCCCATCACTCAAATTATCTGCTTGAGATCTCTTACCTGAGAGTGCACATTGAGAAACTGATACAGCTTTTATCAAGTCAACATTGTTACACTTTGGTAGTTTGTATCACAGTGTTACAAGTTTGTTTGTTTAGCTTATGTTTGTTGGATACAGTGCTTATTTACTATCTAGTTTGATGTTATTCTTAGTGTTTTGATGGTTTTCACAAATATACACATATTGCAATGTTTCACATTTTATCACAATGCTTCAGTGTTGTAAATGTTTTCGATGTTTGGCTTGTAGATAGTGATACTTATTACCGAGACACTCCAACTGGAGTTCTTATTTGAATACTGTTATCATATAAAAATTGCCTTTGCTTTTGTTACACAGATTTTCTTTCTGGTTATAGAGAAAAAGGAATGTCTATTTTCCATCAATCACATCATTGTACAATACTGAAGGTCATACCATTAATATGCACACCTACACCTATTTCAAGAAGATATATTAATGGAATGAAGTATTGGTTATATATTATTATCATCTCAGTCTCATATTAGCTGACTACAAACATATGTGTCAGCAAATTTACTTTGAAGCCTTCATTGTCTCATATCATTTTGCAAGTTTTGCTCCATATACATGTCCAATCTTAGACTAATCGAGGAGAATGCATGTCCCAGTTATTCTACATTAGGAACTGTGTCCTACTTCTTGTAAATCTCTCTGTCTCTCTGTGTGTGTCTCTCTGTGTGTCTTTGTGTGTGTGTCAGCTACATAGAATAGATGTGCCTATTGTTACCTCAGCTTGAATGTATGGAATACAAAAATAAAACCTTTGGTATTAAACACACTTGTCTTTGATAGATCTTTTAACAAGTTAGATTTAACTATTGTTGCGTCAGCTTGAATTGGGTGGAAGCAAGTCGCTGACAGGCACTTTGTTAATGGAGCATGTTTGAAGTTCCTCGTTCTAAAAGGTGCAGACATTCCTGTCTGTAAATAAGCCAACTCATCTAATGCCAAAAGCACAATCAGCCTTATTGCATGGTTTCTTAAAGCAGTTTGACGAGGAACATGCTTATTAACATTCCGACCGGTGAATAACAGAATTCTGTTATGTCGGGCGTTATCAGAGATATCTTACAGGAAGTTCCTCCCACGATTAATTTGACTGTTTTTTTGTGGTTTCTTGGCAATTTTGATCTTTTTGATCGTTTGCCGGATATCTGCTGTTTTTGCATGATTGATGGGTTTATCCGTGAGGTTAACTGTTGTGCAAGTGTTGCTAGGCAACACAAACAAACATAGATGTGTTGTGCATTCAGAGTTTGTTAGTTCTCGTTCCCAGTTTATATATCTGCAGTTTTATAGCCCCCGCCTAGAAATTTTCTTCCTTGTTTTATTATTCCTGTCATGTAATTTCTTTAACTAATTTATGAAACTGGCCTGATGTAATCTTCTTTTGCTCTCTTTCTTTATTATGTATAATGTTATTTTTATCTTCAAATTCATCATTATTTGATTATCGACCTATTTGTCCTGGAATTACATCAGGAAAAACAAAGAGGATGTTTAATTACCTCGAACCCAAATGATGTATCAAATTAATTGTAACATACACAAACTTGTCAAGATCTTTTTTATTTTGAATATTTTCATTGGATCTGACTTTGCTATCTTTGTATGTACTGTATATTTGTACATGTACAAAGGTTCTACTGTAGCTGTCATCTGAGGGCTGAGTGTTTACATGAGTAAGACGATAATGTCATGATCGATGAGTGTTTACATGAATAAGAAGATTGCGTCACGTTACTGTAATGATTCAGGCCCACAAGTGCATTATTTATCCTATTATGTCATGTAACACTTGTACGTTGATTCATCCAAGAGGTATAGATCGCTTTTCATTGGCTATTGCTTCATGAGCTGTTGAGTATCACGCTTAGAAGAAAATGATATTCAACTTATCACAATGTTCACAAAGTCCTGTCATGGGGCCAAAGGAAGACTTTGTTTGAAATAGATGTTCAGACAAGGCATTTATTACAGGCTAGGTATATAGATTAAAAAAAGTCAGGGCGGATACAGCTTTTTGGGAAAGAGGGGGTGCACTTTTCCAGACCTCGAAAATGCCTTCGGGGGGGGGGGGGGGGGGGGGGGGGGGGGGTTCTTTCTGCTTAGTGATAGATTGATATGTTGAATATACAGGGTAAATGTACTATGTCTGTGGCAAAAAGGAGGGGTGCACCACTGTTTTCAGGTTGGTTTCAATGGTCATTTTTTTAAATGTTAAATGAAAAGGGGGGGTGCGCACCCCTGCACACCCCCCTCTAGATCCGCCCCTGAAAGTAGTATATATTTTCCCCATTGAATTTTCCTTGGAAAAAACCCATTGTGGACAATTGCCACATTGTGGCGCATATTGAGATACCAGGAGTCTGGACCCATATTTTTTAAGCTCTCTTAGCGCTAAGATAGTAGTAAGTGCCATTCATTAACATTGACTTATGACTATCTTAACACTAAGACAGCTTCGAACATATGGGCCCTGGAGCTGACCATTATAGAGTTCCCTCTGCTTATTCAGTGCTGGCGCTTATAGGAGATCCGGCACTTACCATTATTGCTTTATCTAATGTTTTACTCAGGTGCTTATTTGGAGTCCAGTGTTGTCGTCTCTCTACTTTTATATATAAAGACATCAACCTTCAGAAAGTTACCAATGTGAAGTAGCTTTCATAACAACAGTTGTGGTATGAGTTAGCTCTGACCCAGCTGTCTTTATTGCTGTGGTCCAATAAACAGATCGATCTGTCTAGTGTTCTAGTGTTCTCTCTCTCTATTGATCTAAACTTCATCTTCATCTTCGGTCTCGACACTTGATGTGGTCAATACATAAGTAAAGATGTCTGGGGCTGAATTGGTGTAATTAACTTACCTGGAATATTTGCCACTGTCTTTGTTTGACTGATGTGTCCATGTTAAAGTTTTATTGGAGTGTGACACCTTTTGGTGCATTTCTGATGTGTTTGTGTTCGGTTGTGTAACATTTTGGAGCTTTTCTGATATGTCTGTGTCAAGTTGTGTCACCATTTGGTGCATTTCTGATGTGTTTGTGTTCGGTTGTGTAACATTTTGGTGCATTTCTGATGTGTTTGTGTCAAGTTGTGTCAACTTTTGGTGCATTTCTGATGTGTTTGTGTTAAGTTGTGTAACATTTTAGTGCATTTCTGATGTGTTTGTGTCAAGTTGTGTCACGCCACCTTTTGGTGCATTTTGTTGTTGTATGTTTGTGTTGTTCTATTTCATCCAAAATCTTTTATTTGTTTTATTGAAAATTGCTCTGAAGACTTGAAGACTTGAAGACTTGGAGACTAGATTTGCAGTACATTGATGTCATATCATTGTGGTTTCATCAGGTTTTTTGTGTTAAAGCACTGTGATGTCATCCAGTAAATGATGTTAGTGTATTGTGCAAAAACTACTGTCATAAGAATATCTCTAAGGAGATATAATTTGGTCCCACACAAGCGATATCTCTCAGACGGAAGATACAATCTTTCATTACTTAAAGTATAGTTTTGGGACTGAAACACATATAATAAAAGCATGAAAACTTTTGAATGATTCATTGCCATGTTGGTTTATCTCTCCCTGGTTTAAAAACAAATAATTTGTGTTGAACTTTTATCGAAGCTTGTGACATATGCAAATAGCTTTCGATATCAATAAGGGGGAAGTGTTCAATATGTAATAGACTCAAGCTCCTGTGGGATGTATTTAAATAAATTAGTTGTCTGGGATGGAAATTGGACAGGCATAAGGATCGAGAAATGTAATCAGTAATTTAAGGTATAATTTAAAACAAGTCAACCTGTCTGAATAAGCAAAATAAAGTTTAAAAGCAACTAAATGCAAAATTGATCGTGTATCATGTCAATTGAGCTATATGTGCTTATTATACCGCGTCACGCATTTAGTGCCAAGCAGGAGATGGAGAATTCTGCATTTCAAGAAGGTCCATATGAATGGGAATAACTAAGGAATTATTTTCTGAATTTGTTTCATATTTTGCATATAGGTTAACAACAGTAAGAGTTTTGTTCCCATAAAGTTTTGTGACCTTGACCTTCATTTCAAGGTCATAATGAAACTTTACCATTTGTCCGTTTCCCAGCGTGACATCTCAATCAAGAACTATTCACTGAATTCCCATTCTCAATCGGAATACCTTACAGCTTCTGCTAGGAAAGATACAGGGTTGATTAGATTTTGGTGACCTTGACATATTTTCAACAAAAATGAATTTTGTATTTCATTGAAAAGTGAAAAGTCCTTTTGTGTAAGTCTGTATGACAGATTTGTCAGCTAAATTCAATACACACAGGAATGTGTAGTAATTCTCTCAGAGTATTACGGCACTCTCTCCGAATGCTGAGTAGGTTCCATATTACAAACAGCAATAACTTCCATACCAGATTCCTTTCATAATCATTGACATGTGATCAAACAGGGGCGGCAATTTCACATTGGCAATGTAAACATAAATGCGTATATATTCTGATGTGTAAAAACAATGTGTTCTTTGTTCTTAATGATACCATTATACTTCTACATTTAGTTCAGGGAAGTGTTTATTTCAAAAATATTTGAAGACATTTGTCGTTATTTAGGCATATTGTCTTAATCAACTAGTTGTTACCTTTTTTGTAGCGATGTAGGTGTTTTGAATGCTTTGAAAATAAGCTTCCATGTTTCTTAAGCTATATTGCAATGTTTGTTCAAAAAGGGTACAGCGACATGCATAGAATATGTAAAGGAATTATGCTAAAAATGACAACAGATGCATGTTGTATGGGAAGCAGATGTTGGATTTCAAACACACACAACTTTGCAAATTTCCATATCTTTTCAATCTTGAACAGTCATCATATACTGAATTTAATGAAACCTGTACATGAATCAATCAAGGACAAAATTTCCTTCAATATTTGCAACGTGTTGGTATAATTTGCATCAATTTTGATATTTATATTGTGTTGAAACTGAATTGAATGTGATGACTCCTACCATTTTCCGTTGTGTTCATTGCAAGTAGGTGTTGTATATATGCTGCTATCTATTACCCTAGCAGGTGATACCAGGTGATATATACTAGCTGGGTGATATAAATACTCCAGACAATGAGCTGCAGACGGAGGCCATATAAACCAGCTAGGATGTTACGAAACAGTCTGATGCTATAACAGATACAGCAGGCTGAAATACTTCCTATAACTCACTGTCAGTGAAGCAAGGGTGGCACTGGACCATGGCAAGACAATAAGACCGTGGGATGTTTGCAAGCAGATCGAAATATGATTGTTGTTCTGAAAGAGTTTACAAATATTTGAGTAGCCATGTAAAATTGCACTCACAAATTTGCCTTACTAAACCTTGAGAAGCAGGTGACCTAAGGAAAATAGAGGTCATTCGATACACACAGGCATAGTCCTATGTTGCCAAGTTGACCATGGCAGCAAGGATGTTAACCCTTAACATGCGGGCGACGGAATTATCCGGGCGGGCTATAAGCGATTCCTAGGTGTCTGAATACGGGTCCCGGATACAAGACTTAGAATAATTCACGGCTGTCTAAGTATATTCTATCCCCCATACCGGGTCACGAGTCGATTGTGTACGCGACCCGACCCATGAGAATGGCTGTATTTACGCATCGCGACCCGACATGAGAATAAAGCTTTGTTCAGTGTGTGGTCGGAATATCAAGCAAAATTCACACCAATTTGCGTGTGCATTGTTGACCCGTAACGCATCGATAATTAGCTTTACAAAAGGCCAATTATGTCGGGCTTAGCCCCCGAAGCATTAATTCGCTTGAGGCTATTTTCACCCACGTGTTTGTATTGCCTCGGGTTTGCCTCGCCCGAGACTGCTATCTGCCTCGCATCTCGCGAGACGGGGAAAAAAATCGCTAACTCGCCTTACTCCCGCACTTCATATCATGTGAGCGAATTGTTTGTTTTCAAAAAAAAATACGGCAAAATAAAGGGGAAACAATGGACTACATTCCCATATAAAATTAGAAAATCTCAAAAAAATAATAAAGACACAGCAAGCGCCGTGAAAAAGGTCATGTTTACACTTCATAAATTTTGAAACAATCAGCGATTTTCACAACTTCTAAAACATTTATCAAGGCTAAAATACTGAATGCATTTTCATGATTTTTATATCACAATAAACCGAAAAGAATAATCTTTTATTCTATATAAAATGCGCATAATTATTTCACAGAAATAAAGATACAATTTTACCTTTCTGAGAGGCATGTGAAGCCAAACGGCACACAAACTAATCAACATATTTTCATCACTTATGGTTCGAGGTTAGCGTTTATTTGAAAAGTCAAACAACATAACCATATTTGGGTTGACATGTGCTTATTTGTCAACTGGTTCGAGATTATGATTTCTTGGAAAAGTGCGATGAACGACCGTTTGCAATGCCGCATACATGTTGTAAGTATTGACGATTTTATAGGTGGAAATAAAGACAAACTTTACATAGCTATAGAATTATAACCAAAGGTCGCATTGTAATAATTTTTATATCATTGTGAAGCTAGACATCTTGTCTTCAATTCCGTATATAAATGGATTTTTTTTCGTTTGGTATTTATGATGTTACGAGGCCCGAATAAAAGACAATCTTTCGAAAGTAATAGATTAAAAACGAAAAAACATAGAAAATTCATTCAAAGTTTCGAGTGTGAATTAGCCATTTGTGTACCGGTGTCGCTACTTGAATTTGTATTGAACGCCCGTATATAGTCCTTATTCGCCATGTAGATGCGGTATATTTTGTAAAAACGATACCGGAATCGCCGCCTGGAAATTCCGCCAGCAGAGCTAGTTAGTGCCAAAGCCCAAACTACTGCTGCGAGCTGCGAGCCTGTAAATTCCGCCACAGGGGCTAAAAATGGTAAAATATATATACGCAACGTAAGGGTTAATATATTTAAGAAAAGTATTTATGCAACATGTAGCTTTGTGAAATTGATTTATGAATAAACCTTGGGTAGCAGAAGATATGTTAAGAACATGAGAAATTGTCGGGTTTACAGGTTTCTTGCCATCAGCAATAATGGATATCCAAAGGATCATGGGAAATTTGAAGATATCAAATAAGGTCTTTAGCACTAAGAAATTCCTTCCAATGAACTGGATAGAATTTGATCATGTTACAAAAAGAAATGAAGATAGTTTTGACTGTATAGTACAAGCAAACAGATAAGATAAAACAGTCAGTTGTAGGCAGAGAGATGGACAGATGAATGTATAGAGGTGGACCTTCAGGGGTAGATATAAGAACACCCCGCTGTTAAATATTGGTGAAACATCACTCACGTGTCTCAAGCCTAGTGCACCCTGGGTAGAAAATGGAAGGGTGACAGGAAGACATGTAGAGAATAACGAGATAGATGAACACATATTTATGACAGTGACATGACGGTGTTTCAGAACAACAAACAACTTCCATATTCACACTGACTAACTTGGGTATTAATCTCTGTGGGTACAGGCCTCGGGTATCAGACGCCTGTTCTGGTTAAATTCTATATGTATAAATCGTTGGCATGTGAAACAGACCGACAGACAGAGAGACAAGGATGGTCCAAGACCGACATGAGAGCCCCCATACTGTACTGATACAGCTGGTTTGAATACCAGTCATGTCTTGCTTCAAGTAGACCCTTGGGGTACCACACAACATGGGAGAGGTTGGGTGGGGTGAGAGTTTATGGGAAGGTCAGACTCTGAAACTCTGGTATACCCTGTGGGTGACAGCATATTACCAATGCAAGTAAGGGAAGGTGTTTGGGTGGTGACAGTTTACCTAAAGACATTTTAACTTTATAGCACTTTAAAATTTGAGAATAAATGTCTAATAAATTTGTTTCTATTTTACTTGCTTAACAATTGTATAAGTAGAGTGATTGATTGGGTGCATGAAGGTTTATCTCAAGACATTTGAACTTTAAATTTATTGTACTTAAAAATTAAAAAAAATATTTTCATAAATTTGTTCTTGCTTAGCAACTTTATCTGCTTATTCAAGTGAACCAGCTTGAAAAGTGAAAAATAAAAACAATATCTATATAAAGCCCAAAGGATCCACATGGTAAAGTGCTAGCCATTCATGGACTGGGTTCAGTTCCCCGAATGGTAGCTGGACTGATAGGACTTGTATGAGGGAGAACAGCAGGGAGTGTGGGTGGGGGGCTCGTGGGTGGGGAGAGTGTGGATGGGGGGAGCGTGGGTGGGGGGAGCGTGGGAGGGGGGGAGGCTGGTGTCAAAGCTGTCCCGATCCCCCTAAGGGGATTTCTCTTTGTTCTGTGAGAAGTCATCAGAGATCGGATGGATGAAAGCATGCAGGGCATTGATTAAATCAATTTTATCACTTGTGTTGAATCAGGTAGAAATAATTGTTCTGTTTTAACAGCTGGCTAACATTGAGTACGGAATGTGAACCGAGTACTAGTCTGGTTCAGTGCTACCATGCTGACATGGTTCTCTCCATGTTTAGTCTCAATCTAGCCTGTCTCACAGTCTCCGGCCTGGATTTAGTCCCTTAAATATAGATAGAGTGGAGCATTTTCAATATCATTTTCAGAAGAGTTCCTATAAGCAAGGTAGCAGCGCTTCACATGAATAAGAGCTCCTTACTGCAAATTTAAATTTAACATGTGAACCACCCTGTTGGATCCTTGGCCAGTTCAGTTAATCGTAAGCCATGTGCAGTAATGTGTGTTCCTTGACCAGTCTTATAACATTGTAATGGTGTTCATTGAAGCAAATATCCCCCACTTACTCTAATACCATTGATGACAAAACATTGTAATCGAGTGAGATTCTCACCAGAAACATGTGAAATACTCTTGAAAGCGACGTTAAACCACAAGTCACCTCACCTCCAAAACCTTCTGTAAAATCCACCTAAATATGAAGTTATACTCTTGAATATTGTTTGACTACAGCAAACTTCATTATCTAGTTGTCATGAAAACAATTATCTAGATTTCTTTTTGTAAAGGCTAAAATCATTTAAAAGAAATGATGTCCGAGTTGGCACATCATCTTGACATTGTTCAACTTTTAACTGACTATGCATCGTTCAGCACTTAATTGTCTTAGTTCTGATGCAGTTGGAAATTAATACTCTTGAAATAGATGTTCCAATAATCATCTTATCTCCTTGAATGTTCAACTTTATGTTATCATTTCTCTAGTAACTTCCTGAGTTAAAGCACATCAAGGAAACATTTACATTAATGATTAAAAAGATTAAGTCTCTGATAAATTAGCTTTGAATGCAAATCGAAAATAGGCACTGAAACTTAATGTTTTGACTGTGACTATCAATTTGCATTCTGCAAACAATCAACAGGTTTCAATACTTCAACTTTGTACAATAAAGTTTAAGGTAAAAAATGAAATAAATGAAGGAAAATTGAGGAAACATTTGGATTAACATGAAAAAAGATTTCTCCCTGAAAAGCATTGAAAAAGAAAAGCTGCCACCAAGACTCCTTAATGATTTCAAGGTTGACTGAGTGTCTATGCATTATTCAGAGCACGTCACAATTTAATAACTCAGTATGTTCCTCTCTATTGTGCTCAGTGATCAGATTTTGAGATAAAAGTGACAAGCAGATGCATGGTTCGACCAAAATCAATATTTCTTTGAAATGAAAATTGTTAGTGAGTAACCGATTCTTTGTTTGCTCTCTGCTTGCAACAGTTTGTATTCAAAGATGACATTCATTTGTACACAAAGATTGATTGATCTTGCAGTTTATGTCTGCAGTCTACGCAGGTATCTCCACCCCCTTTAGGTTTTAATTTGATTCTGAGTTAAATTGCTGTTAATCCAAGTCACAGCTGACTTGTGGAGGGGCGGGGGTAATTCCAGGTAAAAGTTTGCAATCACTTGAAGATGATTGTGACGATGTGGTTGGTGTGTAGGAAAGGTGGTGTTCTTTTAAAGAAACTATACAATATTAAAACAGCATTTGAAGTCAATTGGAGGAACATATCGCTTTTGATTTGTTTAATTCACAAAAATTGCGATCGTTTGAAGTATGGGGTTGATAATGTTACTGATGTGAGGCAAGCCAACTTTTACATCAAAATGTGTTGCTGTATGTATAGAGTAGGGTGCAGTTTTTATCAGTAGGATGGGTGGGGGGATCCATGCTTTAAGTTAACATGCACATTGTTATGTTAGCGCCTAATACAGCCGACAGACATGGCAGAAAACAACATTTGTTCTGGTCAAGAATGTTGATTTATTCAAAACTAGGCCCCCTGTCTGCTTTAGTTTCCATGAACATGTTTGTGAAAAATATTTGAGATGTTTTGTGTAATGTTCATAAATTTAAGAACATTTGACAAGAATTCGGAGTTTCTAAATATTAAGGTGAAAAATGATTAATATATCTGTGGTTAAGCTTCATGTTAAGATTTGCCTGTTAACAAAATTACTTGTTAATTCTAATGTACACATCTTACTTGTATAATAAATCAACTTAACTGGTCAACTTACTCACCTTTTCTCTGCGGAATAAACAAGAGAGTTAATTCATACTAACCATATTACAGGAATAAAGCAGTAATCATATTCATAATAAAAAATGTCAGTGGGAGTAAATCTCATGTTTTCCTTACACAATTACATTTTCAGGATAAATAGTGAGGTATTTAAAGATAATAAAGATATATTGTGAGTTTAATGCATTTTAGCAATAGTATTTTCCCCATGACAGTAGTTTAGTAGGATATCTGAATATATCAATGGGTATAGATATCCTCAAACCCCTACCCAACATGATACCTAGTATCATGTACACAATATTTGCCTTCAGCAGGCCGGGAGTTAATATTTATAGTTGATATAGAGTCAATGTAATTGTTATTACATTACATCATTACACTGTGTCACAAAGTGATTCATGAGTTATGTATCACCCAGGGAGGAGTTATAGGTGTGATGATGTGACAGTTAATCACACAGCCAGTCAGTGATGCTACAATACATGTAATGGTAATGTGATACTCCTACACTGTATATATACAACATACCATGTGCAGATCAGATTGTATCTCCTCATCAAACAAACAGTTTGTGTGAAGTGTGATACAGGGTGGGTGGAATATGTCAGATGTCAAGTTGTTACTGCACTCACACTTCCCCCTCTTGGGTCTGAGCTTTGATCACTCCCATCATGTGAAGTGTCTGCCCTAGGACTACCGTACTTCCTCCATTATAACCTTGAAGAGGATTTCTCTACCATATGTTTAGATTGATTTCAGTAGTGAGCACTGAGAGAATGTGAAAATTTTCCTTCCTCATTTGAAGGTGAGGTGAGGTGATTTGGGGTTTAACGCCGCTTTCAAGAGTATTTCACTTATATCGCGGTTGCTAGTATTATGGCAGGGAGAAAGCCTGCAACGCCATGTGGCTATGCATTGCGGTGAAACCTGCGAGCAACGGCTGGAACTAGCAAACCATGGGTGGTACTACTCTGAAATTCAGTGTAGCATTGCACCCAAACCTTACTGCGTGTAGAACAGTTCTCTACTGCAGAAAAAGTTGCTGTGCCCCATGGCGGGATTCGAACCCCGGACCTATTGATCTGAAGCCGAATGCGCTTACCACTGCGCTATTCCGCCCCGTCATTTGAAGCATTTCTATTGTCTTCTATTCAATTAGCCAATAACCATGGTTGTCCGTGTGTTCTCCTGTTAAGTTTAGCTTCTTAAATGCAGCTTAAACATTTACCTGAATGAGCGTATAGAATTTAGTGTGTGCTTCAGAAATAATACTGAATAGCTCATCATAGATTTTCTGTTATCAATTCTCAGATTTCACTTACGGAAGACGTAACCTATAATGATAGAACATTATAGTGTCTGCTTCAGATGCTTTGGATGAGGCCAGGTGATGTTTATGGCCCTTTCCTTATATAAGCCATGAACTGAATAAGTGATTGATTATAGTGTAGGCTACGGTTCAGAAACATTGGCCACGACATAACCCTGTTCCATAACATAACCCATGTGACTGAACATTTCTTGTTACTTTCTTTCGTCACACTAAATAGACTCCTCTCAGTTTAATTTCGCCTACATGTCGATACATAAGATCGTCTCGTGGTAAGAAAGTAAGGTCAATGTACAAATCTTTTCAACCTTAATAACTTTTTAACTTTAATATGTATAGTATAGTATATATTAACCAAAATAGGAGAAAAATTAATAGATGCTCAATTAATGAAATAAAAGTGTAGTAATCGTAACTTTACACTTGCATGAAGATGTCTTAAGTTAAAACGATTTTTTTAAAATCCCATTGTGGTTGAAATTTGGAAATATTTAACTCTTAATATAATATTATTAATATAATCCTGGTGTTCTTGGATCAAAAGTGTTTAAAAGTTAATATTGATTTCTTTTACAATCGCCCAGGTGATACCTGATTTTATACCTGTTAGTATGATTTCACACCAATTTCCTGAACATCATGTAAAATCTCTTTAAGTTTCATAGCCTGATTAAAGTGATACAAATCTATAACGATAATTTCAGCTTCAGTTGGCCAGGTTTGATCTCACCGACAACCTCAGTATCAATTTCATACTTCAAAATCATTTGTAAAAGCTTCATTTAGTTGACAGAGTTACAGGTTCCCCTACAATCACCGCTTTGATTACGCCGACTTAAATTTCAAGTCAATTCATCCGAGACTCATCAATTTGAAATCACTGTAGCTGTCTAGTATTGATTCCCCTTTCTGCACTGGATTTACGTCCATGTGCGATGAATTTTGTACCTGTCTGACAATGCTTAAACTGTTAATTGTTTCCCCATTACTTTTCTGATATGTAATCACCAATTTTATGTGTGTAATATCAACTGAAAATATCTTGTTATCTACAATCTCAACAGACATGATGTTATCAATATTTCTATGATACATTAATGTTTAGAATATAAAAATTTCCTGAAAATTATATTCTTTTACACTGTTTTAATACCATTTGGCTGTCATTAAACACTTCTTCAAACCCTGTATTGATAATGTAATTAAAAGTGATTTAGTTCCTCTTTGCACACTGCCAGTTCTTTATATTAACATAGAACATGTTGGAACTGTTTGTTATTTCTGACAACATTTTTAGCTCATCACGCCTCTTTGTGCACTGCCAGTTCCTTATAACAAATAACATTGCTGATTGTTATTTATGATGACATTTTTATTGTGTCAAATGCATAATGGAGGCTGTGTTAAGGCACTTTTCCGTTAAATACTTTGTAATATGAATATTAAGAGACAGTCTACAAGTCTTGCTCTTGTCAATGTGATGCATTTATCTGCTTTTTCTGCATTCACTGGAAAGGCTGTAAAAACCAAACGCATTGTTATTCATATTAGCCTGTTTGCATTTCCCGCAGGATAATACACAATCTTTTTTTTGCATTTGTAATCCACATCAATATCTGTCCATCATTTAGTGATGTCTAGCTAGTCAGTTTCATGTATATTAATAGGAGAGCTGTAAAAGAACTCTTTTATTCATTGTTGTAAATTTTTTGGTCTCAGAGAGACTAATCAAGTCTAGCCTTGTGACTATCTTCTTGTCATTAGTTCAATCAGTTGCTTTGTCACATTCAGGGCTTTTAAGACACAAAATCAAATTCACACTACTTTAGTCATATCTTCCACATATCTTAAAATACCGTGAAATAAAAGAATCCTGATTGGTTGAAATGAAATTCTGTTGTGCAAATAGCAACATTGTTCAACTGAGCAATCAGAGTCTTGGTCTGTAGGTTTTTTTTAGCTCATCTGGTCTGAAAGGACCGATGGGCTTATGGCATGGCATTGTGTCCGGCATCCATCCGTTCATCTGTCGATCCATCCGTCCGTCTGTAAACTTTTCTTCTCCAGAACCACTAGTTGGTTTTGGGAGCTGAAATTGTGTGTACAGACTCCTTGCCAATGGAGATTCTAATTTGTAAAATTGGTGACTCTGTGACCCCAAATAGGGGTTTAGATTAGATGATTAAATGAAAATAAAGGATGTTAATCTATGTTGCAAATGTCTCTTCCCTATATTTTTATGTGGAAGTACTGGAAAATTACAATGGTTATGTGGGAAAATATAACTTTAGGTACTTAAGGAGAGAATGTGCTGTTTTTGATATATTCATAAAGGAGGCCTTAAATAAAAACAGAATACTACAATATTTTTTAAAATCAAGAGACTAACAAAGTCTAGCCTTGTCAATCGCTGTCCATCACTAATCAATATCACTTTCAATGGATTCAACACTATCTCTTTGTTGTCAGATTCTGCTTTCAGACAGCCCATCAGTGGTAATAACCTGGCATATCAATCACTAATAATTCATGGCTGGTATAATGACTGCTGTATAATGCTTGCTTGGTAATAAGTTGGTATTATCGTTCCTCAGTTTTTATGTCTCTCTTATGCCTATTGATCCGTGGAGGTCGTCAATGTACTGCCCTGATTAATGAAACTTTGTTATTGTTTGCATCAGTGGTCATCAGTCACAATGAGGATCAAAGGAAATATTTTGATGATTTATTCTGGTCAATGTGCAAATTTGGAATATGATATTTTGGGGAATGGCTGTTTTTCAAACAACCAACTGACATTGATACCATATGTTGCTTAACCAATAGTGCTGTCCTCAGTTCATGGAAAATATGGTTATGTCAAATGTATTAGAAATTTTGTTGCATCAAATATAATAGAAACTTGGTTGAATATCCTCTAAATGGTAGAGTAAGGTAGAACCTAGAACTGATCTCTCCCCCACCCCAACTAGAAATCAGAAACATTGTTGTACAATGTTTCACAGCTGTGTGATATCATGATGGAATATGCACAGTATCAGATTGACAGCTGTTTGTAAATAGTGCACTTGTAACAGGTGAAGAGATCCATGGGGGATACAAAGAATATCCCCCTTTGTTTGTCCCTTACCTCCCCTCTAGTTGCCCCCCTTCCTCCCCCCACTGATGTTGAGCTCCTGGAGAAACAACCAATTTGTATTGTTAGCTGGATTCTATTATCGATTATTGATCATTAAAGAAATAAAATCCTCTCCCTTCACTGCAAATGTCTTGACTTCAAAAAGACTTGTGGGAAGAAAAGAATTTTTTTTGGTATAATTGGCAGCACATGTTGCATCATGAAGAAGTGCATGTTGAATTCATATTCATGCAAAATTGTTAGTTTGAGGAAGAAAAAAATTGTTGTTACCTTGAAATAAAAAATAAAAAATTAACAAAACTCTAAAACCTTTTTCAAAATTTAATATCAAATTTATAGACAGCTTATATACACCATCATGTAAGTTTGTTTTGATATAGATAAAGAAATCAGACATTTAATACATTATAACTTTTAATTATTTATTATACTTCAAAACTTTAACCTACCAGTCTGATTGTTATGCACAGGTTATGGCTGTGTCTTCTTTCAGAGATAAAAGCATTATTAAATTGAAAAAAATTACGATTTATCAGATATTGTAGTTCAAATCTCAATGATTTTTTGACATTTCAGAATCCTTGGCCTGACAGGAATTGTACGTACAAACTGCGACCACACGTGGATGGTGGAGTTCCACGATGACATCAAATGGCCGTACTACGTGAACCCCGGAATACTTCTACTGCTCTATTGGGTCCTTGCCTTCGAGACTCGACACTGGTTCCATGGAACGGTGGGTGCTGTTTTTAGTGTTCCTTTCCTTCAAAGTAATAGTGCAGTAGTTATTGAAAGAGAGCACATTTTGTCAAGCATGTTTAGCTTCATGCCGAGCTTCAAAGAAAAGGTCATAGGTCAATTATCAATCTTAATCAAAGGTCAAGGTCTCTATCTGAAATGTCTTTTGTCCAAAATCACATCTTAATATTTCTAGAGCAGTAGTACCTGCTTGTGTCAATCATGATTCTCTTTTATCCAATGGGCATGTTTTATATTTCCACTATAATTCAAAAATGCCTATTTATGTTTGAATCTGAAACATTGTGTCACATTCATCTGTAAGGCGCCAGTATGCGGTTCTCAAACTGCTTGATATCCGATCCAGGGATCTGTCAGAAAAAAAATATGACAATTTGATTTGCCATGATTTTGAAATACATTGTAGGAAAAGATTGTAGGAAAATAAAACGCTGAATTGATAATTATGAGTTTTAGTGTCTATCAGTTACAGTCAAATATCAGTATATCGGTATACAACCATATATATATGCCGTTATGGCTAGTCTAAAACCTAATCCACAAACTAATGGTGTTACAAACTGATCGAGCCTTGAGTCATAACCAAAGAGTTGACATTTTAATATGCATTCCTATTATTCAGAAATCTTTATTGTCTGTAAGATTTCTCTTCTGTTTTAAAACAGTTTGGTTGAAATTATAACCGATGTTTGCCACTCCTCCATTCTTTCATTTTCACTCGAGCAATACAAAAATTCACTCTGGTTTAGTAAAAGTCATGCTTGGGTGAGAAATAATCTCTGTGACAGAAAAGCTGGGATATATTTTGCTAAGTAAATGTTGTGCGAACATCGTCAGACACCGAGAGTCAATGTCCTGACATTGTAGCTTGCCACCCATGCACTTGTTTGTTGTCGTTGGCTTTGTGACACAAAACAGTCTGGCTCCAAATGCAACATATGCTTACAATGTGTGTATTGTCTCTGCTTAATTATTTGTATAGGTAACTAGTTTACAGGACAGTTGTACAATGAGTTAGATCAATTACGATCAATATAAATAGGTCGATCACTGGTGATGATGATGATAATATTCTTCCATTTTTTGGTTTGCAAAAAATTAAAATAGATGAGTAAATTAACCAATGATATTTCAAACTAAATAAACTAATATTATGTCTATGAAATACCAATGAAACCCTTTTATTCAAACTTATTCGTTGTCTTACAATATCTTTGTGTATTCTAAAGCTGCAGCTGTATGAAAGGCTGCTTATTAATGCAGGTTGAGGGCTGGAGTCTAACTTGTATATACTATATAATAAATTTTCCATTCGGTCAAACTGGATTCACAATCGGACCCTGTCATGCAAATAGACCGATTTCTGCATCCCTGGTATATAGACTTACAAAGGCCATAATCTAGCAATAGGGATAGGATGGTAAAGAAAAAGATTGTCTAACTTATTTCACTTATGTAATTTACTTCTCTCGTTGACAGGATTCCAGGACACTATCGAGAGACGCGGCTCCGAGACGCAAGAAGAAGAAGAGGGCTGGAACTGAGCGAGAGGTAGCAGGATTCGAGGAGCAAGATGAGGTTTGGTGGACAACTGGTCATGTGATGTGGTCATGTGATGTGCTAGCTTCCTTTAGACTTTCTAGTACTCAATGTTGTTATTCTTCAATACAATATACCCACACTTCAAAGCTTCGGTACTCCCCCTAATTGACAAAATAACTATGAAATTATTTTCTTGCTGAAATTTCCGTTCAACCCACTAGCTCAATGATTGTTAGGTTTTGAACATTTGATATTTTGAATTTCCAATGTAATTTATCTGATCGATATTTTCTCACAAAAAATTCGGAGGCCCTTCTTTAACAGTTCACCCAAGTATAAGCTCCTAAATGCAGGTCCATTCAGTAACTCTGACCCACATGAAGTTAATGGGTTCAAAGTTTCAATACCAGGTGGAGTTCTTTAATTGATTTGTAGTTGTGATATATTTCCTCTACAGAAGGCTCTTGTCATGATGTCGAAACATTCAAAAATTGTATCCCTTACAAGAATGCCTATATCCATTTTGAAAATAACTTGACCTGTCATATAGCTTTATAAAAACGTTCTCATCGTTTAATTCTGCCCTGTACCAAAGTTTTGAAGTGTGGTAAAAATAATTCCTTGCTTTTGCATGGCTTGACAATTATTTCCGATATTTAGAATTGACTGCATGATAACTGTACATGTGGAACAGTTTAGACTTAGTGTTGTCGTGATCCAGATTCCTGCATTGACTTTCTTGCCAAAAATCTTCTATTATTATTCCTGATCGATGGGAAGGGCTGATACTAACCTGTGGACAAGGGTGACAGGTGCTTATTGCTTTCAGTTCGTTTTGACAAAGCTGAAGTTTTTCATCGACCATGCATAATTATTTAATAAAAAGTTATAGAGAAGTTTGGAGCTAGATGGTTTAAACAATATTTATTAATGTACTCAGGTACAGGGGGATCAACAAACAGGGTTTCCCCTATATAAATGTCTCTCCCCGAAGTACTCCTGTAGGCCGTTTGGAGCTAGATGGTTTAGTTTGTCGCATTGCAAGGACCAACAACAGTTCAATCGGACAACAGTTTACAAGCAAGTTATTTCACTCGATTGGACTTTGGATCAACATGTCCTCAGTTAGTATCCGACAGGGGTATGGCAGAGTCTGCTTTAGAGAATCTCTTCATAAATTTGAGCTTTTGTGCTACCTTAAAGTTGGTGCAGCATCACCAGTGGTTCACTAGTTCCAGGCGATGCTTGCAGGTTTCATGCAACAGGCTTCTTGGAGATTGGTTCATGACCCCTCAATGAATGTTGCGGTTTCAAAGACAGGTCATTTATCATCTGTTGGCAAATCTCATATTTATATATTTGTTACTTTGATCAATTCTACTTGATTATGTACGTTAGAAGGGAGTTTGTCAAGAAAGAAGGATATCTTTTCAATCATCATTATCATGGAAGCAAATAATTTCATATCTATCATAAACTTACCAAATTCTCTGTGCAACAGTTGACACTTAATATGAATTAATTATTCACTCATTGGTAATCACACATATTGACAATTTATCAATTCATTGCTTTCATAGTAAACCAAATTTTATCTATTCCATTTATCCAAATGCCTATAGCTTAAAAATAGAGATTGCACTCATACTAATTTTAGGCACAGAAATATAATGCTTGAAAGTAAAAATGTTTAACAACTTGACAAAAATCAAGAAGTTTTCCATGGTAACCATTTACAAAACCCTTTTCCAGGACAGAAAAACTGTTCAACTCCGGGGTTATCAAAGTAAGAAAGAACAAGTCCAAAATGGTAGTGAGAGACGTTCAAAGGTTTATACATCCTCCAAGCACTTTTCTGTTATTGTTCAAAGATATTAAATTTGTTATATTTCAAACAAATTGACATTTTAAGAATTCTTAATCAATCACTCACCTAACAAGTTCCACCATACTAATTCGGTAAGAGCCACATTATTCCTGATGGCTGAATGAATTTGCTGGTGATAATTTTATAGGAGAGGTGGGATAGCACAGCGCATTCGGCTTCGGATCAAGAAGTCGGGGGTTCAAATCCTGCAAAGGGCTCTGCAACTTTGTCTGCAGTAGAGAACTGTTCTACATGCAGTAAGGTACAATGCTATGCTGAATTTCAGCACATTACCACCCATTGTTTGCTAGTTCCAGCTGCTGCTCGCAAGTTTCACCGCAATGCATAGCCATCATGGCAGGTAGAAATGAGCACTCTTCTAGGAATGACTTCTCTGACGAATTAAAAAGTTCAATATCCAAGGATCCACAGACTTAAGGTTAGAAAATAGTTGATCCTTTCGCAGACATCTTGTACAACTGCCTAGGTCTCATTCATAACCACAGGGACGGTAACCTTGATCGTTGTAGGCTCATGTTTCAGAAATACATCACAGTAAACCTCATGCCATTAAAGAGAGTAACCGTCAGCTTTTTCCATGGGACCCATATTTATATATACCTGCAATCTCGGCAGTGAAGCATAGCTTGGCTCGTTAGCGGGCAGGTTAATCATGGTTAGCCCCTTCGATGTCGACTCCCTAAGGGACATTCTGACTTTGAGATTTATATGAGGAGGAAAATTTTAAATAACAGTATGATCAGTGGAGGAAATAAGTCTGAGGACTTCAAGAGTTACAAGTCAAAAACTAAGATTTGGTAAATTTCAAAGTAAAATGGAACAAACACATCATAAGGTCACCAACCCGACCAAAAGTAACTATGTTGTGGTCTGTCGGACACTAGAGTATGATGACTCCTCCATTACTAAATCTGTGTAAGAAATCTTCAAGCCATGTGTGCTTTCAACTTCTCATCATTTTGATGTCACCCTTATTGCCTTCAACACAACTGGTTCACTACTAACACTATTCTACACTAGAAGTGGTTCACTATTATCACAAAGGTTGTTAACTAATATCACTAGAAGTGGTTCACTTATATCACTATAAGTGGGGTATTTGCTTTGTTGTGCTAACATCAATGTTAGTTGAGATGCACCGTTGTTCTAAAACTAACATCATCTTTCTGATGTAGTGTAGATACTGTTTAGTTTGATGTTGTCGTTCGTGTTGTAGACAGTTGTGAATATTTGTTGTTGTTTTAGAAAATGATAAACTCTATGGTTGCTGTTTTTAGGAATTATCAACTTGTAATATTGTTGTTTTAGAAAATTATATTTGTATGTTGTCATACAAGATATAAAGGTTTTATCTGCAAGAGTTTAAAACTTTTCACATACTAATGTTAATAAAACAACACTAAAACAGGCACATTTATATTTCTTTGCTTGGCTGTGTGAGAATGTTTGCAATGCAATTCCTTAATAGTAAAAGAGATCTAAATAGCATTCATTTGTTATGATGCTTAGTAAACGTCAACTTTTGATTCATATTTTGAATGCCTTGCTTTTTTCTATGCAACTTTCAACAGTTTGTTCACTATCAAGGCTTTTGTATGAATTTAAAAAATATTTTGGGCATTGACAATTTTCATAGCATAATCTTAACAAATTTCTTTATTTATTTTGCTTATGAATGATTCAAATTGTTTTTCATATCCCTGAGTCACATATTTGATACATCAAAATATTTTCAACAAAGTGCAGTTATGAATATTACTGATCATACTAGTACTACAATGTAAGTCAGCCACCTAATTCATTTCTATGATGAACCCCTATACATCATATCTGTTATGACTAAAAACATTGTAGATGAACATACAAGTCCATATTACATGTAGGGCCTACTATGGTTGTTAGTTTATTGCTGTATCTATCCCACTTGCAACGCCGCTAATGGCTGCGATATTGCCGAAGCGGCGTTAAACAATAACTCACTCACTCACTCCCACTTGCAAATATCAGATCCAAGTTCTTCATGAATCATTTATAGTTTGTCTTACAATAAATTCAACCAACAAAAAAATAAGACATATTTACATTTTGATTTTGAAGTGAGATTACCCTTGGGTGTATTTTTATGCTTTGCATATAAAGCTTGATCTTCATGCAATTTGCTTCATTTACTGCGTGCATGAATTAAAAACATTTACAACTTATCTTGGTTCAAAATATTTGAAACTTTTGGTTTTAAATATTATACATAATTATGAAAATTATGATGAGTCAATGGAGTTTAAGCTTTAACTCATCTTCAGGGTTAATATTTTCATAGTGGTCAGTCATTGACTCCACTATTTACATACATTTTGAATATGTGGACCAATTGAAATTTTTTATAATATTTTTCTGCATTTTAATATTTTGAATACAGCATGCATGACTTAAATTATTTTATCAAAATAATCATGATATAATTTTTATTATAAGGAAATCTTATAGGCTAACGGGTATAAGATATAGCTACATCTCTTCTACTAAGCAGGTGATATGTGTAGTATCTCCCTACTGTTCCCTTTCTTTTGATCCCCAGCATGTTGCTCTTGGGTGTTGTCCATCTAACCAAGGATTCTGACGATATTGTACTAGAATATAGTTTATTGATGTTATAGTTGTCCAATTTGAAAAGTTTGAGTATTTAACCATTTATTAATATAAAATATCTTGTAAAATTCCATTCACAACTTCCAAGATGGTCAGTACACTGAGTTTAATTTTGATGATAGATTGAACAAGGTTGAACTAAATCAACAGAATGTTAAGAAATTAAAATAATATAACAAGATTAATCTAATTCATCTCGTGTATATGATTTTGATGCAAGATGTGCAAAGAAAATATGTGTCTTTAAATTTGTCCCGATTGTTGCATTTAATTTCCTTCCACCACGCAGACCGGCAGTGTTATGTTTTCGGGGTCGACTTATGGGGAAACTGACGACCTTGATGAAAAGGTAGGTGAAGGTCGCATGTGCATCAAGGTCAATTTTGTGTCCTATGAGGGCCAACATCATCTTTCAAAATGTGCATCCCAAGGAATCGGACCTGTATTCATCAGTATAATATGTCATAATTATAATTAGATGGAATAGAGTGCTTGAAAATTTTGTGCTGAGGTGATGCGGTTGGTGTGAGATCACTTCGCACATTTTCAGGTACATGCATGTCAAAGTTAGGAAATTATATATATGCAGAAAAATATAAACATTGGACATCTGTATGAACTTATATTTCAATCTTAGTCTTATCAAGAATTATTACCTTTAATCCAAAGTCTGCCAGTTCCAGTGTATCCAAAGACAGACAGTTCCAAACATTTATGGATTAACATTTTTAAAGTCTGTCACAATTAATAATTTAGTTAAAACAAATAAACTAACTTAGAACAAAGGTCTGCCATATGAACAATAAATTACTTGCTTAAAGAACAGGTTGATCAGGAAATTGTTAGAAGACCACACTTGATGGAATACTCCTAATTATTGCTAGACTATCCCTCTAGATTGAGTTTGCCTACATCTCCAAGTCTAAGAGGTTATACAGAGTAAAAGAATAAAATTCTATTGTGGTGTGTGTGTGTGTTGTTCTTTCCCTGAGTTATCTCCCCTGGCTGAAGTTATCTTCCCCTGTCAACCGGATGTTTACCTCATTCTATTCTCTGTATGGACTGGGTAGAGGTTCACTGAGTGAGAGAGTAAAATTGTTCTGTCTTCTTGAGTCTCCCTTTGGGATTTCACTTGAAGAGCTTCTGTTTTCATCCTTGTGACATTCTGCTTTGGATTTCAAGTGGATTCAACTGGGTGAGATCGTTTTTGATTTTTCCTTGTGTGTGAAAAATTTTTCCTTCAACTTTCCCGCCATTTTTCATTCATCCAAGATGTCTGCCAATCAAAACAAGTGTCTATCGTGTCGGAAGTATTTACATAAGGGGGATCCCCATTCATCCTGCTATGCTTGTTTTAAGGATCTACCATGCATGTTTGACTCTCGATGTTTGTTGTGTAAAGACATGCCTGATAAAGACTGGATTGAGATGAACAAACTAAGATCTAAGCCTAAGACCCCTAAGAGGAAGAAGGAGTCAGATTCGTCTGCTAGCAAGAGATCGAGATCTGTCACCCCCACTCTTGATAAACCCTCCTCTGAACTATCAGAATTGAAAGCTATGTTAGTGGCTTTATCTACTTCTGTATCATCTATCAAGGAGACGAATGAGAAGAAGTTTGAGGAGATAGAGGCCAAGTTGGCAGAGCCGTCGGTAGCAGGCCGCGGTTCTGGTCTTCTTGGGACCGTTGGGTCCAGTCCCCCACCTCCAAAATCCCTGGCCTTGGGCGCAGTGGACAAGGAAGGGGGACTGCCTGCCGTTGGTTCGGGCCCCGGGTCGCGCGGGGAGCGCATGAAGACCCAAAACCCAACCACGGTCATCACCACCCAGCCAGGCGTCTCGGTCAGGGACGGTGTCACGGTCTCTCACGGGACACGGACACCCCCGACCAATCCTGGTCGGAGCACGGGTTTCCCGGGCCAGAGGGGAAGCCACGGTGTCCACGGACGCACGGGCTAACCGTGGCAAGACAGCTGGGTCGGCTCATACCGTTACGCGTCCCGTTAGCACGGGCGACACGGACGAGGCCACTCAGTCTGTTGAGCCGACCGAGGCGGGAGTACTCACATGCCCCAGCAGGTCGATCCCGTTAAGCCAAACGTTAGCACGGGCGGCACGGGTGACCTAGCTGATGGAGACTGGGGCCAAAGCCAGCTACCTAACGGTTTAGCTGACTTGGTTGATGTCAACAGGCCACCATTCATCCCTATCCTGACTCCTGAGCCCCTACATGTGTCTACCAGTACGGACTCTGTGGATGTGTCAGTCCTTGATCATGAAGGCCATTTGATTATTAAATCGGATTTTCAAGCTGCCGACTTAGTTCCGGAATGGTCTTTTGTAGACAAGTTGGACTCTGTACATCACCTCAAACCGTCAACTATGCCAATTCCCACGGAGCAATTGGAAGTTACTAAACCGGACGAACTTGGGAATTCGGGACTGCTTCCAACCCCTAAGCTCCCTAAATTATCTCTGCCTCATTCTACTGTTGTGAAGACAGCCTTTTTATCAGTAAATGAGAGGATCACTCCCAACCTGCCTTCGCATTTAGCCAAGTCTAAGTCAAGGTTACCTTATGTTATTCACAACAGATACATGTCTACCAGTCTTCCCGCCTTGGACCAAGAATTCGATAGACTTAACCCTCGACCAGCCAGTGTGAATAGCAAACCGATGTCTAGGTCTGACATTTTGGAAATGGATGCGAATGCCAGATTTTCCATGGACACTCTCTCGTACATCAACTGTTTCTGTGCTGGAATTAGAGAGTTACTGCCTCCCAAGTTTGCTTCCTATGAGGGCATTTCTCCAGATAGGCTAGTGACCATGAGGGCTGACGACGCTGCGATGGCTCATGGGTTCCTGGACAGCATCTTTTTAGCTTCCCAAGATTTAGCAAGTGCATCTGCTAACACGATTGCCAAATCTGTCCTCCACGAAAGGGACTTCCAACTTTCTCGTGTTCGAGACTTACCACAAGATGTGAGAGATTCTTTGTTGTCTCAGCCAGTGCAATCTCCCACCTTGTTTAATGGAGCCTGCATAGAAGCGAGTGTCACGCAGGAGACCATGACTACTAAGAGCTTGAACCTTAAACTTTCGCAAGCACTGTTGAACAAGGGCAAGTTTAACGAGTCCCGCAGGGCTAACGGAGGGCCCAGGGCTCCCCCCAAGCAGTCGTATGCCAAGCCGTCGGCACCGCCAGCGCCTACCAAGAACTACTTTCAAAGCAAACGGGACAACCAGCCGGGACCCAACAGAGACCAAGCTAGACAACAGCAGACCAGGGGTCAGTCTAGGGGTCGCTTCCACAAAGGTCAGCAGTGACGGTGACTCGTCTGTCCCTCCTGTTCTGTCTCCCCCCTTACGGCCGCTTCCGTCCTTCGACATGATTTTGAAGTGCGAGTTCCCCCAACCGACCTCCCCCTCCCCAGTGGGAGGCTGACTGATGTCATACCACCGCAACTGGGGAACCATCACACAGGATCCATGGATTCTCTCGGTGATATCGGAGGGTTATCGTCTCCAGTGGAACATTGTACCTCCACTTACGGCAATTCCACAAGGGAAACGCTTCTTCTTAAAGGGACCCAAACTAGATGCCGCTCTCGTTGCTATAGATCTACTCTTAGAAAAAGGCGCCGTCACAGAGCTAGACCCTTTAGACAGCTCGGAGGGGTTCAACTCACCAGTCTTCCTGGTACCCAAGAAGGACTGCAAAGATATGAGGATGATAATAGACTTAAAGGTGCTCAACAAGTCATTTCTCAAAAGACCACCCAAGTTTACGATGGACTCTCTCAGGGCTATTCGCAAGCTGATTCAGCCTCATTCTCTGTTTGCAAGCCTGGATTTAAAGGACGCTTATCTCCATGTTCCGATTCATCAGAACTCCAGGAAGTTTCTCAGATTCAGTGTGAACGGCCGCCGCTTCCAATTCAAAGTGCTACCGTTTGGTATTTCCGTCGCCCCCTGGCTATTCACTATGATCATGGCTCCCGTGCTACAGTTTCTGCATCTGAAACAAGTGTTCATTCACGGCTATCTCGACGACTTTCTACTGCGTCATCAGCTACCAGAGGTATTGAGACTCAACCTAGACTTCGTGGCTCACGTATTCAGCCACTTGGGTTGGGTCATTCATCCAGAGAAATCAGAACTCACGCCTACACATCGCATAAGGTTCCTAGGCGCCATGCTGGACTCCTCTATGTCAATGACCTGGCCAACAGAAGATCGATGGTCAGGAGCACAGTCATTGATTGCTCAGCTAACAGACGGGGAAACCCCACACGCTCAGGAAGTGGATGTCTCTAGCGGGCTCTCTTACGTCAATGCAGGACTTTACTCAGAGAGGAAGGCTGAATCTGAGACACCTTCAGTCCTGGATAAACGATCATCGAAATCTAGACCTTTCGCATTTGATCTCCCCCACTCAACAAGTGCTGTACGAGATACAATGGTGGACACTCAGAACACATGTCATGACAGGCTGCCCGTTCGTGTTGCCGACACCAACTCAGACCATTTATACCGACGCCTCCAACCTGGGCTGGGGTGCTCACTGCAACGACCTTCAAGTCAAGGGCACTTTGACTCAGTTGGAATCAGAGTTTCATATCAACCATCTAGAGCTTCTAGCAGTGATACAGGCTCTTACCCATTGGAGGTCCCTTCTGTCTCACAACAGCGTAGTGGTTGCCACAGACAACTCGACAGTGGTAGCCTATATCAACAAACAAGGGGGCACCAGATCCCCTTCTCTAATGCAGAGCACGAGAGATCTTTACCACCTAGTCGATTCTCTTCAGATGTCTATTCAAGCGAGACATATTCCGGGCAAGCTGAATTTTCTGGCAGATTCACTTTCCAGAACGAATCAAGTAGTGTCCTCGGAATGGACTGTGCATCAGAGTGTCATAGATCTCATAGAGGACAGATGGGAACGTCCACAGATAGATCTTTTCGCGACAGCTCTCAACTATCGACTTCCGAAGTACATCAGTCCAGTCCCCGACCCTCAAGCTCTAGCAGTGGATGCTCTATCTTACCCGTGGGACAATCTCTTAGCCTATGCCTTCCCCCCGTTCAAGTTAATCCCGGACGTGTTAAGCAAGATCAGGAGACATCAATGTACCCTATTCTTGGTAGCCCCCTTCTGGCCCAAGAGACCATGGTTCCCGTCGCTTCTGGATCTAGCGTCAGATCCCCCACTACGTCTTCCACTGTGGCCCAATCTTCTGCAACAGCCACTTTGGCAACCCCACAACGTCAACTTGCAAGCATTCAACCTTCACGTTTGGCGCATATCGAGCAGTCCCTACAGCAGAAAGGGTTCGCCAAGGACACTAGCTCAGCTATTACCAGATCTATCAGACCATCAACTTCTGCACTATACGACAACAAATGGGATAGATTCCAGCTCTGGAGACGAGAGCACCAGTTATCCCTCGTCCCCCTCTCCATCCCCATAATTGCAGATTTTCTAAATCATCTTCACAAGGACTGTAACCTCAAGGCAGGTACCATAGAAGGCTACAGATCTGCTATCGCCTCTGTCACGGATCTAGAGGGTCTCTCTGTTGGCTCAGACGTTCCCCTAACCAAGTTGATCAGATCTTTCAAGTTGCAAGACATCAGATCTCCGTCAGTTTTCCCCAAGTGGGATTTAGTTCTGGTTCTCAAATCGCTTCAGCAACCTCCTTACGAACCTCTGAACTCTACATCACTAAAGTTTTTATCCTGGAAAACTGCATTTCTTATAGCCTTTGCGTCTGCCGCAAGAGTGTCTGAGTTACATGCCATAGACGTGTCATCTGTTGCCTTCTCCGAGCATTACAAGTCTGCATCTTTTAGAGCAATCCCAGAGTTCCTTGCCAAAAACCAATCAACAGCAGCAGGCCCCCTGGGTACCAGGGTATACTCCATCCCAGCGCTCCCAAGACCCAATGGGAAACTAGACAAGAATCGCCTTTTGTGCCCAGTTAGAGCCTTACGTTGGTATCTAGAGAGAACACAAACTTCAGGAAAAAGCGAAGAAGACTATTTCTATCCTGCAAGCAAGCTATGGAGTCAGAAATATCCAAGAACACTATCTCTTCATGGTTGAGGAAGACTATTGGGCTAGCGTATTCCAATGCGGAGTTCTCTGAAGCAGAATCTACTTACTCTCCTCACGAAATTCGAGCTCTCTCTACCTCCCTGGCCGCCTGGAAGTCAGTGTCAGTTGACCAGGTCGTTGCTTTGTGCCAGTGGAAGTCCTCCTCAGCTTTCACCAGAGCTTACCTAAGAGACGTAGCCCCAATGATTGGGGGCCTAACGTCCCTGGGGCCCTTGGTGGCGGCTCAGCACCTCTCTGCCTGACCCCCTCCCCAGGGGAAAAAAGGGGGGGGGGGGGGGGGGGGGGGGAGTGACCCGGGGATAGTGTCCAGCCTCTAGCTGTCCTCGGAAAGTGGTGACTTCTATTCCATTAGAAGGTGGGCATATTCAAAGACCTAGTTGTTATTGTACCAAATATCCCGTTAGGGGAAGTATTATCAGTCTCTCAGTGAGCTAAGGTTGGTGAGATACGGCAGCGAATCGTATTTCCCCCTAAGTGAGACGTGTCTGGTTTATGCTTTTACCGATCCAAGTGTAGGAATAACGGTAAATTCCTGGGTATTATCGGCTATTTTCGTGAATATAACGGTAAATTTGAGGAAATTCCCGGAAATATTATCAAAAGTCAGTTTAAGCCTGAATTCCTTATCTGAGTCAAGGAATAACGGTAAATTATGTCCGATTACCTCGGAATATTACGTAAAATAGCATATTTATACCAAATTAGACCTTATTTTAACTCCTAAATAGGGAAAAATACGGTCTTTTAAGCATTAAATAGGAAGATATTCAATGCTGGAAATACGATCTACTACCAAAATAGGATATTTTACGGAATTTGGAACAAAAGTACGATCTTTTGGAAGAGTTATCTCCCTTTATTCCTCCATGAATATGAGTTTGTCTTATCAAGTCCTTAGGATTGGGACTAGGCTTGGAGTGGTTTAGGAATTTGGACTCCCTCCAGCCTTATGTGTTATTCTGGCAAACTCAATCTAGAGGGATAGTTTACGCAATAATTATGAACAATCACAATTATTGTTAGTAATTATAAGTAAACATACCTCTAGATTGAGGATGTACTCCCACCCTCCTCCCCGTCATCCAAATTATACTTCGAATAGAATGAGGTAAACATCCGGTTGACAGGGGAAGATAACTTCAGCCAGGGGAGATAACTCAGGGAAAGAACAACACACACACACACCACAATAGAATTTTATTCTTTTACTCTGTATAACCTCTCCAGACTTGGAGATGTAGGCAAACTCAATCTAGAGGTATGTTTACTTATAATTACTAACAATAATTGTGATTGTTCATGTTTGTATATTTTATGTTTTAATACTAGTTGAATAATTGACATTCAAAGCGATATGTTTCATAGCGAAATATATCAAAGCAATATTTTTCCATAGCAATATAGCAATATATTTCAAAGTGATATTTTTCACAGTGAAATATTTCAAAGCAATAATATCATAGCAATATGTTTTGAAATGATATGAATAATAGTGATATTTCCAAATCAATATGTTTGAAAGTGTTTATTTCATAGCAATATGTTTCAAATTTATAATTTTCATAGCGATATGTTTTGAAGTGATGTGTTTCATAGCGATATTTTCCAAAGCAATATATTTCAAAGCGATATGTTTGAAAGTGTTTTTTCATGGCAGAATGTTTCAAAGTGATGTTTTTCATAGCCATATGTTTCAAAGTTATACTTTTCATTGCCATATGTTTCAAAAAGATATTTTTCTTAGCAATATTATTTAAAGCGATATGTTTCAAAGAAATATTTTTCATATCAATGTATTGTTAACACTTGTTTTACTTTTTGTGAGAGCGCTTTATTTCAGTAAGCAAAATGTGCTACAGTGCCTTTAATAGTGTAATAAATGCCAAAAAATGTCTCCTTCATCTTCACTGAAACAATCTGGTTGTACTGTTTATTTGTAGCTTTTTATGATCCCAGAGACATGAGCTAGATAGACAAAATCAGAAGACATAAATGAATCAATAAACCTATGAAGAACATATAATTAACTTGCTAAATATTTGCTTTTATATGTTGATTAGTATTTGCTTACCTATATGCTATGCAATATTCACTAAAGAAGACTTGACGGTCTGATGCATAAAGAGAATGGTGGAATTGCTGGCTTTATGATTTTAATTTATTTCAGAGTGAGTTTAAGAGCACAAATAAGGTACCAGTTGATTAGTTTCTGAATGCAGTTAGGTTATGAATCATACTCTGGAATCCAATATGTTGCTTTAGCTGTTCTGGCAGTTGATATGACAAATATATATCATAGTATATAAGCTGAAATTTAATCATATATTTACCCAAAATTGCTTGACATTATGAGGAATTATGCAGTTAGGTTATGTATCTTACTTTGGAATCCAATATGGTGCTTTGGCTGTTCTGGCAGTTGATATGACAAACATATATCATAGTATATAAGCTGAAATTAAATCATATATTTACCCAAAATTGCTTGACGTTATGAGGAATTATATTCTGCAATTTATCCAAATTATCGTTCTTTTGAAGAGGGCAATTTGATATCCTGTATATAAAATGTTGTATTTGATTTATTTTGTGTATTCTGAGTTTATACCCGATGAAGTTTTACAGGTCTAGAAATTCTTGAAATGGGTTTGAACAAGGACCATGATCAATATAATCTGGAATACTGTATAGGTCATACAAAAACCTATTAGATTTACTGAACAAAGTGTATAGTTATTGTTTAGAGATTTAGGTGTTCCACATGTACACTGTATCTTTAATGACTCAAATTAAAAATATGTGTAAAATATATCACATTAAAGATTCAAAATTAGTAATTAATTTCATTAAGATATAAGCACTTAATGAATGAATACTAACATCACATTCAGTTACCCACCGTTCCTTTATGTTGATAGCGTTTGATTTTATTTATTTATGTTTATATAGGTATTGGTATGTAGCACAATGTTTTATTAATGTAAACTATGTTATACTTACGACATGTATTAATGTACTTATAATGGGGAATGAGGACTATGCACGTAACCCTATATAATACAAGCAAAATAATAACGATGTGCACCCTAGAACTCGTAATTAACTTTTGGTAACAAATATATTTTTATGCATCTTGGCGTAAAATTATAATTTTACCTTTGCTAATTTGAAATTTCAAGCTGAAATATATGCTTCATTGTCTTATAAATAGTTATTTTAAATCATTGAAAATGTAAGCTATTTGCCTAAAATTTAATTAATATTTTCTTGCGTAAATAAAAATGTATAGAGCCTAACTATTCTGCGTGGCCAGTTTATAAGAATAGTTAAACATGGAAATAGCTGATATAGATTTTAACTGAATTAGCAGCTTAGTGTCAAGATTTTAACATGCATTCTAAATCACTGCTTCTAGAAATCTAGTAATGCTTTGATAATTAATTTATGAATAATCAAATTATTCCCTAAAGTAGGATATTTCAGCTATTTTTGGCTATAGATCTACTTTAAAGGCTGTTAGAACGAGATTCTTTTCTTTCCTTTTAGGGTGGATTTTATGCCCAAAATCAATCTTAAACATTTTTCAACAAATTATTATGGATAATCGCAGCCATATATTTTGATATTATTTAGAAAAAAGGATATACATGATGATCCTTTGCTACACATTCTGTGATAAAAGCATGCAATGATATTTAATCATTTCTAAGCATCTCATTATATCAGCTGAAGAAAGCTATAATAGATTATTAGTTTTAAATTTACCAGCTTGTTGCAGGAGACCGAAATCCTACCCAACTAAAACTTTGAAAATTCAAAATTATTTCTTCATTGCCAAATAGTTTTGTTAATCTAGTAGATGAATACTGTATTTAAACCTGCTTTAACCAAATAATTGATAAATTTCCAAACAATATCATCAATTAGTTTTAACACTTAGATCCCTGTATTTTTAACCATACATTTCTAACCTTTTTTAATCAATAAAAAATCAAATCAAAACTGACCACTGTCACAATGAAATACAATCAATTTTAACCAATAAATAAAGAAATCTTTTGCCAATCAGATCAAAGAAACTCTAACCAATCAGACGAAACCGTTTCCGACCAATGAAATGATGTTATTTCTGACCAATCGAATGCATCCATTTCTAACCAATAAGATTTCTCGTAGCTGCTGGTGGATGATGCAGAGAATACAGGATACAGTACAATAGAAGCCATCAACGATGACGGAACTCCGAAAGCTTCTACCTCGAAATCTGCCGACACTGATGATGAAACTGGAGGAAAGGCTGCACGGAAGCAGAAGGCGGAAGAGAAACGGAGCCCGATGGTGTCCATGTTTGTCTACGTCATGAAGCAGAGCTATGTCCTCACTCTCATCTCCATGATGGTAAGAGGGAGGGGTCTGATGTGTTTACATATGAGCAAAGTTAAAAGTATCTGGTTTAATTCAAGATCATTAATTTTATGGAATATAATCTGAAATAAATAAACTAATCTATATATAATCTATATTATAAATATAGTGTATTTTTAATTGTACTTTTATGTTTTCATAGACAGGTATGCAATATCTATAACAATTATATTTATAATTAGGGTAAATATTAATAATAAAAATTCTTCAAGAGAAATGTATAAAAAATAATGGGCAAATGGAGACGATGTTGATATAAAAGTTATAGTTTGGGTAGTATACTTCAAGCTGCTATAAAACTACAACCTCTCCTCACAGGTGTGGAGCATCACCTTCCTGTCCTGGTTAACCTTCGTCCTGCTGCTCAGTGCCTGCATCATCTGGATGATCCCCAAGTCTCGTCGCGCCTGTCTCCTCGTCTCGCCGCTCATCGTCTTCTACGCAGAGGTCCTTCTCATCATCCAGTTCATCTTCGGCATGAACCTCAAGGATGAGCTCCCTGAAACAACCGGACCAGTGTCCTACAAGGAAATCGGACTCATGTACTTCGATATCGCCTGTCCATATCTCGCACTTCAGGTGGGTGTCATAACACATCTCCATATCTCATACTGCAGGAGTGTGTCATATCACCTGTTCATATCTCATACTGCAGGAGTGTGTCATATCACCTGTTCATATCTCATACTGCAGGAGTGTGTCATATCACCTGTTCATATCTCATACTGCAGGAGGGTGTCATATCGCTAGTCCATATCTCATACTGCAGGAGGGTGTCATATCACCTGTCCATATCTCATACTGCAAGAGGGTGTCATATCACCTGTCCATATGTCATATTGCAGATGGGTATTGTTTCACCTGTCCAAATCTCATGCTGCAGGAATGTGTCATATCACCTGTCCATATCTCATACTGCAGGAGGGTGTTGTATCATTGCATTCTGATATATTACACTATGTACACATTCAGGTGTTCCTGGTGTATATACCCCAGTGCCATCTCTCTCCAGGTATTCTACACCCTGTTCTTCTGGCTGACCCTGAGACAGTTCATGAGAGAGAAGCAGGCCCTTCAGGAACAGAATCAGGGCATGCAGATGGAACCCGTCGACGGAACCGTCCCCAAACAGACCTCCTTCTCCGACTTCCTCAGTGAGTACCAGACCAGAATATTCACTCTCGTATCGCCCTCCCGGTGTATAACTGATTCCTCCTTGGTGGAAAGCGATGTCAATGTAATTGTATTAACCCTTACCTGATGAATATACAGTGTCAAACCATTCCTGATGGCTAATTTGCAGGAATCAGAACTCTCTCTACGTAGGCAATTCATCTGGGTCTTGCTGTGATCACTAATTAACCCTTTGTCTGCTTGACCCGAATGTTATTGGATGGACTTTCTTCAGTCTTCTTCAGTCAGTCGTTGATCCCTTGTTACCTTGTTGTGATGCTGTAATTGGGCCAGTAAGAATTGCTTTATACTAATCAATTCTTTAGATTTGTCCATTGATATTCTCAGATAGACTATATTCAGCCACTGGCCTGGGTGAATGGTTTGGCACTAGTTCCTTCAGCAGATATAGAGTTAATCTCTTCATTTTGTGTGGATCACATTGAAAGTTCTTTGTGTATTCTGTCTACCACCAAGGAAAGAATGAAAACAGTTATGCATCGGGTGATTCTTAAGTCTGATTAACTCTTTGATAGTCTGTGAGTGGCGTTTAAGTTTTAGTTGAAAGGTGGCATAAGTCTTTATGATTTGAATTCTTCCTCTGGAAAAGCAGTTCATTTATTATATGATTCATATATAATTATGTCAGAGTATTTACAACAAAATTCAATTCTTAAAGACTCATGCCTTCTCATAGTAGTTAGGTGTATTTACAGTTTCGTAGTATTTGAGAGCTCAAGTGAATGTTTTTATTATGAATTTATATATTAGTCATTGGTTTGGATGGATTGAATTTGATTAATATCAATTTGTTTCTTTGTGTTATCATGGCATTATCAGTTATTTTGGGCTTATTTTTTGGTAAACTTGAATGATTGTACTAATTCCCAGAAGACATATTCATAAATCAATCTAAAGAGAAAATAAATGAACAAGGTGATAATGCCATTTTGATACTCGTTGAAAAGTTATGACATGAATTCTAACTAATTTATTAATACTGCTTCATTGAGAATGACGTCAATACACTTATAATCACATCATCAGTTTCTCGCCGCTTATGGCTGCAATATTACTCACTCATCACTCAGTTTCATCTTTCATCTTCACGAATTCACATACAAAAAAGAGCTATTTTCATTCATCAAAGACATTTGATCAGAATTTGTTGAAGTTTATCTTTTATTCATCTATGTAATATATTCACTTGATTCTCATCAGAAATGCTTGCTTTAAATGTGCTTATGTGTTTATGTGCATTATGCTTATCCATTGGTCGATTGCTTTATATAATTGCTTAATGATAATCAGCATTTCAGCTCATGCTGCTACGGGTTATTTGCACTGCTTCTGAGCTGTGATATTAATATAGTTGTCGGTAAATACATTAAAACAACCTTAAAGGCAAACCTTTTGATATGCTCAATAACATAATAAAAGTGTAAAAGAATGTTGACAGAGTAAATTGATTAAAAGAACTGGTTAAGACTTCCTTGAATATGAATGGAAGATAATGAGTTTCACAAGAAAACAGAACTGTTATTAATCTGAAACATCTTTTAAAAAAAGCACTTGAAAATTATTTTACAGAAATCGAAATATAAAAAAATTTCTCATTGAGAATTAAAAAATGCGATCCATTATTTCATAAAAAAAATCCTTAATCAAGATATGTTCATAGGTTGTTGAAATAAACAGTTTACACAAATAATTTGACATGTTATTACACTTCAAAGAAAACCACTCACTGAGCCCAAAGGCCATTGCTGTCATTATATAAATTGCTGCCAAAAGCAGAATCGCATCAGAATAATTAACCTAAATGAGGCTCTCCAGTCACTGAATCCTATTGATAGTTTTTCTGCTCTTGCGCTGGAAGCAATTACAATTAAGGAAAACTTCTTTTTACTCTTTAATTTGATTTCTTTCGCTAATTGACCTGCAACAATCACTGCAATAATGAATTTTTCAATCAAATTTGTATGCACCATTGCTATGTTTATACCCTTTAAATGCAGTCACATTTCATCCTCATCAATCAACATTGCACAAATCATATTGAATAACCAGAGATGTCTCAATCATACGTCATGATCATTGCAAACAAAGATTTTCATCTGAAGATTCAACCAACACTATTAGGCCACATGAAAACTTTTTATTTTTTGCACATCACGTATGCCTTCGCCTAAAGGGACATTACCATTACTGGACCTTTCTGGAGACAAAAGATATTTTATGCATCTACTCCCATATAAAAGTACTCAAAAATTTAAAACAAAATTGCAATAATGTATAATTTTACAAAATATAAGTTTTGAATTTCATGAGTATATGTAAGCTTATGAATTCTCTGCTCAAAATCGCTTCTGTTCTTGATCGAGCCTATATATCTTTTGTCTCCTCCACGAGTCTCTATGGTAATGATGTCCCTACAAGGGAAAATATATTTCATTGCTATGATGCTTATGATTAACTGCACTTGACTAATACGACTAACCCTATAGACTTGATTTTATGAGTTTGAATTAAGCTGAACTAGACAGATTCAGAAATCTGTGGTTAAGTTTGATTGTCCCATCATATTCTCAAGTCATGTTTTGTTCTCACATTCACTCATATAGGAGTAAGCATATACTGCGAAATATTGTGTAAGTTAATCATAAAGAAATTGTCGAATTAAACTCTTGCTTTCTTCTGTCAGGGTGTGTTATTGGTTTTAAGTGTTTTATGGAAAAACTTTCAACGGATTTAAATGAAACTTTACACAAACATTAACCATCACCTGAAATGATATCTTTTGAAATGTGCCAGACATCTTGGAAAAATGGAAACAAGCGAAAAAACCCTCAGATATATTCAATTTAAAACAAGATATATTTCAAAATCAAACCATAACAAGGCAGGAGAATGTGGCGACAATCAGACCTCTGTATATATATATATATATATGTATAGATAGATCCATGTAGATATGTATGTATGTATGAATGTATAGTGTACTAGTTGCATGTTGTTCCTCTCTCCACTCTCACATTGCATGGCTTGCAGACCTTCCTCTGGAGACGGACATGGTCGATGGATATGATAGCAATTCCATGAAGAACATAGGTAGGAGGAAACAATCTGTCCAACTTTTGTCAGTGTTGTCAAATTTTGTCATTGTTGTGAAGAGATTTCGAATTTGTGAAATTGTTTTTACTGATTTATTGAAAAAGCACATTTTGAATGTTAAGTAGGAAGAAAAACTACATATGTCTTTTTTTTGTGAACTTTTGTCAACTTTTGTCAATTTTTTTCATTGTTGTGAAGAGATTTCAAATTTGTGAAATTGTTTTTACTGATTTATTGAAAAAGCACATTTTGAATGTTAAGTAGGAAAAAAAGCAATATGTCCTTTTTTTGTCAACTTTGGTCAAATATTGTCATTTATGTGAAGCGTTTTCAAGTTTGTGAAATTGATTTTACTGATTTATTGAAAAAAGCTCATTAGATATGTAAGATTAAAATCATTTGTGAAACCATCGTGTCCCTTTGTTTTGATGTTATATGATTACATTTGGTATAAACAATTTCATGAGAATATAATGTGTGCTTATGCTTTCTAATCAATGTTGTTATTTTTTTTCTCCCTACTGTAATATTTTTCATTCAGATTTTTAAAAGAAGTTTATAGAATTGTTTTAAATAATTTTCTATTTCAGTCCAGCTCATTTCATGTTGAAGCAAATTTATTCAAATAACTCACAAATATTGCAATTTCAAAGGTTCCCTTTAAAAATAGATTTTGGCCTATATTTATAAAATGTTTTTACTTTTCCTCACTGTTTCTGCACATAAAATATAATGACTTCTTACTTTCACACTTGTGTTTGTGAGTGCTGTGGTATATATGCTCTTTATGAAATTGAATTTTCTAACTTTCATTCAAACTATGATTTCACTATTTACATTTATTGATGTGAACCAAATGTACTATTTGAAGTAGGAGTTGTTGAACATTATAAATTCTTAGACCAATATAAGGCAAGCATTCTGATTCAGGAATGTTGTTGGAACTAAAAAAGCTCATTGAAATATATTTCATGTATACTGCCCAATCAAATGTATGAACATATTACTTGTATAATATTTTATCAATACTTGATATTTAAGCAAATATTGAATGCATTTCCTTAAACAATCTGTATGATATAGACTTATATAAATCTATACCCCAATCCCAAATAAAATAAATCTTTAGAAATCATATTATTACCCTCCAACTATATGTTACTATATAAATTGCCTCTATACCTTTATGTTACAATATAACCTGATAGATCAAATGCAGGTCAGGTTTATAGAAATGTTTCAGTTTGATTCATCATGTATACTAGTATTATCACTTTTCAAAACAATTGGGGTTAGAGAAAGTGATTTAAAAAAAATATATTTGTATTTCGGCTCAACAAATTTGTCACGCTTTGGATCAAGAGAATCCCGCCAGGGGCTCTGCAACTTTGTCTGCTGTTGAGAACTGTTCTACGTGCAGTAAAGTATGGGTGCAAGGCTACATTGAATTTCCGTGCAGTGCCACCCATGGTTCGCTAGTTCCAGCAATACATAGCTACATAGTGTTGCAGACTTTCTCTGGGGCGGGATAGCGCAGTGGTAAGCGCGTTCCGCTCGGATCAAGAGGTCTGGGGTTTGAATCCCGCCAGGGGCACGGCAACTTTGTCTGCAGTGGAGAACTGTTCTACACGCAGTAAGGATTGGGTGCAATGCTACACTGAATTTCAGACTAGTACCACCCATGGTTTGCTAGTTCCAGTCATTGCTCACAGGTTTCATCGCAATGCATAACCACATGGCGTTGCGGGCTTTCTCCCTGCAGTAATGCTAGCAGCCTTGATATGATAATCGAAATATTCTTGAATATGTTGTTAAACCCCAAGTCACCTCACCTCACCTCGTTGCATTCTGATGAAATTTTTTCAATTTCTATAAACAAAAATCTTATGTTTAGAAATATAACAAATATATTTTGAAGGTAGTGTAATCCCAAAGGTAAACCTATTCACCGAAATTGTTGATGATTGTTTCACCATATAACTGACACCTCACCTGTAACTGTTGCTTATACCCCCGACACCTCACCTGTAACTGTTGCTTATACCCCCAGGTAACTATGTGAAGGTTCTGCTCTGTAAGTACTGGATCTTCGTGTGTGCGGGCATCATGCTGGCCATCGCCGTCGCGGACGTCGTCCTCTACCGCATCATCTACATGTTCCTCTTCCTCCTCTTCGTAGTCATGTTCCAGGTGGGAGACGTTTCACTTTCCGTATTAACAAATATAACAACAAGAAACCTTGACTTATCAATCTCTGACTGTATTAAATAGATCAAGCATGTCTTCAAGCTGTTTCACCAAACTTGATGCAAATGTCAACCATGATATGTAAGTCTTATTTTTGTGGGCTAAACTTAAATATGACATTTTCTTGGAAATGTAATTTGAGATTTTTTTGCAAATGTCCGAAGTGCTCCCTCTATCATTACTATTATTGCGCCCCCTCTTCTATAGTGCCCCCTCCCTGTTAGATATTCAAACATACACACATTCAAGGTATCTTTGTATTCCCGCAGCTGTCCTTCACGGTGTGGCGAGGCGTGATGTACCTGTTCTGGTGGGTGGTGATTGTCTACTCCATGGTCGTCCTCATCATCATCTACACCTACCAGTTCTCTCAGTTCCCCGGCTACTGGCGTGACGGCACTGGCCTCTCTAATGAGACGTGAGATTTACATCTTATTATACAGCTGTTGATCTTGGAATATATAAGAATATATTGGATATAGATAATGAAGTATGAATGATGAAAGAGATGAAAGCCGATTGACAGATGATGTATGGTTGGATTTTAATGCTTATCTTTTCAAAATTTTCGAAGTTTGCATTTCCAATAATTTTGAATATATATGTAAAATGAAAGAGTTTTTTAAAAAAAAAATGATGGACTACTTTATATCAGTCACTATATCTTAAAGTAGTAATTGTTACATGTTTTTATTGACGATATTAACACTTGATTGTCATTAACTAGACTGTTAATGACAATCAAGTGTTAATATCGTCAAGCTGCTGAATGAATTGGTGCAACCATTCTGAGTAACCAATTTACAGAAATCTCATTAACAAACAGAAAATGATGAATATTGGTGATCGTATGGTCACTGGCTAAAGTGCTGCCTACCTAGTTCCCCCTCCATAATTTATACTATTGGCTATAGATCATAGGCTATCTTGGAATTTGCTTTGCACGTAAATTGTGGATGTTTTCGTCAATTACAATATGTTACAAGGAGAATGTATTTTCTTACACAATCTTTTAACCATCTTCTTTTACACCTGTAGTCTATCGGACATCGGACTGGAACAGTATGGAATCGCTGGACTGTTTGCGAAGTTGCTGACTCCGACAGGTTTTCTGATTGTTGTGATTCTACAGGTTCACTACTTCCACACCCCCTTCCTCAGGATGTCCGCCCTCGACAGATACAAGTGAGCAGAACTTGCCCCTTTCACTCTCCTGGCCGCCATGTTTCTGACCCTATATTTATCGTTTTCACCTGATCGATATTCACGTAACTGAAGTCATTTGTAGTAGATAACCAACATAATTGTATTCAAATGTAATGATGGTTATAATATGTACACCTGATGAAAATACAAAACAGGAATCTAAGCCTGGCCACATTTATTGTAGTTTAATTGAGTGATTTTATGTGTGCTTCAGACAGGAGGGTCATGTCATGTCTCTTCTCTTACAAGCTATATGTGATTAATAGTCATTGTTTAGCCAGAATTATAGTCTGAAAGATAACTACCCTTAAACCATGATTTTGTCAATTTATGCCAAGACCTACAAAAAATTACCAATCCTAACCCAATTGGGAAAAGTAACCAGGTTACAGGCTGCCGGACTGTCCATATTCATACACAGAGTCAATGTATACTATAGTACATACCTGCAACAATTGTATAACAATAACAGATATAAAATTGGAGTGATTTTATGTGTGCTTCAGACGTGAGGACCACACCGACTCCCCTCCAGCAGAGTATACAACAGATGAAGCAGGAGGTACTACCGACACTGAGTCCGAGATCAGCAAGAAGTCCAGGCGTGAGTTATCAAACTTTCATGATTTCTTATTTTCAGATCTGGTTATTTCAAAATCTTGATTCTTTCAGTATTATGCTTTCAAATGCAATAGTTTCATAATTAAGTTCTTATTAATTATCATTTCATCTTTGATTATTAAAAAATTATAAAAGTTGAGATGAAGAATGAAGAACTTTTTTTTTATGGATATACAGCTTCTATATTTTGTTTAGGCGACATTTTGCGACAATGATGATTATTCCACTGATGTTTTATATGCTGACGTCTTATGCTCGATGAATGTATGCAATTGTTGTTGCCGATACAAGAAGATGCATTTTCATTTTGATTTTTGTTTCCACAAAAATATACCTCTGTAGTACTTTCTCTTTTCTGATTGATCTGATATGATGTAGAAGCTCTAAATATTATTTATGTAATGAATTATTCTTCAGATTGGCGGCGCCGCCTGCAGTTCCTGTTCTTCAAGCTGTGGAACAAGGCGAGTGTCCTCTGGGGCAGTGTCAGCACCTTCCTGTGGCGTCTCACCGAGATTCACGTCTTCAAACTCGTCGCGCTCATCATCATGGTTGTTGCAGTTTATGAGGCAAGTGTTCTACCAATATTGAAATAGTTCAGGTATTCACTCACCTCACATTGTATATGATATTTATTATCCCCCGCCACGAAGTGGAAGGGGGATATAGGTTTGGGCTCCGTCCGTGCGTCCGTCCGTCCGCTATAATGGGGACACTTTTTCTCAGAAACTATTTAAGATAGGACAACCAAATTTGGTGTGTGGCTTGTGGACATAAATACCTCGATGGAGTTCGAAAATAAGAACCGTGTGATTATTTTTCCAGGAGTTATTGCCCTTGTTCCGTATTTTTCGACTGTTCATGGTATCTCCAAAGGGGACAGCTTTTCTCAGAAACTGTTAAAGATAGGATTTCCAAATTTGGTGTGTGGCTTGTGGACATAAATACCTCGATGGAGTTCGAAAATAAGAACCTTGTGATTATTTTTTCCGGAGTTATTGCCCTAGTTCCGTATTTTTGGACTCTGTTCATGGTATCTCCAAAGGGGACAGCTTTTCTCAGAAACTGTTTAAGATAGAGTTTCCAAATTTGGTGTGTGGCTTGTGGACATAAATACCTCGATGGAGTTCGAAAATAAGAACCTTGTGATTATTTTTTCCGGAGTTATTGCCCTTGTTCCGTATTTTTGGACTCTGTTCATGGTATCTCTAAAGGGGACAGCTTTTCTCAGAGACTATTTAAGATAGGATTACCCAATTTGGTGGATGGCTTTAGGGCATAAGTACCTTGATTGAGTTCGAAAATGAGAAGCACACAATTAATCTTTGTTGAGTTATTGCCCTTGTTCTGTTCATTTGGACTCTGTTCAAGGTATCACCAAAGGGGACAGCTTTTCTCAGAAACTATTTAAGATAGGATAACCAAATTTGGTGTGTACTTTAAGGCCATCGATACCTTGACGGAATTTGAAAAAAAGAAGCATGTGATTATTTTTTCCGGAGTTATTCCCCTTGTTCCGCTTTTTCGACTCTGTTTCAAGTATCCAAGGATATAGCTTTTCTCAGACAGTGTTTAACATCAAATCAGTTGTGTGGCTTGAGGATATCGTTACCTTAATGGAAAGAAAATGAGCAGCTCACAATTATTTCTTCTTGAATTATTGCCCTTGTTCTCCTTTCTTGTGTCTGGCAGGGGATGTTGATGACTATGTCTTCTTGTTTTGGAAAGGAATAGGATCCTCCTTTCATCTCTTAAATAATTGTATCAATAATCTCATTTTCTAAATCATTCACAACCACCACCCAAAATGTTAACTGTTTGATATCACGGAAAAGCAACAAGAGTTTATTTTCTTCAACGTTTAACATATATTTATTCTAGGTGTCTGCCATCAGCGCAATCTATGTTATCCTTCTGGCAGTTATCTTGCCTCTCACACGCTGTCACATTGTCTTGTCCCACGTTGGGATGATCTGGACCGCACTAGTGATCCTTGCAAAGATGATGTACCAACTCAATATCGTGAAAACAGACTACTGGATCTCTAACTGCACGGTGAGTTTTAACTTTTTGTGGGGGAAAATATTCAATATTGAAGACCATAATTTTGGCAACATTTTGTCCTTGCAGCACCGAATGGGTTAATGTTTTAATTTTATTAATCTTTAAATATCTATTATTCTGGATTGGGATTTCATCTATGATACTTTATATTGTAATTCTGACATGCAAATAATTTGTTCTAACATATATTACTTTGTAATATCTCCTATATCCACAATTTAATTTCATCATTTTAAATCACCATATAATATTTATTATTGTAAATTAATATTTTCTCACATATATGATCTTCATCAAACCCATGTAATCTCCCGTTTATGTTGTTACATTCTTCTTTGATGAATGCTGTTGTATTGAACACAAGGAACAATCTCATGTATATAAGATACTGTACACTCACAAGGCATATGTTTCAACCATCTCCATATCAACCCTGTGATAATTTTTTCTCACTTTAAAGACATTTAAGCCTTTGTAGGCAATAGGCATATAGAAATGGAATACATGATATAATGAATATTTCATACACTGACAACATTAAAAACTTCCATTGTCCTGGATGCAATAAACAATGCTTATAAAATTGTTGCGTGGCCGAGCTCCTACAAAAATGGCCTGCTATAATGATCTTCTTGCACAAAATCCATTACTGAATGAACTTGGGGCTGCAGTTACACAAAAACAGCCTCAGCTTTAAGGTTACCTCAGTGATTTACTTCAGAGTTTTGTGCAACAGAATCCTTTGAGTGCTTTGTTCCGAACGTTCGGTTCTTGCGCAAAGTGGAAGGAGTGGCTCTGAGCACTGTTATGGGTGTGCGGAACATGTTCCATTGTTGTGCGGCTTGCACCACCAAGGGAACATGTTCTGCACACCCAGAACAGTGTTCGGAGACACTCCTTTTACTTCACAAATGTACTGGACATTCGTAACAAACTTCAGTATTCGAAAGGAGCAGGCCTTTGCTCTTCAACCCTAGCCGAGGGGGCGGGATAGCGCAGTGGTTAGCGCGTTCGGCTTTGAATCAAGAGGTCCAGGGTTCGAATCCCGCCAGGGGCACGGCAACTTTGTCTGCAGTAGAGAACTGTTCTACTCGCAGTAAGGTTTGGGTGCAATGCTACACTGAATTTCAGCGTAGTACCACCCATGGTTCGCTAGTTCCATCCGTTGCTCGCAGGTTTCACCGCAGTGCATAGCCACATGGCGTTGCTTGCTTTCTCCCTGCCATAATACTAGCAGCCGCGATATAAGTGAAATACTCTTGAAAGCGGCGTTAAACCCCAACTCACTCACTCACTCACTCACTCAACCCTAGTCGAAAAGATATGGTATGGTAGGTAACAACATTCCAAGTTCAGCTTTACCTTGAGTAGGGGTGGGAAAGCGCAGTGGCTAGCATGTTCGTTTGGGATCAAGAGGTCTGTGGTTCGAATCAAATCACCACCTTGAGTGTGTGGTAAGTAACCCCTGAAGATTATGAATTCAGAAACACCAAAACTGATAAATAATTTCTTAAACTGATGATCCCTTGCACTTTCAGTTTGCTGACAATGGCAATGACAATGATACCGATCTAGTGAGCGTAGATGACAACAGTGTAAGCCAGCTAGCTGTTAGTTGTTGACGTTTGCTTATTGCTAGAAGCAGACCTCATGCATGTTCAGTGTTTGTCTTCGTAATGATTGAGCTTGTGGCTCATGTGTAGAAAGTGTACTTACCTGGCTGTCGTCGTGGCTTGTATTTTCTACGTAGACAGTTAATATGCTTTGAATCGTGTCCTCTTGAATTTGTCAATGTAGCTTGTATTTAGTAAAACATAGAGCATGAGATAGCTTTGTTAATATACAATGATAATTATATTCAGCATTTTGCAAATTAAATTTACAACGCTTCGTGAATAAGATCTGCTTGAATCTATGTTTAGCTGTTAGCGTTAGTGAATTGTGATGTCATGAATTCATTGATGAAAAAAGAAATAGAGATAGTTTCCAATGTTAATGAAGCATGTCACCTTCAGTTTGTTGACGAAAATATGGACAGATCCAAATGCTGATGACAATGTATTCACCTTTGGGTTTTTTCATCATTTACGTGTGGACAACTTTGTCATAATAATAAACATATATTCATCTCTGGTAAAAAATACATTTTGAAAAATTTATTATTTTGGATCCCATCAATATGATCAGTAACTGGAAACATTTCCTAAAGAACCAATGATATATTGAAATTTCGGCTCTTGCACTTAATATTGCATATTATAGAAAGTTATAGTTTTTGTGTCTGAACTGCATGTGTCTTTATTTCTGCAGTCTATCCCTTTTACTAAAACCATTTAAAATATAAAATTATGTTTTCTGATTTATCTGTATTTACCGGTAGTAAAATTCTTGAAACTACAACAAACATCAGACAGTGTCAATATAGTTTAGCTTCTGAGAAAACATTTACAAAAGAGAAAATTTATCTGTCCAGCATTAATTGTGTTTCTCCCTCAGTTATTGTTCAATTTACCTTAAGCTTACTCAACAAAAGAATTATATCTAGATTTGTCTGCTTTTATATATATGTGAGAAAACAGCCCTTTAGAAGTCTTTCCTTGCCTTGTGATGTTGACAAGAAATATTTTTTTGAGTAATGTAGGTTTTTCAAGGAGGTTATTGTTTGGATCTTTGTCTAAGGTTAGGGTTTCAATGGTGGTTGGGATAGGGTTATGGTTAGGTTTAGGGGTACAACTATGTTTAGGGGTGGGCGGGATAGCACAGTGGTTAGAGCGTTCGGCTTCGGATCAAGAGGTCCGGGGTTCGAATCCCGCCAGGGGCACGGCAACTTTGTTTGCAGTAGAGAACTGTTCTACACGCAGTAAGGTATGGGTACAATGCTACACTGAATTGCAGCGTAGTACCACCCATGGTTCGCTAGTTCCAGCCGCTGCTCGCAGGTTTCACCGCAGTGCATAGCCACATGGCATTGCAGGCTTTCTCCCTGCCATAATACTAACAGCCGCGATATAAGTGAAATACTCTTGAAAGCGGCGTTAAACCCCAACTCACTCACTCACCCGGGGTCAAGGTTGTTGTATTGTTTGAGTCCAGGGTTAGTTAGTTGTAGGATTTAAGTTATGGTCATTGTGAGAGTCCGGGTTAGGCTTTCAATCTAACATGATGTTTATGATTAAAATGAGATCAGTTTTAGAATTATGGTTAATATTTAAGGTTTAAAGCTTTGCGGGTCTCGGAATGGTCCTGGATTCTAATAGAAAATCCATTCGTTGCAGCAGGAAAGACCGGGATCTCAGACTTAGTCTTTTTAAGAATCGACCTTAAATATTTGACTTTATACTCAATTGGATCGTTAAAGCTTGTTATGGTGCCATTTAGATAGTAAACAACAGTTCAATATTCTTGTACTTTTTTGGGGTAGTCCCTTGCGGGATCCAAATCTACACCCTCAGATTAAAGCATTAACTTGGGCATATTTAATTGATAAGCTGTTAGTACAGTCAGTGCTGGTGATTGGTGCCTGATTCTAAGGGTGTGGGTTCGAATCCCACATGGGACCCATCCGGAAGAAAAGTACAAGAACTTGTACTATTGCAGATAGTGTGATCCCAATATGGCAGTGCTACATTGAGTTAACTGTTATGAATAATGCATCCAGAAGAATTCCAACATTTTCATTCAAATACTAACCTTATTACCACTTAAGAGCACTCCTTGAATTAACATGTATAGTCTTGTGAATTGTTTTGTCATTGCATGTATGTGAAACCCTTTGTATATATTTGTATATATGCATGCAACTTACAATATGTACTTTGTCTTTAAGTTATTTTTCACAATCTCTAGGGTCTTTTTAGGACGTCTTCTTTTTAATTTCAGAATATGAAAAACAATGGATTTTTCTCTACCTCTTTCTGTCCCAAGACAACAATAATTGACAAAGCACACAAGAGATCTTTTTCGTTAAATGGACTAATGTTTTTGGACAGTGGAACAATTAAACAATTTGGACTAACAGCATGAGATACTCAATTCTCTTAGTGAAATAACTGAATATCTATCTATAATAAATCATCAATTTCAAAATGAATTTATTTTATAAAGTCTTGCACAAATAGGGGATGTACCAATGAAATGTAATTTTGAAAATATTCTATCAAAAATCACTTCTTTTTCATTCATTATTCATTTCCCTTACTGATGTTCATGCATTTGGTTTTATTTCATGTAATCTTTTCGTCATTTTCATTCTTGCATATGTCTTTATTTCCATTTCATTTTAATTATTAATGTTCATTTAAGCTGAAATCTCTTGGTTTATTCACCAATTAATTTATTTTAATTCCATCATGTATTATTTCACTTAAATTTTCCTGTTTTTGTTCCTCTGTTTACTGTCACATATTTGTTCACAATCATTTTCTGATTCATTCAGTCGTTCAGCAGTTCATTATTCATACATTTAATTTAATTTTTCATACATTGTGTATTTAATCTTTAATCCAAACTTTTCACATCGCTAATACTTTATTTAGTCTTTCCAATATCATGTCTTTTCTTTGAATCTCAGTCATCCGTCGACTTTGGCAACACTTCCATGCCGCCCATCGTTGTGGAGAAATTCCCCAACTTCACGGAGGTGGACAATGCAGTGTGGGTCGGACTTGCGAAGATTAGCTCCCTTGACGTGTCCATCGCTTACTACATCAGGGTAGGTGTTGGATTGTTGATCCAATTGTTTTGAATCGATATATTATCTAGTAGAAAAATGGACAAATGTAATCACGCTAATAAGCATCCCCAAGTCTAATTAGCACCCCCTATAATAAATTTAAGCAAAAGTCCCCTCTCCTGCCATTCAAACTTGGTCATTACAGTTAATCATAAGCGATGTGCACTCATGTTCAATCTCTCATTTACTCTACAGACAGTCTTCTAATAATTAAAGGGAATGATGTACATTCTTGCAAATATACCCTTTATCTACATGTCACAATAACATATGGTTGACAACATCAAATTACCAATTTACAAAGGGTTGTCATAATTGTTTCATATTCACCCATTTACATTTTCCATTTGTTATGTTAGGTAAACCCTGAGTCAATAGAGTTGAGTTTTCATATTAGAATGCATTAAAAAAAAAATTCCCCATAAAGTCACTGAAAGAGCTTATTTGAATATTATTCAAATTTGTATCCTTTGTATTACCGGCTTCTTGATTCAAATTCAGATTGTCATATTTATTTACTTTATTCCATATTTGTTGCACCTGTCCAAAAAATGTTCGATCCTTTGTGAGCAATACTCTTAAGCACCAGACCTATAACAAATGTTACACTAACATATTTCGGAATGAGACTATTAAATTTCTTTATGAACATCTTTATTTTCCAGTACTACCTACTAATCCTGATAGTGATTGCGTTCGAGAGCATCACTCGCTACCACCAGACACAACACTTCAACAAACCCGGCGTGGAGCGACCGAAGTCGGGAATCATCTTCGCTGACATCAAGAGACCGGAAGCAGACAAGAACCTGGTGTCGTGTGCCAAGTTCTTCGCCAACTACCTCTTCTACAAGTTCGGACTGGAGGTGAGGGACTGTTTCTACTTCGTAACATTCACACTATGAAATAAGCATGTATTGATTACATAAATGTGATGAGAGGAATGTCCTCTCCAATTTCGTTTCCACAAAAAAATACCCTGATAGATTCCATCGACACCCATTACCACACCAAAACTGCTTTGTTTATCCTATTGATATGCTGGCTTATTTTCAAGCCGACTTTGTCTCCGAATTTCATCAATTTGATACAATTACCTTTATACATCTTTGTTCTCCAATCGAATACATCATGTCTGTACCTCATTATGTGTGTGAATTCCTTTCCCCAGATCTGCTACATCATGACTGCCATCACAATGTGTGTTCGAGTGGACGCCTACTCCGTGATCTACGCCATCTTCCTGGGTATCTTGCTCTTCACGAGTCGCCGTTTCAACGCGCGGGTGTGGCCGCTCTATGTCATCATCCTGGCCATACTGCTGCCGGTCCAGTTCATGTCCTGTGTTGGCATCCCGTATGTGCTCTGTATACGTGAGTAGTTGGCCGGGTTGTTCTACACCAATATGACTTGTGATAATTAAACTCTATGTCGGTAATCGGTTTGTTACGAGAACAGATAACTAAAATTGTAATATCGTTCATCACATCTTTATGCTTATGATCCATACCAAAACGTTGTCGCCTTTGTAAAAATAAAAAAGTTGATCATTTATAAAATATCCTTGTCTTTCCACATCTTTATGTACTTTACATATTTGCTTTTTCTTTTTCTGGCTGCTTTTACGCAAATCCAATCGAACAGAATGGGTAATAAATAAAAAAATGATTAAAATGTGCCATATGACATTTATGAAACTCATACAAATTGTGTATAACCCTCGCTTGGGCATTACATGAATTCACATTCGTTTCGTAAAAGACATATAGCACACATCCTCGGGTAATTATCTATATATCAGATGCCTTTGTGATACAACTTGTGACCTGTATTTGGTGTATTACAGTGTACCCCTGGCACAACATGACCCAGCTGACACAGAACCTGGAACTTTGGCTCTTCCTGCCTGACTACGTACAGCCGCCCCACGCCCTCAAACTTGTCGGTGAGTCCATCTAAGAAATCGTTCTTAGTAAAATATTCAAATACGTTATACATTAAAAATATACAAATATGATATCTCAATCAAATCATGTATTTAAATTTGTTGGGCTTGTTTTGACCTTTGAGAAAATTTCTTGTATGAATTGGTTTCAAATTGAACATTTCCACCACAGAGATATTACTTAAAGCATCTACACCAAGAGTTTATGGTCTGAAAGTTAACAACTTTTGTTTTACCATACATAAAGTGGGTGTTCTAACTCCATAAGAAAAGATCCATGTCCCAGATTTAAGTATTGATGTCTGGTCACTATATCTGGGAAGTCCCGGCCATTCTGAACACTGTGAAAATATTCATGATACCTATTTCAGTGACTATCAGGACTCTGAGTCTAACACTTCACCTATTTCACCTACGGTTTGTTATATCTGTTCCAGCGGACTTCTTCCAGCTGTTGTTTGTGTGCCTGCAGTGGCGCGTATTCAGTATCGAGCGTGGATCCAATCGGGACGCGTACGGAGGGGGAGACAACCAGGACATACTTCCTGAAGTGGAGGCCAACAACCCCATACCTGTCGCTGACTTCACAACCTCGTCCAAGTAGGTGTCTGACCTGTCTAGTTTAATAGATGAAGAATATGAATTGATGCCTCTCTTACAGGTCTGCTAATACTGATTAGGTTATTTATTATATGACGAGCAGTGAAATACTGGGATTTATCAGTGAAATAAACTATCAAGCTACAGTGAAAATAACTTATATTTTCACTGCTAACGGTGACTGATATAATTTGACGTCATAAAACACTGGTCTCACGCGGCGAATTGGCTTATGACGTCACAGTGTTACTGTGGTGACGGGATGTTCCTAGCGGCCGTGAAAACGACCCTTTTGTGGACGTAATTACATGGATAATATCATATAATAAATAGAATATCCGTCAATTCTTGACAAATACCATGTTTATCTCATCTCGTGAAAATATAACCTTCTACCTCACTCGATGAGATAAACATGGTATTAGTCAAGAAAAGACAGATATCCTCTATATATTCAGTCTGTTGTACATAATTTCAAAATGACAACCAAATATGGATGGTGTGATTCTAAATAATGAAAATCCTTTTTCGAATTATATTACCATGACAGCAACTATTGGAGTGTTTATCAGTAACGTCAGACCTGGGCCCTTGTTCTCGAAACGTTCATAGCCTTAAGAATTCTTAACTTTGATCGTACCCCATATATTTTAAGGATGGGCTTAAGCTCGTAGACCTACGAATGTTTCAAGAATAAAGACCCTGTTTATCTGTCACAAACACAAGATCCGTATGACAGAATGCTATGTGATAACAAAATGAAAGGCCCGATGGGCTTATGGCATGGCATGGCGTCCGGCGTCCGTCCGTCCGTCCGTCCGTCCGTCCATCCGTCCGTCCATCCGTCCGTAAACTTTGCACATTTTCGACTTCTTCTCCAGAACCAATGACTCCACAGAGCTAAAATTTTATGTGCAGACTCCTTGGCCAATGGGGATTCTAAATTGTAGATTTTGTGACCCCATGACCCCAAATGGGGTCACCGGGGTCACATCCTTAAAAACCTATTTTCATCTTCTTCTCCAGTTCAAAAAGGTCTAGAGAGCTGAAAAGTTGTGTACAGACTCCTTGGCCAATGGGGTTTCTAAATTGTAGATTTCATGACCCCATGACCCCAAATGGGGTCACAGGGGTCACATCCTTAAAAACCTATTTTCATCTTCTTCTGCAGTTCCAAAAGGTCTAGAGAGCTGAAAAATTGTGTACAGACTCCTTGGCCAATGGGGATTCTAAATTGTAGATTTCGTGACCCCATGACCCCAAATGGGGTTACCGGGGTCACAGCCTTAAAAACCTATTTACATCTTCTTCTCCAGTTCAAAAGGTCTAGAGAGCTGAAAAGTTGTGTACAGACTCCTTGGCCAATGGGGATACTAAATTGTACATTCTGTGACCCCATGACCCCAAATGGGGTCACAGGGGTCACATCCTTAAAAACCTATTTTCATCTTCTTCTCCGGTTCCAAAAGGTCAAGAGAGCTGAAAAGTTGTGTGCAGACTCCTTGGCCAATGGGGATACTAAATTGTACATTTCGTGACCCCATGACCCCAAATGGGGTCACAGGGGTCACATCCTTAAAAACCTATTTTCATCTTCTTCTCCAGTTCCAAAAGGTCTAGAGAGCTGAAAAGTTGTGTGCAGACTCCTTGGCCAATGGGGATTCTAAATTGTAGATTTCGTGACCCCTTGACCCCAAATGGGGTCACAGGGGTCACATCCTTAAAAACCTTTTTTCATCTTCTTCTCCAGTTCCAAAAAGTCAAGAGACTTGAAAAGTTGTGTGCAGACTCCTTGGCCAATGGGGATTCTAAATTGTAGATTTTGTGACCCCTTGACCCCAAATGGGGTCACAGGGGTCATATCCTTAAAAACCTTTTTTCATCTTCTTCTCCAGTTCCAAAAAGTCAAGAGAGTTGAATAGTTGTGTGCAGACTCTTGGTCAATGGGGATTCTAAATTGTAGATTTTGTGACCCCATGACCCTAAATGGGGTCACTCGGGTCACATCCTTAAAAACCTATTTTCATCTTCTTCTCCAGTTCCAAAAGGTCAAGAGAGCTGAAAAGTTGTGTGCAGACTCCTTGGCCAATGGGGATTCTAAATTGTAGATTTCGTGACCCTGTGACCCCAAATGGGGTCACAGGGGTCACATCCTTAAAAACCTATTTTCATCTTCTTTTCCAGTTCCAAAGGGTCTAGAGAGCTGAAAAGTTGTGTACAGACTCCTTGGCCAATGGGGATACTAACTTGTAGATTCCGTGACCCCATGACCCCAAATGGGGTCACAGGGGTCACATCCTTAAAAACCTATTTTTATCTTCTTCTCCAGTTCCAAAAAGTCTAGAGAGCTGAAAAGTTGTGTGCAGACTCCTTGTCCAATGGGGATTCAAAATTGTAGATTTTGTGACCCTGTGACCCCAATCTAGGTCACTGGTCATGACCCAAATATTTTCATCTTTATCTTAAGTACGTAAAGCTGTAGAAAGGTGAAATTGTAATTGTAGGATTGGTGACCCTGTGACTCCAAAGTTGGGTCACAGGAATCATGGTCTAAAAAACCTATTTTTTTCTTGATAACAATGTATTACTTGATATAACTTAGATAGTCAACCTTAGATAATAATCAATGAAATCTTGATGAGCTACAGAGCCCATGGCTCTATTTTTTCACTTTCTCTGCAGATCATATCTGGATGTGGTGAAGTACGCTGTGTTTGAGTACATGTTCTGGGTGACTTTGGCGATCGTATTCATCACTGGTACAACCCGTATCAACCTCTTCTCCATGGGATACGTGATCGGAGTGTTCTGCTTCATGTGGTACGGGCAGGACATGCTGCTCAAACCACTCCGCAAGCTGCTACGCATGTGAGTACATCGTATTAAAAATATACCATTTATCTTTTTCGGAATAATAAATAATAGATAATACGTTGTATAATCAACAAAAATGTAAAATTTACCCCACATGTCAATATAAAAGAATTAAATACTATATACTATGATCCATATAATATCTTGCTATTTATCCAATAAGTAGGCAGCATGTTGGTTTAATTCCATAGTCTATATATAATTTATAGTATTTATTAGTTAATATTATGATCCATACCCGGTATTACAATACTTCACTATTCAATATTTGAGTGGCCCTCAACTTTTGTTGTTAGTGTATATATTATATCTTTAATTGTTAATGCACATTTCATGTGTCATGTCATGATTGTGAGCCCAATGAAATTACCACAGTTTTCAAAGATTTATGTGACACTGTGACATGTGAACAAATTAATACACATAAGATATTATATATATATTCCTCATATGAGACTGCTTGGTTGATAGGTACTTTTTTGTTAGCAACTGTAAATTAGGCCTAAAAAAAATAGATTGTTTCTGGTCTTTACAGGCTGACAAAAATGATGCGATGACGCGATTTCTTTTTTTTTTTTACATTTTATTTTTGGAATGAAGAGATAAACAAACAAAATTTATACAATTATTTATATAAATAAAGCACAAACTCTCTTAAATATGTGTTACTATTCCAAATAGTCTATAATCTCACCCCTACATTCCATCTCAACAGAAACGAGTGACATTTTCTATGTCCAATGTTTTCTGAGGTTAAAAAATTACAGTTATCTGCCCCTTACTTTTGAAAACCTAGAAAAAAAAAAGACCTGAGGCGTGGGTTTGAAACTGATGCGGGTGGAAACCAGAAACAAATTCTCTTTTTTTGGGGCCTTACTTGATAAAAATCCATTTGTCGGATGGTCACTTGAAGTGATAGGTACATTTGCAAATGTAAAATGAGATCCAAAATGCCTAACACATGTATTTTCAAAACTCAGTCAAAGTTTTACATTATTTCTTTTCCAGGTGGGACTGTCTGATTGGCTACACATTCTTCGTACTTTTCTGTAAGGCGTGTCTGCAGGTAATTGTTTCTCTTGCAAACTCTAGTTTATTTGAATATGTAATTCAAAGTACTTCCTTAGGTCTGGTCACTGTATAAAGATCAATAGATTGTAGTTGAAAGATTCTGGGACAAGCAAGTATAATTACTCAAGGATTATCGTTGTTTCAGCTAATCGGGTGCGTGTACATCGACCGCCTGTACAAGAACGAGTGCTGGCTCATACAGCTGCTAGGAATCAACTGTCTCTCCTCCTCTATAGACATGCCACGTGAGTCAACGTTTTGTAACTCGCTTTCTATCTGCAAGAATTCTCTTGATATTTGTATGAAAATAGCAATTGTTTAGTAGCCCCCCCTCCCCCCCCCCCCCCCCCATTTTATGTCTCATTATGAACTATCTTCCTCAGCTTAGGGCACATTTGGATCAAAATACCTCTAGTAATTCATAAACTAACAACATTTACTTTTTCCTTAATCCAACAAGGATCTGACTAATGTAATTTTTTATTTTTGTTTGTGCCTCAAATAACATCTTCTCGAACGTTTTTATCCCTAACTTTTTGCCAACATCCACATGTGCCATTTTATACTTCGTGTAAATATTCACAGCATTAGTTTAGCATTGTTTTTAATTAATCATATCTTTTTATGTACCTCAAGTATATGTATTATCTTGCTCTCCAATCTTCTACTTTCGCTTCGTAATTCACTTCCGGTTTACATGAAAAAATATAAAACCTCATTCTAATTCTTTATTTTTTACTTTGTCCATTATATTTTCTTTATAAATTTCCCTGTGTTTATAAACTCCATAGAAAAATAACATTTAACTTTTATACAAAATTTATTTTGCTTTGTTTTATTACCCAGCATGCTTCTGTGCGCATGCTCAGTCAACTTGTCTTACAACACACTGGTTCCTTAGTTCCATAGTGCTGCACAACATTCATAGCCTTAGCTTCTCTACAGTTGAAGGGCCAATGTCATCATTGTCTTAACATAAGCAACATTTTCTAAAGAAATCATCAGCCATGCCCCAGGTGAAATTGGCCTAAGTTTTAGTTGCCATATTGCAGTTTTAAGGATTGAGAGATCAGTTCATCAGGATATGACAGGAACCATGAAAATTATCCTTACTATTTTCCACCTCATTTTCTCTTGCCGTCCCCAGAATCTGGTTCGTGTACGATCGAGGAGGACAACACCGGTCTGACGTGGGACGTCATCTGCTTCGTGTTCCTCCTGCTGCAGCGCCGTATCTACACCAGCCACTACTTCCGCCACGTCGTCGACGAACTCAACGCACAGAGCATGCTGGCTTCCAGGTACAGATACCATAATTGAACTAATAAGTACCACAGGTACAGATACCATAATTGAACTAATAAGTACCACAGGTACAGATACCATAATTGAACTAATAAGTACCAGAGGCAATAAACTAAAAATATCCAAAGAGGCGTTGATCACCTCTTGGTGTTGCTGATTAAGAAAATGTTATTTGGGTTTGGTATCCCTTCCTTTTGTTATTATACTGAAGGGCACACTGTTTATGATTTGCACGTTTGACCATGTTTGAGAATTCCCTCTTAATGTGTAATTTGTAAAAGGTAAAGATGTAATCTTGGATGAGGTTCAACTTAACTATAGAAAAGTTTGGTTATTATTTCAAAGTCAAATGTATATCAAATTTCAAACCCGTCATTAACCCTTTAATGTGGGTCACAGAATATCTCGGTGTAGCTTATCCTGGACAAAACCGGAATATTCCTTTTGTTCAGTTATGGTTCCTTTAAATTTGGTGCTCAGAATAGTTTGACACTAATGAATGCAACTGCTGAAGTGTTAAGTGATACATAATTCATCTCCTACAGAGGAGCGGAGCTGATCAACCGAATCCTGATCCGAGAGGTGAACCGACAGAACGCCCAGGAGGCAGAGATCCTGTTCAACATCAAGCAGCAGATGAAGAGGCTGCAGGACAAGCAGGCGAAACTCAAGAAGAACTTCCGCGAACCTCAGGACCACTACGAAGGTGAGTCCGTGCTGACCACTGAATTTATATCTGGCCTAAGTATTTTCCCTCCTATGGTTACGATTTATAATTTGAAGCTCCAACTTAGTCGGAGCTGCTATCAGTTTTTGCGCAGTTTCCGCCGCCGCGTTTTGTATTCGCTATAACCTTTTTCCTAGAAGGTTTTGAGAACTCATATACATAACTTCTTACTTATTCCCCTGGGGAATTTTTTTGACATGTTCATATTCAAGGTCAAAGGTCAAGGTCACGAGTTCTGAAATCCCTAAAAAAATCCTTGTAAACACGATAACTTGAAAAATATTTGAGATGAAAAGGCGGCGCTTAACGACCTGTGAAAATTGTGGTTTGTTATGGGATAATAAACATGAGGATCCACTTAAGGATACTGAGGCGGTACCAACAGAAGTTGGGTATAAATTAAAGGGAGGAGAGAGCCGCCATCAACCCAGGCAGATATCCGCAAAACAGCCAGAAAAGTAATGTTACATGTTTCGGAGTCGGTTGACTCCTTCATCAGACGATTTTTATCAGGGTTCTGGGTCCCTGAGGTACAACTCGGCGGCGCGAGTATGTGACGTTGTCTGTGACGTCATACAATTGTCTTCAATACTTTGGTTTATTATGCTTATGTTTACTAAGTAAAAAACATGGACGAAATTTTAAATTCAACATTTGTATAAAAAACATAACATTGTACATTGTGATAGAGTATTTAATAATTATGATATAATTTACAATGATTGTATAAAATGTGAACAAATGTAAAAAGAAAATAAAAAATGAAAAAATAAAAAGAATTTAAAATAAAAATATATGTATAACATCAAGTGTTTTGTTTTTTGTAAAAAGGTAAGTATATACTCACATACTCGCGCCGCCGAGTTGTACCTCAGGGACCCAGAACCCTGATAAAAATCGTCTGATGAAGGAGTCAACCGACTCCGAAACATGTAACATTACTTTTCTGGCTGTTTTGCGGATATCTGCCTGGGTTGATGGCGGCTCTCTCCTCCCTTGAAAAATATTTGTACTATCAGGCTCTTATTTGTTGTACATCAACTATGGAGAAAGGCCAAGATTTGAAAAGGTTTTCACTAACATCCGTCAAAGGTCAGGGTCACAGTGAGGGCACGACTTAAGCATGCTTTTGCAAAAATGTCTTATTTCAACTATTAACACTTTGAATCATTACATGATTGTTATACACAATGAAAAGTGATCACTGATTGTGTGACCCTGAATTTTAAAGGTCAAGGTCACGAGATAGGGTAAGGTCACCAGTTCTGAATTCACTAAATAACTTTTTTCCATGAAGGTATCAACACCTCATATATATAGCTTCTTTCTTGTACACCTGGGGAAGTATTTTGACATGCTCACATTCAAGGTCAAAGGTCAAGGTCATGAGTTCAACAACTTCCGTGCTATCAGGCCCTTACTTGGTATATATCAACTATGGAGAAAGACAAAGATTTGAAAACGTTTTCGCTAAAATCTGTCGAAGGTCAAGGTCAGGTCAGCCAGGTCACAACTCAAGCATGCTATTGTGAATATGCCTTATGTTAACAATGAACACTTTGAGTCATTGCATGATTGTTATACACAATGAAAAATAATCATTGATGGTGTGACTTTGAAGGTCAAAGGTCAAAGGTCAAGGTCATGAGATATCGGTGAAGGCCATGTTAATCCTTTGATCCAATTTTGAAATCAGAAATAGGTTTTAAGAACAAAGTTGTGAAAAGTGACCCAAGTGATGATTCAACTTGTTAGAATAACTTGAATAATGAAAAAAATTTTGTCCAAAAAAATTCCCATTTTATTTATGCTGAGGAGAAGGCAAAACAGGGAAAGGCGAGAACCCAAAGTTTCGGAGCTGCTCTGCTTTTGCGGTGTCCCGCAAACGTTCTTCTAGTTCATTAATGCTTTTATGATGACATGTGTCCTGGTATTCATGTGTAAAGCCAAAGGTTAAGGGTTTACGAGTAGATCGAAAGAGTGTGATAGTGCAGTGGTTTCTGCATTTTCTTTGCTCCAGGGTTGAAGGTGGAGGTTTCAACAGAAAGCACAACAACAAAATTATATTGTTCACATGTGTCAAGTGAGATACTCATGAGAACTCAACGACTGAAATTTCATGATATTAATCCTATTATAAATACATATATCCTACATACATATATATATCCTACTAAATTGAAAATAACAGCTCACACTATACATCCCCTCCCCAGCTATCCGATCTGGTGACTACTACCTGTTTGAGGAGGACTCGGACGACGAGGGGGCACGTGACCAGGCCGACGTTCTCACATTCGGGGAGGATCCGACTGAGAAGGAGGGACCCAAGATGGGACCCCTGCAGGTGAGAATAGCACACCTGAGAAGTAGTCCTTGAATTTTGTTTACCATCGCTATTGAAGTGGAGCAAGATATTTAACTCTTTACTAATGGATGCTAAAATATCTCAAGAATTTTACATCTCCCAAAGTGATTTGATATTGCATAAGTCGTAACTCAATCTTGATACAAAATGTTGATGTGTCAAGATAATCAGAATTCTCTTCTGGCGACAGGTGATCTCGACGGCGATGGATTCAGGTACAGAAGCGGCCATGCAGAAACACAAGGAGATGGAGGATGCTCAGGTGAGGATATCGTGGAATGTGGATAATTCAGTTGATCCTGTCAGTAAACTTCAGCAACAGTAGACACAGAATTATTGGTGTAAACATGCCCTCTTGGTTGTGTTATGTCCCTTCTTCGTTTCCAGGTGAAAGATTCTACAGAAGGATATTTTGAAACAAAAAATGGAAATAAAATGATGAAACTCCAGATTATCTCCTCTTGGCCCTTGGTGGTGCTGTTTATAAACTGATTTTACTATCATTTCAATTTATAAAAACTAGGTAAAACAATTCTCATTTGTTCCCATTTGTGTACCCAGGATGGCATGGCTCCTGGCAGCCCCAAGGCCGGACCGAGCGGATCTGCGGACGGTGATGGTGGAGAAGAACTTCCTCCCGAGAAAGGTAGGTTTCAAGATGATACTGTGAACAGTAATGCGCATGCTGTCACTAGGGTTATGCAGCTTAGTAATAGCCTTGTTACCGAGGTAATTCCTGGTGCATCATCTCTATGGTATCCATTTTCAGCTGGGATGCTGTGAGATGATCATGACATTATTTTTATTTTCAAACTAACATTTAAACATCAAGATTATATATGTCATTTTGCCCCCCGAAAACTTTAAAATACAAAATACTGAAAATAAATAAAAACCCTGTTTTATCTTGTTTCAGCACTGGGCAAGGTGAAGCGCTTGATGATGTTTGTGGGAACCATACTCTCCAGCGCTGCTGATTGGCTAATCCGACTCTTCAACAAGATCTCCAAGAACTACCGACGGGTTGCTAGGCAACTGGAGAAGGAGATGATCAGTATGAAAGAGAAGATCCGATTGGAGAAGAGCAGCGTGGAGATGAAGGAGAAGAAGAGGAAAGGAAGCACTTCCAGCAGATCCTCCTCGGACGAACCCGACGGCGGCGGTAAAACGGATTCCGGAGCGTACGTTTCGTGTTCTTGATTATTTAATATTTTGATCGTTCTTCTTCTATAGTTGGATGATTTTAGAATTAAATCACTAGATCTTAATTATTTTTTGTGATTTTGGTATTCTATAGTTGGATGAGTTTTTCTTCTTTGCATCATTGTCAATATCAAATACCGCAATCTACCTAAAATGTGAAAAATTCAAGCACAGAGGGTGCCTCCTCAATCTCTACAATAAATGATATTCCTCAACATTCACTGGGATATTTGTTCCACTTGAATACAATTTAACTTGATTTAGTGTGATTATGATTGCAGTGTTAGCGACCCTGACCTTGTAGAGGTGACTGTGACCCCGGCTGACTCTGGTAAACCTGCATCGAACTTCAGCGATACCATTAGGTAAATAAATATTGCTGTTGACAATAACTGAAACAGATGACCAATGAAAGTGAATTAACACACAATGAGCATTCCAAACATTTTATATAATATTTGGACTCTTGAAAAAACAACTTGATTCAAACTATTCTAAAATTTAAACGTCAAGTGCCATAGTCCTAGTTCTTTAAAAAACTAGAGCCTTAGGCATGACGTAGCTTATACACAAACTGTTGCTAATATATTTCACAATTTCACCATAATAATTCCAATTTTACGTCACAAAGTTGAGGTTGATTGCATTGCTCCTTCACTTGATAACAAATGACACAGATATAAAAAGGATGATGTCACAATTGTAATTTAAATGTGACCTCCTTTATCAACTTACATAAGCCAAAGGATAGTTGTCAGAAAATAATTTCGGTAGATAAAACATTTCTTTGTTTATGATATCGAACGACTTTGTCTTCTCCCCTCGTCCAGTGTTGACTGGGAAGCCCGTGAACGAGAGGAGGAGGAGTTTGAGAAGAGCCAACCGCGAGTGTATCGCCTCCTAGTGGCCACATACTACGCACTAGTCTCGCAGTCAGAGCTGCTCTGCTACTTCCTGATGATCCTCAACATGATGATCTACGCGTCCCTCCTCGCCCTCGCTCTCCCCCTCATGGTCTTCCTCTGGGGTATGCTCTCCGTGCCACGCCCTTCCAAGACTTTCTGGATCACCGTCATCACTTACATTGAGGTGAGTTCATCTGCATTGGTGCTTTTAGTATCATTCTCACATCAAAATATTGATTTATCTTACCAGATATGTCGAGGTGAAGATATGAGGGATAACACTTGTTTATGAGGACTTTATAAGGTTTGAAAGTCCTGCCCCAAGGTCATATCTCCCAACTTTTACTTTGTTCAACAATTGGAACAATGTTTGAATTGTTAATTCTTTTGGAGAAAATTTGTTCTAATTTCATGTGTCTGTCAAAAATATTGCAGTAATGTGAAAGTGAAAGATTGTTATCATATTTGTACAATTATGTATTTCTTTTTACTGTGATTTTGAACAAATTATGATACATAACATGAATCTCTATTTCAGGCAATCGTGGTTGTAAAGTACCTATTCCAGTTCAGTTTCTTCCCGTGGAACGACGGCAGCGTGCGGGAGAGTCCATTCTGGCCACCACGTATCCTGGGTATCGAGAAACAGTCCAACTACGCCTCTGCTGATCTAGCCTTGCTTCTGGCTCTCTTCATTCACAGATCTCTACTCAAGGTGGAAAATCTTGAATATTTTTACAAAAACTTGTAAATAATATGTAAAATAATATTTATGTATTAAATATAATTATATCTTGACCATTTTGGTAAATTTTTTTAAATGTTATTTTTTCACTATCCATGGATCTGATATTAGTGTTCTTACCTTGCAGAGATATGGCTTGTGGAAGGACACGGACGATATTTCAGCTGACATGGCCAGGGCGGGAGAGAAAGAGTTGTCTCCACCTTGTTCACCTCGTGCTGAAGTGAGTACAAATATTTTATATTCTGGTCACATTTATTTATTTCGAAATTTCTTTTTAGTTTGGTTTCCTCAAAAAACTACCCTGGTTTTCTCTTCCTTTAAATTAAAAAAGTTTGTATTGACGTTGTCATGCAAGATGGAGATTTCCAACTCAAGTTTTAACGCAAATACATCTGTTCAACAGGATGACAACACAATAGCAGCTATCGAGTCAGCTGAGCTTGGCCAATCAGGAGCCAGCACCGACAGTCAGCTGCAGTCATCAACAGAGGAGGAGAAAAAACAACCAAGCAAGGTCAAACAGGGGTGAGATAGCGGACATCTTGTTTCTCACGCAGAGAAATACATTGATACCTTTATGAGGGCTATTTTATGAAGAAAGGAAATATTTACCAGATCTCCGGAATGAATTTATCAAATTTGACAGTTCTTGCCAAGAAAAACACAAGAATTGTATATCACGTACCTAATAAACCGCTAATAATAAAAAATTCGGAAATTCACTCAGATTAATTTTGTTACGCAAGCATTAAATTGGCAAATTCACAGCATATTATTTCTTTTTCTTCATGTGTGCAGGTTGATAAAGTGTGTGGATCCGTTCAGGAACTTCTTCAGGCAGGTGACAGGGTCAACCTTCAATGCGACGGTTGATGTGTATGCTCCCATGTTCTTCTGTGACTTCATCGATTTCCTCATAGTCGTCTTTGGGTACTGGGCCTTCGGACCAGCTGTGAGTTGCTTTAGTGAATCTTATTAGTTTCTTTTTCAAAATGGTTTTAGTAGCTAAAGAGGCAATACTGTCATATTATTATTCGCCGCCGCTACTATTCACTGGATTCTTTTCATGTTTTGCATATGGGTTCATCATAGGAAGAGTAATGTTCCTACAGAGGTTTTTGACCTTGACCTTCATTTCAAGGTCATTTTACCCTTGTCAGCGGGATATCTCAATAACCATTCGCTGGATTCTCTTCATATTTTACACATAGCTCCTCCAAGGAAAGACGACGGGCTGATTACATTTTGGTGACCTTGACAATATTTTCAAGGTCACAGCGGAACTTTGAATTTTTCGACATGTTAATGTACATGTAAAGGTTGTCAGCAGAATATCTCAAGAACCATTCACCGGAATTCCATCATATCTTACATAATGCACCTCCTAGGAAAGACAAAGGGCTGATTAGATTTTGGTGACCTTGACATTTTTCTCAAGGTCACAGTGGAGCTTTGACTTTTTTGATTTTGCTAATCTTGACATTATTTTTAAATTTTGAAGTATAAATTTGCGGCGGGGGATCATGTCACCTTAGTGACAACTACTTGTTCTATAGAAGTTGTGGCAGTGGGTCGCCTGCTCTGTTTGAAAGTAGATTTTTGGAAATTTTCATAATTTTAACCAATTTAATAATGGATTTTACATTACTGTATTGCCAGTCGCATGACGTTAGGAAATTACAATATGTCAGTCAGTATTCTAGTAACAGCTACCAAATGTACGTCACAAATGTATAATTGAAATCAGTCCATTTCTATATAAAAACACAAAAGTGATAGTATTTTAATTGCATGGTTTACCATCCTTCCACCCTTTCAGCTTTTGAAGTATCTTTCATAACTTAACCAATGTGATACAGATGGTTTTTGTTATAGAAACTTTCTTTATGTGTTGTAATGAATGATGACTGAATGAACTACCCAAGGTTCTTTAGTTCCGGTCATTGGGTGAAATGTGAAAAATGATGATATTACTGATATATATTCTTCAGATTCAGATTGTCCACTTTTGTTTTCAGAACACTTCTGGCAGTGGGGATGTGACAAGTTATATATCAGAGAATAGGGTAAGTATTACAGGGAGTAATCTTGCTTTAAAAAAGAAAGAAAAAAAACATTATTATCTTATATAGTTGATTTTCCAATCTTTAATTCAATTTCTTAAAATTATCAAAAATAATTAAAACCAATTAATTATTCACTACTTCTTGCATGTTCCCAGGTTCCTGTTCCGTTCCTCGTGATGCTGATCACCCAGTTTGCTCTGATCGTGATCGACCGTGCTCTGTTCCTGCGTAAGAACGTACTCGGAAAGTTCATCTTCCAGATCATCCTCGTCATCGTTGTCCATATCTGGATGTTCTTTGTTCTCCCTGGTGTCACCGACGTGTACGTTGTCTTTGTTGTTTCTTTATAGTACATAATCTATAGATGATGGTTAAAGAAGTTAAAGTTCTAGTACTTAACCTTTTGCCTGATTAAAGAGAAATACACATTTGAGGTATCCTTAACCCATAACTTGCGGATCCATGGCTAGTAAGGGATGGAAATAGTACATTCACATTCTCCATAAACCGTGGAAAGCTTTTCTCACAACCGAAAAATACTGTTTGCCAGACTCCCGTTAGTTAGACGTTACCAGATTCGCTGCCTGGGAACTTCAGCCGGTTGTGCCAATTAGTGCCTTAGCCAAAACCCGGCAGCAAGCAAGAAGGCCCAAAGTATTCTGCCACTTCGGCTAAAGGGGGTGATATAAAATACAGCAAATTTTAGGGTTAATTAGTCCCCTGTACATGGTGTACATGTTGTACTAGAATCGGCATAGTAAATGCTCTTACAAAAATAATGAAAAAAAAATATATGGCATATGAACAGCTTTTCAGATTCTGATTGTCCAAAAATTTTTTTATCTATTCAAATGTTTGTTCTCGCTGTGTACAAGATCTATCTTTATTTTGAAGAATGAACACTGCATTGAAAGATAGGAATATTTATTGTTTGTATTAACTAGCAATGATTTCCTCTTCCCACCAACAGGAGTTTCAACAAGAACATCCCGGCCCTGCTGTGGTACTTCATCAAGTGTATTTACTTTGGACTCTCCGCCTACCAGATCAGGTGCGGATACCCGAACCGCATCCTCGGCAACTTCCTCACCAAGAAGTACAACTATCTCAACCTCTTCCTCTTCAAAGGGTATGTGTTTTAAATGAGAAATATTTTAAAAAAACACAGGTTGTGAGCTTTTATATGTGAACTGTTAAAACATTTAATTTTAATTTTCTTTCAACAATTTACCTAATTGTGTAGCAGTGCCTTTAACTATGTTGATATACATAATGAGATTTCTTAAACATATAGTTATGTCTGTTTTGATTTATAGGTATATTTATAGTTTGTCTGTCATCCAAACCCTAAAGCAAAATATTCAATTAATGACCAGCCAATTCTAGAAAATTATGAGAAGTCTAGATTTCTCAGCTGTCCGAAATTTGGGATCTTTAGGGCTCCATTTTGTATAACTAATTGAATTGTTTGTAAAATGTTGTTAGTAAAAAAAATATTTCTGAGACTAAACATTAGTCTAAGTTTTGGATTTTGACCATATTTCTGTGTTAACCAATTTAAAACTTATTTATAATCGAATTAGAAGAAATAATAATAATTTCAAATCATTTAAAAAAATATATATGTGATCATTCAATGTATTGTCTTCGTAAAAAAGAGGAAACATAAGTACATAATCAGAAATCTAAACTACCCCTCGTGGTACAACAGTTATAACCAAGTGACTTTCTTCTAGCATTTGATTTGAATAAACCAATCAATGTCTCCAGATTCCTGGCAATCCCGTTCCTGCTTGAGTTGCGGGCCTTGATGGACTGGATCTGGACCGACACAACCCTTGCTATCGGATCCTGGCTCCAACTTGAAGACATCTATGCAAACATCTTCGTCCTCAAGTGCTGGCGCAGAGCTGAATCGGTACAAAGCCTGCCTTGCTTTCATAATCAAATGAACTCACTCGATAACAACGCACAAACAGATTTCCTAACGCTGCATTCAATATGTGCCTTATTCAATATCTTGCGTGATGTCAGTGATTGCCATCTGTTCCCGATTTGCCTCGAGAGCACTTGTGAACTTTGGTGCTTGTCAAGAAAACAGATTCTTAATGGCATTCAAAATAGTGTTGTTTTTGCCTAAGAACCTTATACTTAACTTTCTTGTAGTTTATCACTTTAGCTGCTGATCGAATCAGTTAATCTATAACCACTCAAATTGCAACTTTACAGAAATCCAATGTTTTGAATGTTGGATTAAAGATAGGCTACAGCATAATATTCCTATACATGCAGAAACAAAGAAGCCTCCTGAAATGGCTAAACATTCGGATGTGTCTCAAAATGTTGAAATATCAAGACTGTTTGAATGACAATCTTTTTATTCAACTGAATGCATGTATGTGACAACTATTTTCTCACAAATCAAAACCATTAAATTCAATTCCAGACGTACCCAACACCGCGTGCGATGAAGCGCAAGACGGTGATAAAGTACGGCGTGGGTGGTCTCCTCCTCCTCATCATCATCTTCATCATCTGGTTCCCGCTCGTCCTCTTCTCCTTCGCGAACACCGTCTTCGAGCAGAACCCCCCGTACGAGTCCAAAGTGATGATAACAGTTGGAGGCTACCAACCCATCTTCCAGATGACAGCCCAGCAACAACACATACGCACTCTCTCAGACTCCGAGTTTAACATCCTACAGAACAGATACATCAAGGATCGCGTGAGTTATCTCCCTTGAATTTTATGTGTATGTATGTACCAGGGGCTCCACAACTTTGTCTGCTTAAGACTGTTCTGCATGCAGTAAGGTTTGGCTGCAATGCGACACCGAGTTTCAGTGCAGTATCACCCATGGCTGGGTAGTTCCAGCAGAGCTCGCAGGTTTCATCGTAGTGCAAAGCCACATGGTGTTGTGGGCTTTCTCCCTGCAATAATACTAGCAGCCATGATATAAGTGGAAATATCTTGAAAGCAGCGTTAAACCCCAAATCACCTCAACTCACGTACATAAGTCAAAACTGCTGCAGTTTAAAGATATATGATATGAAGAAACTATGTAAATCCGATATTTTCATTGACTGTTTAAGTATTTAGCGAAAATTTATTTCTGTTCAGGAAGGCCAGTAATGTGCATGTACATCACAATTCTGTCCTTAACATTCTCAATTCTAAACAAGGAACAGTTTGTCAGTCTTTCCACACCATTTACAAATGATTCTATATTCAAGTTTTGTATATTGTAGGCTGCGACTGCTTTCCTATCCAACTACGAGGCGAAGGACGTTACGATGATCTCACTCACCGGCAAGTCAACCTCTCTGTGGGGAATCAGTCCTCCGAGTCAAGACGATTTGATGAAAGACCTGAAGAATAACCCCAACATCAAGATGGAGTACTACGTCAACTTTATCAGGTGAGACTATTGTTCTGTTGGAGATTGTAGGTCAACGTTTTCTGACCATCTTTGCATCTTTATCTATCATAGATAGGTGCAGAACATTTGCCACCCATATAGTGGTCCATCACTAGACGACTGCTTTGTGGATAATTGTCACAAGACAATATTCCCAAAAAACGCAAAAACACATCTGCAACTTGATAATGGCCACCTGAACAATTGACACCCTGTTCTAGTAACAGTTCTTAACACTTAATTGATTTTGGTTAAGCATCATGCAGAACAATTGCAACATAGTAGAAATATGTTCTATGTTCTTTGAGTTTAGAGTTCAATGCTACCACAATGTTCAAACTACCACAGGACATTCATCACCCCTTACAATTGTTATAGTGGTATAAATGTGTTCTATGTTCTTTAATTGAAATCCATGCAGAATCATGACCCAAGCATTGATCTGATAGGGTAGTACCATCAACCATGCATTGTAGGGTTAGATAATGTTCTAATGTTGAAAATGTTCTACTTATTATTGCAGGGAGCCGTCGAGTGGAAGCGCGGAGACAGTCAGCAACGAGTTCACCTTAACTCTTGATGCTCCGACCAAACTCAAATTAATAGATGTCGTCAACGGGACGTCAAACGCCACTGTGTAAGTTACATGACCATTGTTTCATTTAGTTGATCATGAGCTCAGAAAGGCTCACACTTTCAACACACTCTGTTAGTAACATTTTCAATGGTATCCATTACTTCAACATCTGCTACACCTACATCGTCTGACAGTTTTTATTTGGTCCTTGGTTTCATCTGATGAAGCCGCCCCCATTGGTGGCAAAACGTTACATTAAAACTTATCTTTCCTTACAGTAAAATACTGGTTTCTGATTGGCTAACGGTCGTTACATTTTTATTCATGTACCGGTCAGTCTCACGGTGTACAAATTTCATGTACCCCGCTGCCATAGTAACAGCTCCTAGCTGAGAATAGGTGTCGCACTATGGTGAGATGACGTTATAAAATGACGCACGCGGTGTACAGAGTTTTGAACAGTTCGATCAGCTGTTTAAGGGTCTATTACTTACAGACTTATTTTCCCAATAGTTGCTGCTTTGTTGGGAAACAAATCTTATTTTGCATTGTTTGCACACACAATTAGATAAAGAATAACTCGTTTTAAGTCATTTAAAAGTTTGTAGTAATACGTTATACGACTTTTAACATTTCAGTCGAAACAGGTGACGCCATTTTGTTTACGTTTAGGGTCAAGGGCATTCAAACGATATCAGCTGATCGGGCTTCGGCAGACAAAATGCAATGAATATAATAATACTAATTTTATTGACATGACGGAAAGATAAATACGTTGTATACTTAGGCTCGGACGACACTTGTACAAAGATGGTACATGAGACCGTGAGAAGCATGTGCATACAACTTATAATGTTCCTTGAAGATGTTGACCTCTGGTTGGTCTTACATTTGGTGGATACACCCCTTTCTTCTTTCTTTGTTCCTTTGTTTCTAATAACCAAATATCAATGAATCTTTAATGATGTAATGTTTGGAATAATCCTTTTGTTTGCAGCAATGTACATGGATTGTTCCCGCGGTTTATACGACTGACGTTAGAAGGTCGACCAATGGGAGTGAACGCACTGCTGACTGGTGAGTGTGCTCTTTATGTCTATTTGTCTTCTTTCATCGTCCACTCCAATACAAGGCACTTGAATGTAAGAAAGGAGAATGTTAATTGTTAAACCCTGTAGCCTTTGTTTGAGTAATGGTTTGATGCATGCACATGTTCTTGTTATAAATGAATACTGCGAGTATTGGATGCACAACATCTGCATCTCTTGCTCTCTCTCTGTAAAATACATGTAAATTTCACGTGTCTATCATCTTTCTCATGACAGTCTTTCTGTCTCATGTTTGTCTCATGCCTCTCTCTCTGTCTCATGTTTCTTTGACTCTGAAGTTTCTGTAACTCACATGACTCTTTATCTTAGCGTCTCTGTTGTCTTGATGTCTCTCGGTCTCAGTATCTCTCTGTATGACGCTTTATCTTAGCGTCTCTGTTGTCTTGATGTCTCTCGGTCTCAGTATCTCTCTGTATGACTCTTTATCTTAGCGTCTCTGTTGTCTTGATGTCTCTCGGTCTCAGTATCTCTCTGTATGATGCTTTATCTTAGCGTCTCTGTTGTCTTGCTGTCTCTCTGTCTCAGTATCTCTCTGTCTCACTGTCCTTTTATTCAAAGCACGACATCTCATGTTAACAGGAAGTGCTGGTATCGGGTACAGCAACGTATCGTTGAGTCTACAGCGAGACAACGATGCCGGCTCCCTCGCAGAGTTCATCCAATGGTGGCAGGTGGAAGAGATCATCATGGGCGACTCTGTCCTCTCGTATGATAAAAAGACCAACAAGACGGTAGACACGGTTACCATGCTCACCTTTAACGATAGAAAGGCTCCTGCAGGTTTCTCGGTCATCACTGGATATGGGTAAGTAGTATTTATTGATGGATTAGAATTTAAATATTTTCATGAACTTGTCAAGAATTTGTACCATTTTGAAAAGCTTTGATATGAGTGAAATTTCGGATTCAAAATCTTAAATAAAATGACTTTAATACTTTTTCATCATTGTCTTTTCTTAATTGAAAATTAATTAATTAAGTCTTTCTAATAACGACTTCTACATACATTTGGTCAAATGATGATGAAGTCATATTGAATTTGCATTGGATTAAATAATGAAGTATTTTACCTATTTCATTATTACTGTTTATCAGATGTGATTATTTGCATTCTCCATGTCCATGGCCATGTCTTACGTCACTTCAAAAAATATGTTTATATTCATGATAATGATGAATGACTTTCTTGCATCCTAGTTCAAAGTTTTTGATGAATGTCTTAGAAGTGCCTTGAAGTTTGTTTATTTCTATAGCCTGATGTACATGCTCCTGACAGTGTAGTAACTGCTATATTCCATGCTTACCTGGTTCCTATAGTGCCCTACTTACTCCAGCTTATTGATGGTATTTTATAGGTGTTAAGTGGTTTGCTTGTACAAATAGAAATGATTCTTTATATAAACTCAAAGCATCAAACGGATAACATTTCATGTCATATTTTCCCTTATGGGAAAGACAATGTTTCTGAGTGTTTCACTCTTGGTTTTTCATGTAAAAGATGCACAAAAGATTTAAATATTTTATGCTTTTCAGTTAAGAACATTTAGACATTCCATATGAAAATTGTTTGCTGTTTGTGTCAAAGAACCATTTTCTGTCAAAGCAAACCACCTATTTTATTACTCAAGGGCACAACCTGTCAAATATTTTCTCTACAGATGTCACAAATGTAATATTTCTTAAGTGGTATGCAAAACCTGTTCTCTCCAGAAGTTAACTTCCTTGACATTAATCAAAGATGGGAACCAAATTAAAAAAAATATAATTTCATTTTCATTGTAAAAGCTGAAAAACAAATTTGGAAAAACAATCTGAGATTCAAGTGCGTGACTTTGAAAGAGAAGTTTGATTATATGACAGATTGTGCTCTTTCGGTACGGTTAAAACGAGTTACTGATAATCAAATTTTAACTGCATGAAATGTGGGTAGATTCTTTACAGCATGAAAACCTGCTCAATCTCTAAGGAAGTTTAACTGATACATATTCATTGAAATTCACAACCATTTGCTAATTTAGATTTAAGGTGATCATCAAAAATGCTTGCAATTGACGAGAAATCTTCATATATCTTCATATATATTATGAAATCATAATATATTTGTACCATGTAAAATATTTTTTCATATTTTGATTTAGAATGGTACTGAATACTGACGTGTGGTACTTACAGTGTACGAAATAATTAAGCTTGAAAAGTAGTCGGCCCAATGAAAACCTCAAAAGTTGTTAGCCCGCACCAGAAGTTGCCAAGTTCCGGGTTATCTTATTTCATACACTGATGTACAACCTACTTTCTTTTTCAATATTTTTTAGAAAAATTTGACTTTAAAACAATTATGTGTTAAAATGTGAAGCTGGTTGAATGTTGTTTTATGAGCATGTCTGCTTGTTAGATTGTGACTGCATGAACTTAGCTTTGCTGTATGTATTTGAATAGTTTTCACTTACTGTTGTACCATGAATACCATTCAGATTTATTTATGTAACATGTCTTACAAAGAAAATATTTCAATGAATCTTCGTTATCAAATCTCAGTACAAGTATTTTTTATTATATTTGGAACATGAGATTTGTCAGTTTACTTTTAATTGACACTGAAATATTACCTTTAATCCAAAATGGTTAGCATAATCCTAGCATTTTCATTTTGTCTACAGACTTTGTAAGACTTTGTTATAGAGAAATGAAATGGCATTCTTTATAATAAAAATGTTGTTAATTTTAGTTTGTAGGTCAATGTGTAGCGACCATATTTCTTACTTAGTATTGACTTTGCAATTAAATCTCAAAATATATCTTTGTATAGCTTTCATGTAGATTGAGAGTCGTACTTCCGATGTAGATTGAGAGTCATATGTTAAGAAATGTAAGTCCTTTGGGTCAGTTGATCACTTTTCACTGACAAATAACTGAAATCTTAAGAATTATGCTTTATGCAGATTGAATTGATTGAATTATGGTTCAAATCCACACAAAATATAGAATTCTAGAGGTGAGTATTTTGTAAGAAATATGGTATTCTACAAAACTTGATGTAAATTGTTGTAAACTTGTAACACTGTAGCTAGAAGCCAAATGTGGTGTAACACTGATATTGTTTAGCAGAGTTAGCCAATCAGCTTGCACATAGAGGTACTGATGCTCACAGTCTAACCAATCGGCTGCACCACTTCACAGAGGGATTTTCTCATGTGGTATTGTAACATTCACGCAGCAAGGTGTAAGAATAACCTTAAAGGAACAGTACAACAATGATATCTTTGAGGTTCTTAAATCATTGGTTAATTTGAGAAACACCTCATAAATCTATGTTCATTCCCATGAACAAAAACCTTCCAAACATGAATGTGTCATAAAATTTAATATCTTACACTTTGCTGTGCAGTTATATACTTCTGGGCCTAGATGTTTAAAGCTTTCTTAGTACTCAGATACTCATAAATACCATACATTAACCTTGGCTTACCACTATCATACAGCTAAGAGAGCTTTAACAATCGAGGCCCTGATGATGGTATATTGAAATATTTGATTTTAATCACGGATCTGTTATACTGTAATCATGAACTCATGTATACGTACTCTAAACTAAACTGGGATGGAACTAACATAGGAGATCAAATTCTTTGCATTTGTGCAAGACTTTCTCCGATATGCATGCCACTTGACGTAACGTTCTGTAGATGTGTAATGTGCCTGTAGAAGTGCCCCTGCTTGTGCTATTTGACCTCGGTGTTGTGCCCCAATGCACGATTTCTTCAAAGCAATTCTTTCAAGCTTGGATTTATTTCAAAGTTGATGCCTGACTAGAAGTGCATGCTTCTAAATGTTCTGTTCCCTTCTTGAGGAAGCATTCATCATTCTCAAGGTCTTCTATGGAAATTCATCAAATCTTTGAGACCAATGTGTATGTCTTGGAATATTCAATCTTCGTACTGACTCACATACACCTCTCATCATATCCAACTTCAAGCATTCATTACATATACATATATTCATCATATTTTCCTTTGTTGCTGGCAAATATATTTTGGTTTAAAAACTAGTTATGAAAAAGATATTTTAAATTGTGAATGTCATATTTCTCTCTATCAAGTGGTCAAAATTAATTGTATAAAAACACTAGCAGTTCATATAAATGCATTTCTAGAAGAACAAGCCCTAACCCATTTCAGCCTGTCAAATCCTGAAAATGATATCATTTTGGAATGTTTTCCATAACACAATTTTTATTACAAGCCCAGCAATCTTTTTACAAGGCATGGGGGACAGGACTAGTGTAGATCTTCTTTACTGTTGACATTTCATGAACAGGTCTTCACATGAGCGTTCTGAACCTAGTTTATCAATCTCATCATATAATTCATCATAACTCACCAGCAGGTCAGCAGTCGCCTGATTCCAGCATCACTTTGAGTTGACATTGATCCATATTTTACTAATTCTGTCTTTAAGATTTCCTTAACCAGTCCATTTGAACTCACCCACATGAAACATGCATGCACCCGACAAGTTTTTAACATTTCTTCAGATCTCTCTTTGTTCTCTCAATGCTTTCATCGTCACTTGCACTACAATCTGAAGCATTGTATAATTGCTGTTACGCTCAATCCAGTCAACATTTCAACCATTACTCCCCCAACTTTGACAATCCTCAAACTCATAACATCATGTTTTAGTCAGCATTAGTCACATCTCTTTGTATGATCTTCTTCCCTCTCTGAAGATCAAATCATTCATTTCATGGCCATGTAATCAACCCACTCCGTTCCACCATTACTCATCTTCTTTGACAATCTTTTAATCCACAGTATTATGGGACTGTACGTCTCATTCATCCTTTTGATTGGTCGAATCCTGCGTCTGAGCACGACCGGTTTGTACCAGTCGATCATGTTCCTCCAATACCCGTACGTCGATCGCGTCCTCCAGCTCTGCCTGAACATCTACCTCGTGCGAGAGATGAAGGAGTTTATCCTCGAAGAAGACCTGTTTGCGAAACTCATCTTCTTCTATCGTTCGCCTGAGACGGCCATCAAGTGGACACGACGACCCAACAAGAAGAATGACTAAAGATCAAGCAGACCTCAACTGGAAGAGCAGACGTCTGCTGGCAAATTGTTGCAGACGGGTTGACTTCCTCAATGTTTGATAAAGTTGGATGAATTTGTCTGCTTCCTTGTTAGATAGGAAATGAGATAAATTTGTCTGATTGCTTGTTCAACAAAAGTTGGATGAATTTCTCAGCTTCCTTGTTAGACAAGAAATGGATAAATTTTGTCTGATTTTTTGTTAAACAAAACGTTGATGAAGTTGTCTGCTTTCTTGGTAGACAGCAATCATGTGCTGTATTAGACAGGAAGTTAATTCATCCGTCTGCTTTTGTGAAAGGCATGTAGTTGACATGTCTTATTATCAACGTGTAAAGTTTTGTTTCAGCTGATGTTTCTGATACTACATGCTAAAACTTTGATGAACTGTAAGAGCAACTGCTGTCTATGTTTAGAGTAAGATTTTGTTATTGTTGATGAATTTCACCGACTTCATTAATTTAGCTACAATCATGGATATGATTGTGAAACCAAATATTTCATCATGTACTTAAAGCAAAACTTTGGAATTGATAATTATAAGACAATGTCATTTTTGATTTACAGTTAATGAATGAATCTAAAACAAGGAGTTATATTTCTTGACGTACACAGCGTTGTTCCGCTTACATATCAAGTGTGATGTGTTTACTGTTTCGAATCTCTTTTCTACTTTTATATGTCCAAATGACATAAATGTCTATTTCAGGGGTATGATTGACATTTAGTAAATTAGATTAGAAAATTAGTCAGTATAAAAATAAATCCAGTAATCGAAAAATGTTCAAGATCTAAATCATCATAACTGTGTTGCAATCCAATTCCAAGTTTTAAAGAAATGTATTTTGTTCTTTTTTACAATATTTAAGTAATGTTAAACTGCTTGTAATACATTTAAACTTAATATCTACTTAAGTGTTATTTGAATATGTTTACCATCATTTAACACAGATTGAAAATCTGTATCTCTCAAGTCCTAATATATAGTGTTGTGAATGGTGTATTTCTATTTTCTTACTTAAATCACTCATTGTAAATCATCATTAAGGCATGAACTGTACAGTTTGAGATCATGTTGTTTTATACACCCACAGTGAACCACATACAGTAAAACTTGTATGCTTTGTTATGAGCAAATATCTAGAATAAAGTTAAACTATTTGGATTACCTCCCTTTGATATTTGAATTTAAATATTTTAAATAATTGTATTTACAATTTTTTTTTATAAAATATAATTGAAATCAATTAGTATCAAGATAATTTCTTAAACTTTTATATTTTATTATATATTGCAAGTATGAAATATAAAATACGAATGTAAGTGTGTTTTTATAGGATCCAAATCCAAACATTTTCAATTGGTGTAAGGGGAGATAACTCTAGAATAGTGCTTGCCAGGTATGAGTTGTATTTCACCTAGAGGACTGAGGGTAATCTTTATTTCTCCAAGAGGGTAAAAGTGTTTACAATTGTTGTTTTGTAGTTAGACGTGGTGTTTGATTCTTTGTTTTAGACAATTTATATATAATTACATATTGTAGTTAGATGTTCGTTACAACAATATTTGTAGAGTTGTGTACCTTTTACAGTTTATATCCTTTGAACCAAAATACTCACTTATTGCCAGTTTTTTTCAAATATTTTTCTTGCACATGAAACCACTCTTCCTTTACATGCTATAACATTTCTACATGATATTTATATTTCAGCATCATTGGACTGTATGTGTCGTTGGTGTTAGTTGTGGGACGCTTCTTTCGAGTAACGTTTTTCACGGGATCCTCGTATCGGATCATGTTTGAAGAGCTGCCCCATGTTGATAATGTTCTACAGCTGTGTTTGGACATTTACATGGTGAGGGAAAGCCGAGATTATCTCATGGAAGAAGATTTATTTGCCAAATTATTATTTCTATATCGGTCACCTGAAACTCTTGTCAAGTGGACAAAACGGAAAATCAGATAATCAAATCATGAATAGTTTTTCTTGATAAGGATCTGTTTTGTTTGAAATTACATGATGTATGTGATATCACATCTATCTAAATGGTGCGAAAATTGTTTTCAAATTTTGTTAAAGTAAGTTAACATCTTCTGTGCCCAAACATCTGGAAATTCAGAACATAGGTCTTTGAAGGGCATTTAGAAAGTGGTATATATAAGAACAGGAAGATTTTCTGGATAACAACTTCTTTAATGTGAAAATACACGACGTTTCGGAGTATATGCTCACTCCTTTATCAGATTTCACTTGATGAAGGAGTGAACATATATTCTGAAATGTCCTGTATTTTCACATTGAAGCAGTTGTCATCCAGACAATCTTCCTGTTCTTATTCAGAACAAAGTTGTGAAATAATTTGTTGTGTTTCATGTTTGTTGTGGTTTATTAGTAATTTGTGAATTTCACGTTAATTTTTTCGTTGTGACAAATGCTGCTGTAAATCTGTTTGTTGATGACGATGCGTGTTGGTTGAAACATTCACACTGCTTGCTTGATCTCAGATGGTGCTCTTGTATACGTTGAAGATTATAAATCCCACTAAATATTGCCAGTCCGTGATTCGATTTACTACTGGCGGTTTAGGTGTTAGAAATTTCAATATTTTCAACTCAGAACAATAATTTTCAAAACTTTGTTTCTTTATTTTGAAACGATATTTGAATGAATTTAAAAGATTTTGAATGAATGTTTTGAAAATTATTAGTCTGAGCATTAATGCACAAATTTAAAATCACACCTTTTTGTATGCAATTTTACAAACTATGTGATAGAACGTTTGATGTTGTTACTTAAGCAACATTATTTAATTGTGCCTAAAATATATAGAGTAATAATTGTACATTTTCTTTTCATGATAAATGGCAAGAATGTGTTTATCACATCGTAATGAAATTTATAAATATAGAAATGGTGTCTAGCTTGTATATTTCAGTTTCTATCATTCATTGTCATCAGTCATTCTCATACTAGTCATTGAAAATATCTACATTGTCATTTTCATCATCATCATCGTCAGTGTAATTTCCTCATTCTTGCATATATTCTACCTGTACGTTCTAAAATGTCCGTGACTAATTTCCTATACTTTCTCAGGTCCTTGTTGCTTGAATATTTTTCTTAAAGATCCGTTCACACTGTTCGATTTGTTGTAAGTATCGACAATGTGTAAGTGCATCAGATAATATGTCGATATGACTTGGGTGTTCTGACAGTGCAACAAAAGTTGGTTACTACAAATCGTAACTACAAATCTTATCGTGAGAACAGGCCATAAGTCTGTCTGCCTTCAAGTGAATGAACAGGAATTTGTATCAATCACGCCAGTCCATTTTGTATGCATAAGTAAGTTTGTATTTCTATGGCTCCATTTTCAAAGATCTCTTAGTGTTAATGCAGTCACCAGTCAGTGGCAGTATGTGACATCATCTTAGACTATATAGTGCTAAGAGGGCTTTGTTAAACTGGTGCCAAGGTACTATGGGAGCCTAACTTAACACTGAGATTCCTTTGTGTAGCTGGACCCTACTTGTTCTAAATTAAATCCTCTTTAATGAATGTTTATTAATTGACTTTTGGATAAACTGTGTAATATGTACATTCTAATATGTTGTCTTTGCGTATTTAGTCCACCAATTTTATATAGTACATGTATGTACACTTAACATGCATAATCATAATCAACATAATGAGTGTCCCACGTAATTGGCTTAAAATATTCAAAGTGGTGCTAATTATTAGTTGTTTCACCGCTCTTGAAGGACCCTTTAAAGTATAAAGTAAACTCGGTTTGTAATTCATGCCTAAAAACGGATGATTACTAGAAGTTTAAATGTTATAGTGTAGAATATTGCTCGCAGGTTAGGCACCTAAAGGAGTGCACATGGCTTGATTAGGAGGGAGGGGTGCTCTTGATTGCTATAATGTAGAGTACCGATATTTATTTTGGAATGGGTCAAGATCAGACACAAGGAAAGCGTACATGGATTGATTTACCGTTAGAGCTGTTAAGAGTGGAGGGCCGCTCTTATATGCTTAATTGCTTTATTGTGTAGAGTATTTCCTGCAGGTAAAGCACTGAAAAGGAAAGACAAGACAAGACAGGCTCTATAAGTTAGTGTCATTGGGAGGGGAGGGGCTCTCTTTCATGCAAAAGATTGTTATATGGGACACTCATTACGCTGATTATGATATGTCGTTGACGGTGTACTCAGTTAAACAACTGCATCAGTATTGTGTCTACGGAGTTTGTACAACAACTTATTTACTCAATATTTAGTCAATCATTATCGTGCAATCCTTTTCAAAGTGCTTGATAAATTTCCTTTAACCCAAAGTGCTTTATTCTTTACATGTTTACATACATTTCTAACCATGTAATATAACTGCTCGGTATTTATTTTCATCATGTACAGTAAGCCAGGCAGTTAGTGCCATACTCTTCTACCGCGAGACGCTTGCTGTCGAAGAAGCTGTTATTGCTATTTTGTGGAATCTTCAGAATCTTTCCACTTTAAAAAATAACAAAAAATATCATTGTTAAATGCTTCTCAAATTAATTTTGGCAATTTTAGAATTTCTTGTTTGTAGAGGTGTCTCATCATGGTACATCAATTTGCGTAATTGAGTTGAAAATTTTCAACTCACGGTTGTTAGATTAAGTGTTTGTGTTGTTTGCTAAAAATGGGTTACATATTCGAACACTGAAGGGTATATTTTGTCATTATTTTTCTATCTAGATATGATCAAAATTGATAAATTGAATTATTGTGATCAGTCATGACTGCTTTGAGATCAAAATTGGGATTACAGCAATATATATTCAATATCTACATTTATAGGATTTATTCTTGCCAGTGTGTAAATACCATTCTTACTTATATCTATTTTTGTAAAATGAATTCTAGGTCTTCCGTAAAATAACAAACTAAATTTCAACCTTTGGAAAATTTTGATAATTAGTTAGGAAAATTATACAATATTTTTATCATAAATCATTCTTCTGGGAGAAATGTTGGCCAGGGTATCCCATTTATCATAGGGGTCGAATGCACAAAGCACTTTAAGCAAACCACTAACTTGTTCTGTGCTGCAAGCATTCAAAGTTGCCGAGCAATGCTTCAATGTTATCCAACAGAAGGAAGGTCGATATCAAACTGATTGGTGCAATGGAAGGTTGATATCGAACTAATCGGTGTCCTTAGCTGAGGTGGCTTTGTGCAGGCCTACCAACATGTATGTGTATAGTACAAGTCAGCTTATATACATGTAGATACAAGTTGTTATCTGCTCAGCTAGGAACGTGTGCGTGTGTAGCTTAATGCATGTTCTGCTTGATTTGATTATGTTGCAACAGGCAGCAGTAGAGGTAAAGGGAATAAACTGTTTGTAGTAATGTCTCTCTGGCTTTTGTCATTTTATTTTTTTGATATTAGAAATGGAGTGAGTGAGTTGGGGTTTAACGCCGCTTTCAAGAGTATTTCACTTATATCATGGCTGCTAGTATTATGGCAGGGAGAAAGCCCGCATCGCCATGTGGCTATGCTTTGCGGTGAAACCTGTGAGCATCGGCTGGAACTAGCGAACCATGGGTGGTACTACGCTGAAATTCAGTGTAGCATTGCACCCAAACCTTACTGCATGTAGAACAGTTCTCTACTGCAGACAAAGTTGCCGTGCCCTTGGCGGGATTTGAACCACAGACCTCTTGATCCGAAGCCGAACGCGCTAACCACTGCGCTATCCCGCCCCCTTAGAAATGGAGGTTGGATACCATGATGGCAAGTTTGTGTCTGGGGCAACTTGCACAGAATCCCCTAAGACTAAGGTGATCGCAACTCAATGTTATAACCCCCATCCCCCTTTGGAAAATCTGCCTTGTGCTGTTTGTGTACATCAATCCATATCCTTGAGAGGAAAGTTCAAGACATGAAGTGTCATCAAGTGTACCAACTGTCAAATCAGCTTCATTCGAAGGAAGTACGACCCGTAATGCGTATAACGTACCTTGTGTGTCTCCGACACAAACCATTCCGATTGAAGCTGGTTTCATTGCATATGAATGCTGTCTTTGAATGAACATCTTTAATCATTACAAAACATCAGATATATTTATACAGTTTATTATCAAACGAGTTATTTAATTCTCAATTAATGCCATATGTGCATATTTTGAAAATGTTACAGTGAGCTTTACTCTTCTAAAAACAATTTTTAAAAAACAAACAATATATTTCAATATAATATACAAAATGCCAAAATCACAACTGTCAATAATCATCACTAGTAATCGAAATATGTTTAGCCTTTACTGAGACTCGGACTTGTGGGTTTGTAGAACATTCAACAAGCCAGACATGTAATAAGTGTTTGCAGGCCATTTTTGCAACTAGCCTCATCTAGAATTAACTATCAATGGGATGGAGGGTGTCGAACGCTGGCTATACGCTATGAGGGTATATACATTACATACTGCATTGTAAAGTATGTACATATATGGAACAGATATCAGCACTTTAATCAGCCAGCAAAGATTGTACACACACAAGGACTAGACAGAGATAGAAAAAAGCAATTGATCGAAAATGAAGACAAATTTCAATTTACATGATAGAGACGGGCCTTTCTTATTTGAACCGTTAATGAGATATGAGATGAGATAATCATCGACGCCTGAATTCCTGTTCAAGACTCAACTTCAATGAAGCGTTCTGATCAAAAAATTCAACATCCCGCTTCATCAGTGAACTTGTATCTGCTACGCTACTACAATACCCGGATTCCCTGAGGCGTAAAGCTCTTCTTTAGCCTATAAATAACCAGCCAATGAAAGATCTTTCATTCAAGAAACAGAGGCAGTACCCGGGAGAGAGGACTGATTAGTGATCATCAACGTTTAAGATCACAACACTTCATTGGCTGAAAAACATCACATGCTATATGAATAACCAATCTACAACAAAAGAACAGTTATAGGGCTCAAGGAATCAGGGTATTGTAGAAGCATAGCGGGTACACATTCACTGATAGAGCAGATGAAAGCTAATGGCAAAATGAACTAGTCTACAGAGTTTTTCTCTAGTCATTGACTTCTGAAATGGAGATCAGTCAAGCCCGAACAAGTATGTATTGGAATTGGAAGTGCTTACCTTTTTTCTTCCTTATGTAGAATTATACACTTATTATTATTATAGAACATGGCTTATCAAATATGCACATCTTTTCTCATTCCTATTTCTTAAAAAACTTTAAAGAAGTAAAACAATATTACAGAACATGAATTATCTAAATTCAGAAACATTAATTTTCCTTCATTTGTTAAAAAAAGTGTTTTGAATTCCTAATAAAAGATTCTCTGTACATTGCCAAAATTAAGATGCAATGTAACTAAAGTAAACATAACTCATAACAAAGATGATAACGTATGAAAAACAATCACCAGAAATCAAAACAAAAATACATATTCACATCATTTCTAATACATAAAGCACATCGGTATGGGAAATCAACATCAATCAATTAGTTATTATTATACTGATTTCAAAGTCATTATTTTGATACGATTAATGGAATTAAGCTACATCTATCATTTTACGATTTTTTTTGCTAAATTAATATACACAAAATCACTGTGCAAATATTATACATTGATAACATCAAAACTTTTATCATTAGGGGCGAAACGATTCACAACTAGTTTTGGTTTGGTGCACTGTGCATCTAAATGTTTTATTGTGACTTAACACTTCAGTGTTTGCATTCTTCGGTCTGAACCAAACTCAAAATGTATTGAATTACAACTGTAGATCAAGTGTACTGTTTCACCCCTAATTTATCATGTAGGCAATAAACCATGCATGAATCTTATAAAAAAACATGATATCACTCAATAGAATATCTACATTGACTTATATTCAATTTATTCAGATATTTGAGATAATAGTAGACGACTGATGATTAACAAGTTGTACACAGCTTATGATATGGTATGACAGAAAACCATTGACAAAGTTACAAGTTCACACAAGTCATGATACATGAAAACAATTTAAACAATTCTTTCTGTCACAAAATTTGGCTACCAAAGGCTTGACCTAAAACACATTTTAATATTAAATCCATGTCATATGCTGTTTGATGATCGACAAACTGTCACATGTTTGCAATACAGTCCCAATAGTGTATCTAATATCTGGGAGTTAGTTGAGGGTTCTCTATCTACGGTGTGACTGAACATATACACAGGATATAGTACACAGCTGGATGGTACGTCATCAGTTCCGCAAAGCTTGTAACCTGCAACAGAGCAGAGCAAAATGGTTGTTATCCTTCACATTACATAATTGAGAGTGATACTCTGTTTTCTCAGTTTTGAAAATATGCTCTCATCACTGCAGTTTGATATCACTTTCTCAACACAACGAAAATATCACAATGGGGATGACGTCATGTGTACAATGGTATGACGTCACGTTTACAATCAACGCAACGTCATCTCCGTTGCTAAGTGACAGAGCAACAATGGTATGCGTCGCCAGAACTCGCTCAAATAAAGCAATATTTGGACTTAAACCCCACATTTCCGACCACAGAAGCATATAATAAACAGAATATTTTGTGTTTTCAGGGTGATATCACTTATCTATCATCTCATGACGGGGTCATGCTTGAAGCTTGGCAAGGTAGTTTATTTACAGTTGAAATCAGTCATTTTCAACATAAAACACAGAATTATTGATATAATAAATTGTCTTTTCTTGACAAATACCATGTTTATCTTATCAAGTGAGGTAGAAAAGTTATCACGAGATGAGATCAACATGGTATTTGTCAAGAAAAGACAGATATCCTCTTAGTTCAGATATCGTTGTGGCCAATTCTCCATTTGGGACCTGGTACTCTCTGACAGTTAAGAAGCACCAAATCCAAACAGTTGGCAAATTTCCTCAATTATTTCTCCAGGAACAAAACAAACATTACAGCAAGATACCAATAATCATAACTATCGTCATCGTTGTAAACTAATTTGTATATGTAATGAGCATGTACATGTACCACCAAAAAAAAAAAAAAAAAAAAAATAATAATAATAATCATAACTAAATTTCAGTACAGAAATCTTGGAACCACTTCTCAAGTTGCTATCTCATTAAGCCTATCCACAGGCAACTCAATGTACAGATGTTGACTGATTGTGGACATACCTCCGGTTGAGGTCATCTTCCCGTTGGTGTTCCGTGGACTTGGAGGGCCCGGAGCGGATGGAGGCGGCGGCCGGGTTGACATCCTTTAGCTGGTCGATCATCTCGAGACCATTCTCGTCCGCAACCTGTTTGATCAGGGATTGAACCTGGTCCTCCGGGGTCGACAGAGTCATCGCATTGCCCATCGAGTTCTCCAGCGTCTGGAGAAAGAGTTGATTAGTGGTACGTGGAGCTCAGAATAGTAATGGCTGCTTCCATAAGTCTTGTGTTCCTGGGCCTATATTTTCTAACTTTTCTTAGCGCTAAGACAGTCGTCAGTTACTGTTAATATAAAGTACTTACAAGTATCTTAGCACCGAAAGAGTTTTGAATATCTTGGCCTTGTGATGGTGACTTAGAGGAAATACAGTTATATAGAACATTGACAGGCATTTATATCAACAAAGATCAACAAATCCACTTTATTATGGACAAATTTTCATATTTTTGCTATAAAGTAATATAGTTAAGCAAGATTGTCAGCAAGCCTGTCTGACTTGTTTTGAAGGGCCTGCTGCACGTTAAGACTAAACATTATTTCAAACACTGCCTCAATATATAAAGATATAGAGATATAATAATTATATTCCTTGTACAACATCAATACTATAACCATGTTCAGGTAGTATAGTTTATAATTCCTTTTTTGGCCTCAAAGCAACAAATTTTGCACTGAGTATCTTACGCTGACAATCTATACACCTGGCCCCTTTGCAGCTAACCACAATTGGTTAGAGAGCATTCTGCCAATTCAAACAGGACATGGAAGCATAATATGTACTCTACACTTGTAAACAGCTACTGTGTGTGTGAGTGTACTTACAGATGTTGTGACATCAAGGTCAAAGGCTTGTTTCTCAAACTTCTCCATAATCTGTTCCACCTGATCATAAACAGAAAGAAATAGCACTCTTTATCAAAATAAATTAATATAATCTTTCAAACATTTCTTATTGTCATAATGTTTGGAAACATATTAAAGCTGTATCTAAATAGACAAGTATTCATCCTTGAAAAAGATCAATCAATATTATAATATCTTTTAAATTATTATTTTAATGAACATTGAGGGATTTTATGAATGCTTCTATCAATGTTAAGGGACAATAAGTGTGTTACTGGAACCTCATAAAGTCAAAAGTTTATAAATGATGTTATTTTATTGAGATGTACTGACTATTGCTGTAAAATACCATTTTAAACCTAGTTAATTCAGGAGAGTGACAATAGAGGTGAGGGTCCCATTTCTTAATAAAAAAACAGACAATGTACTGCAGCTGGTGTGTGCCATTTAGTCAAATGTTATTTTGGAAACTTATTTCTACCGATACAACAGATAATATGACAGATTTGGGTTGATAATGTTTAATAGGTCATATAACTATGGTGCATGTAGATGGGATGTGTAGTTTCGGTTTATGCATATGTATAAGGGTGTAGCCAGGGATGTAGATTCAAATTTTTGCCAGTCGGACATTTCATTTTTGACCCAAAAAAACGAACCCGGAAGTAACATTTTGTTTATGAATAAAGTATGAGAAAGTATTACTATTTGTTGGTTCTTCATTCATTGCATACTATTAAACATAACACGAAAGCAATTAACGATACAACTTGTAGCTCAATTTTAATTGAAAACAAGAAATTATGATATATTTTGTGATTGGGTATAAATATTCACGTCAAGTGAAATAATTAGAACTTAAATCCGCACACGTGTTATTTCAGCATGTATACAAGCCAATTAAACTATTATCAAAACGACTTATTGTCGCTTTAAAATTAGACTTCCTGCAAAGTACAGATGTCAGTTAATACCTTTGATAGATCCATCGACTGCATGGCTTTGTCCAGTGCTTTGCTTACCCCTGCAATATTCTTTGTAACCTGTAAGAGAAAACATTGCAAAATAATCTTAAACTATTCAAGATAACAAAGTTTTCATTAGTGAAATGTGATATTTTTAAACCTTTGGATAAACTTTCACAATTTATCGAGAAAATGTTCCAAAGCTAGTCTCCAATATTACATGGACGTGTCTTTTATTCCAAATAACTATTAAACCAATGTATTCATATCTTATTACTATCAGTATGTTAATAATCAATTTCAATCAGTATCACTGAATGTTTATCATGCATGTATATGTCCAGGTAACTCACATGTGACAATTCTATAACATATTTTTGTCTAAGACTAGAATTAGATTTAAAATTCACCACAATATTAAATCTTTATATATAATCTTTAGCTATCGGCACTTTATAAAGTTACCTGGCCACTAAGAAGTGTTCACAACATATTGGATGGAATTCTCAAATTAAATATACAAATGCCGTCAATTGACTTTTAACCCTGCTTATCTACTCAAGCGTAAACATAATTAAAATGGACTCTAATATTTTCCAAACAAGCCGTACTGATTTCATGGTGAGTGCAGTCTGAACTCTGGAAGCAACTCCGTCGACTCGGCTGGACATACGCATGTAGTTGAGAGACTCGTTCTTCTTCCTGATTGCATTTTCTGCATAGATCCGGGCGCCCTCGATGTTCTTCTGTTCAATCGCCTGATGAAAATTTTTTTAATAAATAGATATTTGAATTACTTTCAGATTATGAAATCCTTCACTCTGGGTGACGATTTCCTGTACCTGTAAACATTAGTGTATATTAAGAGTGTTTCAGCCAGATGTCTAGTTTTCATTAGCACCAAATTATTTCAGTTAGAACTTAATTTACACTTAAAGTACAAGGCTCTGAAACCCAAGCCAATTCCATGTCTTTATTTGAGCAATGGCTTGCTCAACAAAATTGTCTTCTGTGTTCAGGTGAGGTGAGGTGAGTTGGGGTTTAATGCCGCTTTCAAGAGTATTTCACTTATATCACGACTGCTAGTATTATGGCAGGGAGGAAGCCCGCAACGCCATGTGGCTATGCATTGCGGTGAACCCTGCGAGCATCGGCTGGAACTAGCGAACCATGGGGGTTACTACGCTGAAATTCAGTGTAGCATTGCACCCAAACCTTACTGCGTGTAGAACAGTTCTCTACTGCAGACAAAGTTGCCGTGCCCCTGGCAGGATTTGAACCCCAGACCTCTTGATCCGAAGCCGAATGCGCTAGCGCTAACCACTGCGCTATCCCGCCCCTCTGCGTTCAGACAGATGTTGTCAATGTTGATGCATGTTATGTATGTTTAGAGTGTTTCAGCCAATCAGATGTCAATTTTTCATTTGCTTCAAAATCTGGATTGAATTAAAGAGGTACAAGGCTCTGGATACCAAGCCATTTGCTTTTGTCTCGCTCAACCAAAACGCCTGTGGCTAGATTTATAAAACACTTTTAGTGCTAGGATTTGTTGTCAGTGTTGCTGCATGTCATTTATGAATATCTTAGCGCTAAGAGGTCTATAAAATCTCAGCAAGTCTGTTCGTATCTCTGATCCACTCATTACATCAATATCATTCCTGCATGTGTAGCATTGTACAAGAGAATGGATTGCAGTGACTTCTACTATCGTGAGTGTTTTCAAATCACAACGTCCTTTCATTATTTGAGTGATTCTTTATAATTTTCTCTCTGTGCAGTTCTAATGCTGAGAATGTATCTCTTTCAGGATATCAAAGTATTGTAATTCATGTAACCATTAAATTTGATTTTACGAATTAATTAAATTGCTAATTTAAGTTACCTTTTTGACTTTGTTCTGTTGTACTTTTTGTTCTTTCTCTGCTTTCTTTGCAAGTCTGTCCAGCTGCTTGCACGTGAACTGAAACATGAGAAACAACACTGATTGAATATCTCTTGAATTAATTAAATTAACAAACAATTAAAGCAATGATGAAACAAGCATTTAGAACTATCCAGGATTCTACTTTAAGTTTATGAATGGGATGGGTTGAAGGTGAGGTGAGATAGGTATTTCAAAGCTGCTAGTATTATGGCAGGGAGAAAGCCTGCAACACAACGTGGCTATGCATTGCGGTGAAACCTGCGAGCATCGGCTGGAACTAGCGAGCCATGGCTGGTACTACGCTGAAATTCAGTGTAGCATTGGACACAAACCTTACTGCATGTAGAACAGTTCTCTACTTGAGAAGTTGCCTTGCCCCTGGCGGGATTCAAACCCTGGACCCCTTGATCCGAAGCCGTGCGCACTAACCACTGCGCTAACTCGCAGTAATAATTTTTGTCAAATTTTGTATCATGATTTGGGAAAATGACTACACCAGAAGTATTGAGCGTGTTTAAGATCATTGCAGGAATTGTGATATTAAGACAACCATGTTATAATGTGGGATTGTGCTTTATCTGGAGAATTATTTGTTTTATTCTACAATTTCAAAGAATACAAAAATCTGTGAGCTACAGAGCCCATGGCTCAGTTTTTGAAAAGAAACATTAGGCTTACCTTCAACTGAAACATCATATCTGAAAGGGAAACACAGGAGAAATAGTTATTAAAATGTCAAATTTACATGACAAGAAGTAACAAAGTAATATCATAATAATATTAAAATATTAAAATTTGTGATAAAAAGTTCATTTCCTATCTTTTTATGCCAAAAGCTTTTTCAAATCTTTTTTAAAAAGTGAATACAAAAGTAAATGATTATCAGCTTTTTCCTCTCCAGAGGAGTTCAAATTGTTAATCAAGTGTACTTAATCCCAGGATTGTACAAGAGCAACAAATCAGGCGTATAAATGTCCTCTTGTTAGCTGTCCTAATACTAGGTCAGTTACAAGGCAGATTCCCACGCCTGAGTGACCACAGACAAGTGTCCAGTCTTTCCTTGACCGTCTAACAGTCAGCGACATGCCAATTAGTGTCCAGTGATTCAAGAGGGCATTCTAAATTGAATAACTCTTCTCGCAAATCTTCAAACTTTTCCACCCAACCAATTGGGCTCTTAAGAAGTGCAAAGTTGAATAAGATTCATCCTTGCAAATCTTTGAACTCTGTCCAATTGGGATGTTTAATGGGGGGAGGGTTAAATAAGAGCTCCCCACAATTCTAGAACAGGGGGGTCGGGGATTGAATAAAGGCTTCTCACAAATCTTAGCACTCTGTAACCAATTGGGATGTTTCTAGACAGGAAATTTGATAAGAGCTTCTCGCAAATCGTAGAAATCTCTCACCAATTGTGATGTGCATGGGTGAGAAATTGAATAATCTCCCTTCTCCTACAAATCATGAGGCTTTCAGGAGTAGAGTTAGGATTTATTCAGTTGCGATTGAAACTCAGCATTATTCTGAGATCTTACATGAGTGGAATAGGCTGTGTATAAACATTCAAGAGGACCTGACTTTTGTAAGTTTATACCTTTTTACATCTAGATCTATGTACACATTTTAATAATCATAATCATAACATGTATGACTGGGCCTGAGCTTGGGACGGCAATAATCCATCTGGATAGTGTGTTTTAGGTGTCTGTCTGAGTCTCCATAATTTCCGCCAAACAAGATAACATCGTCTTCTTTTAGATTTTACGTCCATACAATCAGTATCTTCCATCTCTGATTATTTTTTACTTGATGATTATCACACCATGCGGGCGTGCTTGCAATTCGCACAATAAAAGGAGATAATTCTTGATTAAGCTAGAACTCGGAAACGATAAAGTCAAAGGGAGAAAACAATGAAGTGAACTACCTCACGTTCAAATATATCAACATTAAAATAACACCATGTAAAATTGTGAAATATCAATATTTAATAATGTTTGAGAAAACAGAAATTCATCAACAATAACTTTTTAACAATTTTAGGCATTTTATATCCATTGATCATTATAACACCAAAATGTATGATGTTGATGGTTGTCATTTGAACTTGAGGAATGACAGTCAAATTATAAACAAATCAAACAAATATATTGATTCTTAAACTTTATATTTGAAATATTAATAAGCTGTATTCAATAGAATTGAAATTGAAACGAACAATTGACAGTGTTTATTTCTGATATAAACGATATTGTCAATATTGTTTACTTCTGTGTGTTGTGAAATATCACGTTCAATTCAACGCCAAAAGGAAGTAACAGTTTTCCATTCAAAATCGAGCATTAAAATTCGACTCAAACATCTCAAAAACATACCATCCATTTTGAAGATTTTGAACTATCGCCAGATACTGTTAACGTTGTTGTAAAGTGAGAATGAACTCAGTGAATCGTGATCAAATGTAGTAAATTTTGTGAGTAACTATCACAGGTTGTGACGTCAGAAACCCGGAAGGAAGGTCGTTAATTTAGAGTTACGTCCCTTTGATAAACAAATGCACGTTGCAATGTTGTCATTTATCCCCCAGTCGCAATGTTGTGAAGGGTTCGATTTGATTGTTTACTACGTGAGAAACTAACATACTGAGGCAAGTTGAAAGGCAAGTAGTTATAAAAGTTCTTAACAGCATCAATGTCATTAGTAATCATTACAAATTTCTTTGTCAAAATGTTTAATATGGGGACTGTCTCAAAAGTATAATTGTGTTTTAAATTATTTCCTTGTCAATCTGAGAAACGTAGAAAGGAATTTTCGTTAGGATTGAACAGATCCGAAATGTCAGCTATATATATGTTTAAAAAGATTAGATGGATTAACATACTATACAAATGTAACAGTATGTTGAAGTTTCTATAACAAAAATAGTATGGATATCAAAATATATATCCCCCCTTGTCTAACATGTTCTCTAAAATTCCATTAACAATGTTTAAACAAATATAGGGTGTTTAATTCTTAGATGACATAAATGAATTATTCATTCTTTGTAAAATCAATACTCAAAATATTCCAAACTCTTTTGAGACGGGCCCTAGTTTGACAACAAAGAATCAGCTGACGACGTCTTCCTGGGTTGACATCGCCCTTTGGCCGATAATATACGTAACATTGGCAAGTTTTTAAACAGGATCATATATTCTAAGGTCTCGTCTATTTGCTTATATCGGTGACTATTTACCGTCAAGCATCACTTGACAAGGTAAGTGAACAAAGGTTTGACGCCATAGTTCAGTAAACGATTAATTTTACTCTTTGCTGGCAGTGCTGCACTTGATTGAACTGCATGTGTTGCCGTCGCCGCTGTCGTGTTAATGTTCTATTGGATGCAGTACTGGGTTCGACTCCCATTTTGGACGACTTAAATATTGATATTGCTAAAATCCTAAAGCACATAAACCAATGACGTTTGCTTCTATAATAAACCTTCTTATTGATTTAACTAAATTGATTTTACAGGTCGTTCTAATCGTGAGTTTAATCATAGGGGAATAATACGTTAGGTTGAGAAACGCATTCATTCATTATATAAACATTGTATTTATATTGTATGTTGCCGTGGCCATCGAGTTAAACTTTGTTTACAGTAACGCCCGTCTTAACTTTAAGATCTTGCTCAAACAAATGGGTGGAGTTGCATTGTGGTTTTTAAACAGCCTGCAGTTCAACATAATTTTTAATCATTTCGAAAGATGTATTCATCATATAAAATTATTCACTTTGATGGCGTTAGCAGCTACATTTCTCTCTCTTCAAAAAGATTAAAACAATGGGTTTGTTGTGTCGCGAGTTTGACGTTTTATTTTGATTTATTAGAATTACGAATATAATTATGAGTAAGTATATGTCATGTGTTGAGATTCGTCAATGTTTAATGAATGCATTGCATTGTTTTGTGCCTCAGTTGTAACAAAATCCTTTTTAAAAACGTGCGAATATAGAATCACGCCATTTCGATCAAATTTAATAACCTGAACAACAGCTTGTTTAGGATTAATTTCAGTGATTTGCACCACCGTGTCACATATACATCATTGTAATGATCTGTTATAACGCCAATAATCTTTGATTAAACAAGAAATCATCGTTGATGTCATTTGGAAGTTTTTGTGAAAATCGATTGGTCCCTATTGGATTCTGTATGAACATGAAGAGGCCATTGTTATTTTCGTATCTGCCAATCATTCTTCGTGAACAGCTGATTGAGTCGCACGTGGCACCATTGTCGGAAAATGGTGACGCATCCATGAACGGGGCCGTATAATAAACCGAAAGTACAATTTTGAATTATTCGTTTCGGTTGAATATTATCCCATTCACATATGTGCGAATTGTGAAGTACATGTAATCCTATGCATGTCTGTTGTCAACAATAAATAGAAAATAATCACAAAGACGAATTCATGAAAACGAATATAACAGAAAACGAGTTTCACCGCATGCACAAAAGGGGGCGTATACTATACTGAAAGTATCATTATTGAGTTGACAGTCTGCACCGCATGTGCGTTTGGATATTCTTTTGTCGCATCTGTGTTAGGGATGGATATGATCAAAATTAATACCCTTGAGGAGAGTGGTTAAATAGATCACAAAGAAGAATTAACGCCAACGAGTTTCGTCGCATTGGTGACCAGGGGCCGTATAATAAACTGAGAGAAACAGTTTGGTATGGTGCCTATTACCCGGTTTTTAGTATTAGACTTGGGGTATTCGACTCTGAATCGTGTGAAGCTGGACTTGAGTTCAACAAATGTCATGAAATGACGTAAGATAAATTAAATATCATGAATAAAAATCACAATTTAACTTTACACGTCCTGTCGTATAATATAAATATCTTTTACTCTGGCGCAAGTCGGGTCATATGACACTCGGGTGCTCCTAGATTTTGGACATGTCAATGTGACCCCTAATTTTTAGATACATAATTATCTACATGATTTAGAATAATACTGAGAGTGAGGTAACATAAATTGGATATTCTCGAAATTCAAAACAACATATGAAATCACGAAGAAGCATTCGCGAGAACATGTTTCAACGGCTATGAAACGTAATAGATTTTTTTTTTAAAAGTTATGAGTCATTTACGTTGTTCAATAAAATTCACATTCGCATGTGTTCGGAACGCCACATTTCAATTCCTTGTTCCGATTCATATAAAGATGACATGAATTTCGATTGTTATCAAGAATAAACGGAAACTCCATTGAATTAGCAACAGCAACGTTTTGGTGATTAAGAGTTCATATCCTGTCTGAAGTAATATACATGGCCATTGTTCGCCGGTCAGTCTGTCAACACTGACATATATTTACTCATACAAACCACTTACATTGTGGTACATTATTAGGTCACGTGATGGTTTAGTTTGTGGACGACTCGTAAGTTAGGATCTCACGATGTTACTCTAAATCATGGAAAAGGATGATGGACGCTAGGATACTGTTGCCATAGCAACAATTTGTAAATGGGATTCCCTCGTGAAAATTGTTCGGTGGCAACCGAGGTTTGTAAACGTTGAATAGTAAGTGAAGTTTATTTGAAACTATACACTTTAAAATGAAATCATATGGGGTGTATATATATATATATAAAAAAATATGACTTTTAGGGGGAGGGGGAAGATCATTGTAATTGATATCAATGAATGAACTTGTTTTAAGAACCTTTTGCACTAGATTACCTACTTATGTACGCGCATATCACTAAACTACTTGCACATGCTTACAAAGTTATGTTTTACTTCAAGTTTAGGAAATTGAGCTAGGAGCAAGAGTAGAGTAGAGTAGATAATACATGGCGACATACGATCTCGCCGAGAAACGTGCATACACTGCGCTAGGGAAACTGATAACGTAGTCTACAATGATACGGCCCGATATCGAAAGGTCGTTTCTTGCGCAAAGAACTGTCATTGTCAATTGCTTATACAAACAATGTTACCTCGGATAATGAGATACATAGTTGGTAAACTTTGATCATTCGGATTAGCATAGGAACACAATCAAACAGCGGGTTCGTGACAGGAATTAAAATAGGTGTGGGTTTGTCTCGGGTGTGTCAACGCATCCCACAAATGCTCAGTCCGATTCTTCATTAGCTCGGGTCGAAGTAATGCGTCATTCGACAAACGATCTAATTGAAGATAAATTTGCATACGGGTGTATGGCGTCGTGCCATCTGTGGTACTAGTATTGTGTGCGAACATGTGCATTGTTTGAAATCAGTTTCGGCTGATGCGCGACAGTTTTGACATTTTTAAGAGTCGTTTGCTGTTTTGTGTTTGCAGTCATGTTGCAGTTGGATTGGGTTCAACTAAAGGGTCAGTGGGAATTAAGCTACCCCGTGCAAAATGTTTCTAGGATGTGAAATGGATAGCATAGCGTGAACGTTCCGCGTGGAGTTGTGAGGTCCACCAACTGGGACGGTGAAATCTAAAGGTGTAGACTGCTATTACTTACATGGTATACGCCGAGGTCTGACTTTAACTCTGACTGCAAATATTTAGCAGTGAATGGAGAGGTGAGTCAAGGTTAGACTAAATCATAAATATTTATATTTTATATTTCTATCAACATATATATGTTTTATTTTTAAATTAAATATTTCAGTTCCATTTGCTTTCTGACAGCTTGAAAAAGTAATATAAACTGTAAAAATTAGTGTATGGTAGTTATCATTTTGATACAGATTATGATAGGACGGCGATACGATTATTATTTCCCCTTTTTCACACAGGGGAAGTTAATGATTGGTTGAATTTATGTCGAAAAATGATATGGTACGGTAACGTACGTGATAACAGTGAACTCACCGATGAATACACCGCTAAATGTTATCGTTAAGATGTGCATGCTACAGGTTTAAGACTTTATAAATAATTCAGGGGTTTTACCCGTGTACATATATGTTTCAAGAATGATGCATTGGTGTATTTGCATAGGGGGTCATACACATCTCAAATATGAGCATTTAATGTAGTGTATACGAGTCCAGATTCGGCCTGGCAACCTGCGGACTAATTTGTAAAGCTCAGAGTCTTGTTGTAGACTTGCCTAGGCGCTTAAAAAATTAAGGGGCCTGGATGACAGACTAACTAATTTGCGAACTCGGCGCGTTTATTCAATAGACTATGAAGGGCTGTTAGAAATGCAATGATTGTTTGTCAGTAAGAACCCTGTGTTTTTCTCAAAACGGACATTGCGTTAACCGCACGTGTAGAACATAGGTCGCGCGTTCAGAGTACATATAATACATGTAAAAGAATCCATTGAATGAGGGTCGTGGCGTAGTCTCCCAAAGCTAATGACAACACACCGAAATTTTGAAATATTAGTTGAACCAAAGTATATTGATAATTGTAAAATGGATTAAGATGTAGAATACACGAGGACCGGAGGAGCAGTGAATTATAGTCTTATTAATAGAGTCGAATCATCCCTTCGTTGTTTTTCAAGAAACCCTTTCAGTTCTCTGGTCATCAAGCATTCTTCAAAACAGGATATAGTCCAACAAAGTAGACGTAAAATGATCCAAACTATTTTTTCAGCTGTTTGTTTTGCTGTGAAAACAATACTCCTTCCTCGTTGGTCTCCTTTGTTTAATTACCTTGACATGACTAAAAATGTACATATACATGCATATCTCTTTAGTATAGTGTTGTCAATCTGTTTGGCGTATACCGGATTTCTTGGAAACAGATTTCGGATGTATATCCCACATGGCCAGCCCAGCATATTTTTCGAGATTGTTTCTAAAGGTTAAGGATCGAATTCTCCGAGAAAACAGTGAGAGTTGAAGGTCGCCTGCAACACGGTAGAACTAAAACAATTGTGACTCGGAAGTAGGGTTGCGATTGTTATGTAACAATGGGCGAGCTACTTGGTACAACAATGTAGTACTACGACTACTGGTGAACTGAGGGCGTCGATGGCACCGCGTTTTGGTTTTGGCACTGTTGTTTCCAGCGAGAAAAAGCTTTCCCTGAAAAGTTATCATGTGCTAAATTTAGCTCTCGGCTGTAGCAGAACTGTCAGAGGGAGAAACAGTAAGTGAATTGAGGATATCGGGAATAAAGATTTGCGTAATATTCTGGTAGCCATTTTAAGGGAGGATTATAGACGTGAATCGTGTATTCTTCTTGAACGGAATCGTTTTTAAGAAATAGGCGTTTAAGGTAAGTAGGCCTAATTGATGTTTATAGGTAGGTATACAGTATATGTGGCGGCAGGTGCTATGTTTTGAGATTAACAGCAGGATTCGTATGTAAACACTGAAGCTGAATTTCCTTCGCGATGTTGTAGTTTGGGTCATATCGTTAGGCGTTTTGATTTCTTAGTTTAAAAGAAAACAACTCACGAAGGGGATCTGGGTGTAAGTAACTAAAACGATGACCAATGACGGTTGAACCATGAGTCTGTCTTCATTATTGACATTGGATTGTGTTTTTAGTAGGAATACCTTGTACCAATGTTTATGACCATGGAGTATAGCGGTAAGTCTAAACATCACTTCAAGCAACTTCATATGAATGATGTTATATCGTTATGAAATTACGTTAACACAAAAAGCATATGGTGTGCTAAGTTTATACACGAGTGCACATGCATGTTTTGAGATTGTCGACCCCGATATGAAATTGTCTGAAACTTGCCAATCAATGTTAAAGTAGTGAGCTGGTGGTTTTACTAAACATACATGATAAAATTGACTATACCGATATGAAATTGTCTAAAACTTGCCAATCAATGTTAAAGTAGTGTGCTGGTGGTTTTACTATACATATATGATAAAATTGCCTGTACCGATATGAAATTGTCTAATACTATTATCTGCAGGCGGAACCGAGCTGATAAGTATTATTTAACGGTCAAGTATGGGAGAGGGGTGCTACTGTTCATCTTGGGTTAACTAGTTCTATGGGAGAGGGTATTTGATAAGTAGAGACAAGAATTTCGCGTGTCTGACTCAATTAGCCCGAGCCTCTGCCGGTGTGCTATTGGCAGGTAGATAAGATACCGTTACACCGTTACCACTGGCTGGCTGTGTGTTATAGACCTGTAACTTACGCCTGCTACCTTTAGCGTGAACTTTCGCATTACTTGCAAGTCTCAATGGGGGAAAGTTGGCAAATTCATTATTAATTTCTTGAAGTGTTAGAAATTAACTGAAAGAACAGTTGAATGATTCAAAGTCACTTGGTTGTATGCGTTGCCACGAAGTTTGGTTGGAATGTAAAACCGATCAGTGAGTATATTTCTGTTCACGAGTAGGCCTTTGCATGGTTAGTCTATAGGGTACCACAGCAGTTACTCACTGCAATGAAGTTTTTGTCGTATACATGCAGATATATGTATTTCCCCCCAGAATGTTATCGTTGTTGCAGCATAAGATAAGTCAGGATGGTTTTATGCCATTCTGTTGGTATTTCTGTCTGTTTTGTCCGTCTTTGTTACCACTTACATTATGAAAGCATTAATGCAATATACAATTCACGACACGTTCTCTCTATCTTTTCTAGATGAAAGAACCACTTCACCTGATTGGCCACCGCTGAGTCGATGACGTCATTGCCGATACAGGCTTCACCGCAGAGTACTCGAGGGGTCGTCTCAACAATAATCTGTCCAGGATGCCGGTCTTCGTTAACGATGATTATCTCCTCTTCGAGGCGGTGAAGTGGGGCAAACAGGACAAAGTTCGGGCTCTCTTGTCGTCGGGATGTCGTCCTGACCTCAAAGATGACGTTGGACGTTCCGCTCTGCACTGGGCAGCGGAGCGAGGCTATCTCGATGTGCTGTATTTACTTGTTGACGAGAATTGGGATTTGAACTCGGTCGACTTGAAGCGTCAGACTCCGCTACTGATTGCTTGTAATTATAGACGAGATGAGGTGGCGTCCTGTCTGATAATGCTTGGTTGTGACGTCAACGCTTGTGACGTCACGGGGAATACACCCCTTCATCGCGCAATCCACATGGATATGGACACGATCTCGGCTATTCTGTGTAAACATGGCGCTGACGTTAACGTCAAGAACGATGCAAAATGGACGCCATTACACGCGGCAGCAAGAACTGGCAATGAGAACACTCTGAAAATGTTGCTGGAACGTGGCGCTGACGTTAACGCTGTCACGAACAACGGCATGACGCCATTTTTGACATCACTATTCTATTACAAGATAGCCCAAAAGAAGTCATACACAAACCTTGACAGTATTTTAAAACTTTTCATTGAATCAGGTTGTCGTCTAAGCCAGGGAGATGGTCAATGGACGCCATTATCGGCAGCCATCTCTGTCGACAACAGCTTCATCGCCGCTCTGCTCATCTACAATGGCTGCAGATACGACAAGTGCCTACGTTACTCGAGGAGTCTACTGGTCGAAGCCTTCACCAAATGTGAACCGTTCGTCTGTCGTCTGATGGTTATGGCGGGATACAGGGTATGTCAGGATGAAGTGGACGTCTGCTCCAGAAGGATTCCTTCCTTTTCAAGGACGTTCATGAGACTTGTGGACCCTACTGCAAATATCAGCAGAGGGCGTTACGAGTTGTTAAAATGGTTACGTCAGGAAGCGCGCAGACCCAAGTCTTTAAGTGAACTATGTAGATCAACCATTCGTCACTCGCTTAGTTTGGGAGCAGACGACACATCAATACTAGACAACATTTTCTTGCTGCCGTTACCTGAATGTCTGAAAAACTTCCTTGCAATGTCTGACTTCATTTCAGGGATATTGTGAGTCTGTAGGGTGTGAGTCCAGTTAAACTCTAATCTAATCTAAATATGTGTATCGTTATCTCGTTATACGCGCATTACATCCAAAGAGTTTTAATAGGTTATAAGATCCCTGCATCAGTTAGGCTATAGGTTTTTTTGGCCAGTGTTGAGCCTGCGCACAAGACCATGCGCACGACAATGGTTCAATGATTCTGAGACGATGTTACATTTACCATACATCAAGGTAGTGATGTTTTCATTGGTACTTGACTGAATGCCGATTCCTTGGATGTATCGCAATTGTAGCAAGATAACACTACAGCTTACTTAGATTGGTCTGATTTGATTACGACCATCATATTGATGTTCATGTATGGATGTTGTGAGCAAGCATTGTGTTTGCTGTTACTTTAGTTCACTTTTAGCGACATTTCTCGCCCTTAGCGGGGAGAGTGTTAATGTGTATATATTTTCAATTTGTTGGCTCTGTAAGAGCTTGTGTCGAGCGAATGTAGCATTGTGTATATTTAGTGTATGGTTAGATACGACATCAACTATACTTGAGACTTGGTACAGCTCTCTGATTATCATACGGTCCACGATGACATTATGTCTCAATGCGAACCAGGCCAGTCCAACCTTATGTATCCTTTCACAAAGCACTAAGGTGGTCGTAAGTCACTAAGGTAACCTTAGTGCAATGTTAAAGTATGGGAGTTAAGGTTGACCTTAGTAAAGGTTGCTTTGTGAAAGAAAGTCCATGTTCATCATGTGAAAGTAGAACGAATGCAGTGTGTTCATTAGGTTTTGCAAGTTGTCAAATCTTAGCTCGGGTTATAGAGTGCAATACACCGAACGTATTAGTATGATAGGTCGACTGCAGAGGGTGTTTCGTGTGAAAGTAGAATTTATATTTCAGTTTATGACGAAAATACCATCTTCGATTATTTATAGAAATCAACGGGATGATCAGTCGTCAGCCAGATAGGCAACTTCCCAATGCAAAGCATAACTCTTGCCAGTCTCCATTACTTAAATCAGCCAGTTATGCAGACTGGCAGGAGTTTTGCCTTGCGTTTGGAAGTTGCCAGATAGGGTAATTCAGATGGTTCGAATAAGAAAGTGTGTACATAATTAGTTCATCAACCAAACTGACAGAAGATACTGTTTTGAAAAGCATATGTCATTAGATTGAGCGCTGGTCTCCAAAAGCAATACTCGTTTAATGAATCCGTGAGGATACTGAAAATTAGAAACCAATGTATCTATTAGAACAAATACGGTACGTGTCAACAATTATAACGGAGTATTCGTTGAAACGGTACACAAGATGTTACACTCTACGCTATAAATCTCCTTGGCCAATATATCAATGCCTGTCGCATGTAATTCACCCACGCTCAGTCCCAATATGAAACCTATGCTAGATAGATGAAATTTCTGCACTATAAATGAAAATTCAGAAATGTTATTATTTTTAAATGAAACTATTTGTGTGTACTACCATGAAGTATTTTGGAAAGATTGAGTCTAATACCTGTCATGCCAAGATGCCGATTTTTATCAGTTTATTATCATGAAGCGCTCGTAAAATATGATTTCATGTACCATGTTTTTGTAATGGCGCTCTGCAGTTTTTAATGGCTTATTCCGTTGTACACATGAACCAATGAAGACGATTCACTGAGAAACAAGCAACAGTATTAAAAAATTTTTTTAATGAATAATGTATGTTGTTGTTTGTTTATGTCTATATTGATGTAGTTAGAAAACAAATTTTAACATCACCATCACAAAATCGGTATTTCCTAATCATTCATTTTCATTAATTTCTTTATCACTTCCATTTTAACATTCCTATAACATTTACGAATAAATTGATCACGGCATGACCGTTAATGATATTTCATATCTTTAATCGGGAATAAAATTTAAAAAATCCCTTTCGAACATCGTACTATGCACATGGCAGTGTATCGCTAAGAAGTAACGTTAGATAGACTTTGTGAGTTCGTCATTACCCATTTCCATTTACATAATAATAGGGTAGGGTTTAAAAATCTTTATATAACGCTATTTCTAAGCGATATACGCCCCTCTGGCATTATTATTATGTCAATTGCGCAACGGTTATTATGACATAAAGAATAAATTAGTAGACTACTGGTACAAACTTTATAAACGTGTCTTATTGCTATTGTGTGCTATTCTTACCTAATCTCAACTAGACATTCAGATTGCCAATAATAATTGTATGAAGCGACCGTAAAATATATGATACACGAATCAACTCCCAGGATAGTTTTTGTGCTTTATTTCTATTTAGAAAGGTCAAATGAACACACTCGTAAATTAATTAAAATGCTGTCCAAGAGTATAAATGTCATTAAAACATTTTTTTTTAAAATACGTTCAGGATTAAATGTTAAAACTTCAGTCTACAACGTAACAAAGATGTTATTCTGAAAATGTCCGTATTAGTTTCAGATTAGCGTGCAGCCCAGTGGGGTAAACATAAGTGAGTACTCCCATAATCGCTCCATATACCACTCCCATAAACATCAATCTAGTAAATAAATAAAGAGAATAACCGTGTAATAACACTCCATTTCCTTTGTATATGTATTTAACACATGAAGATATTGCTAAGTTTTTGAAGGTGAATGTTTCTAGAATGATGTATAATGGTCAGGGACGAAAACTAGCAGCACATTTAAATCGATATAACGCGTAACAAGGACTTAAATTGCACAATTATAATTTAAGTCCTTGCTACAAACAAACAAGACGTCCTTAAACGACTAGCCTTCCCACATACCAAATATCAAAGGAAACCAGATATTGTTAATTCCATCTACTAGTCCTTCCCTCAACTTCTGAACCAATGTTAAAATATGTAAATCATAAAGTTGGGAATGTTAAATGTATCTTAACTCTGTGTATCAGTGCAAAATAGTTTCTACTTAATTTTCAGCATTACCCTTACTAACATTTAAATCTGTATTATTACACATGTAGGCCTAATATTGTTCTGGTAGTACATCGTGTTTTGGTATTAATTTATCCTTTATCATTCAATGTAGCTTTGCCCGACAGCACTGTATAATTTGCCACGCCAATAATTGCTAGGGGGTCAGGATCAGTTCAGTTTCGGGGTCGAAAAGAACATCGAAATCGAAATTTATAGATGAATGGAGGGACCGAAAATTATTCTTCTGGAACGAAAGCTTCGTTGATATCCGTACGGAAACGATTCATTCCGGATGTATACAGAGTGTGACGTCACGGGTCTGTGACGTCACAGCTATGGCTACCACAGGAAGCGTGGATTTACGATGTTCAATCTCTCGTAAATAAAGTGTAAATAATGTCTGGCGGCGGCCCTGATGAAGAAGGGGGTCGAAGAGAAAGTCGGGCTAGCCGCCGATTTCAAATTCTTGAAGCGCAAGGTCTTATCGTTGGCAGAACACTTGGGACTGGTTCGTACGCTTGTGTTAAGTCAGCTTACGATATCAACAAAAAGTGCAAAGTCGCCATAAAAATCATATCGAAAAGAAAAGCACCGGAAGACTACCTGGTAAAGTTTCTGCCGCGGGAAATTGAAGTTGTACGAGTCATGCGTCACCCTAATTTAATTCAATTCCATCAGGTGATTGAAACGACGACACGATTTTTCTTGGTTATGGAAATCTCAGAAAATGGCGACCTCCTTGAGCATGTGAGAAAGAGTTTAACTATCGATGAAGCACAGGCCGGGAAATGGATGAGGCATCTGCTTGATGGGATGACATACATGCATAATAAGGGTATTGTCCACAGGGATCTAAAATGTGAGAATTTGTTAGTGGACTCCAACAACATCCTCAGAATAACAGACTTCGGATTTGCCAAGAGGATATTCAAAGGAAAAGGCAATGAACATTTGAGTGAGACATACTGTGGAAGTTACGCCTATGCACCTCCAGAAATCTTGAAAGGAGTTCCTTACAACCCGTACTGTGCTGAAGTCTGGAGTATTGGAATCGTGCTTTTTACAATGGTGAGGATTTCATTTAAATATATTTTTATTGGGAAACTTGATCAGGTGTATTCATTGGAGAGATAAAGAGTGATAACTGTATTACACAGACGTTTGTATCTTGAATAGCGAGCAGTACAGGGATTTGAGGATATTTACCAGTTAATATACACAGATTTCAAGCCATGGTCATGGGAAAAAATCTCATTGATCAAATAAAAGAATCTTCCAAGTATCTTTTTCCTGTAAATCTCAATGTGTAAGAAAGACAGATTTTTCTGCCATTGACATATCTCCAGGATGACCCTGGATGAGCTAGAGAGAACATATGACATCAATCTACAATCTATTTGTAATATTAGACTTTGGTAATGAGATCACTCAAATGATTTCAACTGAAGATGGTTTCAGGGCGAAATATTAACTTTTAAATATTGGCATCACATTCATTCCATTTGACAGGTGTATGGCCGCCTCCCCTTTGATGATTCTGATCACAAGAGACTTCTGAAACAAGTTCAAGCCAAAGTGATGTTCCCCTCCAAACCAGAAATATCTGAGAACTGCAGAATCTTGATTTTGAAAATGCTGACCAAGGGAGGTGATAGAATACCCCTCGGAAACATCAGGTTTGTAAATATCAGTGTTACTGTGGTGACGGCTGTTCCTAGCAGCCACTCAACATGAAAACAACCCTATTCGGATGTAAATACAGGGATTGGGAAAGACACCTTTGACAATGGGCAAAGGCCCATTTTCAGACTTTAAAGTCATTTTCAGAATTTAAAATGGACCATTCCCTTTTGTAACAGTAGTAAAAATGGACCATTTTTTCATCCAATGTGCAAAATGACCCATGGCCCCTACCTTTCCCAATCCCTGAAATACAAGGATAACATCATTAAAAAAATAGAATATCTGTCAATTCTTGACAAGAGGCGTCTCTACCTCATGAGATGAGATAAACATGGTATAATTAAAGAAAAGACATATCCTCTATATATTAGTTCAGAATTTTGTGTGTTTCAAACTACAGAAACCCATATATGGAATATTACATTAGTGCAAATGAAACTATTTCTGACAAGAGAAGGTTATCCAGTTTCACTAATTTTCCAGATTTGATGCATGGTACAAAGCCAACTGTCTTCTACCAGATGATCCGAAACCCTCAAGAGAAGAATCTTCGCTCACAAACACACCTGTAAAACCTCCCACTCCAGAGTCAGGTGAACCCATCCGTGCTACTCCAACACTGACTGGAAATCCACAAAAACCACCTGTTGAATCTTCTGAATCTGAACTGAGACCCAATTTGGAAGGTCCAGCCATTGATGAAACAGTTGCCAAAGTGCAAGAACTCGGACAGATGCTATCCTCTCCTGAACAGAGATCACTTAGCAATGATACAGTTACATAGCAATTACTTCTGTCAATATATAGTCGCTTTGTGGGGAAAATAAGCTTGTAAATGTGTACATTGGAATAATGATTGTTAATAGTACTCTGATCAAGGGAAATGTCAAGTGAAATATCGAGTCTAAATATTATGATTGAATCATGTTAGCTGTATCTATTCCTTGTCCACCATTGTTATACTTTTGGTGAATAATTCATCATTATATAATTTATGTAAATTAAATTTGTAATACAGCAAAATGTGTTGAAAATATTTGAATTTGAAAAAAAAAACCCAGCAACAATTTCATATAACATCAGAAATTAAACACTATCCTGTAATAGTGTTTAAAATATCTGAATATTGGTCAATGCAAAATATCTTTTTTTTAATGGTTTGCATTTTAATTTATCCCTATCCCTATGTTACTGAAATGTGACTGGTAATAAATGTGACAAGAAAGGTTACCATACAATGAAAAGTCAAACTTGCGTGTGTTAATTGGTACTTGCAAACCATGGTAGGTGCTGCAATTAATTTACAAAGTAATAGTAATAGTACACCTAAATCTAATTGACGATGAAACTGTGCTGGTTTCTACTGGGATTTGAATGGAGAATTTCTTGATAGAACGCTTAAATGAAGGATACCCATCCATGTGACGTAATTGTTACAATTTTACAAATATGATGCTCACTGTAAAAACCTATTAATAATCCAGCAGCTAACTTCTCGACTCTCAACCCGGGTTTATTCAACAATAGTTCTTTCTTCACCAATAAAAACAGAAGAAAAACAAAACATGCTAAATTTTAGTATTTGTTTATTATTTGGCTGTGCAAGCTTTGAGACAGACACAATGTGCCCAACAGCCAATGAACACATTGCAACATACAATAGTACGACCATTGGACTGATATAGCTTGCGCTGATCGTAACTTCTATTTTTATACTACAGGAAGTCAGGCTTTACAATCCGTATCTATGCAAGCAATGTACAATAACCAACAAATATCTCATGGCCCAAATAGCATGGAAATTGATACTCGACTTGCTAATTTGATAAGCACATATGAATATTTTTCTTCATGCGGGGATTTCATACATGCTCTTTGTAAAATGTTTTATATGAGCCCGTATTTACAGTATATACAATATTCTATTTACAATATTTTACCATATATATTGTATACATTAACAACACAAGCTCCTGGTGATAATCTATCTTTTGGCACAAGAACTCTTTCCCTTATAAAAGCCAGTATTTTACATCTGTTTCCTTTGTCTCGCTTTATAATCATCTGTCAATTTTCATAGTAAAAGTTATTAGGGATATTCCCTTCTAAGAACTAAATCTGTTAACTATGACTACAATAAGATTTTTACAGGAAAATAAACCTTCAAACATTTTCACATTTAGTACATGTATATGAAAAAGATTGTTAATTCAGCACTAATAAAATACAAGGAAACAAAGAAGTGATTTATAATATGAAGAAAAGAAACAAAACTAAAACAATTGATAACAAATGATTATGATTGTACAATTAATCGATTGCATTGGCAGGATATATGATCTTTCAATACATATTTTATATTTCAAATCTTTGCAAAAATACCTTGAATACAAAAAATAATATCTTGCAATGAAATATTCACCCAAGAAACTGTCAGCACAGTATGCCACTGGAAAACATAAATTGGGATTTCAAATTTAAAAAAAAACAAAAACAATCTTTATGTAAGTAATAAAGAAGAGGATTACATACAAGAACATTCTGTAAACAAGGATTTCTAGTCTATACCGTACACAAATATTACCTCAAAACACTTGGATAATACAAAGTTAGAAACAAAGCTTGAGATATGAACTGTTGGGACTAAATCTCCAATTTCTTCGAGATTTGTGAGACAAACATTACTAAGCCTTCAGTGAAACACAGAATTATTGAGTTAATATATGTGACTGACAGTTAGCTCCATCAAACAATCTTTAAAATTTAAACCTCAAGTCTACATCAACTTTAAAAACCATTTATGTGCGTATATAGCTCTCAAATATGAATTGCCTGTCTTGGTTACAGATCTTCACAATTTTAAGTTTTTATTTTCACTTCCTAGGAATTGTAACCCCATTTAACGTAAACAACAATGGAGGTGTGATTTTTCAGTTTTAAACTTAATTTAAATGACATCTATAAACAGGATTGCAACATTTACTTTGTATACATAGCTTACAATACCAATTTGTTAACATAATTGTGAGAGCATATTATGTTTTCATTATCAATTGAATTCTCAATTTATCTTTGAATGATGCATGTTATCAAACTTTAAAAATCTGCCATTTTCATAATAAATCTACAACCCAATAAGCTAACAATGAATGCAAACAATTCAAGTTAATCAAACTATAAGTTCCAATTCCACAACCCTCGAGACTTTTTATTAAAGCAAATACTAAGATGATTTGGTGATACAATTTGTGGAAGCCCATGCAATATGCAGTGCATTCACAAATATCTAAAGTATTTGTATGTCATGAAGGAGGTGCGAAATTGACATAAAATAGTCAGGGATTGTGAGAATGAAACTACAACTAGTCTATACATCCAGATCTTGATTTTCTTTCTATTTTTCAATAAATAATGTGAACGAGTTCAAACACAGTTCAACCTTTGGCAAAGGAAACCATTAAATAAGGGGAAGAAACAAATGGAACATTAACGTCTTAGATCTATTCAATTATTGCACGTCATGTGTACATACATGTACTAACTTGGACTATCACAATTATCAGAATTCAACACCGACATCCGTTTTCTTGGTGGCCTAAATGATGATGATATTTTGTTGATGACATTTTTCTAGCCCTGCTATAATTTCCAAGAAACATGGTGGCCACTCACTGCCTGGCCATTGGTAATTATATCACTGAACTCCTACTCTTCCATGAATAACATTAACATCATCAGTATTCTCAGTACGTCCTTCATATTGAAGAGCAAAAAGATTCAGAATTAAATTAACAACATTTTATAAAGTGAAAGGAATAGGCTATTTTTAAGTCTAAAACTTATGTTCAACATTGATTATCACATCAGTTGTGCCATAAACAGTCTCTTTAATAGAGTTAGTGAATATCTCCTGTGTGTAAGAGTTCATGTCCGGCAAATAAAGTTGCAACCAATCTTGTAGTTCTTGTGGCGGACGCACTGAATAATCCTTGTAATGTGGTCAGCACTCTAAACCCCAAAGGCATTTCTCCTGAACCTGCATATAATGCTGATTCTGTTTAAATCAGAGGCATACCATTCCTGTTAGCAGAATAAGTGGAAAAACTCCTGTTGGTCAAAGTGATCAAAGTGATGCGAAGTAACTGCTTATAGACATTTCAGGCAGGCCATGTCCTCCAGGAATATATCTTGTTCAGAAGGTAATGGATTAAGTCCCTTGATGCCAAAGAGTAGCATATGTGTGAGTCCACGACAGGCTAGAGGATCAGCATTTCAAGTCTGGATTAGCTCCTTGGTGCCATGGAGTACCATCTTGTGAGCCACTGCCAGACGTTAACCATGGGTCCATATATCACAAATGGTTCACAGAGTTAGTTAGTTAGCGTTGACGGCCGGGGGTTGCTGGGGTACAAGTGAGGTGAAGAAGGTTGAGAGGAAACACCAGACCATCGCCCCAACACCGGGTCTCTGGTCTTCAACTACTTGGGGAGCAGGCTCGCTTGTTGTGGTAGTGTCTGCGTTTTCATTTGACTCAGGTGTTTCTCTTGCTGCAGGCTCCTGGAAAAACAAATTTAAAAACCTTAAGCAACACTCACATAAATAGGTTCAAAATAGGTTTGTAGATTATTGTAGATTATTGTACAAAAACGGCTTATTAACTAATCAGTATCTCCTGTCAAAATCAGAACAATTTCAATTTCTAAGAAACAGAAAGTGAACAATCGTAACATTGTAGTTTCTGGGATCACACTATCTGCAATAGTAAAAATTCTTGTACTTTTGTCGAGAGGAGTCCCTTGCAGGATTCGAACCCACACCTTCAGAGTAAGGCACCAGCTACAAGGACTGACTGTACCAACAGTTTACCCATTCGGCCACCGTGGCCTCAACAAAGAGGTCTGACAACTGGTAGTTAAGCTATTTTAACATTCAGTATCCCTCTGATTTCAGTATCGTATGAATGACACTTTGAAATTGTCTGAAATGGTAGCTTGTGTACCGGCATCACATCACTGACAGGAAATATGACAGCGTAGTAGTGTACCTGATTTTCTTGTTGTTCCTGGTTCTCTTGCTCTTGTTGTTGTGCTGGAGCTGCCTCGGCTGCTTGTTGTTGCTGTTGTTGACCAGCATTGGGATTTCTTCTGATATTTAACCAACCTTTTTGCAATCTGTAGAAAGATGAAATAGCAATTACTTCTAAAACCAGTTACGATATCATATATAATGTTACAAACACATCTAAGCAGAAATTCATTTAAACTAAATTCTTTATCTTAGCCTGATGTTCAATTTGATCAAAATAAACTTAGTCAATCTTTTGGACAACAAGTACTCCATGAAAACAATATTAAAACAAAACTGAGTTTCAGGATAAGAAACAATCACATTATAACATTTCAATTTTATTGAAAAAAAACCCATAATACACTCAATAGTAACAGTTATCATAAATGACTTGCATGTTGATAAATAGACTGTAAAGTAAAAAAACTTCAAAAGAGAGGGAGACAGATATTCAAGAAGAGACTCACAAGTAGATGATAAAGAATCCGGTGAAGACGGCGACGAATCTGCTGAAGGTAGAGTAGAAGTAGACAACGGACAGGAGGACAAGAAATCGGAAAAGGATGTAGATGTAGTCTAGCCAATCACGGTGTTCAAGCTCGTCATCATCATCAACCTCCATCCCACCCTGTGCGTTCATACGCATGTTCGGATTGGCTGCTGGTGCTGCTGGGGCAGGGCCGTTGTTACCTGCATTTTGATTGGCCGGTCGACCTTCAGTGGCGGCCATTGCTTCAGGAGTGTTTGGGGGTGTCTGGTAGGCATTGTTGTAGCTGCAAAATTACATTAAAAAGTTTGTTGAATGATTTTCATTGTTCTTGATATTCGATAAGATACCAAGTATAATTGAAGTGAAAACAAGTGTTTGCCACTAACATGGCAATGTCCCCCGCCGGTGACATTGAGTTAGTAAGACACATCATTGGAGCTTCTTTGGTTCATGATATATCGTGTTAATAAGAGTTCTAAAAGTGGTCAAAGTGTTGTAGTGACCTTGAAAATAAGGTCAAGGTCACCAAATCGACTGGCGTCTGCGTCATTCTCCAATGTAGACTGACACCAAATTTGAAAACATTTGGTCCAACCGGTCATAATAAATGGTGATAACAAGAGTTAGAAAAGTGCTCAAAGTGTTGCGGTGACCTTGAAAATAAGGTCAAGGTCACCAAAATAAACTGGTGTCTGTGTCTTTCCCCAATGTAGGCTGAAAACTAATTTGAAGACTTTGGATGCAATGTTTCATGAGATATCGCCTTAACAAGAGTTCAAAGAGTGGTCAAAGTGTCGTGGTGACCTTGAAAATAAGGCCAAGGTCACCAAAAGTGACTGGTGTCTGCATCTTCTCACAATGTAGGCAGAAACCAAATTTGAAGACTTTGGATGCAACGCTTCATGAGATATCGCGTAAACAAGTGTTAAAAAAGTGGTGAAAGTGTCGTGGTGACCTTGAAAATAAGGCCAAGGTCACCAAAAGTACCTGGTGTCTGCGTCTTCTCACAATGTAGGCAGAAACCAAATTTGAAGACTTTGGATGCAACGCTTCATGAGATATCGCGTAAACAAGTGTTCAAAAAGTGGTGAAAGTGTCGTGGTGACCTTGAAAATAAGGCCAAGGTCACCAAAAGTGACTGGTGTCTGCTTCTTCCCACAATGTAGGCAGAAACCAAATTTGAAGACTTTGGATGTAACGCTTCATGAGATATTGCGTAAACAAGAGTTAAAAAATAGAGCCATGGGCTCTGTAGCTCATCAGAGTTTATTTTGTTTGATGATGAAGACAGAAATATGTTGTCTCAATATAATGCACAATCCCTAACCCTGACAAATCTTAGTCTTAATTGAGAGAGAGCACTCAGCAAGGTCAACACACAGGAGATTATGCAATATTCTAACCCCTTGGCTCTGGTTACAAGCCAGCTGTGTTTTTTGTGTTTTACCGCCAAATTATGTAATAGACTCTTGCTTGCACTAAACACTGGCAGCACTGATCTAACTGTATAAGGCTTAAAGAGAACAGGCAATGTGATGAATCTCATGGTACATAATACAATTTTGAATCACCTTGGCTAAACAATCTCGGTTCTAAGCCTTGTCATCCAAACATCTAAACATTCTGAACAAAATATTCCTTCTAGTTTGTTCTGGATGAAAACAGGATTTTAGGTAATGGCCTACGGGGCTCTTATTTGGGGCCACTGGGTCACCAAATCTACAATTTAGAATCTCCATTGGCTAAAGACTCTTTACACAACATGACAACCTTCTAGGTCTTTTCGTTCTGGAGAAGAAGATGAAAATAATCTTATCTTATCATTTCATAAACAGTCATATGCAGTTCACATATCTCATGTAACATAAAAGAATTCTTAACTCCTCTTCAATTTAGTCCTTTATGCCTTGTCACAATTTTCAGTTAATAGGCTATTCAATAGTTCTCATTTCACATTGATTACATCAATTTGACAAACATGTCCACAATGTAGATTGTTATCTAAAGTCAACATACATTTCAAATAAAGTGGTTAAAGTGTCATAAAATATCAGTTCAAAATTCATTTTCAAAGGGTTTTTTTAGGCTGTGGCCCATATTTGGGGTCACAGGGTCACCAAGTTTGAATCCCCATTGGCTAAAAAGTTTGCATACAATATTACAGCCTTCTAGATCTTTTTGTTCCGGAGAAAAAGATGAAAACAAGATTTTAGGTAATGGCCTGTGAGGCCCTTATTTGGGGCCACAGGGTCATCAAATCTACAATTTAGAATCTTCATTGGCTAAAGACTCATTACACAACATGACAACCTTCTAGGTCTTTTCGTTCTGGAGAAGAAGATGAAAATAATCTGATCATTTCATCACCAGTCATATGCAGTTCACATATCTCATGTAAAATAAAAGAATTCTTAACTCCTCTTCAATTTAGTCCTTTATGACTTGTCACAATTTTCATTTCATAGGCTATTCAACAGTTCTCATTTCACATTGATTACATCAATTTGACAAACATGTCCACAATGTAGATTGTTCTTTCAAGTCGACATACATTTCAAATAAAGTGGTTGAAGTGTCATAAAATATCAGTTCAAAATTCATTTTCAAAGGCTTTTTTTAGGCTGTGGCCCATATTTGGGGTCACAGGGTCACCAAATTTACAAGTTTGAATCCCCATTGGCTAAAGAGTTTGCATACAATATTACAGCCTTCTAGATCTTTTTGTTCTGGAGAAAAAGATGAAAACATGATTTTAGGTAATGGCCTGTGAGGCCCTTATTTGGGGTCACAGGGTCACCAAATCTACAATTTAGAATCTCCATTAGCTAAAGACTCTTTACACAACATGACAACCTTCTAGGTCTTTTCGTTCTGGAGAAAAAGATGAAAATAATCTTATCTTATCATTTCATCACCAGTCATATGCAGTTCACATATCTCATGTAAAATAAAAGAATTCTTAACTCCTCTTCAATTTAGTCCTTTATGACTTGTCACAATTTTCATTTCATAGGCTATTCAACAGTTCTCATTTCACATTGATTACATCAATTTGACAAACATGTCCACAATGTAGATTGTTCTTTCAAGTCGACATACATTTCAAATAAAGTGGTTGAAGTGTCATAAAATATCAGTTCAAAATTCATTTTCAAAGGCTTTTTTTAGGCTGTGGCCCATATTTGGGGTCACAGGGTCACCAAATTTACAAGTTAGAATCCCCATTGGCTAAAGAGTTTGCATACAATATTACAGCCTTCTAGGTCTTTTTGTTCCGGAGAAAAAGATGAAAACAGGATTTTAGGTAATGGCCTGTGAGGCCCTTATTTGGGGTCACAGGGTCACCAAATCTACAATTTAGAATCCCCATTGGCCAAGGAGGCTGTACATATAATTTCAGCTCTCTGGAGTCATTGGTTCTGGAGAAGAAGATTAAAATAGCTTTATAGCTTATGACCCCTGTGGCCCTTATTTGGGGTCACAGGGTCACCAAATCTACAATTTAGAATCCCCATTGGCCAAGGAGTCTGTACATAAAATTTCAGCTCTCTTGAGTCATTGGTTCTGGAGAAGAAGATGAAAATAGCTTTTAAGGTTATGACCCCTGGGGCCCTTATTTGGGGTCACAGGGTCACCAAAAATCTACAATTTAGAATCCCCATTGGCCAAGGAGTCTGTACATAAAATTTCAGCTCTCTAGAGTTATTGGTTCTGGAGAAGAAGTCGAAAAAGTGAAAAGTTTACGGACGGACAGACGCCATCCCATGCCATAAGCCCATTGGGCCTTTCAGGCCTGATCAGTGTTCCCGAAAACCCACCGGACATCGGACAATACAGATAATTATGACAGGTGACCGACAAAAAATGTGTTATTTTCGGACACAGTGACCAGCACCAGGTGCAAGTCAATTATTTTAGAAATAAATCTAATATTAGGCTACCAAAAATTAAGCACTTGAATATTTAGTCAAATTTAATTACAAAATAATATTCTAAATCTCTCTCAACATAACATGTTGACAAAACTGCCGATAAAACAGTCCATCAAACACTTACGCTAAAGGGAGGCTACTCTTGGTCTGACTCTAAACTGGGTGATGTCTAGTATGTTTATTGTATAGCGCAAAAGCACACTTATCAGTAACCAGTTTATCGGCATGCATTTGTCAAATGACAGACGTCTGTGTTTTCCTTATTTTGACATCTGTCAATTTATTTTAGTGTTGATAACTTTGAAAATTATTATTTAAACATACAAAGATGGGAATTGTCAGTGAATATTTTGACAAAAGTCTCATAGGGACATTGATACAGACCATGTGCTTATTGTTAGACTGAAAAGCTCTAGAAATCTGTGAGTGTTTCAATATTATGTTTTGTGTTCAGAAAACAAATAAATATTGAGATAGCAAATATTCCAGATTGAAATTGCAGATAGAAGTCTATTATGAAATTATAATTATACTTTTATGGGGTTTCCTTTATAGTGATTGAAACAGAATGGGTTTATTTAAATTTAGAATTTTCAAAATATTGTACATGATGAGATTTAGATGAAATTGATATGAATTAAGTCTTGTTTCCCCACTTTTTTCATGGCACACATAACATTTCATTCTTATTTTAAAACATATAATGATTCACCATGATCATATTTGACTCAATATGTTTCAATATGTGATGAGGCTATTTGCCTCTGGTCATGGAAGGCCAAAATGAATCAATGTGATTGCAAGCCTTGAAGTGAGCAGTACATACTGGTGTCCTGGTTCCTAATTAAAATGAATTTAACATTTACATTTTAAAATTTCAAAATGATTAGTTATTAAATTATACTGTTTAATGTGTGAAGTTTAATATATATGCCACCCTTATACCCGCTTTAATTGGTTCTTATTCATGCCGCAGTAATAAATTGACATTTTATAATGGTCAGACAATCTTTCAAATTGTCAGACAGATCCTGGGCAACTGCCTGACAGAATGTCAGGCAGGGAAAAAAAGTTTTCGGGAACACTGCTGATGAGCTAAAAAGTGGTCAAAGTGTCGTGGTGACCTTGAAAATAAGACCAAGGTCACCAAAATTGACTGGTGTCTGCGTCTTCCCACAATGTAGGCAGAAACCAAATTTGAAGACTTTGGATGTAACGCTTCATGAGATATCGCGTAAACAAGAGTTCAAAAAGTGGTCAAAGTGTCGTGGTGACCTTGAAAATAAGACCAAGGTCACCAAAATTGACTGGTGTCAGCGTCTTCCCACAATGTAGGCAGACATGAAATTTGAAGACTTTGGATGCAACGCTTCATAAGATATCGCGTAAACAAGAAATGTGACGTACGGACGTATGGACGTACGGACGCCGCTGATTACATAGTCCCCCGTTCCGCGTTGCGGCGGGGGACAAATATTCAAAGATCATGATCGGATATCATTAATTAAAAGAACAAAGACAAGTTGCAGTACTCACTATTGCATGTATTGTGACATGTACTGTGCGTACATCTGCTGCATCCACAGGTATTGCTCCGGGCTGTATCCGTACCCAGGGGGTGCCATGGGGGGCATCGACATAGGGTTGCCGCTGTTACATAAACATCTTCATAAGCTTACATTTAACTTCTGTATATTTGATAATAATTGAGAACCCCTTATGTGGGAAAAATGAAGATTAAAACAAGCAGACAGAGTCGGCCATATCCCCCGCCTTTGGGAAAATTTGTTGAAGAATAGTTGTTGAATAACAGTGACTATGAACCTTTTTCAACTAAACACAACACACAAAATTTCAGCTCCTTAGACAAAGTGGTTCTGGAGAAGAAGACAAAATGCGAAAAGTTTACAGACAGCTGGACACCGTGCAATGCCATTAGCCCATCGGGCCTTTCAGGCACATCTACACATGATGATTGTTCCACACACCAAGAGATATGTCTTATAGTTTTCGAGTTCTGTTCCGGAAACAAAATTCTAGGTTACATTTCTATGGAAACGGTAAAAAACATAACTCGAAGAAGTTGAAAACCCCAAAAGGCACATCTACACATGATGATTGTGCCACACACCAAGTTTCGTTGAGATATGTCTTATAGTTTTCGAGTTCTGTTCCGGAAACGAAATTCTAAGTTACATTTCCATGGAAACGGTCAAAAAAAATAACTCGAAGAAGTTGAAAACCCCAAAAGGCACATCTACACATGATGATTGTTCCACACACCAAGTTTCGTTGAGATATGTCTTATAGTTTTCGAGTTCTGTTCCGGAAACGAAATTCTAAGTTACATTTCCATGGAAACGGTCAAAAAAAATAACTCGAAGAAGTTGAAAACCCCAAAAGGCACATCTACACATGATGATTGTTCCACACACCAAGTTTCGTTGAGATATGTCTTATAGTTTTCGAGTTCTGTTCCGGAAACGAAATTCTAAGTTACATTTCCATGGAAACGGTCAAAAAAAATAACTCGAAGAAGTTGAAAACCCCAAAAGGCACATCTACACATGATGATTGTTCCACACACCAAGTTTCGTTGAGATATGTCTTATAGTTTTCGAGTTCTGTTCCGGAAACGAAATTCTAAGTTACATTTCCATGGAAACGGTCAAAAAAAATAACTCGAAGAAGTTGAAAACCCCAAAAGGCACATCTACACATGATGATTGTTCCACACACCAAGTTTCGTTGAGATATGTCTTATAGTTTTCGAGTTCTGTTCCGGAAACGAAATTCTAAGTTACATTTCCATGGAAACGGTCAAAAAAAATAACTCGAAGTAGTTGAAAATCCCAAAAGGCACATCTAGACATGATGATTGTTCCACACACCAAGTTTCGTTGAGATATGTCTTATAGTTTTCGAGTTCTGCTCCGGAAACAAAATCGGGACGGACGGACGGACGGACGAACGGACGAACGGACGGAGCCCATTTCAATATCCCCCCCCAACTATGTTGGCGGGGGATAATTAGGACTTGTATTATCATTATGATTATTGAGTTGTTCGTGGATCAGTAGTTAGTTCTGTCACGTATCCTCTTTTCCCTTTCTCTGAATAAGTTCACGATGCTACACCACAAGTTGTTTGTTACCAGTTCTGTCAGGGTAGCATATTTTGGACATATAACAGTAACACACAAGCTCCTTCTTTCATTCATTTATTGAACCTTGACAAGACCTTTTAGTCATCATGAATTTCTTGAATTTTAAGTATTTTGGTCAAATTTGTATCTGCAATTATTTAAAAATAATATTCATCCAACAAGCTAGGGAGCATTGAGCCAAGGTGCAGGTGTGTTTCTATATATCCTTGGCTCTCAGCTATTGTAATCTTGTGGTAGATACAACATGGTGTCAGATGGGGTAACAGCCTGGGGGGGCTTGATGGACTTGTAGGGTCACTAGTTACATAATCACTCAGCAAAAGGCTTGTTAATTTACAATTTATTTGTTAACTAAAAGTTCCCTGCTGTTAATGCTGCTGGCAATAAAAGAGGTGACCCAAAACTCAATCTAACTTCCATTTGCAAGTAAAATTTGAATATTGTGTGTATGTATTATATAACTATAATCTTTCTGATTGGCAAAATAACTCAACCGATGAATTTAATTACTGAATGCCCAAAATAAGAATAACTTACTTTGAAGCATGACAGCGAGTCAGTGGAATCAACAATAAATGGAAACACATAGCTCACTAAGCCAAAACTAACTTGTTTTTGAAAGTATCACTAATAGTTTAATAGAAATTCACAATTTAATTTGGTTTAATTAACACAATTCTACTGAGTTATCATTCATTTTCACTACAATAATTGAATACAAATACAATCCTGCTTATATTCACAAGCTGTTACAATTGAAATGTTACTTTTCAGGCTTGGGTTACATATTTTATAATATAAACTTTCTACCTCACTCGATGAAATAAACATGGTATTTGTCAAGAACAGACAGATATCCTGTATTTATTAAATAGTTAAGTAAGGGAGATGACGTTACTTCTACAATCAATGCAATGTCAGCACCATTGCTAAGTAACAGCCCAACAAAGGTATGACGTCACCACAAATCATGAAAGTGAAGCCACTTTGGACGTACAACACAATTTTAATTCATGTTTTCAGTGTAATAGCACTTATCTCAGATCTCGTGACTCTTTCATTACTTCACGAAGTTCACATTTATCAATAATGATATCAAAAGAAATCTATGTAGGACCTCTGTGGGGTACTGCACACCTGTTGCTTGAAATCAATGAATAGCAAGCAAGCTGTTACTTCTCTCAGTATGCTGACGTCTATATGGCACTAATAACGTGTCGTATATTCCTCTGTGTTCACGGTTTGATTCCTGTTGCTCATTTTTATCAAACATACCCTACAGCAACACAAAATTGAACATCATCTTGAATATTTAACAGCTGCCTTACAAGCAAGTGTCACATGTAACCATAGATGGTTACTAGTTATAATTCAACCCTTTAAAATATGATACAAGGTTAAATGCTGCTTTGGAAAGTATTTGGAAAGCATTGATGATTGAAGTCTGTATTGACTATCAGCCAGAATCTCAGTTTTTTTGGGCTTCGGGTAGCCCACACTGTGACTCTGCCTCAACACAAAGTGACCAATATCATCAAAAGATGTCAGAAAGACAATCAATCATCCTTGTTTAAGAGTTGGAACAAGAAAACCATAAATAATCATTACAGCATTGCATCCAACCCTTAATGACCGAGGACAGTTTTTTACAGCAAACTTGAACAGCCCACAGCATAGTTGCTGAGCCCTAGGTGTCATGAAAGATGAAAATCTCTGTGGATAAATTTTGATCGAGAAACTGAACAGACGGCCTCAGGGAAACGATAAAAATATCACTGATAAGATATCTTAATATCTTCGTGAATAATCTGGTGATCTCTTTCCATAATTACCATGCAGATTATGATCACATATTTTTTATTATGACACAGATGTCACACGTGTCACATTAGCGGTATAAGTTTATGGGTTGAATGAATCGCGAACGATAGCATAACATTTGCTTATCAACAATTCTGGTCTATATTCATACCAATCTCATCAACATAAGGAGTACAAGATTAACCTTGGGATAGCCTATGCACAGATTATTTGCTTTGTTGACCAGAAACAAGTTTTGATTTCAGTAAATTGGCCACACAGAAATTATCTATCAACAATAAAGTGATGGTGGTTTATGGATAAACAAAGATACTGAATTTGTAAAATAGCTCAGGTGTTAACACAAAAGACTTCAACTCAGTTGCAAAATACATGCACATACCCAAACTGAAACTGATCCATCCCAGGCATTGCAGGACCACGGTACCTCAAACCGTCGGCAGATTCTGGTGGCAGAGAATGACTCGAACTGGCTGGGCTCACTGGGACTGAATCACCCTTTAAACAATATCATAAAACAAATTTTAAATAATTACAAAGATGGATAAATAAATTTACTGCTTCACAAATTAACAAGCAAGTGGTTTAAACTACCTAGACCCATCATTTCTCAGACTGTCTCTAAAACAACACCGATGTAACAAAAGAAATTGTAATTACAACATCAATACTCCACAAATCAACCAATGTGATCCATGATAAAATTGGAAGGTTATTGCTATAAATTTGTTACATATTTTAAATCTTTTCATGTTGTACTGTAATTGAGTTATTGTTTCACACCGCTCGGTCAATTTTGCAGCTATTCGCGGTGAGATGTTGTACTGTGAAAAAGATATATATCAATCACACAATCTCTTATCAAATGACGACTAATATTGTCTTTGCATTCTGACAATGTCCCACGTCATTAATGATGTATCAAGTCTGACATATTTAGTAGTTACTATTTTTTCAACATTGGATCTGAATCTAATTCATTATTGAAAACTAAAAAGAACAACTGGGACCCAAAACATGTCTAAGAAAAGGAACTGTTTCTATAAGATATGGCACAAACAAGAGTATTAAAAGTTATGTCTGAATGTATTCCCCAAAAGTAGGATGTAACCAAATTTGAACACATTTGGTGAGATTCATATTAACAAGAGTTTGAAACATGGTCAAATGTGTCATGCTGACCTGATATCAAGGTCACCAAAGTCTATTGGTATCTGCGTAACCACCATTGTAGACTTTGTCACTTAATTTGAAGACATGAGATTGGTGTTTACAAAAATGAACAAATGGATGGACGAACATGTTCTGCGTGGTAGAGGGAGGCAATAATGAGCTATGATGAAGAAGGCAACTACATACCATATCACTGGAGCTGCTACTTTCCATTAGAAGGCCGTCAGTTAAACACACGAGGTGGACTGTATGAAGGGGCGCCTCATCAAACTGCAACAGAGAAAACATGATTATAAATCAAAAACATTTACTATCATATAGATATAGTAGTAAAGTTTGGTTTATTGCATAACTTACTGAGGATGCCAAATAGAAGAATGAATGAATGAAGAGATGAAATAATGAGGAGGGAATGATTAAATACAATTTTTACATACCGGTACCGATATTTCAGAATTATTTTTTTTAAATCAAATTGAACATGCTGCTGTTTGAAAAGTGAATTAAATATTAAATACGGAACAATTGTTCAAAAGATCCAAATATACAACTTTTATTAATCACTTACATCGTAAAAAATGTCTAAATTTGGAACATGATTACTAAAGCCTTATATTTCAATTGTGAAAATATGATGAATGGTTATATTGTTTACAATGTTTACTGTACAAAATATAGAAACAGTTATAGTTATCACTGAAGTGTATCTTTGACATGAACATGACCAGTAGATAAAAACAAACTCAAACTGATATGACACGTCATTCAACTACTTAATAATCAATATATCAACAAACATACTGGACAAAATATTATAAGGATATTGGAATTTCATGATCAATATTTTATCAGTGAGTCAATGAATAAATTGATCATTATTTATAATTTCAAAATTTAATATACCCCTAACCATTTTCGTCCAGTATATTTATCAAAGTATTTCAGTTCATTTAATTCTGAAGTAAGACGACTCCCTGTAGCAATTACAGCAGTGTTCTGTTCAGCTTATCTCTTCCACTTCACTAGCTAATTACCAAGCTTGCCTGAAGGAACATATCATTTGGGAGACAAACTTTAAACCACTTAGATAAGAACTCTTCCATGAATATTGTAAAACAAACTTAGTTTAAATTGTTCAAAATCTGACCATCTGACATAATTTATTATTATAAATAACAAAATATACTTAGATTAAATTTCTTTTGATTGAAATGTCAATTTTGAAAAGAAACATCTTGAGCATTAAATAATCGTGATGATAAAGATTAAATGACTAAAATAATTAGACAATTCTTAGTTTAAAAGTATCTTCTTACAAATTCTTGAGCTGGAGGAATGTGGATTTGTCATATTCTGCTAAACTCGATAAAAATTATTATCACTAATATCTAGGCTCTTGGTGACACATGTATCAATTGTTAGAACCAATTTCATTCCAGTAAATCAAAAACATATATACACAAATTATAGTCTCATCTATTAACAGACAGAATGTGTGAGAAAATGTTTACAGAGTGTCGCATGGAAGGTATTTAAGCCATTAGCAGCATGAACCCTAATACAGTTGTACTGTGACATATCAATTCTAGATCTGTCACTTTTTGTCTACAGACACCATTTATCAAGCTGACATTAATAGAATTCATAGATGGTCGAGAATGAGGATTCTTGGAAAATATCAACAGAAATCATAAAATAATATCTAATATTAGGACATGTCATCTCACCTGTCTTAGTACTTCTTTCAGTGTGACATGATCTTGTAGAAGTTTCCCGGAGTAGATGAGTTTCTGTTGATTGTGTTTCTAAAATGAAATGAAAAATAATTCATTGCATGTTAACCAACTGAAATATCTACTTTAATATATTTTTGTGAGTTTATCCCTTATTCCTAAACCTTTATCCTTTTACCCATAGATGCAGCATTATACGGGTATAACAAACTCCAAGGGACCAAAGAATAAAGTTTGCTATATCTGTTGTTTGCTATACACATATTAATTTAATCATAGGGCTTTTTGTTCGCTATATCCGTGTGTTCGCTGTATCCGTGTTCTACTGTATTATTGACCTCAGATCCGAAATATTCTTATTACAAATTTTACTGTTGCTATATTCTCTAAGTCCATAATCAGTTAGCTTTTCACATTGATATTCCATGTTCTCATGGCAAAATGGACATGCTTGTCTATGTATCAAGGTATCCAACCAAGTACAAAAGAGGCTGACATTATCGTGAATCTTCAGTAATTATTCTACAAACAGTTAAACATTGACTTTATCATGACATGTATGACAGCCACAAAGTAATGGTTTGGCATTAATTAGTTCACCAGATAAGAGTTAACCAGGAACAGTGGTGAGCAAACTTAGAGCCTCCTTTACCTTTTGGTTATTACAAATTTGAAAATGATCAAATATAGAGGTGTACCACCACATTTCGGAAATACCTGAAGTGATGAAAACATAAGGAAATGAATTGAAACCTCACATATATATTTTCAAGTTATATCAAATAATATCAAAGATGCAGGACAAATGATTGCATGTATGTTCGTCATATGTTATCAGAAATCCAAACTCTCCTTTCACTCTAATTTTAGCTTCATTTACAACACAAAATGATTACCACTGTCATCTACCATAACAACTTCAGATATAAAGTTTAACCTTTTCCTTCAGCTGATTCAGTGACTGGTTTTATTGTGACATATTTCAAACATAATGTCACTTGATACTTACAGGCTTGCTTGGATACACGTTTTCGAGATGTTCTTTTAATTTTCTAACTGTCCATTCTAGGAAGCAGTCCACTGTTTGGTCTGCAATTCTTTGATTTGGCGCTTTCACAATGAGAGTCACAGGGTTGTCACCGCCTATGTCCATCATGTTTCATGGATTTTCGTGGATAAACCGACTAGCGTTCAGTTTAACGTTGGAATGGTCTCAGAATATCAGACAGGATCTACGTTGATAGATGATGAAAACGTATCCTTGCCACGAAAATTGGTGTCACTGGGTTACTTACTCCAAGAATGCCTAAGTTCACCGTTGATGGAGCAGGTTTATTCTACAACACCTACTTATTTTGCAAAATGGACGTAATTTCAAAGCATTGCCAAGATGAAGAACACATGGAGATGTAAAATCAGGATCCTAAATGACCGCAAGTCGTCACACCCGAACTTGTTGTCAAAACTGCTGCTCTTTCCCCATGACGTAAGGTCATGTGACTTTCGTACACAAAGTTGGCGCTTTTTGATTGGCTGTGACACTTTTGGACTGTTTCGATTATTTTACGGAATTCTTTTAATCTATTTTAAGATTATGTTTTGATTGTTACACAACATATAATGATTATCTGATGACATAATTTAACAAGCCAATCATGATATATAATTAAACACTTTGCAGTCGTCCCGGAAATTCCCGAGTGCTGGCGGAAGTGCACGTGTACCACCGCTGTTTACATAAACACAAGCTCAGATGAGAACTCACTGTCAAAATGGCAAGCTTGTTTTCGCGTGAAGAAAGGGACATATTTGATCAGGTTTTGAATCAAGTATGCTCATCAGAAGAATGTTTTTGTATGATTTTGTCTTTGCACGGTTATGAAAAGACTAAAGATCGATTTCCTAACATTCTCCAAAGGGCAAAACAACTTTCTGAGGACCTACGTAAGGAGCTTCTTGAAATCAGCAAACAATATTTCCAAGAAAATGATCCTTTGGAAACCAGTGTCGAAAACGGGTTTTACACAAATGATTTTGGTGAAGATCTTGACATGGAATTGGCATTATCTCTTTCTCTCGCTGATTTTAAATCGAACAGCACACTTGCAAATGTTAGTTCCTCCAAAGCTAGATCTTCAATTTCATATGCAGAAAGGTTAAAACAAAAGTCTTCAAAAGATGAATTTCCAGAACAAAAAGACGTTGTAGATTCAAAAGTATCAATTTCTCAATCAAAACTATCAATCCCAAATAAAGAAATTGAAATATCACCATCTCAAGAACGTAATCAACACAAAAAGAAAAAGAACCAAAAGAAGAACAAAACCAACAATACTGTTATGTGTGGATTGTCAGGAAAGAAGCAAGCTTTACCCATCATCGTTTGGTTCCGACGAGATCTGCGATTATACGACAACCCTGCATTGATTTCAGCGGTTGAAAAAGAAGCACCTGTAATATTTGTTTACCTGTGGAGCGAGAGAGAAGAGGGACCGTTAGCAGCAGGAGGGGCAGTCAAAGTATGGCTGCATGAGGCTTTAAAATGTCTCAATAACGACATCGATAACAAATACTCAAATACAATCATCTTCCGGAAAACTGACAATTCTCAGTCAGAATTGTTGAAGTTGTTTTCTGAAACTGGTGCCCGGACGCTCTGCATGAATGATTTGTACGAGCCACATTTGAAACAAAGAGATGACAAAATCTGTGCAAGCTTGAAGTCCAAGGGGATCAAAGTGGAGAGGTTTCATTCCTACCTCCTACACGAGCCCGGGTCTCTGAATCTAGAGTCAGTAGGAATGAGAGGTATTGGTTCGGTGACACATTTCATGGAATGTTGTCAAAGATCAGCCACTAAACCTATCGGACAACCAGTTGACTCACCACCTAATCTTCCTCCTCCGCCAAACCTGCCGAGATCAGACTCCTTAGAAGCACTCGGACTGAACAGGATGCCAAGGAGAAAAGATGGCTCAAAGGTGCTGTTATATATCTTCTATCGAAATTTTTCAATTTGTGATTCCCTTATTAAGCAAGTAAGAATTAAGTTGTCAAAAGTTAGATATTTCAAGTTTCTGGTTTGATTCTTTCTCTTTTTTATCTAATGAAAAAAAGTGAATTGAATTTTCATTATTTGTTCTATTGTTTTGCACAGATAAGAGAGGGAAATACTGAAATATATGAATAAGTAAGATATATATTGATGTTGTATGGGTATGTAAAAGATATCATATATATCTCCTGTTGTTACAGATTGACTGGGCAGCTCCTATCAGGAAATCTTGGAACTTCTCTGAAGATGGCGCATGGGAAGCGCTAGCTCTCTTCTTGGAGAATGGTATGTGATATGAAAATTATTTGCATGTCACTGTACATTCAGATTGTGACACGTCTTATTACTGAGTATCATTCTTTCATATTGACACAGTATTCCTAGGTAATGGTGTTGTTGCATCTGGTAGCTAGCTGTGACCGTTTGTTTGACAATTTAGATATTCATTAATCTTTGATCATTCAAAGCCTGCTGAGCTACAGAGCCAATGACTCTATTTATTTTACTCTCTTGCATACTATCAATGTTTCTCCAGCTATTGTAAAAGTATTAAATCATGAATGATGGAAGAGTTGTCTCCCTTGGTATGTGAAGTCCATTCTGATTCACAGGAGACACCAGTTTCCATCAATACAGTTTAAAAGCAGTCGTTTATTTCATTAAAGGTTACACGTACATAATTTACTAAATGGCAAATCTAGAGAGTTCATTAACTTCACTTTGTTATTTTAATTTTCTTAAGTTGGACAGTTTTTTTTAAAAAGTTTTAGCATGTGAGCAGACTTCAGAGTTTCTATCTTTTATATGATCTTAATGAATGGCAAAACACGAAACTTTAAGGAATTTCATATAATGTAAAAATACTAATATTGAAAATAATGTCAGTCAAGGTATGATATGGTAAAAGGATTGTTAATTTCCAGGTATAAAGAACTACGAGAAAGAATCAGGTCGCTCTGACATGTTGAATACATGTCGTATCTCCCCGTACCTCCACTTCGGACAAATCAGCCCACGCTCTGTGCTAACTGAAGCACGACACAGGAAGTCACCAAAGTTTCTCCGTAAACTGGCATGGAGGGATCTCTCCTATTGGTTACTCAGTCTCTTTCCTGACATGCCCAGTCAACCAATGAGACAGCATTACTGTGTAAGTATTTTTTAACCAGAAGCAGACTGCAGAGTTTACCCTTTTAGAATTTAAGAAAAGGAATAAACCAACAGGAATGGTCACTGAAGCTACATGTATTCCTAATACAAGGGATTGACATGTATCAAGTAAGGAGGCAGGGTTTCTTCGTCAGACTCTGTTAAATGTTATACATTTATGGTTTCTTTCTCTCTTTTAGTTTTACCAACTTTAATTAGACTTGAATAATGAAATTTTAAGTATATGTGAAGGGAGGCCATGTTTATCTTAAATTCACCAGTTCGATCACTATTAAATGTATCTATCACACATTTCATCATTTACTTGATGACGTTAGAATCTTTTTCCAAACGTGGCCTACATAGAATAAAGAAGTTATGCATATAATTTATCCCCATTCTTCACATTTCAGATAGTTGTTATGGGTGCAATGCTACACTGAATTTCAGCGTAGTACCACCCATGGTTCGCTAGTTCCAGCCGATGCTTGCAGTTTTTCACCGCAATGCATAGCCACAAGGCGTTGCGGGCTTTCTCCCTGCCATAATACTAGCAGCCGCGATATAAGTGAAATACTCTTGAAAGCGGCGTTAAACCCCAAATCACCTCACCTCAGATAGTTGTTCAGTTTGTGGAAGATGCTCTTTAAATGTTTAACCAGGATGATAATAAAAGCTGATAATGCATGTCAACAACATGCTGATTATTAATTTTCACAGAAGAGCAGCTGTGAAGGCAACTTCCTAACGTAAGGCACAGCTCTTGCCAGTCTCCATAGCTGGCTGATTTAAGCCTTTCAGTATTTCCCTCTCTTATCTGTGCTAAGATAGTGAAGCACTGCACCTAGAATGTGTAGTGGGCTCTGATTTCATAGCATGGAAACCTTCAGGAAATGCAGCAAGGCTTAATCAGCCACAGATGGAGACTGGTAAGAGTTAGGCAGCTGAAGGCAATACTGAGTACACACCTGATGAAGTGCAGAGAGAAAACTGGCTATATTATTTGAAATATATGTTCTCCTCTCAGTAAATAACTTATTACTTTGTCAACCAACACCGGCTATGTTATTAAAATAGCTAAATGTTGTTCTCTCATTAATAACTAGGACTGGGATGGGTGGATTTTTTCTGCTGGGGTACCCAACCATCTATTATCCTACCCTCCCTGTATACCCAGCGAGCGATAGAGTACAAAATCCTCTGCCTCACATTCAAGTGTTTGAATGGCTCTGCTCCGACATACCTGGCCAGTCTGATCAAGGAATATGTCCCAACCAGATCGCTACGATCAACACACAGCCACTAGTTAGCTCTACCATCTGTTCGTCTGAAATCTTTTGGACACAGACGATTTGCATTCACTGCTGCCACAACCTGGAACTGTCTGCCACTCCCTATAAGGAACTGTTCTACCCTCACTACCTTTCAAAGCCAGATTAAGACATTCCTCTTCCGAAAATATCATGAGCTCCGTACATAATGTAGCGCCTAGAGCAACCACTTGCTGATTGGATTACCGGCGCAATACAAGAAGACTTATTATTATTATTATTACCCGTTTTGTCGATCTCCAACATCTAATTTCTAAGATGAATGACAATTTATTTTAATATTGTGTAGGAATTGTCAAATACATAGCAATCTTGAAATGAAAGAATAACAAATTAATCTGGTTTATAATTAGTCACATGATAATAACGGGTCTGGGTACTGTGATGGGTACCCCAGGGATTGGACAATATGCTATTTTTAGGGCTTTTATCCATTTTCATAATTTTAAGAGGGCCATTTCCCATTGTAGCAATAATTAAATTTTTAATTTTTATGGGCCATTTTTTCATCCAATGTGCAAAATGGCCCATGGCCCCTACCTTTCCCAATCCCTGGTACCCAGGTCATACTCAGTACCAATCCAGGGTATCCAGGTACCTGTCCCAGCCCTAGTAGTAACTTATTACTTTGTTTCTCAACAGGACCAGCGCTGGAGCCATGACGCTAAACACCTGAAGGCATGGCAACGTGGCAATACAGGGTATCCGCTGGTTGACGCGGCAATGAGACAACTCTGGCTGACAGGCTGGTGCAACAACTACATGAGACACGTCGTCGCGTCCTTTCTCATCTCATACCTGCATCTACACTGGGTGGAGGGGTACGCTTGGTTCCAGGTTGGTTCCTTGTATTGTCAAATACAGGATATTATACGAGCGGCCGTGTCATGCTACTTTTACAACATGAGTGCCTGAAAATTGGTATTTCCTGAGTGAAAGTGAGGGATACAAAGACCAGAAACTTCTTTTTTTTTAGGCCTACTATGTATTTAGCTCGCAAAATACAATCTTTAATCCTAATGCAGGATATTGACCATCCCAAAACACTATCTCATGATAGCCTCTATTTCTCATACGCCAGTATACTTTCCCGTCCCATTGCCAATCCGTGGTTCAGCCTGCAGTAAAACACATCACAGCAGCATTTTGGAGGTCACAATTTTATATGTATGAGTAAGCTTCAGACATCCTCTAGAGAAAATAGACCGGCATTTTGAAAGCCACAAAAATGATACGTCTGATAAGTTTCCTATGAAAGACGAGTGTAATAGGATATATCTCTATTTTTTCATCAAATAATGAAGATGTTATACAAATTCCATTGTGACAAATTACCTTTATTTCCATACACATTTCTGTAAAACTGTGTATTGTATACATAACATTGTATATGGGCCAGAAGCCTTAAGTACAAATAAGCTATCTTTGACTTGACACCACTTTGGACGTCGAAAGGATATGTATTACCGGTATTACAAGAGAAAGTGTGTCGTTGGTATGATATTTGCATAAGGGGTCATCTTAGATCTGCATGTGTACTGGGCCAAGGGTTGTGCTTGGTTCCCGCTAAATTCTATCCAACTGATGTCATGCTAAATGCATAAATTTAAAGGATTGCCCGACTATAGTTGTATGATTGGTTACTTTAGATTTACAGGTAGTTATTTGTGAAAATTCATAAGAAAAGAATTGATTTGAGTGTGTCAAAAACATGTCTACTTTTATCTGTTACAAACGTATGTAAAACGTTCTGATTGCTCAAATTCATACTCAGAAAAGGTTTTTACTTAGTACAAATCCAAATCTTGGAGTTAAGTTAACTTGTATAACGTTGTGTTGCAGGACACCCTATTAGATGCGGATGTTGCGATCAACTCGATGATGTGGCAGAATGGTGGGATGAGTGGTCTCGATCAGTGGAACTTTGTTATGCACCCAGTCGATGCGGCGATGACCTGTGACCCGGAGGGACAATATGTACGACAGTGGTGCCCAGAACTCGCTGTCATCCCAAATGAGTTCATACACAAACCGTGGAAATGTCCCCCATCAGTCAGGCGTAGAGCTAGAGTTGAACTTGGTGAGAAGCTTATCTCTTTATTCTTATTGACTGTATTATGTCAAGTCTGATAAATGTATTAAAGAGCCAACGAGTTTTTGTTAGTGTTAAAAAAAATTGGAAAACATACTTATATGATATCAATCACTAGACATGACAAATAATTTTCATATCACGACGTTCCGATGAAATTTGGTTTCAAAGACAAGTACACTTTGATTAACACACGGCAGTAGAATCTGACGTCATGTGAACAGATCTCCCAATATTGCATCCTACGTAGTACACAGCTCAAGATGGTTTTGACGAAAAAAATCTGAGAAAAATTAAGTGTATTTCAGTGAGATAGATTTTTCACAACTTTTCACTGTTTATCAACATACTCGAGGGCTCTTTAATGGTTTAAATTTTGATCAGTTGGATTTAACTATATAAATTGGTTCCTTGTGGTACATTCACTATGCAAGGGAGACAACTTCTACAGTTCTAAAGTTCTAAAGTAAAACAAGGTTCCAGATTTTCATAGTTCCTTTAGATGTGAATAAACAAAAATGTGTTTCATTAAAGATCTGGTGAAATGCATTTTTCTCAAGAATGGCAGATGAGTATCTCTATGTATATTGTATATCGGAATCAATTGAGCATAAAATCAAGACAATATACACTAGCAATTGATTATTAAGACGATTTTAATTTACCCATTTTTACAATACCGCGATTTCTGCCGGGAAACGTTTTGAGAAGAATCATTGAGGCGTGACTGATTAACCCGTCGTCTGTGACCAGCGGACCGACACGCTCCATGCAGCCTCGTTAATTAATTAATGATGATTATCACTGCCGCTAGATGAATTAATACTGTGTGTTAAATTGGCAAAAACACATGTTTATGCAATAATTATGTAATTGTCATCTGCGGAATTACTTAGTTGGATATCTAAACACTCTATATATGGAAAATTTAAGTTGTTTGAATGAAGATTTGTTAGTGAAATTAACAATCAAAATGTTGCGAAATTACGTTGAATTATGACTATCGACGAAAATCAGGTTACTCCAGTAACGTCACAGAAGTCATCCCTTCAGGGGCCACCCCCGCAGACTTTCATTCTGGTCGCCGTGGCTAAATTAAGCGGGTATTTTTAAAAGTCGTATTTAATTTATGGACCGATTTCAGAAATTTAAAATCGCGCAATTGTCAAATTGACATCCCATTTCAATGAATTTTGACCATATGTCATTTCATCTATCCTTTAATACATTGGCTTACAAGTATCTAAATACCAAGAAGTGTAACAGATTTTCTTATAAAACTATTCTAAAATATAATACATTTTCTCTACAAGGAGTGAACTACCCTGAAAGGATCGTCACAGATCTCGAGGAAGCAAGGGAGCAGTCATTGCGTGATGTCGTCAAACTTCGGCGCACTCACCCAGAGATGGTCGACCGAAAAACAGGGAATGATCTGGTTCATCTACCAAGTGGTCTTCTGCTTCCGGTCATCACACGCAGAGAGTTTAAATACAAAACGTCCAACCCAGAGGCAAAAGACAATCCACATACAGCCGTGCTCCGTGGGTATCGTAGTCGGAAAAGGGACGAGGCCGTGGCATTTGCAAACAAGGTGGACTTTCTATCTAGCACTATGAATGAGTGTCAGCAAAGGTTTGAGAGATATGAAAAGGCCGCAAGTTATACAACATTTTGAAAGATTTTAACATGTGTCAAACATAAAATTGTAACCCACAAGCTGAATCCTCATGGAAGTTTCAACTTGTATGGTAGAAACTCTGATGTTTGCAAACTCGATTGACTTTCTATCAACATCGACAAACAATTCTTGGCTAAGAAATGCAAAATCAGCCAGATGTCAGATATTTGAAAGAAAACAACAAATAATATTCTTAGAACAATATATTTCAGATACTGTCTACTGTGTGAATATCATGGAATATCCAGGCTTTCTTTTCATCACTACAATAGGAGATGATTTTTAGAGCACAGAATTGTAAAAACCTAAACTAGGATACTTCCTGACAATGGAGGTCAGTCAACACAGTCCTATTGCACAAGCTTCTGTTGATATTCCACGATTGGATTTCAAGAATATAATATAGATCTTCTGATGTTGTCAGTATTATGACCTTGTTATACTCACTACTCATGGCATCTAGTATTTATTACATTTTGAGTAAAGTGTTTTCCAGTGCAATAAAAAGTGAAACTGTGACTCAATGGGCATTAAAAAAGTTGTTCTTGTTTAATAATGTTTATTCATAATGACATGAAGATACCTCAATAAAAAAAAGTGTCAATATTTGAAAATGGTCCGGCTTTTGTACTTTTTTTCCCATTTCGAATTCTCTTCCACACCTGCTACACCCCAACACTAAAATTTTGTTTGTAAGTATCTTGCACCTAGGGGATCACAGTTTGCATGTTTGGTCCTACCAATACAATATTATAATGTGAAGTATTTTTAGCTCATCGGGCCGGAAATGCCTGATGGGCTTATGGCGTGGGACGTCGATTGAAACTTTACACATTTTCTACTTATTCTCCTGAACTGCTGCACCCCTAAAGCTGAAATCTTTTGGGAGCTTCCTTGCACCTATGAGATCAAAGTTTGTTCCTTTAGTCCTCACCTACCCCTAAAAATGGCTGTGGCAGGCATTTTCCAGAAAACCTTTAAATGACTTCTTCTCCAAAACCATTTGGCATAAGCTCTAATTTTCAGAATCACATCTTTGATACATGGAGACTGAAGTTTGTTCCTTTGGTCCTGATACCCCTCAAATAGGGTGTTCAAATCAAACCTTTTTTTTACTTCTCTTCAGAAACAAATAATGCAAGGAAGTTCAAATTATGAGAATATATTATCTTTGTTAGATGGAGACTAGGACTTGTTTGTTGTATGTAACACCAATGTTAACTTGTTAAAGTAGAATATTATTTCAGCTACTGCACTACTGTCATAATTGCCTTGATACACATGAGTAGGAGAAGGAACTTGTATAAGGAGGGAGATGAGGAAAAAGTGGAGGATGTGGTCAGGTCAGGTCACTTTTCTACATGTCAGGCTAGATGGGCTTGTGGTATGAACCGTTGTCTGTTGGGCGGCGTCCGTAAACATTTTCGATTTCTCCTCCAAAACTTCTGCACTCCCAAAGACTAAATTGTTTAGGGAGGTACCTTGCACCTGGGGATTCAAAGTTTGTTCATTTGGTTTTCACCCCTCGTCAAATATGGGGGTGGTAGGCATTATTAGGGAAACATTTCGATGACTTCCTCTCTGAAACCAGTTGATATAGGAACCTAAAATTTTCAGATTAACAGTTTTATTATATAGAGAATTGAATTGAATTTTGATTATAAAAACAAACCCAGTAAACTCATGTTTCATCTCATATTTTTTTTATACAAGAAATATTACATACTGCCAAATATGAAATTCAACAAAATAGTAAACTATGTTACTAAAAGAAAAAATTCTTGTAAAGAAACATTGGTTACCCCAAAGAGATAACCAAACGTGTTATGGAATATCCATAAATATATATTACAGTTACAATAAAGAAAACAATACCTCAATGGTCAGTAAATGTAAAAATAGCAATCTTCATTTGATTTTCAATCAGCACATAGAGGCACATTGTTCAATGTTCTTTTGTTCATAGTATTTACATGAAAACCATGGCACTTACGATCAAGAACTAATTGACAGCATCTTCAGTCCCTTTACTACCATCTTCTATTTCAAAGATCACACATCCAATATTATTTTTATCATTGATTACTTGTCTTTGATCAGTGTACCAACAAGATAAACATTACAGAAGTGACATGTTCAATTACAAAACCTCAAATGCTGTGAAATATGTATCTTCATATCTTAATATTTGTCCATAATATATCTGTCAAACATCCAAGTCCATGTCAGGTTTTAACTTGTCGACTATATTGATAAACTAAAACATGATAGATTAGAAATAAGATGACGCATTTCCAGTAATATGTTTCAGCACAAGTCCTTGTCTACTCAAATCGATTTCATTTGAAAATAGCTAGTTCGTAAAAAGGCCAATGGTAGAAAGCAAACAATACCACATTATCGCAATTTATGGCTATCACACTGACCTTATGTTTACCTTTAAATTATAAACATTACCGGTAACAAGTTAAAACAATGTTTGATATCACAGAATGATTTAATGTAATCGACTATCAAAACACAAAGTATATACATATGCTATAACATCATTTGAAGATTGTCCGTCGTAAGACAGGAGGATGTCTAGATTTTCTGTACCGGTATATGCGTCAGTTCATATCACAGTCAATTAGTATGCTGCTTCTGGTGTAACTCGAGATGGGAAATTATTGTAAAGAGACATATCTAGTTTGTATCTGTGTCAGTTGGTATCACAATAACATTTTATCAACTGCTTCGATTCTGAAATCCCAATATATCTCAAAACAGCCAGAAAGCAGTGATATGTTAGAACTTTCTGTATTCTCCCAGTTTTCATAACAAGGGAAGATAACTCCTGCGGTTCAAGAGTAGATTGTGATCACTTCCCGTCCACTTCCATGTACCATGAGAACTCGGTCCAGACCTTCCGTCAATGCTTCCAGGAACATCATAACTAGTAGAAGTTAAGGATAAGTATACAAATTGTAATCTTGTTAAAACTAAAACAATCGCTTAAAGGTGAACATGTTACAAAACCCATTCTCCGTGCATCAAATAACAAATGTAGAAATTATACAAAAACTGTCATTGTAATTGATGTCATTTGCTTTTTACATAACATAACATAAATACAGCAGTATTGGGGGCTCGATCATTTAATGAATATAATATTCAACCTTTGTATTCAGCAATATATGTCCTGTGGATTTGATAGTCAAATTAAAAGGATTTTAAGACAAACAAAAAACCACCCCATCTGAAAATACTGATATGCTACAGCAATGTTAAAGACAAACTTATTATCAACTCAACTCAACTCAAAGCACAGCCATACATTTGGTTATCCAGGAATATCCCAATGCAAGGCATAACTCTTTCCAGTCTCCATTACTAGCTGATTTAGGCCTTGCAGTATCTGTGCTTAGAAATCCAGGCCCGATATGCATTTCTGGTGCAGGGATTGACTATCTAGGCACAACAAAGCGAGGGAAATACTGCAAGGCTTAAAACAGCCAGTAATGCAGACTGGCAAGAGTTATGCCTTGCGTTTTTGAAGTTGGGAATATCCCTGTATACAAGATTGTGTATTAAAGGATACAGTGAGACTCCTTGTATGCATCTTTGGGTGGTGTGGGCAGGTTGAGGATGACTAGCTGGGCATCTCGGGACTTCTCTCTGATATGTTTGTTCAGGTTCACTGCTGTGTGCATTCTCTGTACATTCGTCACATCTCTGCAGAATACCCGTAATGCATTAGTAGTTAGCTAATTAGTAAGAAATAGGTAAACATGTAATTGTTCCTTTTATTTGAAGTAATCTATTTTGATGAGCACATTTTAGTTTTACCACTGTCTTGATTTTGTTATCTTAAAGAAAGAGACTGTACAAAAAGCATCGTCAAATTTGTTACAAAGTCATGGTGCCAGACATTTTCTCCCAGGTTACTCAAGTAATATCTTCCCATGCAGTCATCTATGCTAATGAAATGGCTATTTTGTGTGAATTCAAATTTACTCCTTCAATCAGTGTTAATGTTTCAAACTGAATATTCAATCTTTTAATGGAACCATCAAGAAAACTAGTTCCTTCACCTGTGCAATGCGGACATATATTTTGAAAGAAAGAAGTTGTAAAAAATGTAAGACAACTATTCTTTGAAAAGAAAAAAAAGGACTGTACCAGTGTTGAACAATTTCACTGCTCGTTTTTTCTGTGTGATACATGGTTGGATGAAAATCTATAAGACCAAATGAAGCCAAGTTGTAATTTAGGTCTCTTGCATAACCATCGTAGCTTTGTGAATCCCAAATCCCAGAATCCACCCATGAGATGATATGACTAGAGTAACCTCTGTGGGGAGAAAATGGTTATATGACTAAGACTTACGGTTTCTCATTCTCCTGTGTGTCAAAGGCATCTGACGTATACTCTGAGTTCTCTTCGACGGTGATGTTTTCAGGTTGAGGCTGGAAGCGTACGCGCCCAGGCTCGGTGCTTACAGTGAGGCTGCTCTTTCGGTGTAATCGGTCCACTATAGACTGTGCTTCTCGCAGGGTCTGTGTTTACAACAGTAGTCAGTGTTATAAATGTTGTTAAGTAAATAATGAAATAACTAGAAGAGCGTTTGCGGGACACCGCAAAAGCAGAGCAGCTCCGAAACTTTGGGTCTCCCCTTTCCCTGTTCCGCCTTCTCCTCGGCATAAATAAAATGGGAATATTTTTTGGCAAATTTTTTTTCATTATTCAAGTTATTCTAACAAGTTGAATCATCACTGGGGTCACTTTTCACAACTTTTTTCTTAAAACGGTTTAACCTATTTCTGATTTCAAAATTGGATCAAAAGATTAACATGGCCTTAACCAATATCTCATGACCTTGAACTTTGACCTTCAAGGTCACACCATCAATGATTACTTTTCATTGTGTATAACAATCATGCAATGACTCAAAGTGTTCATTGTTAACATAAGGCATATTCACAATAGCACCTTAAGTTGTGACCATGCTTTGACCTTGACCTTTGACAGATTTTAGCAAAAACGTTTTCAAACCTTGTTCTTTCTCCATACTTGATATAATATACCAAGTTAGGGCCTGATAGCACAGAAGTTGTTGAAGTTATCGTGTTTACAAGGATTTTTGTAGTGATTTCAGAACTCATTACCTTGACCTTTGACCTTGAATGTGAGCATGTCAAAATATTTCTCCAGGTGTACAAGAAAGAAGCTATATATATGAGGTGTCGATACCTTCATGGAAAAAAGTTATTTAGTGATTTCAGAACTAGTGACCTTGACCCTATCGCGTGACCTTGACCTTTAAAATTCAAGGTCACACAATCAGTGATCACTTTTCATTGTGTATAACAATCATTTAATGATTCAAAGTGTTAATAGTTGAAATAAGACATTTTCACAAAAGCATGCTTAAGTCGTGCCCTCATTGTGACCTTGACCTTTGACGGATGTTAGCGAAAACCTTTTCAAATCTTGGCCTTTCTCCATAGTTGATGTACACCAAATAAGAGCCTGATAGTACAAATATTTTTCAAGTTATCGTGTTTACAAGGATTTTTTTAGCGATTTCAGAACTCGTGACCTTGACCTTTGACCTTGAATATGAACATGTAAAAAAAATTCTCCAGGGGCATAAGTAAGAAGTTATGTATATGAGTTCTCAAAACCTTCTAGGAAAAAAGTTATAGCGAATACAAAACGCGGCGGCGGCGACAGAAACTGCGCAAAAACTGATAGCAGCTTCGACTTAGACGGAGCTGCTAAATACAAATTAACTATGATAAACAAGTGATTTTTAATCTCAGAGTATCTCGAAATCATTCATTTCATTATGATCCACAATGTCCACATACCGTATTTTCTCGTATATAAGACCAGGGGGACAGGTAAACAAACATCTTAAGAACATGGGGATGGGCTTTTAGATGGGAGAGACCCCAAATCAGATGAAAATTCATACCGGAGACAGTCAGAATAGGTTTTATGTACGTTTTTGACACTTAACTTAAAATAATATTATAGATTTATGTAATGTATGACCATGGAACATCTGGCAAAATTGGGGGTGAGCTATAATGGCTATAACCCAACCAGGACAACCCTCCGAAAAGTGGGGGGGGGGGGTCTTTGGATCGGTCTATACCCAAGAAAATACGGTATATATAGAGAATACTAAATGACGTTCCGTTTAATAACATATTTATGAAACGAGTGAGTGGATTGTATTTAACGAGCGAAAGCGAGTTAAATACAAATACCATCTCACGAGTTTCATAAATATGTTAATAAACGGAAACGAGTTTAGTATTTTATTTATTACTCACTGATTTAAATGCCACTTATTTCCAGAAACCCGTCGATAAATGGATTACACTCCATTGCGACCGCGGCGCTGACATTGTGACGTCATATTTGTGCCATTATGACGTCACGTCAATCGGCAGCACGCGATGTTATTACACTAAGTGTAATAACACGGTAGATTTATTAAACTGTGATATCTTCAACAGGTGAGTAATAAATGATCATCTTGGACAAAGATTGTTGTGAAGGACTAAGAACTTTTAAGGTCTTATTAGTCTTATAAGGACCATTTGTTGTTTTAACCCTTTCTCAACCAAGTGTGTGAAATTAGCCTCAAAGGGTACATTGGTCAATTCAAAAAAGGAATCTTAAAATATTATAATTCCAGACGAAAAGATACTGGTTAACAGGCTGTCTGACTGGCCTATTTCATAAACTGCATAACAATAGATTATTATGTTCTTGCCAAGCTGGAAAATTTCCTTATACGGATGAAAAACAGAATTATATCTTGTTTCTCAAACCTCCCACAATAAATTGGCAAACCTCTTTCTTCCTGAGTCTGATCTGAGATAAAATCTGTGCCCTCTGTTCCATCTGCAGTGTTCTCTCGTAGATGTAGGCCGAGATGTCATTGTCATACTGGAATATACAAATATAGCATCAGGGACAACCTTACCACTCACTGACTATTCATCAAAATCTGTTTCATCTGAATTTTGCTTGCATTCACCAAGAAAAGTCTCAATGATTATCTTGAAAGACCTGTGTTGTATATAAATGTTGAATCTCCAAGGAATGAAATTAACTAAATGGTAGAATTTAAGGCAGAACATTGGGCAAATCTCTTCAGATAAATTTATGACTAAACGGTCTCAATAAAACACGCAATCTGATTTTGACTTTTCTCATAAAAAAATAACATAAATTTACACGAATTGAAATATAATTGAGATATATTCGGTGAGTTTTTGTGTGCACATTTAAGAAATATTAAACTATTGGTTGTAATACCTACCATCTCCACAACCTCGACCTGTGCCTTGATGCGGAGCTGATACAAATACTTCTTGAGGTCTGCCTTCAGCTGGATACTGTTGTCCTCAAGCTCTATACACGGGCTAAGGAACTTAACACACTCATAGACTTCATAAAAATAATCAAAGAGATGTCAGTACAGATTATTTGTTACATAAACCTGAAGCTTAGCAAAGAGCTGGACATAACCCCATGAAGGACAGATAATTTGTAACACTGATCACCAAGATGGTTCTGGTTTTCTTACTCAAATACTTTACAAGGAATTAAGAATTATCATCTTTGAGTACATCCTCGATAATCCAGCGCTATTGTTCCGATAAATCTACACACAAGCGCTGGAAAACAGTAAGGGTATTTATCCTTAACCTAGTTACCTCCCTTCGCAATGACTCAGCGAAACGATTGCTTTCTAACAACCAATGAGATCGCTTGAAATCAAGGGTGAAATAACAAGCACTCTCGTGTCAGGATCTTGGCTTTTGCAGATGATTGGGAACGCCTGGTAGCACAGGGATTTTAATCATTTACCTCCACCCGTTTTGATGGACATGAATACACCCTTCTTCTCGTACAGACTTCTTAAAACTTTCTTTTGAGTTTCTGTCAGGTTTTCTACGCTGAATTTGTTATAAACTTTATCGTAATCGAGTGAGTCGGCCGCTGCCATGTTTGTTTCTATAAACAACGGTAGTGATGCGTTTTGATTGGTCGAGTTGTTTACGCAGATAGTGTCTGCGTTTCGTTTCTGATTGGATAACATGGACCCAAGAGGAGGTAACTAGGTCAGGGATAAATACCCTTACTGTTTTCCAGCGCTTGTGTGTAGATTTATTGGAACAATAGCGCTGGATTATCGAGGATGCTTTGAGTAAGACTAAGTACCTAATGTAAACAAAAATATAATTCCAACCATTTGTTACATCCCAACCAAACACACGTAACAATTCAAAAGGATACGAGCTACAGTGAATATACGTAGAGTACAGTTTTTCCACGTCCTGGTCTGTTGCAGCAAGAAGGGCAGCAACATCATCAAGCCGCCATCATGTGTGAGGGTTAAGGAACATCTTCATCAGCGTATCAGCCATTTTGTATTTTGCATTACATGAAATTCAACTTATATTATCAACAAGTGTAGAAGCGAGCACAGCTCACATACCCCCACTTCCAAATATAGTTTGACATAACCCAAAAAAGGAAAGGCACAACTATGGGAATGTCTAACCTGACTGTGAAAAGCGAATGTAAAATTCCAGATATAACTGTTAAACCATGTTTCCATGGAAACCGCCAAAAATAAAATTCAGAAATAGGTCCAACCCTCAGCAGGCAAATCTAGCCATCATGGTTGACATGTGTATGAAATTTGGTGTTGCTAGAATGTATAGTTTAGGAAATCTGCTCCGCACAAAATGACTTCCTTACAGAGTCACTGTTTGGTCATGTTTCCATGGAAACCACAAAAAAGAAAATTCAGAAATTGATCTAACCCTCAAAAGCCACAACTAGAGATCATGGCTAACATGTGTAGCAAGTTTGGTGAAGCTAGCATGCTTAGTGTGAGAAATATGCTCTGCACAAAATGACTTCCTTACAGAGTCATTGTTTGGTTATGTTTACATTGAAACAGAAAAAATTAAAATTCAGAAATCAGTCTAACCCTCAAAAGGCACAACTAGAGATCATGGCTAACATGTATACGCTGTAAGGCGGGGGTATAATTATAATGATCTACCCCAAGGTAGGGTTATAACCCAGTTACGGTAGTCTAAAATAACCAAGGTATTTTTAACTTGTCCCTTGGATAGTGTCAATATAGTTTTCACTTGCCCTACTATTAGTGTAGAAGTGTCCATGAAATATAACATTTTGGATCAACAATCAATCACTTCATTGTTAGTAGTTAATGATTACATTTCTATATATGAAGTAGTTACTTTGACAGCAATTAGATCTAACAAATACAACAAACTAAACCCCAAATTCTACACAAGCAATGTGAAGGATATGCACCACCCACCACACATCAAGGGTACCCTTCAGTCTGTCTGAGGAGTCAGGGAAACTGTCAATTCCTTTCAGTAGCAACAGTGACAGTTCTGCTGCATCAACATTCTTCAGGGTTTCTGAAATCAAATCAATTTTCATAAAAAGTACAATTTGAAATGGCTGGGACGCTATTAGAGAATCTTTCAGTTACCCTCCGCCAGTCCAGTTTTTACATTATTTTTCGTAATATCTTCCGTAAGGTACCTTTGCAATTCAATCTCCAATTGAAAATAACACGATAGTTGTAAATATTCCACGACACATTTAAAACAAGCAAAAAAGTGAGCGTGGCTCACTAATACCCCCGACTGTTTAAGTTTGACATTTTTATTTTACTTAAAGAGAGAGGTGTCTGCACACCTAAGGATTGATAAGCTTTGAAATGTAATTGCTAAGATTAAACTGTTTGTGAAAATGGTAGGACAAGTCTCGATCTTCATGTGAAAAAGGTGATTTAAGTCAAAATAGGAATAAAAGTAACTTGAAAAGGTATTGGTAATATAATACACTACTGCTATTACCACTGATTTCAACTTTATTTTGGAAATTAATCCATCATAATGATTCATTCGAGTGACTTTAAACAACAGGTACATGGAAGCACACCCCTGAAGGCACAGTGAGAGATATACAGCAGTTAATGGCTGAAAGGAAAGAAAATTTAACTTTTCCCAAAATATAACCAGTGGAAATATAAAATAGTAAAATCAACGAGAACACAGAAGTAGCTTTTGATGAAAGTTACATGAAAAAGAAAATGATGAAGTCAACAAATCACAATACAGAAGTAGCTTCAGTCATTCTAGCTATGATAAAATAAAAGAATATAAAAAAATCGCCAAAAATTAAAAAATTCACCAAATCGTGTTACATTTTGCAATGCACCTCTCCTAGTGGTGAAGGAGACATGTGCCAAATTTGAAAAGGATGAGATGAATAGTTTTTCTGTAATCGATCGGACAAAAAATGCTCCGAATTTGACTAAGTTCAAAAATACAAAAATTCGCCAAAAATTCAAAAATTCACCAATTCGGTTTACACTTCGCACTGCACCTTTCCTAGTGGTGAAGAAGACATGTACCAAATTTGAAAAGGATGAGATGAATAGTTTTTTTGTAATCGATCGGACAAAAAATGCTCAGAATTTGACTAAGTTAAAAAATAAAAAAAATCGCCAAAAATTCAAAAATTCACCAATTCGGTTTAAACTTCGCACTGCACCTCTCCTAGTAGTGAAGAAGACATGTACCAAATTTAAAAAGGATGAGACGAATAGTTTTTCTGTAATCGATCGGACAAAAATTGTCTTCGGACGGAAGGACGGACGGACGGACGGAAGGACAGACGGACGGACGGACGGACGGAATTGTTGGTATAACTATATACCCCCAACCGTTGGTCGGGGGTATAATAAAAAAACCTACCTGACGACTAACCAAACCCCTGCTTGCTTAATTTTCTTCCTTCATTCCTTCAATTGCAACATGTATTTTCACTCATAGACAGGATAAAGTGAGAATTTATCAGTAAGAGTACTACCAACGACATCATGCACAAACTGAGGAAATGGTTATAACTTTAATAGAATGTGTCACATATTTCTACTCACCAAGGAAGACCCTGTACCCCTTCTCATTGTGTGCCTCTGTCCATCTGTCCGGCCAGGCCAACATCACAGTATTGTGTCGAAGAATACCCAGGCCTGCATTCTGGATTCTGAACATACACAGGTTAGTTGTTAAGTCAGAGATCAGGACAAACACTCAGGACTTGCATGTCAGAGACAACAACAAATTTCATTATGAAAAACTGCTTTATTATGCTCGGATGGAGGTCTTTTTTCCATTTTCTGATTGTTTCATTACAAACTCCCTGTGGGACAGAAACTATTATGATTTTTGTGCCAGAGAGGACATTTTTATAATCATTATGATTACAAACACAGTCAGTCCCAGAGCAAAAAAAACATGAATGACTTATGCATAGAGAACTTTTAAGTTGCAGTTACATGACGATTTGTTGGTAATAATCCTTCATTCACTATAATATAGTTATCTGTTCTACTCACACATGGCATATTCCATCTTCCATAGTGCGAGAGATGACGACGTCAGAGAAGCCGATTATTTTAGATTTTTCAATCCAGTCATCCAGATTCTTTTTGGCCCTCCTCGATTCAAAGGCATTTTCTGCGAATTCCCCTTCAATAACACTGTTAACTATTGTTAATCCTTTCCCTGAAGTATGCAAGAGGAATACAGCTTTGTGAAAATAAAATAATCAAAGGAGTATGTGAATATGAAATGCAAACTTGATAAATGATATTAAGAGTAGAATATTTTCATTGGAACTAAACAATATATTTGATAGTTTTGGAATATTTGTTGTTAACATTTTCATTTCAAAGCATTTCAGCTAAGTGCTGGCCAATATTGGGATGAACTACCTTACATTCATATAACATGAACTTGTGTAACATTGCGGCAATTGATGATTTGGGTTTTCTGAATGATGAACTACTTCATTTTTGCTTGCACATTCAGCAGACAAAACAAGACTAAGCGGAAACAACTACTGCGCATATAATATATTCAGAAGAGTTATCATCGTAATGTTATCAGATTATAACAGAGTAATAGGAAAGGACCTTCGGATGGAATATGTGAACAAATATTGCCACTTAATAATATTTTTATTATCATCAACTCCTCAAAGAGTTTAGCATAGTGAATTACTTACCAGCCTTTAACTGACTGGCAAATGCAAGTAGTTTTGGTGATTTGGGCATCAAGTCTTCATCTGGCTTCACTAACAGCAAGAGTTGTGGCCTGAAACACATCAGTTTCAGAATGGTGTACATTTGACAAAATTTCAACAAGCAAACATCCCAATATAAAATTCATACACTGAAGACTACATGGAGATGAGAAGCTTGTATACCTCCAGTTCTTTGTGTGTCCGGACGACCCCTTGAGTCTGTAGAGAGCATGCTGAGCCGCGGACATGGACAAACCCGTCATCCCGTCTCCCCACTCGGTCTCCGCACTGTCAACAACAAACAAACATTATTTTTTTACAAACCATTAAACAGAAATTGGCAATAAACTCACTGTAAATTTAGAGAAGACCAAATGGGATAATTCATGTGTGGGAGTCCCATCGTTCCTATTACTTTAACTGTGAAATTTGGTACCTTTACAAAGATTTCAGTCTTCCAACTGGCTATGATTTAAGATGCTCCCTGCTGCAGGCTTGATATCAAGCCCAAGGGGGGTTGACGTATTGATACGTCAATGACGTTTGACCCCTTGACATGCATACGACAAAAGTCTGTGACAAAGTTCCCTGATTTATGAAAAAGTTAACATTTTCCGAATGAGAAATCAATGGGCTTTCACATGATGTAATTAGTATCCATATACAATTTTATTTTATTGAGAAATGATGAATTAAAAATATTGAACGTATTTTCAATCACAAAACTGCCTGCAGGTGCGTGTTTGACGTCATAATAAAAATGTTACCTACTCGATTCAATTGGTTGAAATTCTATAGTAAGTGCATGCAAAATGCATAACTTTCACATCACTATGTTCAGAATATCCTAATCTAGCTGATTTACAAATTTGGACATTGAATTTATTTCTGTTAGAAAACAATCGGAGATTTGCGAAAATGTCGGCAAATGAAAAGATCAACCGATTACTTTTTGAAAAAAAACGTGAAAATAAACAAAGCATTTCACTTACATATTTTAGAATCTCAAAATCTTCCACAAATAAATAAAAATGTATCAGTGCATTGTTTGTCAATTCTTGTTTCCAAATATAGTAACATATCCAACGTGTCATCAATAGCAGTGCCAAATCGGCCATTTCTTCAATTCACCCCCATGACATGTTCCCGCTATTTTCCAATGTTACGCGACTCAAAGTGAACGTCAAGCTAGCGGAAGCTGTATCTATTTTTAGAAATGGTCGTCGATCTAACCATAGAGTGTTATTAATTGTTAAAATTAATCAAATTAACACTAAAAACGATGTAGTTTTATAAAAATCGATCAAATATTAAATAATGTGGTTGTAATAATTATTTCACTAGTTCGTAGAGTCTCTGTTGACGACCCGATAAATTTGCATAAGTTCACCAAGCCCCCGGATGTAACATTGTTTTTACGATTAAAATCACTGTGAGTAAATTTGCATTTTGATTATAATTTATACATATATGAAAAATAAGTGTCATATCCTACCATTATCACAAAATATTATCATGTTTGAGTTTACATTCGAACTACGAAATGTGTTTGACATGACATGGACCGACTTTCCGATCTGCGATTTCACAAGTTGAAATGGAGCCGTGAAACAGTAGCAGTAACCCTATCTCGCTAAAAAGTAAATTACGAATTAACAAGTCTCGTCTATGTGAAATAATTGTATGAATACAATTGCTAAATGATTCATGTTGATTATTTTAAAGTTTTCATTTGGAATTTGATAGAAATTATACCCGTTTTCAAACGAAATCATAGATAGACCTGTCAGTTCGAATTCATTGCAAATGGAGGCCATTGTGTCGTCTCGGCTTTTTCATACAATATTTTGTTCTGATACGAATTAAATGAATGCACATGTTATAACATCCATGAAATTAACAAGAATGACAAACAATTACATTTCAAAGAATAAATGTGAATAACTAGTGTTTGAATCGGCGAATTTACAGTGAAATGACAAACGAAACATTGATGGTCACATGATCAATTTTGTACAACCAAGCTAATCACGTGACATTGTTTACAATACGACAACGCTACCCGAACGAAATTTTGATTGTATTTTTAAACTTTTCAAGACCATGTTTACATTAAATATTCAACAGACATTTGGAAAAATGTGTTCTAACTTTGGTTTTAAACGGAATATTTTCAAAATGATTTAGATCATTAGATTTTTTTATTTGAACAAATCTGTAATCGGCGAAGGAAATGCATAACAATGGCGAGCGGCGAGTGTTTGTTTACTGTCATGTTTCGAGATATCGATGACTGATTGACGTTGGAAAATATAAAAACTGTAATGTCATATGCTTATATTTGGAACACAGAAAAGTGAATAGATGTGTTAATTTTTTGTGTAAATTTTATTACGATGGATGCATTATTTTGCAAATATTTCTCACGGAAGTAAATGCATTGTTCATTGAGAAATATCCATTGTTACAAATTACGTCGTAATTTTATAAATACAACGGAGATCTTTTATGACGGGCTCTTGTTTTCTGAAAGGAAAACACATATCATCAACATAATTTTTTTCTGGTATAAAATTTAATTCTGAACAAAATGGTGTAAAAATTGGGCTGCATAAATTATTGACAAAATAATTCGAGTTTGAAAATGTAGTACAATTTTAGAACTACTGTATTATTTAATTTTTTCCATAAACAAGTGTAATAATAATTGATATTTTAAAAATATTACATTAATTAATAATTTTTCATGACAATAATAAGTTAGAAAAATATGTGACTCAGATATTTATTTTAATTATTTTAAAATTATGTTAATTACTAAGGCGAGAAAAACTTTAAATGAAGGATACCCATGTGACGTAATTGTTACAAATTTACAAATCTGACGCTCTCTGCAAAAACCTGAAAACAATCCAGCAGGCTAAAGGTTAAGTATTAATTCAGATTAAAATTGACCTTATGCTATGTAGATTGCAACTTCCCAATGCAAGGCATAATTCTTGCCAGTCTCCATTACTGACTGATTCAGGCCTTGCAGTATTTCCTTAGGATCTCTGTGCTTGGAAATCTGGGCCCACAATGCATTTCAGGTGCAGCGTTCAACTATATTGGCACAACAAAGCGAGGGAAATACTGCAAGGCTTAAATGAGACAGTAATGGAGACTGGCAAGAGTTATGCCTTGCGTTTGGAAGTTGTGTAGATTGATGTACATATGTAACTGATAGATTCAAAATTACCCACCCCTTGTACTCCACATATTTGTAGACAGCACACGCCAGTACCATGGCAACAAGAGCATAGTACCAACTGGATATGAACATGAGAGTGAGGCAGAGAGCTAGTCCCATCAGAGAGAGGCTCCAATGGTAGCACCAGAATCTCGGGCGCCAGTGCGGTAGACGCAGAAGAGTCTGTAGGGCACATGCCAGGTTGATGAAGCCGTAACACATGAGGAAGAACATAGTCACTATAGGAGCAACGTAGTCGAGTTTCGCTATGACGATGCCGAGTTCAGCAATGAGAGTAGTGAGTATGAGTCCTCTGATTGGTTCCCCTCCCTTCGTGGTGTGACTGAACACACTTAGGAAGGGAATCACGTTGTCCTTGGCTATAGCTTGCAGAAGACGAGGGGCACCTGAAAAACAGTTAGCTTTCATTGTCTATTCATGCAAACGACTCAGGATAAATGACACTCAAAGATAAAAGTTATTCACATTGTCCTACCGGTATATACTATATGATCACTCTACCTGTAACTAGTGATCAAACAATTCTCAGTGGGAAATTATAATTCATTAACCAAGGTTAATATTCAGGATTGACCTCTTACCAAACATAGACAATTCCAAAATATACCAGGACCCACAGTGAGGGATTAATTATATAATGACAACCACAAGATACACATGACTAGATTGAAACTGATGTCAATAGCATACAAATTTGAGTTAATGGAAAGTTCTAACACAGTCTTTCACAGATTTCCATTATAGATTTCATGATTGTGTTTAACCCTTAACATGCGGGTCCCGGAATTATCCGGGCGGGCTATAAGCGATTCCGAGGTGTCTGTATACGGATCCCGGATCGCTTACTTAGAATAATTCACGGCTGTCTATGTACTGTGCTATCTGCCATACCGGGTCCCGAGTCGATTGTTTCCGCGACTCGCTGCATGAGAATGGCTGTATTTATGCCTCGCAGCCCGCAATGAGAATAAAACTTTCTTCAGTGTCTGGTCAGAACGTCCAGCAAAATTCACACCAATTTGCGTGTGCATTGTTGACCCGTAACGCATCGATAATTAGCTTTACAAAAGGCCAATTTTGTCCTGCTTCGCTCCGATGGCTACACTGCCCGGCGGCTAATTAGCACCTAAGTGTCTGCACTGCCCCGGGGTGAGATAGGCCCGTACAGGCTTATCTGTCTCGCATCCCGCCACATGGGCAGATAGCCTATGCTTATCTGTCTCGCATCTCGCCACATGGGCAGATAGCTTCTAATTACGGGAAGATATTGCGATAAGCTACCTTTCTCTCGCACTTCGTATCATATGAACCAATTGGTTGTTTTCATTTTTTTATACCAAAATAAAGAGGAAAGAATGGCCTTTATTCCCATATAAAAATCGCAATTGCGCTAACATAACTGAAAATACAGCAATCGCACAGAGATAGCCGACTTTCGCACTTTTGAATTTTGATACATGTGGCGCATTTACCCCAACATGCCTCGGCGCTCTATTTCTAAGAAACTACTTGGGATATTTTCATAATTTTTTTATCAGTATATAGATAAAAGAATTGTCTTCAATTCCATATAAAATACGTGTATTTTCGGCAATAACTTTTGATGCGCCAGGTGTCGCGCAGAAGGTGATATTCGGCTTTGAATAAGTGGCGCTCTTAGCATATACCATCATTACGGGCTTTATAACTTGTGAACCGCAAGTCCGATTTTTATAATTTTTACATCATTGTAAAGAGAAAAACATTGTCTTCAATTCCATGTATAATGCGCATGTTTTCGGGAAGAACTCTGCATGCGCAAAGCGCCGCGCCAAAAGGTATAATTTTCGCACTTCATAACTTTTGAACCGCAAGTCCGATTTTTATAATTTTTACATCATTGTAAAGAGAAAAACACTGTCTTTAATTCCAGATATAATGCGCATGTTTTTGGGAAGAACTATGCATGCGCGAAGAGCCGCAATATTGATGTACGCATAAGTGAAGAAGTATGATAATATATAACTAAAATACTGTTCTTTTGATACGCAAATATAGAGCTTTATAAACGATGAACAACTGTCATGACGGAATTTTGTTTCCAGTTTTGGAAAAAAAAATATAACATAAAAGTGAAAATATATTTGAGTACGGGACCCGCCGCTCGGGGAAAAGCCTTTTCGTGGGAATATTTTCTCAGGAAAATATTTCACTTTTCGGAGTTTCTAAAAATGCGTGAACATTTTTGTTACTGATGCCATTTGCGAAAGGTTTTTATTTCTAAAATTCAAATGCGAGGGCGCACCTTTCCAAACCATTTGAATTGAATTTATTATTTTATCTTTTACATTATTGAATAAAAGACGTTTCATTCAATAAGATTTGAAGAATTATTTATATGTGTAGCGGACTGAACTGAGCAGATGGAGAATTTGATTCCTCACCACTTTTATTACCAAAGTTCTTTTGTATCACAATTACTTTTTTAGGTATTAGTTTTTTCGTGAGCAGGGGAATTTCCGACGGGATTCGCCATGACATAATGAGAAAAAATTCCCATGAACATGGGCGTGGTCCGTCATCTTCGGGACCGACCCACAAGTATAAATATCTACCGGGGGGTGCGCGGACCCCCCCGCTTTTGGTCGCCACCCCCCAAACTTTTTGTGCAAATTATTATTTTTTTTCTACTTTGAAATAAAGGTTCGTGTCATTCCGAGGTATGAAGGTTTCTGCTATATATGTCGAGAGGGCATGGGAACCCATTCCCAATAGAATCCGGGGTTCGTCCCATAGGATTGTTCCTCGGAGTCTCTCGTTCTCAAAAGAGAACATGGGAAACCTGTCCCGCGATTGAATCCGGGGTCCGCCGCGGAAGACGGGGACGGGAATTCCCGGAGAGCATGGGAGTATGCTCCCATGGGTCCGGGCTCCGCCTCGAGAGACCGCTCCTTGGATGCTCTGCTTCTCGAAAAGAGAAGTCATTCGGCAACTGACAACCCGAGCTTCCCTGACATAGTAGTTTATTTTCCGGGCCTCGCGCCCGGTGCTACACGTCGCCGAGGAAATCAGAAAATGGTCCGTTTGACATATGCGTCGGAAAAATCGGCGCGATGTCAGAAGCCGTCGGCGCCGTCGGCGCTTGCGGCGCAGTCGTCCTAGATGCGCCGGGAGGTTCTGAAACTGGCAAATGAACGTCCATGAAGCTCACATTCATTATCTCTGTATGTTTATTGTCTCTAATCACATGTTATATGTTGCATACATCTAACGCATTTTCAATCATTTACAGGTTGAAGCAGAATGCTGCGCGGACGTGGACGCAAGGCCCTGCGACGGCCTAGGACGTTGCATACTAGGACACGCAGCTTTGAAGCCGTTTCAAGCGACGACGACTTCATCAACGAGATCCATGCTGATGAAGCCTCTGATATGGAGTCAACTGACAGTGATGGTAGCAGTGGTTTAGACAGTGATGATGCATATGATCGGGACACTGTAATAGATAGTGAACATGGTGACACAGATGCTCTGAGTGATATAGAGACAGAGATTGCCAGAAAGATTCTAGCCGCCGGTAATTCCACCGAAGAAGACTTTAGTGGTTTTGAGGAGGAGTTTGCCGAAATACCACAATATAATCATGATCATTCACAGACGTTTGATGAGTGGGTGGATGGTCCGCGGCCACGTGTAAACTTGCCTTTCACTGGTCAAACTGGGTTGCGCCAGTTCATAGAACTTCCTGAGAACCCTGAACCTATTGACTTTTTCAATTTGTTTATACATTATGATGACTATGAGGATATGGCAACGGAAACCAATAGATATTTCAAACAAGCAATGGAGGACAAAATTCTAAGACCCCGTTCAAGAATGCAACAGTGGCAAGACACTAATGCAGAAGAGATGAAGGTATTTGTAGCCATGACAATTGCCATGTCATTGGTTGTGCAGAGAAACTTTGCTGATTACTGGTCAACAAGTGATGTTACCTCAACGCCTTTCTTCGCCAAGTGCATGCCCCGAGACAGGTTTTGGCTTCTTATAACCTACCTACACTTGGCTGACAACAGGAGGATGCCGGGCCGTAACACCCCGTGCTTTTCACCAATAAATAAACTGGGACACTTGTATAACCGGATAGTTCACCGTTTTTCAAGAGTGTATAAACCGCATCAAAACATTTCAGTCGACGAGGGCATGGTGCCCTGGAAAGGTAACTTATCTTTCAAAGTTTATCTTCCCGACAAGCCTAAGAAGTATGGGATAAAGGCTTTCATGTTGTGTGACTCGCACAACGGATACGTTTGCAAGTTCAAACTCTACACTGGAAAAACGAATGAACCGGTTTCTGAAGGTGGCAAAACTTATGATGTAGTCATGGACTTGGTGAACGACTACGTTGGACAGGGGCATCACATCTTTATGGACAACTACTATTCGTCCACAAATCTGTACATAAATTTGTGGGAGCGGGGAATAGGTGCCACGGGGACGTTGAGAGCCAATCGAAAGGGACTTCCTGATTCAGTCAAGAAACCTAAAAAGAAAGCCAAGCAAGGGGACATGACAGTTTCTCACAACCATGGCCTACTCGTTCTTCGCTACGAAGATAGAAAATCAGTGCTTCTCATGTCTACTGTTGAAGATACACAACTTGAACAAACAGGGAAGAAGAACCGGGCAACAGGGGAACCAGTTCTCAAGCCGCGCATTGTAACAACGTACAACAAGTACATGGGAGGTGTTGATCGGGCCGACCAGATGTTGTCGTACACGCCGTTCCGAGTGAAGACCCTGAAGTGGTGGAAACGGGTTTGGTTTCACGTTCTCAACGTTGCCATGTTGAACTCTTACATCGTTTATAAAGAATACAGCAAAGATAAACCTCTAAAAACAAGTCGGGAATACAGGAAGGCTTTGGCGCAACATATAGTAACATTTGCGGACAAGGAACAAGTTCCATCACTTTGCAGACGTCCCCGTGGTCGGCCGAGCACGAGCGACGAGAGTGTCACTCGTCTTCATGGACGTCACTTTCCGACGAAGATTGAGCCTGTCGGAAGGAAGAAAAACGTCACAAGGATGTGTGTGGTATGCTCTAAGGCAAAACGCGCCGTCCTCGCAAAACAGATTGAAGAAGGCAATGGGCCAGCAAGGAAGAAAAAACGAGTAGGCAGAGAGTCTTCTTATGAATGTACAGATTGTAATGTTTCTCTGTGCGCCGCACCATGCTTCAAACTGTACCACACCGCCACTGACTATTCCAGGGCTTACATCACTGCCACGGAAAAAGAAAGAAATGAAGAAGGGAATGAAGAAGAAGAAAATTGAAAGTAAAGAGAGCCGAAGTGTGGACAACCAGTATATACACATTATATACATACCTTGTTAGGTCCCTAAAGCTGTTCTGCGCACAACCGCAGGTAAATATTGTGTATATTTGTACGTAAATGCATTGTAATTTCATTGTAATACATGTCATTGCAAATAAAATATTTTTTATTTTATCAAAGAGACAGAGAAAGTGAATGCGAGCTTTCATTGGAAGTTCAGCCAGAACCGCATCATAAAAAACACCCATAAATGCTGAACCGGGTGGCCGATTTTCATAAAACTTACATGGGGTAAAGAGGAAAGATTCGGCTTTGATTCAATATAAAATGTATACATGCGCACGAAAAACTAAAGTTGCGGCACGTGCCCCGATATGCGCGATAGTCAAAAAGTTGCCTCAAAGTACCGAGGGTACCTTCATTTGGCCCGCTATAGCTTCCGAACGAAGTTGCGCATTTTTTTTCTTTTTACATCATCGTAAAGAGCAATAAATTGTCTTCAATTCCATGTATCATATGTATATGCGCAGCGAAAAATAAACATGCGGCAAATGATGCGCCAGATGTCGCAAAAAGTTAGTTTTTCAAAAATGAATTTTCTAAGTACTGGGGGTGCCTTCCTTACGCTCTTCATATATTGCGAACCATTTGACGTATTCCAATAATTTTTATATCATTGTAAAGAGGAATAAATTGTCTTCAAGTACATACGTGTTTCGCATGCGCGCGAAATAATTTACGATTTTATAAAGCTGGAAATAAAGACAAACTTTACACCGCGCAACATGTATTGCGTTCGCCGCAGTGATTAGTGTATGCTGTGCTCATTAGTACCCATTAGTTCCACGCGCGCTCGGCTCTGGCACCCTCGAGGAGGTCTCGAGGAGGTCTCGAGGAGGTAACGGTACTGTAATTAGCACAGTCCCGGGGGGACCAAGCAGTGCCAGTAACTTGGTGCGCGTCGGGACCATTCACCTGGTACTGTCGGGGTAGCGTCACTCTCCTTTGGTTGGTTATATTTTCTGAACCATAAGTCGTATTCTAATAATTTTTACGTCATTGTAAAGAGGAATAAACTATCTACAAGCACATATAAATTTCGCAATATGCGCGCTCAGGAGTTTTGATTTCATGAAGCTGGAAATAAAGACAAACTTTAGATGACAATAGAATTATAACCATAGGTCGCATTCTAATATTTTTTATATCATTGTAAAGACAAACATCTGGTCTTCAAGTCCATATAAAAATTTCAGTAGCGCGCTCCAAATTCATGATGTTATAAGGCCCGAATTAAAGACAATCTTTACAAAGTAATAGAAAAGTAAAGAAAAATCGTAAAAAAATAATTCAAAGATGCGGGTATAAAGCAACCATTTGTGTACGGGTACCGCGACTTGAATTTGTATTCAACGCCCGTATATAGCCCGTATTCGCCATGTAGATTTCGTAAAAACGGTACCGGAATCGCCGCCTGGAAATTCCGCCAGCAGAGCTCGTTAGTGCCTAAGCTCAAACTACTGCTGCGAGCTGCGAGCCTGTAAATTCCGCCACAGGGGCTAAAAAGGGTAAAATATATATACGCAACGTAAGGGTTAACACAAGTAATTTCCACCCACCTGTAAGAGCTTGCAGACCTGCTCCGACTGTAGAGGTGAAGGATCCCACAATGATAACCCATCTGTTTGGCCAGGCTAGTTCCGCTATCACCAGCTCACCATTTATACTCTCTCCAAATCTGAGACATATCATCTATTTAGAGTGAAGAACTATTTTATGGAAATACACATTTTTTAATTTTTGTTGGCGAAGTTTGGCCATAGATACTAATGTTGTTTTGAAAGTGTTCAACAACAACATCAGTATCTTTGTCAAATGGTCACATACACTGAATAAAGAATTTGTGTATCCACAAAATAGTTCTTTACTCTTCATCATCTTAACTTCTAGAATGCGTATCAAAAATGATACATGCATTTGATGTCATATGTTGAAATTATGTATACAAGTTTTAGTTCCCAATTATTATGTGAAAATATTTTTCAAATGATCTGATTTGTCGAGAGACAATCACGTGACCGTCGACAGAAAAGCACATTGACTCCAGCCGAGTCCAATCAAAAGCTGTATTGACTTGAGTGACGTCAAACGATTGTTGCATGACGTCAAACAATTGTTGCATGAAGTCATATGATTGTAGTCCCAGCTGTCCTTCGTCCTTGGTCAATATTGTTTTCTCGGGTCCATAAAAACAGGTATTGACCTCATCACCAGTCCATAATGGTATATTGTTGAGTTTTAATCCTTGATTACAAAAAAAGATTGTCCTCTCTCCAACTCTGACACACACACTACTGGTGTAATCACATATAAAACTTTTGAACCATACCCACATAAAACAATTAAACAAGCAAAAAAGTGAGCGTGGCTCACTAATACCCCCGACTGTTTAAGTTTGACATTTTTATTTTACTTAAAGAGAGAGGTGTCTGCACACCTAAGGATTGATAAGCTTTGAAAGGTAATTGCTAAGATTAAACTGTTTGTGCAAATGGTAGGACAAGTCTCGATCTTCATGTGAAAAAGGTGGTTTAAGTCAAAATAGGAATAAAAGTAACTTGAAAAGGTATTGGTAATATAATACACTACTGCTATTACCACTGATTTCAACTTTATTTTGGAAATTAATCCATCATAATGATTCATTAGAGTGACTTTAAACAGGTACATGGAAGCACACCCCTGAAGGCACAGTGAGAGATATACAGCAGTTTATGGCTGAAAGGAAAGAAAATTTAACTTTTCCCAAAATATAACCAGTGGAAATATAAAATAGTAAAATCAACGAGAACACAGAAGTAGCTTTTGATGAAAGTTACATGAAAAAGAAAATGATGAAGTCAACAAATCACAATACAGAAATACTCGTAGCTTCATTCACTCTAGCTATGATAAAGTAAAAGAATATAAAAAATCGCCAAAAATTAAAAAATTCACCAAATTGTGTTACATTTTGCAGTGCACCTCTCCTAGTGGTGAAGGAGACATGTGCCAAATTTGAAAAGGATGAGATGAATAGTTTTTCTGTAATCGATCGGACAAAAAATGCTCCGAATTTGACTAAGTTAAAAAATACAAAAATTCGCCAAAAATTCAAAAATTCACCAATTCGGTTCAAACTTCGCACTGCACCTTTCCTAGTGGTGAAGAAGACATGTACCAAATTTGAAAAGGATGAGATGAATAGTTTTTTTGTAATCGATCGGACAAAAAATGCTCAGAATTTGACTAAGTTAAAAAATAAAAAAAATCGCCAAAAATTCAAAAATTCACCATTTCGGTTTAAACTTCGCACTGCACCTCTCCTAGTGGTGAAGAAGACATGTACCAAATTTAAAAAGGATGAGATGAATAGTTCTTCTGTAATCGATCGGACAAAAATTGTCTTCGGACGGAAGGACAGACGGACGGACGGAAGGACAGACGGACGGACGGAAGGACAGACGGACGGACGGACGGAATCGTTGGTATAACTATATACCCCCAACCGTTGGTCGGGGGTATAATAAATATAGAATACTAAACGATGTTCCGTTTGATAACATGTTTATGAAACGAGTTAAATACCGATGCCATTCACGAGTTTCATAAACATGTTATCAAACGGGACCGAGTTTAGTATTTTATTTATTACTCAATGATGTAAATAGCGCTAAATTGCAAGAAAATCGTTTTTAGTGATGCTTACTTGCAAATAAGCCACCCGCTATTGCAGTCGCGTGGCTGACGTCAAATAAAAACGACTATGACGTCACGCGCCAATTATGACGTTATGTCAGCACGCGGTGGTATAACACATGTGTGTAACCAACTCATTGTTATCTAATGAGTGATCTCACCACGGTTGAGTAATAAATGATATTATATACCACTGAAAATGAATACCACTTACTTGTCTCTAAGTAAAGAGCCATTCACACAGGCTGCAAACAGCAACACAGATGACAAATCTGTTAATCCTAGTTAAGGTCATTTAATGGGTATAGCTAATTAGGCACTATTTTTACATGCATTCATATAACAATCAAGGTATCAAGAAATGATTTATTAGTATTTTCTTTGTTTATTTTGTACAATGTTCTCGATCACCTTTCGCAAAGTTGTATGTAAATGCCTTACTGGAGAACAGCACATAATGCACACCAACTCATGCACGTATAAATGAATAATAAAGAGATTGTCTTGTCTTAAATAGATGTTTCACATTGACCCTCTTAAGTGCTTGGTGATTAATCTTTTGTGTACCCGGTAATTCTAGTTATTGAGCCAGTGAGAATGGTTTGGCTTTTTATCAAGTAGGTCAAGTGTAAAATCAAACACATAGCTCAGATGGCCATTATCAATGTAGTTACTAAAGAATGGTCATTGGCAATTATTCATTTATTAGAAGTTGAATAATGTAACCATTTCAAAGAGTAAAAAAATAACCCCTCAAAAGATCACCTATGAACATCACTAGTGACTGACAACATCAAAATCAAGTGTTTATCTTCACATCAATGTTGTCTAATGCAATGCTGATGAAATATGAAGGATACAGACGAGAGACGTAGAGCCAACCGCCCACAGTGTTCCCTTCGGTATGGATCGCTGAGCGTCAGCTAAATCTCCAGAATAGTTGGACCCCTGCTCAAAACCTGAAAGAGAAATATTGCATGGTCATAGAAAAATTATTGAAAAGGAGCCTCTGTTTTCTGAAAATTCCATTTCTTAAAAGTTCTTTTTCAATATTTAATGAAATAGTGTTATTTTTTAGAATAAACTTGTTTATGTAAGACTAAAACTCAAATTGTGTTTATTGATATCAGGAGTCAGCATTTGATGAGAGTTGGAAAGAAACTAAAGGAGTTTTCAAAACTGATCATTCTCCATCCAATATGGTGTTGGTGTGTTGACGCGGTGTTTGTGTTGCAGTGGTTATTGTGATCCAATATACATTGGGGGAGGGGGGATAGGATGCAGGCAAATGAACAGCTGATGAAATGGAATTTAGTGCCTGAGTTGCAGTAATTACAGTGAGGCCAGCATAACAGTTTACTTATTATGAAGACCATGAAAATATCATGTGCTATTAAATTTTACCATATAGGATGGTGCTTATGACAAATATGAAAAGTAAGTTAACAAACTTTCTGGCACTAACGATATTTGATAGTCAAGTGTTAGATCCAATGACATAGACAAAGGGAGCTAAAGCAAAGGCCAAAAGCCCAAATTGAATAGAGAAGCATGACAAATTGACTATTAGTACAAGAAAGGAAATGGGAATGTATGCCTGAACTGTGGACGAGTGCAATATACAAATTTGCATATCACAGTATAAACAAGTTTGTAAAATTATTCATCCTACTTCTATTCGTGTCAATGTGCCTGTAAACAAAAGCGTTTGTTTGTACTGTAATAAATCGTACAGTGGCTATAGCTGCGTACTTGGTCTTAGGATCAATCATTGCTAGGAAACGCAACATGACAATATTTCTTTACGGCAATGGGAAACCTAAAGCATTTGGTTACCATATAGTTGCCTTTACAGTGCCAATGAGCGGCAAGAAAGGGAGTTGAATTCGTAACACAACCTTCTCAACACCAAACATATCCTTTGCAACTAGGCCATGGTATTTTCACAATTTTCACATGGTCTTTTTTATTCACATATAAAATCCTTTTGGCTGTTTCTAATGGCAAGAACTTCAGATTACCTAATGCAATCAACGAAATAAGTGCTCAAATAAAACAGCTAAAAAATCATATGAGGAATGCAAATTAAGAAAGATGTAATTTAGTTTTGCTACCAATATTACGCTACTAAAACACTGGAATATGAGAGTATGTTTGTTATGTACAACATTACCTTGTTAGAAGAGTGGCCTTGTGGCCATGAAACAGTCACCACATCAGCACATGGCATATAAGGGGGAAGGGCAGTGTTGTTCCTAGGTGATCTGCTAAGGGGGTCATTTTGGCCATTTCTGAACAGGTGGTACCATTTGCAATGGTAAAAGTATCCTACTTCTCCAAAATTTTAAGGGACACCAAGCCAAAAATGTACCAAGGACCACCTCTAGGAACAACCCTGGAAGGGGGTGCTCTACATGTCTAATTTGGAGACAGGAGCTGGAGACGTTCTCGTACATGAGCGGCAGGCTGCATGACGTTTTGTCAATCAAAATTACACACCAACTATAATCTTAAGTATTGCTTTTGTATGATTTCTGTTCACTCTCTCTCAGAAGAGGTGGGCTGCACCAATGTCTTGACTAAAGTTTCAATGGTCATTTTATAAATTTTCGCATGAAAGGGGGGAACCCTGCAGCCCCCACCTTCCTTCTCTGTATTCGTCCCTGCTGTCAGTTATACCATAGGAACTAGTCTTATTGAAGAGACAACTGTTTGTCAGGGGGGTCATGTTTCATGCCTTTCCGGTCCAGCCATTCAGCAACAAGGTCAGACAATTATTGGTACAACTCGATATGAAATCAGTCCTGTGACTTGTTGTGGCTTGTTGAATTTATGCCAGGTGAAGGTCACAGATAAGGTCCCATGCCAAGACGTGATCGGATATCACATCGTGAGGTAGGAGAACTGGGGATGATTGGATTCAAATGAGATTTTACTTCTTCATACCGAGAGTTCTTGGTTTTGATTCCTGCAAGTAGGTTGGAGGAGACATTCAGTTTATCTTCATGCAGAAATGTTTGGGTGCAATGCAATACCACACATGGTACCCTGAACCTCTATGAAAACAGGATGGTAATGATCTATATTTTTACACAAAAACCCACCTATGATGAGTGCTAGTACCTGTAATGGAGGGGAAGTAGATGGCTAGGAGTATGATGAAGGAGGTGGCGATGTCTGTCATGATGTCCCCCCTCAGTTGGTTGCCAGGAGTGGAGGACGCAGGATGCATCTCTGGCTCAGAGTACTTGGAGTACAGGTTCTCTGGGGAAAAGTCACACTGCATTAGAGATATTTATTTCTTCATGAGGTACAAATAAAATCAGAGTCCTTAATTGAAATAACATTTTGGCATGGACTTTTTTTTATAACTTCTACAAAATGATATGTTCAAGCTAAATATGTCTTGCCAGGATAAATTTATTTTACATAAATTGACTTTAATTGAACTGTTTCATTGTCTTGTCTTTGTCTAAATATAACATGAGATTCATAACGAGTATCATATTTCCTAGTTGACTTGCTAGGAAAATATCACATTGCATCTATGGAGCTGTACGTTAGAAAGATTTAAATTTTTTCCTTGCTAATTCCTTGTTTATTCTGATACTTTTACTTGGGGAAATTCCAAAAAGATTTATAATGACCCCAAAATCAAATGATGACATGAACATTGAGATGGCAGAAGTTCAGCCAGATGGTCGATATTGATTTCAAATAGAGTGTTTCCAGATTAAACCAAGGTAATGGAGACGTTTAACCCTTCACCTGGTGCAAACATGTTAATTCTAATTGGTCGAGGCAGTTGCAAATCCTGGAATATTTCCCTTATTTACAAGTTGTGTTTCCTTCTTAACATGAAGATGTTAAAGTTAACCCTTCACATGAAGAATTATTAATGGAAGGGCCACCTTACCCACCACTGATGATCAACTTGCATTTATAGGAATTATTCAAACACTTCAGCTGTTAGGAATCTTTTGGCACTAACTGAATTGGCAAAAGAATTTTTATTATCTTTTTCCTTTATTTTTTTTCTGTTAATTTCCTTAAACCAACAATCCAAATGTAACTATTTCTTACCCATAAAGACACCACTGGCAATGCCAGGAATCCCTGGTACAACGGAAGTCTCATGATTCTCGAAGTAAGGGTCACATTCTGTGTGGGTAGCATTGGTCTGTTCACAATACATGCTATATATTGGACCTGTGTCATTCTTCGAACAAACCATACTTCCATTCTGCATCACCTTGCTGTAGGGCAGGATTCTGTCTCCGAGCATGCACACGCTAGAGTTGAGTCAATTAGAAAGCAGAATATATTTGAGGTAATTGTAATTCATTATTTCCTTTGCGCTACAAAACAACTACTGTTCAATTTGTTTGTGTCAGGTTGGAAAAAAATTAAAGTGGTTCTGAAGCTTATCATGCTTGAGTAAAAGTCAAGAATTTGTTTTTGGTGGGGAGAGTAGCAAATCCATAACTTATATTCAATGTCAGCAAAGTAATACAAATTTCAGTCTTCTAGTGCTTCAGTTTCTGAAGAATAAGAAAATAATATCATTTATGATGTCACAAGGCAACCATATTAACACCCTGATTAGTTTCCATTGGGCCATAAAGTCTGCTAAGGAGTTGGTACCCAAGATTTCAGCTTTCTAGGGAGTTTATATCTTGAGGAAACAAAAATAGGTGACCCTTGAGGACCTTAATTATTATGGCCCTAATTTCACGATCAATGATTATGATGGCAAGTTCTATTATTGGTCAGACTCTTACCTGACGCTATTATCCGTGTTCGACACAAATATTCCAACGTATATGGAGAGGACGGAGATGATGACGAACATGAGAGTAATGGAGGCCACTTTGGTGACGAACTTGACCCCCACCAGAACAATGACGGCAACAAGCAGCAGGAGGATGGTTCCATACACACGGTAGTTGTTGTATAAACCTTCAGTTGTACTAATGTCAAATATTGCTATCTCTGGTGCCATGTACGTCTGAAAGTAAAGAGGAGGAAATTGACATCAGAAGTATTCTATCTATAACATTGATGACATGGGACCTTTTGTCCAAAAAGCATACATTTTTAAAGTTAAATCCTCAAAAAGTACAGACCTCATGTGAACTGAAGAAAAGTCTACCAATATAAGTACCTGGTATATTAACTTTGTCATGCATGAGATAACCATATGTGTGTTATCTACCTTTCAACTGTATAAACAGTTACATAAAAATCCCTCCAAAAGACTGCAAATTATTAAAATGAATGTAAGATGTTTAAACTAAATAATTTTTGGCCACAGAAAATTCAGATCTTTTGAAATCACCAAATTCTTTGTTTATCTAATAGACATATCAAAATTTGATTTTATTTTTTTTTCAATTTCAATCGAAAGAGTGTCTTACTGACTAAAAGTATAAAGCTATTGTGAGAAATTCTGAGTAACAAAATCAATTTAATTCTTATATACAACAAGGAGTTGTCACTAAGGTGACATGATCCCCCGCCGCAAATTAATACTTCAAAATTGAAAAATAATGTCAAGATCAGCAAATTAGAATGTCAAACATGTAGAAAAATTCAGTGTTCCACTGTGACCTTGAGAATAATGTCAAGGTCACCAAAATTTAATCAGCCCTTTGTCTTCCCTAGGAAGTGCTTTGTGTAAGATATGATGAAATTCCGGTGAATGGTTCTTGAGATATCCCGCTGACAAGCTTTACATGTACATTATTATCATGTCGAAAAATTCAAAGTTCCACTGTGACCTTGAGAATAATGTCAAGGTCACCAAAACTAATCAGCCCGTCTTCTTTCCTTGAAGAAGCTATGTGCAAGATATGAAGAGAATTAATCCAGCGAATGGTTCTTGAGATATCCCATTGACAAGGATGAAAAGACAAAGTCTCGTTCTGACCTTGAAATGAAGGTCAAGGTCACAAACCTCTGTAGAAACATTATTCTCCCTATGATGAACCCATATGCAAAATATGAAAAGAATCCAGAGAGTAGTATTTGAGTTATTCCACTTTGTCAGACGTATGGACGGACGAAGCTGAATATTATATCCCCACTTTGCGCTAAACAAGCGGCGGGGGATAATTAAAAAGGAGGGTTCTAATGGGATATTTTTAATGGAAACGAAATTCGAGAGGATATCCCTGTTTACACATGTAAGCTATTAATGCATGATTAAAACACAGTCAAATTGAAAGATATTACTGAAGTTAATACTTTGATGACATTACATTTTACAACATGATAATGACAAGCGTACATTTGTTGAAAAATAAAAAACAATGAGAATTGAAGCCATTCATCGGCGCTGCGAGTGGGGAAAATATCGCTACGGCCTAACAGCATATTGTTTATTAGTTTTATGATATGTTATGTGTTACTGTGTGACATTTCTATCAGTGTATAGGTTTTATTTTCACCAAAAAATTAAAATTGGGTTTAATATAGCATGTTTTCATTTCATTAAATGTCAAAAATCCAATATGGCGGATGCTGCCGCTATATCGGTGATAGAACTTTCCCTTTAAGCTATACACAATCATGGCTAAAACCAGTTGCAAATACATTTTACTTTTATTTCTAGAAATAAAAAAGATCAATAGAAAAAATATGAATATTTATTTACAAAAGGGACTTTGATGAACAACACAAAATGAAAATTAATGTTCCTAAAAATTAATCATCCTATTTTCTATTTAATCTTCCATAATCCTAATGTTTTAGTTTCCATGTAATGTGGATAATGATAAACATATCAGCTGTACCATGAGCAACATTGGTATTTACCCAGTGTTTATCAAGACACTCTGACAGACCTTGACATTTCTCACATGAAAACAAGTAGAGCAACATTCTACAGATCTAGTACAAAAAACATCTGCTTGCCTTTGTAGCAGAGTATAATAATATTCACAGAAACAAAGAAAGTTTATATTATGACGTTCGACTAAATGACTGTAGGGCTTGGGTGGTAGTTCTTATATAGATTGGAATTGTGCTCAAGAAGCTGGGAGACTTTGTGTTAGTAATTCCAGAATATATATGCAAGGGTAGGCGCTCGCTGGAAATCTTTACTTCGGGCTAGTGACATATGTTAATCTGTAGTGATACAAACAAATTTCACTAGCCCTTCTGAATTTTCACTAGCCTCGGGCTAGCGGACTAGTGCGAGTGTCGATCCCTGATATGGCTGTTGCTGCTGACTGCCACTAGAGGGCCACTAGTTGATTGCCGCTAGTGGCTGCCACCGGTGGCCCACCTCCTATCAGCTGGACAAAATTCTAGTGGCCCACTGGTGGCAGCCACAAGTGGCCCACTAGAGCAGCTACCAGTGGCCCACCACCTGTGTGTTATCTGGGTGATACACATGCATCATGAACTCATATGTTCTTGTGATAGTTTGTTTAAATCACATTTTTGCTTGTAACTAAATACTAGAAATGGCTCAATTGCAACATTGTTAATGTATATAGCTTTCTCTTACTCTAGTTATCAAAACAGAAATTTAATTTTAGGTTAGAGATTAAATCATTTGAAATTTAAAACTCTCAACAAAAACACAAAAGGCACTGAAATCTATCTGATCATCAATCTGTCCATTTGAGAAGTTGAAATACCGGTAATGATTAATTGCCAATACCCTAAATCATAATGCATATGCATATAGAAAAGGTCATTGATGACACTATGAAATCAATCAGCCAAATCAATTTCTGAGGCCAAGCGCTTACTACGCAAACAAAACCGAGGATAAAATTTTGATCACACTTATAAACCGATCAAAGATATGGTTTTGTGTAATTACATGGATTCTATGGTATTTAATGATGAATAGTGACCAATGTTGAGATTTCATTTGCTTTGCAAGGAGAACATATCTGGGTCCTGCACATTTTCTTCGCCTGTAGCCATGACATGCATGTGAGCTGCATGTGCTATCTCAGTCTCGTGAAGAACACACAAGGTTCATTCTGACTACCAAATATCAATTTGTGGTCATTTGTAGCTGAGGTGTTAAGAGTGACAAGTTAGCAAGCGAATCATACATTTTTAAAAACAGGTATTTACCTTTCATCCATAATCAATACAAAAGCCCCAGGCATTCTTCAGGACTGCCCTCAGCAACCCTAGAAAATTTCTCTAATATAGTTAACTGAGTATAACTGATCAGTGATGTATACATCATGAAAAGTCAAACCTTTTTTCGCAAAATTGTAATGTTGAAATATGTTCACTGACCAGTATAATCTCTACAGATCCAATGAGGTACATGGCTACAGACACTGACAGCCCCATGTAGAAGAGGATTCCGACAGCGCCGCCAAACTCTGGTCCAAGAGATCGGGAGATCATGAAGTAAGACCCCCCTCCTGTCACTACTCCATTGGTGGCAATGGCACTCATAGAGAATGATGTTAATACGCTCTGAGGAATAGAAAGTGATTTCTAGTTGAATTAAGAATAGTTTTTTGAGTTTGATGAAATTTTCAAGAATATATTTTTAATATCATGACAGGAAATATTATAGCAGGATGAAAACTTAACATAAGTAAAACCGACAAGCTCTACAAGTCTACAAACATGAATTCTGATAGCGCTTGAAAATGGTACCAGAATCTGTACTGAAATGTCACACTCTCCAACAGAGGAAGTTGTCACCCATACACTTGTCCTTATTCGACTTCCAACCTCTAAAATGTCACTCAAAGAAGTCTTTAAAATTCAAGTCAAGATTTTATCATAAATTCTTAACTCCTTCATGCATACAAGTTAAGAATTTTCCTTTTGTCAACAGTCATCTGCCAAAAATATATGGGGTATAAAAACAAAGGAACCCCAAAACAGATTTTAAATTGATGTGGCAGTGTGTGCTAGTATATTAGTTCTAAAACCTAGGTCATATAATGTCTGTATGCCCTTTGTACAGACTGCACATTTATGGGATAATTGTTAATCCTAGGTCACATATTTTAAGAACTTAGCCTAATTCATAAAATTATTTTTAGCTCTACATGTAAAAATTATCATTAGCCAGCGTTAAATAAGGGCGCCAGTAACATATCTTCAGGGACGATATGTCAATCTACTTCAACCTATTAGATGAATGAACTTTGACATTACCACACAGCAGCATATGAATACGATGAAGAACGCTTCGAGAGCTCCAGCTGTACCCACAATCCATGATAATCTTACGAAGTATATCACTCCGAATATATTCTGTATACACGGCAGGTAGACTCCCAGAATAGTGCCGAGGTTGGCCTTCTGAAACACAAGGATAATACAATGAGTAACTCTTCACCTCCTGCTCCAGTAACATTCTGACAGAAAGAACCACTGAAGAAACCCTTTTACCTTTGAGTCCCTGAATATTCCGGGATAGAGTCTTTCTAACCACTTGATAATGCAGGATATTTTCCTTTGTTAGCAAGTTGTGATTAATTTAAATTGGCCACACAGAATGTTTTGGCACTAATTTATTCAGAAGTTAAAGTCGGAATAGGAACAAAAACAAATGGACTCAAATTGATTTTAATGAGAATGGGAATTCATACGAGGCAGTAAATTCATGATGTAATTTCTACCCTTGTCTTTCTCATCATAACCTTGATGAAATCCAGTTCTTTCTTGAATTCTGAAAATCCCAATTTTCTGAGAGCCTTTTTTTCAATATACATGATGAAAGATTAATTAAAAAATCTTTTTCAGAGACAAAATGTCAGTCTATTTCTACATTTGCACTATAACATATACAACTCTGAGTCCTAATATAAATTATTACCACTGTACTATATCACCTGTCTATATGAATTATGGGGAATGCTATCCATTAGAAATATAACTATAATCAGAGACGAAATGTCAGTCTATTTCTACATTTGCACTATAACATATACAACTCTGAGTCCTAATATAAATTATTACCACTGTACTATATCACCTGTCTATATGAATTAGAGGGACACTCAGGGTATGCTATCCATTAGAAATATAACTATAATCAGAGACGAAATGTCAGTCTATTTCTAAAATTGCACTATAAAATATACAATTCTGAGTGCTAATAACCAATTATCTATGTATATCACCTGTGAATCTGACTCAGAGGAAATGTAATAACTAAATTCATAACACTGGACTAAATCTAAGTATTTTTATTGGAACTTCTTTGAAAATGAAATCACTTATATAAATAAATATTCACAGATGTTATACCTTCTGTGGCTTAGCATTTGGATCTTCATTTGGCACTGGCGCAATCGCAGCTTGATACTGGGTTATACCACTCAAGAGTTGGGACAACCGACCTTTCTTGTTGAGGGCCTCCTACACCAAAGCAAATATGTCTGTAATAGTTGGCTAATCTATAACATTGGATATTTCATTGATGAATCTCTTAAGATTCTCTTATAAACAGAAATTAAATCTTGATATAGAACATCATGCATCAAAGAGAACATTCCTGTGATTGCTTCTTTCTTTTGAAGAATTACATATAACTGATAAAGGTTGAGATTCTCTTGAAACAGTATTAAAATTTCAAGATCACTTACCCTGGTATACTTGCAAACTTGCCATTTATACTCTTGTGAATTGAGATATCTGAATTCGCAACTTTTTATGCAATTTATTCTTAAGATTTTATCAGTTTATTTTTACGTTCATAAGACTTTATTAAGAATAAATGTGATTTGTTGTGACTTTAGTTTGTTGCATTTTTGCTTCTGAATCGAATAAAAAATTACCCAAATGAGGACACTGTGTCGCAATGCCTACTGAATCGAAACTCAAGGGTACCGTTTCCCCTAACGATAATCCATATTTACCTCATACAAGGCCATGTTACCAGCTTGTCCATTTTTCTCTTCATTCTTTGATTCAGGAACACCTGAAAACAAGAAAAAAGTGAGCATGGCTCACATACCTCCGCCATCCGCTATCCGTCCATTGAGAATTATAGATGTGCTTCAAGCATCATAATATTGTCCAAAATAATTTTAGGAACTGGCTTTGTTATTACAAAATTTCATTCACCAAGATGTAATATTATTCAGGTAACTTAATTTTTCCCATTAGAGCATCACACCGGTAATTTGTACAAAGTTCAATTTAAGATTCAAGGGCTTCATATCTCCATAAAAAATAATATTTCGGAACTTGACAGTGAACTCGATGAAAAGTATCATCTTGACTACCTACATGTAAAATTTCATTCACCTAGATGTAATAGTTTCCGAGAAAACTTGTCCCCATTGGAGCATCACAGTTCTTTAGGTACTAAGTTCAATTTCGGATTCAAGGGCCATAACTCCGTAAAAAATAATATTTCGGAACTGGTTTTCGAACTCGATGAAGAGTATCATCTGGACTACCTCCATATTAAATTTCATTTACCTAGATGTAATAGTTTCCAAGAAAACTTGTACCCATTGGAGCATCACAGTTCTTTTGGTACTAAGTTAAAGGGCCATAACTCCGTAAAAAAAAATATTTCGGAACTGGTTTTTGAACTCGATAAAGAGTATGGTCATGAGTACTCACAACCAAAATTTCATTCACCTAGTTTGATCAGTATCTGAGAAAACTTGTCCCCATTGAACACAATAAAACTAAGTCCAAAAAGTGACGTTTCCATGGAAACGACAACAAATTTAAATCTCAGAAAATTGAAAATTGTCTGTGCATGATCGGAAGAACATGGTTAACAACTGTACAAAGTTTGGTTGATGTAATTGACCGGACGGAAGGACGGACAGACGGATGGGCGGACGAACGGACGGAATGACCGCTATATACCCCCGCTTACTTCGTAGGGGGTGTATAATAAAGATTCATTACATGATAATAATGTATCCTAATAAACATTAAACCTCATGTGACAAAAAAATAGAACCATTAGCTCTGTAGCTCATCAGTATTTAAATAATACAATACATAAGGTTGAACATTTTAACTTAGGTATCTGAGGGTTAAACAATCTACAATTTATTATCCACAATGGCAAGGTATCTGTACATAACATTGAAGCTTTCTAAGGATTCTTCTTGAAAAGAAAGTGAAAAAAGGTTTAGAGGGTGTTGTTCCTGTGGCCATTGTATGGGGCTACTAGGGTTGTGTATCGCCTCAATGTTTGTATTGCAAAGAAAACGTATTGCTGAACTGTAATGTATTGCAATACATACCACAATATATTGCAAGATCCCCTGACAATAAGATATTTCTCTAGAAACCATTTTAACTAGTGCCAATGATATTGCAACATGCTAAATTAACTATACATTCAACTTTTATACTTCTTTTTTATTTTTAAATATGACACATTTGATAAAACAACTTTCATATCTTTAAAAAAATAATTTGTAATACAGTCCAACACTCATTCTAGCACTTCACAATAATTTTCTTCATACAGTAAACCGGTAAATATGCCTTTTACAAGATAAATGAATAAATTTGACTTAATATTTGTTGGTGCAATATATTGCGATATGAAAATCATATTGCAATACGTGTATTGCACAACTCTGTATTGCAATATATTGGTATTGCAATAATATTGCACAGCCTTAGGGGCTACAGAGTTATTAAACCTACAGTGATTGGGAAAGACACTTTTGACAATGGGCCATTTTCATGGCTTTTAGTAATTTTCTGCATTTTAAAAGGGGCCATTGCCCTTATATCAATAGTAAAATTCAAAATTTTAATGGGCCATTTTTTCAGAAAATGTGCAAATGGCCCATGGCCCCTGCCCTTCCTAATCCCTGAACCTACAACTTAAAATTTCCATCTGCCAAGATGTACAAAAGGGCGTGGCACATGTGGGCCAGTGGCTTTTACATGGAACAAGTCACCAAACCTAAAATTTATAACCTCCATTGGCCAAAAAGTCTTTACACAATATTTCAGATTTTTAATTTAATTCTGGAAAGGAAGATCAAAATAGATTTTTAGGTCGTGGCTGTTATTTTGGGCCAGTCACTAAAGTGACTATTTAGTATCGTCATCGGCTAACCAGTCTTTACACAAGACAGGGGCGGATACAGCTTTTTGGGAAACGGGGTGCACTTTTCCAGAAAAATGCCTTCAGTAGGAGGGGAGGAGGGGGGGGGGGGGGGAAGGGATGCTCAGTGAAAAATACGGTGTAAATGTGCGATCTCTGTGGCAAAAGGGGGGTGCACCACTGTTTAGAGGGTGGTTTCAATGGTCATTTTTTAAAAATCTTACATGAAAAGGGGGGGGTGCACCCCCTCATCTGGATCCGCCCCTGCAACATGTATGTTTTGTAGTGTTTTTTAATCTGGAGAAGAATAGATAAACATATATAGGTTTTAGGTTGTGACCTCTGTGGCCCTTATTAGGGGCAACAGAATAACCAAATCTAGATCTAGTGCTAACTGGTTCTTTAGAAAATTTAAAAGCAAAACGGTACAGATAGATGGACAGACAGACTGATGAACTAGTAAGGGAACAAATGCTCCCAAAATGGTTCCAATGCATTGAGATCTGAGAGAAAACAAAATTCAAGCAACATATACTTATCTTGTATGAAGATCAAGTTAAAGATAACATTGCAATGTGATTGGAGTTATGTATGGATGGTGTAGAGAAAATAAATCACACTTTTTTTCTATACAGTGTACATTGTAGTTTACTGTTTTCGTTTTGACATATCCATATTATCCACCCGGACCACTCGCTTTCAAATATATTTTTGGTAATGATTGAAGTGACAATGTGTTCATCTATAATCGTTTACAATTACATTAATAAACTTTATATTCCACTTACAATATTCACAACATTGTCCCTACCTTTGGACTGATTATCCAACAGAATTTCAACACTATCAATATCTGGCACATCTGAAACCACGAATCTTTTATCTTTTGGAGTATCTGGTGCCAAATCACGATTCGAACTGGTCACTTCAAATCTTTTTGCTGCCATGATTGCACTTGTGGCGATGTCTTGGTCACAGTTTGTACACGTATTAAGAATTCACTTTCAAATAGTTTGTTCACTGCTTCAAGAAAGCGTCCTCTGTAAAGAAATGTCTCCGGAACCATGAATGGAAAACATGCATATTTGACAGCGTTCACAAACGCAGGGGAAGAAATTTATGAAAGCAAGTGAATTCATTCCCAATCACCACATGATTTCAGTTCATTGTAATCCTAATGTAAGACGACGAGACGTTTGATTTCAACAGGTTTAAACTTTCACACATCCACTGAGGCACTCTGGTTTGGCTTCTGCAAACTGAGTATTGATCGCAATGGGAAACGCGTGGAGGGAACCTTGACTTTTGACGAAGTTTTCCGAATGCATTCCGAAAAGAGATCGGCCAGGTGCGCGTGGCACCGTTGGCGAGCATGTGTATCATGCCCAGAAGAAAACGTCATTGGCGGCCTTTAATATATTGCATTGAATGATATTTACGGAATAGTTTCTAACTAGAATCTATTTTCTTTCAAGCAAAATACAATTTTATTAGAAACATAAAGAATTAATATTTTAAAAAGACATTTATATTAACCATGACATATCTTAGTAGCCCTAAATGAATCTGTTTAATTGGATATCACATAATCAGACACTATCACAGAATTTTAGACAAACATACGAAAACATAATGGTAAATCATTACGGCAAAGTGTTGATGAGTTGAAAAACACTAGCATAAAATGAAGTCACTTTATCGTCTTTAATGAGTTTATGTGTGCACATGACCGCGTATAGGTAGGTTCAGAAACGGTTGCAGTGGTTTATTGACTAATAGTTTAGTATAAATTTAGATAGTAAATTAATGAAATCTTACAGTTAGGTGTTATCACGACATGAATGAGAAACTAATGAGTTCAGTTCAGCCGTGTCTTCGATAACTGAACACCATCTCTGGTACGGGGGTCGAACACATCAAGTTTTTAAACATAGGGAATAAGTTTAAATGATCCAAAAGATGGTCAAAATGTGAGAGATTAACTCAGAAGCAGTGGGGGCGCTAAAGTAGTATGCCTTTTTTATAGTTTCAATCCTTTTTAAACATTGATCGTCTTCTTATTCATGTTCGAGTTACTTGTAATTAGCCACAAGAGTTATCATATTTGGGCTCATAGTTTCCATTCGATGTCCTTGAGCAAATTATCACTTTGTCATGGTGACGCGACGTCTTGAACAATGCTATGACATCACGGCTCCTCTATGACGCTGTGTTCTAAATGCGAGGACGGCGGATCTCCCGCCTGTGGTTGAAGGTAGATTTCTCATTTCTTGGCATGGTCGTCGCACCCTCTTCCAACTGAAGTATTGTTGCGTTGAGAGAGATTATATGGCGAGTGTGTATTGATTGAAATTACCCCAACGATATAAAGAGAATCCCACCAAGTGTTTTCTGATATCAACCATAGAAACACGAGTTGATAAAAGTTACACATATCAGAGGCTTGCCGATGATACTTTAATTTTATCAGCGGGTGTTGATATAGTTGATATCAGGAGACACGAGGGTGAGATTCTATTTATCATCCAAAATCAATCTTCATTACGTTTCAATGAAAATAGTGTTGGCCTACATCTTTGAGTACAGCACTGCCATTTAACGTACAATGTGGTGATGGCTTAGCATTGTGACGTCATCATGTTTATGGCATCAGAGAATGGCATCATGTCATTACTCAATGATGTAAAAGCATTGTGATATCATGTAGTTGACGTTGGCAAAGCATTGTGCAAAATGTACAGTCAAAACGATTATCTCAAAGGAGATATCGCTTGATATCACACAATCGATATCTTCTGTGGATATCATATCATTTCCTCTATGCACATCACACTGTAGCGCATCCAAAGGGTCCCTACTTCCTAAAAGTTTTGCATGTAAATTTGGGCTACCCCAGACCCTTTCAGGTAACCTTCGCTTGAATTCTACGCGGAAAGGGAAGACGTTTTGTCTGAATCTTGTAAATACTAACTTGAGAAGACACGATACAATGTTTGCTTTTGTTATACATCATAGCATTGTGAGTCATATAGACCTATTTGATGATGTCTATGCATTTTGATGTCATACAGTTGGTGATGCGAGGTAGTTATACAAAATATACTGTTAACACGATATCTCCTAATAGATATCGCCTGATTTTGCAAAATTGTGGATGATAAATAGATGTGTTGCAGGTTTGTGATATTTACTATGTTGCAAGTGTGATATTTACTATCAGTCATTCCATTGGCTGGTCAGATCAATCACGTGATAAATTGGCGTGTGGGACTTGGTTTACCATGTTTAACATCCAGTTGACCGGGTTTCCCTCAATACGCGATTTTAACAAACCATGCATATAGTTGGTAAATGATTTCATTTTATGAATGGAGTCACCGAGATCGCCTTATTTTGCCCCCGCCATCCCGTGACGTCATCCTATTGTTACGAATAACATGTTATTTCATTCAGTGAAAATACGGATTTTATTTCAACTCAAAAATGCCATATTTCACCACAAATATAATAAAGATACGCACTAGCTCGCGTAAATGTAACCAACTTCCTACTCAAGTCGTAACCGACAGAGACTGACGAGGGTTATGATTTGAGATGCCATTTTGTTTTACAACGCTTGTACCAGAATAAAAAGATAATTCCTTCGCTCTCGCTCGTGAAATGTCATTTTCATTTTCATTCACTTGTGTCGTAAAAACATCATATCACGCCTCCGCTGGACTATTTATATCTATCTTAGTATCTATCATCCGAGGAAGTGTGACATATTACTTTCATAGTAAAATCATTTATTATATGACGAGCAATGAAATACTGGGATTTATCATCCAAAACTGGCTCCCACAGTAGATATCGTTTGTGTGGGATCAAGCGATATCTCCTTGGAGATATCGTTTTGACAGTAGATTTTGAACAATGCCCTGTTGGCGTCAGCTACATGGCATCACAATGATTTTGCATCATCAAGTAATGACATCACAATGCTATGACGTCATAATCATAATGACGTCAAAATGCTATGACATCACAGCACTGGAAGCCAAATGGCAGTTTTGTGTTTAGATATGTTCATTTTTCATTAAAAACTAATGAAGAATGATTTTGGATGATAAATAGAACCTCACCCTCGTGATGATATATTTGATATCAGAAGACACTTAGGTGAGATTCTCTATTTCAAGACGGGCTTAGACCCTGCGATGATACAGGGCAGGCGAATATTCGAGGATTTACGGTAGACGTCCACTCATGTGACTCACAACTGTGACGTCACGAACACATGTTTTATGACGTCACAGAGAACGAAATACTAAGACTGAAAAATATGGTGACAAAAGTGATAATTACACATGTGGGTAAATGGTTATTTGTAATCGCTAAATTTCACCATATAAGGGTGGTAAACTATTTTAATGATATGTTGAAGGCAGTAAAACTGGTTTCCAAGTAGAAAGATATTCAGACAAGAGAGAAAACTCGACATTTGGTGTGTGATAAGTGGTCAATACTATAATTTATCATCCGAACCTGGCTCCCACGGTAGATGTCGCTTGTGTGAGATCAAGCGATATCTACATTGCAGATATCGCTACGATCAAATCGTCATAATCCTATTACATCATCATTTAATGACATCACAAGGCTTTGATAGAACTGAAGAACATTGCTGACGAGGCTATGATGGCATAATGCTGATGACGTCACAACGCTATGACCTCACTGCTGAAAAAACTAGACAGTTTTGTGTTTCATATATCAAAAACGAGTTGATTAAAGTTACACATAGCCTACCCAAGACAAGCCACAGATATTTTTAACTTAAATCATTCCGTGTTGATAAATTTGATATCAGAAGACGCTTGGGTGAGGTTCTCCATTCCTTAACATAGAAATACTGTACAAGGAAACTTTGACTTTCGTGCCTTCGATCGTAGCAACTGATACAGACCAGCAAATAACAATCCCGAACTTATATACACCTTACAATAAATTCATAAGAAGTTAGTAATTTCCACTGCAGTGTGTGGTTAGTTAGCAGCTATCAATCTTCTACCTTCAAGGAACACCTTCCAGAAGTATAGTAAGGCACGATCTCACCTAGCCTGAAAAACTTGCATGCCAGTTCCTCGCCCCATCAAATGGTTGACCAAATAACTTTTGAACATTTTCCAAGTATATATTTAGGAACATACCTTCGCCAATAAGAACCCTAGTTGCGTCCATTTTGGTATTTATATATATATATATATATGTACACGTCCTTAGTATACAACTTTAAACTCCCGCTATTGTGTTGTTCATTGAACCGTCGCGTATCGATCATCTACCCTGCAACTATACCGTCGGCAATAGTATGTAAAGCAACCAAGGGTAATTGTTTGTACCTATATAGGTATATAGATTTACAGATTGTTTCAATCATCTCTGAATAGGGGCTTCAACAGCCCACTAATCTCATTATTTTATAAACCGAGCCTTGGAATACGACACGCTGCATTTATATACGTCAGAGTTACGCTTGCTTGGCTCACGCATAGACAGATTATGTAATTTGCTGGCGACGAGTGTGATTGAAATGATGATTAGTTTTGTTGAAAACTGTTGAACACCTGCGAGACTTTTGTTTGTATAACCGTGCAATCTGTGCAATGTGTAAATAATGGGTTAAGAAGTTCGTATAGCCGTCCATCGTCCATTTTAAAATGTTCAACTTCTCCCCCAGAACAGCTGAAACTCAAATCTGAGCTTTGGTGACACGGGGTGGCTTAATTGTACCCAGGAGAACAAAGTTTGTGAGTTTGGTCCTGACCCCCTTAAATAAAAACGTGACAGACATTAACACTAAAACTTTTAAACTACCATTATCTGAAACCAGTTGGTACAGGCAGCTTACTGACACAGGATAACTTTCAAGTTTGTCACATGGAAACTATAACGTCTGATATGTCTGCTGACCTAGGGGATATAGGCTATTAACCGTGTGTTATATTGTAAAGTTGGTGACTATCCAAAGCATAATAGAGACCACGTGGGCCATGCCTTCTGCTAGTCTTACACAGAGATCATTATGATAAATCATGCAAAACCTTATTGAGCTGCAGAGTCCATGGCTCTATTTAAAACATTGCCCTTAGAGGGCAAGTCGTAATCCACACATAGATAACGTTTACGTGTGGTGTTTAATAAATATATAATTAGAATTGACAAAAGCGCATTAGATTCGACAATTATTCCTGTTTACTTTTCACGCCGATACATCGATTTTGACAGATGTACTTATTAAGTATTTAAAAACTTACAACTACAAATTGCTGTAAAGAAGCGTTCGTAAAATTTCAATTATATTATACACAGGAATTTTCAAGCATTCTGTTTGATAACATTTTGATAAGTGGTACATTTCTTGATAGCTAGAACAGCCATATGATACTCCTGTTATTCAATCAGGATCGTGAGACAAAACCACTCTTTAACTATCTAGTTATGTATTCATTATATAGCATGTTTTCCTTTCAGTCTTTTCGTTCTTGTTACGGAATTAATTTTCAGTCTAAACATATCATAGTTTGCTTTTTCGCATTTACTTCAAAATAACTGTTTACAGCAGCCATTGATTTATCCGTGAAACATATAGTCCAATAAAGGAGTGATTATAAATGTTTTAATCAATGCACTAAACCCATGGTTTTCTTAAAAGTAAAGAGTTTTAAAAAGTGAGACAATCACAATTCTAATTTGTTTTATAAGTGGCTGTATGGTTGTATTCGTGAAATACACACATGAGTTTGTGATAGTTTTATATTTTATAATAAACAATCAGAAATTATATAAATCAAACCATTTTTCTAAAGCTTAACAAATGCGTCGATTTGTGTGTCAATGGGTAGATTTTCCTTTGCAGGTACAGAGAGGCTGTGAGCTGAAGCACAGGTTTTAACTAGAAATATCTAAAGGGTATAAGGGTATAGGTGTAATATTCGCATGTAGCTATTTAGATACTGTGTATAGGATAAACGTTAGCCCCGAGTGTTTATCCCTCGGGTTGCGGGTTTTAAATCTCATAAACACCCTTTGGCATGTTTTATCAAGCTTACAAACCGACCCCGTGGTTAAAATTGTATGTTTAATCTATTCTAATTGATAGTGCGAAAAAGTAAAGGAGTCGTCCGTAAAATATCCCCTTTTGGTGAAAGGCAGTAAGGTATAAAGGGAACGGCAACTACCTCATCAGCCTAGTCCCTGTAGCACAGTGGTATCATCTCTGCGCTTGGTGTGCAAGAGTTTTCGGGTTCGAGACGGAATATTGCCCAAAATATTTGAAGTTGATGTTTTAATTAACAGTTTTTTTTTCAATAGAGTTAGACATAACATACACTAACTTTTATCTTTAACTAAACATCTCAGTATTAAATACAGAAGAGTGGCATTATTAAGATAATTTGACCTGGGTAGAGTGAAATTGCGTTAGAATCCCAGGGATTATGTGATAATCCCCGGTATAATACATTCACAACGGTTATTGAGTATAATTTTATAGGCAGTATAGTGGTGTGACGTCAGTGGGGGTTTGTAAGGTATAAGATGACCGTTTAAAGATAAGTGACATATTTGATGTCCATTGGATAAACCGCACCGTGAATGCTAATTTGCTGTTTTGTCTCCAATTCGCGAACGGTATCGATTTGTGACAGATTAAGACATCAAATTCGTTCGATGTTAAATTTTGAATTAACATAATTATAGGGCCTATATATTGCCCACTTTTCATTCCCTATTTATGTCGTCGGTTATTTTGTCTACGTAATTGAGCTGACTGAATTAAATTATTTATCTTTGGATTATAAATTTGTTACACAATGTTTTGGAGGGGAATACGAGACTCAAAGACCGTAAAAAAATTCGCGATTCCTTAAATTTGAATTTCATAGCGTAACGAATACTAGACATATGCACCACACCTCAATATAGTATAGTTTGGGATTCTAATCACGAAATACCAATTTCATTAAGCTTTGTAGGACATATTTAAACGTGCTACACATTTATCCACGTTAATTCCAACATCCAGCTGTTATGTTGGTCTGGTAAAACCATTATCAATGAACTCTGGAATATATACGGTGACATGTCCCAGTTTATTAGCTGTGGGCGAGTAACACATACGCCTAAGGAAATAAAAATTGATTTGGAAGTGACTATAGGCTACTCGTCGAGAGTTGTGACTCTCCAGATAGGACATTCTCTTCCAACAATGTTACTCCCTTCAGATTTTCGATCCTAACCTCTGTTGGGATTTGGATGGCCTGAATCGGCCGGCAAAATGGCGTGTCCTGATTGGTTAAATTGAATCAAGTTGTGCAATCAGTGACGCCGTTGTAAAAGTAACATTTGCCAATGACACGTAATGATAAAATAAACGTAAGACCAACGTTTTCTCGATGAATGTGTTTTCCTCGAAATATTTCATTTTGCGAAAACAATTGATCATAAACATTTTGATGTATAAAGAAGACCAAATCAGTGACAAATACAACAAATTCAATTGTGTTATTTACATCAGACATTTTCGAAGGACAATATGCAAGACCCTAAAGAGTCAAATGCCTAGATTGTTTGAGTCACTTGGTCGACATGGCCGCTGAAAAATGAGTTTTTGTTGGTCAAGAAATAGGGATCAATGCAGTACAAGGTTCCCCTTTCCCCGTTAGGGAATTTTGCTGGAGCCTAGAAATCCAGGCCATCTAGAAGAGGGGCTAATTGATAAATTTATCTTGGTTCATTAAGGTCTAAAGAGTTGTGCCCCTTGCTAAACGCGCTTTCAACAGGCTCAAGAGTTGCGTCCGATGTGAGTATCACAAACTCTTGGTCATTGGCGGATCCAGAGCTTATCCCTATACTGCATAGATTTTGAGAAAGAGGCTGGAAAAGGTCAACAAGTTCAAACTGTTTCCATGGTAACCAGAAAAAATACATAAATCAGAATGACCTTAGTAGCAAAAGGCACCACTCCAACACTAGGTCTAACCACATACCAAGTTTCGTGAACAAATACTGCATAGATTTTGAGACAGAGGCCGGAAAAGGTTACTACCCCCTAATGCACTAAGTTCAAACTGTTTCCATGGAAACCAGAAAAAATATATATATCAGAATGACTTTAGTAGCAAAAGGCACCACTCCAACACTAGGTCTAACCACATGCCAAGTTTCGTGAACAAATACTGCATAGATTTTGAGAAAGAGGCTGGAAAAGGTCACTACCCCCTCTTGCACTAAGTTCAAACTGTTTCCATGGAAATCAGAAAAAATATAAATCAGAATGACCTCAGTAGCAAAAGGCACCACTCCAACACTAGGTCTAACCATACACCAAGTTTCGTGAAAATATACTGCATAGATTTTGAGAAAGAGGCCGGAAAGGGTCACTACTCCCTCATGCACTAAGTTCAAACTGTTTCCATGGAAACCAGAAAAAAATATAAAAAATAGAGCCATGGGCTCCGTAGCTCATCAGGATTTCATCGTTTTACTATCTCAAGTTGAATATTTAAGTTATTGTTTACAAGCAACAGATATGTTCTTAGATCATGACTACTGTGACCCCATTTGGGGTCACGGGGTCACGATCACACAATCTACAATTTCGAATCCCCATTTGCCAAGGAGTCTGCACACAACTTTTCAGCTCTATAGACCTTTTGGAACTCGAGAATAAGATGAAAATAGGTTTTAATGATGTGACCCCATATGGGGTCATGGGTTCACGAAATCTACAATTTAGAATCCCCATTGGCCAAGGAGTCTGCACATAAAATTTCAGCTCTGTGGAGTCATTGGTTCTGGAGAAGAAGTCGAAAAAGCGAAAAGTTTACGGACTGACGGGCGGATGGACGGACGCCGGACACCATGCCATGCCATAAGCCCATCGGGCCTTTCCGGCCTGATGAGCTAATAAAAATAGAGCCATGGGCTCTGTAGCTCATCAGGGTTTATATTGTTTGATGGTGAAGACAGTAATATATTGTCTCAATATAATGCACAATCCCTAGCCCTGACATATCTTCGTCTTGAAAGTGAGAGAGAGAGCACTCAGCAAGGTCAACAGCAACTTCCCAATGCAAGGCATAATTCTTGCCAGTCTCCATTACTGGCTGATTTAGGCCTTGCAGTATTTCCTTAATAAATCTGTGTTTAGAAATCCAGGCCCGCTATGCATTTCCAGTGCAGCGATTCACGAAGAAAGCTAGGGAAATACCGCAAGGGTTAAATCAGCCAGTAATGCAGACTGGCAAGAGTTATGCCTTGCGTTTGGAAGTTGGGTCAACAGGAGATTATGCAATATGCTGACCCCTTGGCTCTGGTTACAAGCCAGCTATGCTTTTACAGCCAAATTATGTAATAGCCTCTGCCTTGCACAAAACACTGGCATCACTGATCTAACTGTATAAGGCTTAGAGAGAACAGGCAATGTGATGAAACTCATGGTAAACTGACGTCCAAAAGAAACTTTACACTCGTTTTAAAACGCTCTAGAACAAATACGACACACGATGGATGCATGAAATAAAGTGTATTGAAAAGATCAACCTTTCTACATCCCAACCCCTGGAGATGATGAGCATAAAGTGTCTGGTGATGACGTCACGGTTGCTGATATGGAGGTCGGGTCACAAAACAGAACTTTCAACATCCTTGGGAAACGATACTACACATAGAAAAAAACCTAAGTTCATTAATGTGGTGTATAAGTAACGTGTGTGGCCAACCCTTGCCTCAATACACGCATTTATCCTCCGACGAATAGAAACCGTCAGTCGTCTGATGACGTCACGTGGTATACGCTGCCATTCTTCTTGAAGTGCCACAATCAATTCTTGTCTGTTGGCTGGTGGGTGTGGTCTGTCTAATACGACGATACATCAGCCCTGTACATGTTTGATCGACTTTCATCAGAAAAGACGATTCTCTGCCAGTCACGACGCTGCCAACGGCGTACAGTTCGGGCTCATCTCGATCTCTGACGACGATTTTCCAGTGTCAACCGCTGTCCCATGTGTGGCCTGAGTGCTCTAAGTCTATAGGCCCGGAGTCTTCTGGCAACTGTCTATCGGCTGACCACGTGACCAAGGGCATTCCTAGCTGATGACGTCACTGTTAGGAAGCGATTTCGTAAATGCTATGTTCGCAAGTGACGTCATCATGGGGAGTTTTCACCCTCGGTCTTCCCGTCCTTGGCCTGTCCGATGTCTGCCTTATCTGTCTGTAACGTTACATTAAGTTATTCACTGCAACGCGAGAACAACCAAACGTTCTTGCAGCATGGGTGTGGGTTGCAGCCATTTCCAGCATTCCCAGGGCTCGCTCGCGTTCTTCTGGTCTTAGGCACGGCATATCTTTGGTGGGGTTTTTTCATTGTGGACACCAGGCATGCTGTTGGTTTCTATTTTATATCCTTACTGCACGTGCAATATAGGCCACACGTCCTGAACGTGCTTTTCCATTTGTTGCACTTTTGAGTGGTCATGTTATACACACAGCAATGTTGGGTTCAATTGATTGTTTAGATTTCGATATTTTCATGTTTTAAAAGTGTAAAAGTTTCTTTTGGGCGTCAGTTTACATAGTACAATTTAGAATCACCTTGGCTAAATAATCTTTGCACAATTGTATCGGTTCTAAGCCTTTTCATCCAAACATCTAAACATTCTGAACGCAATATTCCTTCTAGTTTGTTCTGGAGAAAAAGATGAAAATAGATTTTTATGTCTTGACCTGTGAGGGCGCTTTTTTTATAATATATACAATATTCAGTTCATAGGCTATTCAATAGTTCTCATTTCACATTGATTACATCAATTTGACAAACATGTCCATAATGCATGGAGACTTGATCTTCGACATACGAGGGGCGTTCAATAAGTGTTGCAACTTCAATATAAAACCAACTCGCGTAGTCAATTTTTTACTTTTATTTTTCAGTATAGTTACCCTTCACCTCAATACACTTATTCCATTTCTCTTTAAGACTTTTGATGCCGTTTTTGTAGAAGTCTTCCGTTTGCCCCCCTAACCACGCCTCTGTGGCAGCTTTGACATCTTCGTCATCCCGGTGCCTTCCACGTAGGGCGGATTTCAGGTTTCTGAACAGGAAGTAGTCACTGGGGGCTAGGTCTGGGCTGTAGGGTGGGTGGTTAAGCTGTTCGAATCCACAATCACGTATAGCGGCCTGTGCAACTCTTGACTTGTGGACTGGAGCGTTGTCATGCAAAATCAGAACACCACGTGTCAACATTCCACGGCGTTTCTGTCGAATTGTCTTTCGCAATTCTTGCATTAGGTTGGCATATTATTGACCATTCATTGTAGTTTTGGTTGGCAAGTAATCAATAAATAATATGCCTTTTGCATCCCAAAAGATTGTCGCCATAACCTTGCCAGCTGATGGTTGAGTACGAAACTTCAGGGGAGGCGGTGAACTCGGGTGCTTCCATTGCTTGGATTCCAGTTTAGTTTCCGGGTCCCAGTGGTGGATCCAGGTTTCGTCACCTGTCACCAGACGAGACAAAAACCTGGCTTCATCCGCATTAAACCGATCCAGGAGCTCCATGCAACTTTCGGTTCTTTTCTGGCGATCTTGTGCTGTGAGGTTTCTGGGTACCCATCTTGCAGATACCTTTGACATACCAAGATGGTCATGAATTATTTTTTAAACACTTCCAACTGATATCTGGAATTCCAAAGACAGTTCAGAAACTTTAACACGGCGGTCAGCTAAAATTCGTCTTTCGATAGCGGCAATAACTTCCTGTCGGGTGACTTCAGATGGCCTGCTTGACCGTGGGTCATCGTCTAAGGACTCCCTGCCCCGCTTGAACTGAACAGACCAGCGACAAACTGTTGAAAAGTTAGGAGCATCCTTACCCATCACATTACACATACGAGTATGTATTTATGTAGCTTTGCATCCCTCTTTAGTAAGGAACTTGATCACAGCGCGTTGTTCATGTTTGAGAGAATCCATGATTATGGAGACCCCTAGGTCAGCGCAGCTATTATATCTAAATAATTGTTATGTCTAGAAATTGTTTTGACATGTGTCAATGTTATGTTTTGACTATAGTAACACCTGCTATAAGCTGACACTGTTTATGTAAACACCAATGCCCCGCTTGCAACACTTATTGAACGCCCCTCGTATATTTCACATTCCTACTGAATAAGATTGACTGCAAAGTTACTTTTTTTCTCAATTTCTGCATTTCTCAAACCCAAGTTAGGACTCACATATATATCTAAAGATGAGATGACTCTCCCTCAGGTATTTTTTTAAGAAACTGAATAGTGAATGAAGTGCACATAAAATATTAGTTCAAAATTCAATTTCAAAGGTTAGAATCCCCAGTGGCTAAAGCGTTTGCACACAATATTACAGCCTTCTAGGTCTTTTTGTTCCGGAGAAAAAGATGAAAACAGGATTTTAGGTAATGGCCTGTGAGGCCCTTATTTGGGGCCAAAGGGTGACCAAATCTACAATTTAGAATCTCCATTGGCTAAAGACTCTTTACACAACATGACAGCCTTCAAGGTCTTTTTGTTCTGGAGAAGAAAAATAGTCTTATCTTATCATTTCATCACCAGTCATATGCAGTTTACATATCTCGTGTAAAATAAAAGAATGCTTAACTCCTCTTCAATTTATTCCTTAATGGCTTGTCACAATGTTCAGTTAATAGGATATTCAATAGTTCTCATTTCACATTGATTACATCAATTTGATAAACATGTCCACAATGAAGATTGTAATCTTAAGTCGACATATATTTCACATTCCTACTGAATAAGAATAACGGCGAAGTTACTTTTTTTCCCAATTCTGCATTTCTCAAACCAAAGTTAGGACTCACATATCTAAAAGATGAGATGACTCTCCCTCAGGTATTTTATTAGGGAAAAAATAAATACTGATTGAAGTGCCATAAAATATCAGTTCAAAATTCAATTTCAAAGGTTTTTTTAGGCTGTGGCCCATATTTGGGGTCACAGGGTCACCAAATTTACAAGTTAGAATCCCCAGTGGCTAAAAGGTTTGCATACAATATTACAGCCTTCTAGGTCTTTTTAATCCGGAGAAACTGATGAAAACAGGATTTTAGGTAATGGCCTGTGAGGCCCTTATTTGGGACCACAGGGTCACCAAATCTACAATTTAGAATGTCCATTGGCTAAAGACTCTTTACACAACATGACAGCCTTCTAGGTCTTTTCGTTCTGGAGAAGAAGATGAAAATAGGATTTTAGGTCATGGCCTGTGGGGCCCTTATTTGGGGTCACTGGATCACTTAATCTACAATTTAGAATCCCCATTGCCCAAGGAGTCTGTATACAAAATTTCAGCTACCTAGATCCAGTGGTTCTGGAGAAGAAGTCGAAAAAGCGAAAAGTTTACGGACGGATGGAGGGATGGAGGGACGCCGGACGCCATGCCATGCCATAAGCCCATCGGGCATTTCAGGCCTGATGAATTTAAAAATCAGAATATGGCCCGGAAAGCATTTCGTTATCACGGAATCACGGAAGGACGGGCGGAGGCGAAAGCATTGTCTCTCGCAAAGCTTTGCGGGGGACATAATAAAGGAGCATTTTACGTCATGTGTAATCACCGAATTTGTACATGTTATTACATTACATTGTACATTTGAGAAATTGCATATTTATCATATTTCTCATTTCTTAAAAACCCTAAGACTACCCTCTCGTGACAGGTGCTATTTATACAAATAAAACAAAAGCATAGTAGTATACATATTTCACATGCAAATAAGGCCGATATATAATTTTAAAATGCCCGAAGACTTGAAAAGGTCGACATCAATATAGACAGCAAGCGAACAAGATGTTTGATACAGCTGTCAGCTACATATAGGAAGGTAGCTATTGTGAGTATTGTCAGTTTCAAAATAGGTAAAATTTCAAACGTTTTACCAAGGATTTATATCTATAGATATTTCTATCTAAATCCTTGGTTTTACCAATTGTCAAAACGCGATTCTTGAAAGAACTATATTATAAACTGTAGATACATCATTGCAAGTCTTACACCCAGACACTGAATTTTGTTACTGTATATTGAAGGGCATCTGGGAAAGGGGCTCACCACTTTAGAAACTCCTTCCTTTAACGTATTTCATAAAAAGGTGATATATTAAGACAAACTTTTTTCCGGAGTCTACTGCCAAGTGTAAGAAAAGACTACATCCCCTCCTGACATAGTTACGTGGGAAGACATGACTTGAGTAACCTCTGCTGAGGGAAACTATTGATACATTAGTCTTAGAAGACACGACCAACAGAATATTTCAAACACTATCAATGAAGGCGTCACCGGGACGACAACTTCCAAACGCAAGGCATAACTCTTGCCAGTCTGCATTACTGGCTGATTTAAGTCTTGCGGTATTTCCCTCGCTTTGTTGTGTCAAGATAGTGAATCGCTGCACCAGAAATGCATAGCGAGCATGGATTTCTAAACACAGTTTAGGAAATACTGCAAGGCCTAAATCAGCCAGTAATGGAGACTGGCAAGAGTTATGCCTTGCATTAGGAAGTTGCCGGGACGATGGCCAAACACATTCATAGAGATTAGGGATGTACATGTCATCAACTTCTCAAATATTCTGAAACGTTAAGACAATAATTTCTGAAAATATGACAACTTACTTTCATCGACATGGCTGAGATCTATATCGGTAAGGTCAACTTCTTCTGTCTGTCCGTTGTGCTGAGGTTGTCCGTTTGTCCGGTTGTCCGCACTTGGCGTTACCACGAAACGAGGTACCTCCAGCATCGTCATTCTGACCCAATGTTGATGACTATTCTTGAAAATAATCAGTTTGTTCACAGTTCTAAACCATCACTGCAATTTTGGCAAGTGTGGATGAATGCGTGTATATCTAAATTTGGTCACGAACAGCTAGGTGTTTTATGACAAATAATTCAGGTTTCATCTATTGCTTCTGTGCAAATCTGATCACGATGTCACTGGTGTATACGTGTTGGCATGATCTCGACGCCATGTTGAATTTCGTGAACTGAAAGATTAATGATTGATTTGGTGCGTTGTTTATGTTATAACAAAAACATATGTTTCCCTCTGTTCATACTTCCATGTTTGTTGGATTATGAATGATTATTATTTGAACAAATATCTTTTTATAGACGGCGCGTAATCGGGTTGAAGTGATCTCACGAAAAGGTAATAAGTGTTACCAATGGCTAGATAATACTCCTGGATCGGGTCGTGTAATGAGATGTTGTACCCGCTAACATAACAATATATTGTATAACTTTAATGATAAATCGAACATTTTAGAAAACAAAATATGCCAAAAAACGTACTACAACGCCTTTAAAGTAGACCTATGCTTCTAAGCTTAATTGGCCCATATCACAATTTGTTTATTTTTACATTGTCACTAAATATTCCTATTTACCTATTCACCAAGGGGCCATACGATACGATATCAAGTCAAGTCCAAAACAGTTTTAAAATACTGCCGAATAAAGTCGATTTTTATGTCTTTTTTTCTAAAGAAGTGTACACAATTGCATTCGTCAACTGAATTGGCCAAATACCGGTAGGTAAACTGTTGGTTAAATCAGTGTTGGCGGTTGGTGCCTTACTGGGTTCGAATCCCGCCATTGACTCGCCAACTTTGTTTGTTGTAGAGAACTGTTCTGCATGCAGTAAGGTTTGGGTACAATGCAACACTGAATTTAAGCGCAGTAACACCCACTGTCTTTATCAAGTTGTGAAATATAAATTCATCAAAATATTACCTTCATTAATATCTTTCAAGTTGACTGTGTTTAAATCATGTATTAATAACATGTATGTGTAAACGGGAATATAACAATGGCATATTTGATCACTATATAAATAGCATGTATTTCGTCGTGAGGGTATGATACGTTTAATATTTATGGCAGTTCATACATACATAAGGTGCTGATATCGCTACTTTTGTCCTATTGTAGCCCACTCGTCGATAATATAGGCGTATATTTTTAAGAAATATGAATAAATCTCATCTCCCAAAATTGAAAATAACAACAAGTTAAAATGGCTTCTTGAAACATGTTGTAAATATTCACTAAGTTCATTTACATCACGTCATCACTGGCGTTGCTATCCTTTCTTTTGCTTGACAGTTTACAGGTGGCTTTACTCTCTGGCCGTGGGACATCATCAGATACATTGCACAACTCGTAGCAAGTCTAGAAAGACCTTACTTATCCATGCCTTGCTGTATCCTGCCAGATGTTCCTTGCATCTATCCCGCTATTTATTATGAAAAACGCTCTCATTATGAACTTCAATTATAAATTAAGAGACACGTTGCATTGTCATGCATTGTCATGCATTGTCATCGCCGTGAGTCTGTGGTTTAGTTACAGAATATGCATTTTGGAGGTAATTTTTTAAGATATTTTTAAAATTAAATTTCTAGCCAAAATATTATTTTTCAGAGTAGTGTTCAGAATCTTTTTATATTTTGAATTTCCCCCGAATTATTACGTTAAACATCTGTACTTTTCACTAAGCTAAATCCTTGATGAGGGCTTTGCAGATTCCTTCTGATCTGGACTAAAACTAAACGTCTATCAAATGCCTGAAATGCTATATGATGAAGCAACACGTCATTGTATTTTGCTATATATGTGAATTTATTGCAATCGTGATTCCTGACTTTCAAATCCGGAGAGCATACCATTTGACATTCTCTTCTCACAGAGGTTACTCCCTTCAGATTGTAACCTCTGTGGGAAGAGAAGACCATTTGATTTTTTATTTGCAATCTTCGCAAAGATGGCAAATGCACTGTAACCTAGATTTCCTCGCTAATATGGGTTCGATATACATTATGAAATGTAAAAGACTTAGAGTCAACTTATGATATAAGTACAACATCCATCGTAATATGTTATCTTTGCAAAGCACCTAAACACTATATGTATTTGACCGAGAGCAATGCCATTCAGTAATTGTGATAAAATTCAGTCAGTGCATGCTTTACTATGATTTTGCAGGTTATAAATTCTCGGATCTTTCTTAATTGTTAGAATTACTTGTGGTGTGTTACTGTTCTACTTTTCCATTTCGTCATTTATATATTGTTTTGGTTAAATCATTTATCACGTTTAACATACTGTGACAACACAACATACTTAATTTAAGCATACGGGGAATACCCTCTTACCACAATGTTCCGGTAGAGATGAAGATGTTACTGGAAGACGGAAGGGGGCGTCTGATGGACATTACAGTCGTGTGTCAAGAACTAAGACATTGTGGGTCATGAATGTACACTCATTTTCACCATCTAAACGCAGTTTTGTTGAAAGCTATCATATAGCATTGTAAAACTGGTGGTTAGTGATGTTCCCAGTTGGCAATATAAATCAATATACGTGGTTCCCCATAGGATTTAAAATCTAATTTACAGCACGTGAAAAAGCTAACAATTCACAAAGCTATTATAAGCGAGAATTGACAGCTGATTCAGAAGCAATTATGGCGCCAAGGAGGATAATCTTCTTGCGTGTGGCTTTGATTGCACAGAAGCCATTCACCCCGGAGTGTTTAAAGTTTACTTGGTGCGTAGGCTCTGTAACAATACATTTGTTCCATCAAAGAGTGAGTGAGTGAGTTATTGTTTAACGCCGCTTCGTCAGTATTGCAGCCATTAGCGGCGAGTTCCATCAAAGAGTATGTGTTCATATGAGAAGCCAATACAATTTTCCAAACTCTAAGGAATGTGATTGGACATAATTTTATTACTCAAAGGCAAAATGAAGTCTAGAGTGTTCCTAAATATGGTAAGTATATATTTCCAAACACGTGAGCCTCTGTCATTAACACATGAGCACAGCGTCATTCAGTGGATGTAATTTCCAATAAAGACATTTTCTTGGTGGCAGAATGAAGACTTGCTGTCGATAAATAAAATTGCAGAAATACCTGACAACCTACTTTAGCCATGAAGCACAGCAACTCGATATCGTAATCAAAACGTTGGTAAAACGTAGGTAAAAAATACCTACCCCTATATAATATAGAGTACTCTATGTGATATAGGGGGTAGTTTTTTTTACCTACGTTTTACCTACGTTTTAATTACTATATCGAGTTCCTGTGGCGTGAAGGCATTCAGGTCAACAAACTTTGTTTTTATAAGTGTATGGTTCTACCAAGAAAATCTGATTTTCAAGTGGCAGCACTTCTTCAAAGACATTGGATTTACAATCTGATTAATATTGACCATTTTTCGAGGAATAAAAGTTGCACAAAATGGCATCTGCCAGGATACGAACTCATATTTGGAGGTTTCCTCATCATCTGTTAACAGTCCTTATATACCTCAATGCCAAGTCTTTGAACTCAGTTGTTATCCGGGAGAACTTCCCTATGAGGAACTAGGGCCTTACAATTGCTGTTGAGAAGGCCTTTTACTGGATGATATCCGCTGAGACGGACTTGAACAGAATAATAACCTTCAAAGAGGGTATTATCCAGTATAAGGCCCTCCAAGTAAAATTCTTTGCACCCAAGAAATTCTAAGTCCCATTTAGTAAGCCAGTAAGTTGCCAAGTTTTAAATTTTCATAGCAGACAATGCGGGATTCGATCCCGTAACCCTTCACTTTGTAGCCCAAGACTCTACCACTAGACCACAAAGGATTGATGACTGAGAAGGGTTGATTGTTGGTCACTATTCTGCTGTCAGAGAAGTTGATATTTGATATTTTATGTGCGCTTCATTTTACTCAGACCACCTGCAGTAAAACATTTAGACAACTGCACTCCCGTTAGTTTTGTTGTTGTTGGTTTTTTTTGTATATAAAATAGACAACATCCTCATCCTCGGGCGTTCTAGCAAAGAGAGGCCTTTGCCACGGGAAGACCCTCGGGTCTTCACTAGGACAAAGGCCTCTCTTTGCTAGAACGCCCTCTCATTCAGATGTTATTCATTACGTAGACCTGCATGTGCTGACGCTATTCAAGTAGCCAATCACAGAACGTCCCACAAAAGCTTTCGGTTCCAGAAGTTAGGGGCAAGTAACAGCATACATTCATCGGTTAGCGAATGATAAGGAATGCTGTCGAAATGGTGACCGTTTAAAACAATGATGTGATTGGTCAGCTGGCTTTTGTCTGTAATAAACTGGTACAGAACAACTGTCCATACAAGGTGTTCTCAGATCTTGTGGAGAGGAATCTACATATCCTGTTTGGATCCGGGTAGATGAACTATTTTGGAAATTATATTCATCGAGTGAGTGAGTGAGTGAGTTGGTGTTTAACGCCGCTTTCAAGTATTTCACTTATATCACGGCTACTAGTATTATGGCAGGGAGAAAACCTGCATCACCATTTGGCTATGCTTTGCGGTGAAACCTGCGAGCATCGGCTGAACTAGCGAACCATGGGTGGTACTACTCTGAAATTCAGTGTAGCATTGCACCCAAACCTTACTGCGTGTAGAACAGTTCTCTGCTGCAGACAAAGTTGCAGTGCCCCTGGCGGGATTCGAACCACAGACCTCTTGATCTGAAGCCGAACGTGCTAACCACTGCGCTATCCCGCCCCCTATATTCATCGAAACAAGATTTTTAATCAGACTGTCAGATTTCTGGATGTCAGAAGTTGGACTACAGGTTATACCGTAAGCTAATTAGGTCAATGGGCTTGATCAGCTAAAAAATATTATTCAAGAAAAAAACAAAAACAAATGAAGGTGTGTGTTTAAATGATGTTTATTGGCATGTGATCACAAATAATTTAGATAAACAAGCCCATGCGAGCTTTTGTTTACATATATTACAATTATTACTTCATTTCATTATGTACACAATCAATTTTAAAATCACTTCCCCATATAGAAAATTGTGTCTTAAAAAGACAGTATATATTCCCTGCAAAATAGAATATATATATACATGTAACACGATACCCATAAGGTCATGACCTCACACTGCAACCAATCACAATTCATCCTTTCCTTTTTTGAGGGAGCACTAAAAGCTAAATAATGGCTTCTAAAATTACGCTTCAAAAACTATCTATGAAAAACAAACTTGCATAACTCAGTTAATAATGTGAACTATTGTCTCTTCACAGTTTTTGGTTTAGAAGTAGTTTACTCTAATCCATTTCATAATACACATTTTATTTCATTTTGGAATAGTAACTGAAATCATCTGGGATGTACATTCATGGCACCACCATATTCCATTTTCACTTAACTATCAAAATATCATAAAGGTGACATTTCAAAATCATTTTTCAATCTGCTTTTATGTTTGCAATTACAAGTTTTAACACCAATTGGTTTAATTAACTTGTTAAAATATAAAATAATAATAGATACATGTTTATTGTTTAATTGGCCTCAGTCCATCACAATATTTGATTATGATACTATAATACATAGTGACTGTGTGCAAGTCTTCCAGCAGTTGCAATAATAACCTTTCCCAAAATAAAATGATTTATAATCAGCTACAGACTGATCTAAAGGACACAAAATAAATGTTTTTACAAAATATAAGTTTTTAAAGATGGTGATATAACAACCGAACTTCAAAGGATGCTATATAAGAACATATGATATTTGTTTAATCTGGTGTTACAATGTGATACTTTTTTTAAATTTCACAAAATATTAATTTCAAGAGCTTCATTTGGAAATTTTTAGAAGTTAAAGAATTTAGTATTAATTGTTTCAATGACATCTTCTTTGTATTGTAATTTATTTGTGATGCCACAAGAATATGTATAAAAAAAGTTTAATCTAAAAATAAAACTTTATAATTATTGGTGATATACTTATGCTTAATTTATCATCTACAATGCCCCAGAAATAACTTTTAATCAACATACTTATTTTAATAGGGTCTTATTTCAATATTTTGAAATTAAAACTTCTCCTTACACTAACATTAATATCAAAAGACATTAGCACAAAATTCAAAATTAGAATTAAAACTGACTAGATGTAAGCAAGCCATTGTCATGTCATGTGATGGCGACTCCTTTACAAATCATCCTCAGAAGTGACTAAACAATGCAAACACCTTCAGGCCCATTATCATGTTAAGACTTGTAGATACAACTTGTAGTATGCAACTTGTAGTATGCAACTAGTTGCACTGTGTGATCAGTCCTGAACACTCCAGTTGTATCGACTGTAAAGTAGAAACTACAAGTTTGTTAAGACAAGTTGTATAAACTAATCTTAACCTGAGAACAGGCCTTTATAACTTAATGATATGCATGGAAAGTTGCAAAGAAATAAACATATCACAACTACAGTGCTCAGACTATGATAAGTAATAACACAGAATGATTTATTAACAAATGATATGAACGATTTTGTCAAACTTATTTGACAAGGTGACAGATTTCCCACTTCTTGTCAAATTATTTAAGCTTTCTCTTTAATGATTTTGTTATGGGGAAACATATATGACCGGGAAACATATTTTCCTCTACTACCGGTAATGAAATTAATTTTGCCTCCAATCAAATCTCATTCTTTAATTGTGAAATTTTACGTAAATCTTTGATATTGAACAATTTGAGACAATTTGACTGATGATATAGACAGTGAGTTTTCAATATTTCATAATTTTAAAATAAATTTGCTATGAGAGATCACAGTAAACTCCCCTATTTTCTACATATTAAGCCACTGTGTTACAATAGAAACAAAAGCAGAATGTGTCACTCTCATGTCTATATCTTGTAAGCAATTCAATAAACATCTCTCAAAGCCTGAGACTGAAATAGACATTTTACAGTCAAACTTTTAGTGAAATAAAACAACAAAAAAGATTGACTTTGAACAAAAGGGAAATAAGACTTCTGAATGGCATATATTGAACACACATTTAAATGATGGCTGATACATTTTGGATGAGACACAGACAAAGAATTCAAAATTAAATTATTAAGACGATAAATTGTTCCTATATAACATTTTACATAAAACAATATTGGTCTTTGCATCAAATTGAGCCAATTTTCAAAATGGACCATTAGTGAATGAACAAAAAAAAACCTCATCAGTTTAGCACAAACTGTTAAATCAATTTTTTTTAAATATCAAAAATCAAAACTACTCCCTTTTGTACTGTTTGAGCGGCATTCTAGAAGTTGGTATTATAGAAAAGACAAGAATATTTATGAATGATCAACTTCTTTATATATAAATAAAGACGTTGATCATCCATGAATATCACTCATTCTTTACTCCCTCTTGTTAGAACCAAACAAATCATAAAGCAACGATAAACTTTAAATTCAAATTACTCAGTTTAAATGAATTTGTAATGTCTAAACGAACAAATATAAAGCAATATTTTTTAATGATAATATAAGTGTCTCACACAACTTATTTCTCTCTGGGTAAATAAAAACCCCAACGGTAAATCTAAAGCCTAGCAAGCACCCTTTATAAGTCAGCATTAGCATATTCTTGGTACCACAAAATCATAATATTCATAACATATTAGTAGTAAATGAATCACAACAAACTTACACAAAGAATATTAATTTGCAATTTGACATTTGTGACCTTGAATGTATGTATTCAGAACAAAAAACTAAATACAGTGCTATGGCATTAAATACAATGGTCTTCCTATATGAAAATCACACTTACCATACCCAACGACTAATTACAATAGGGGTGATCGACACTCAGTCTTACTAATAGAAACGTTTTAATCTCTATCTTGGTCTAAGACTGATCTTCCAACGACAAATTACGTACCATGAAACGTGATCAACACTCAATCTTTGTACCGATACAAGTAGATTCATGGTAGTCCCTATATAGGCTGACTTTAGCGCTAAGATTATTAAAACCAACGCCTCTTTTTTAGATTTCTCAATCAGGACTTTTTAAAAGTGTTTTTAATGTATCAACTAATATGTATACAATATTAAAAAATTATTTCGATAAAATCCTTCTGTTTTATTTTTAAAATCTATAAAGGAAAATGAAAGAAACTTTTAGATTTTTTGCTTGACAAGGTATGTCTGAAGATGCCAAGGCAAGTCATGAACATGACCAAAGTGAGGACTTCGTCATATGCTAGGGTACCTTATTCTAGTTAAAGGGGCAGTATCAATGGCAGATCTAGAGGGGGGATCAGGAAGTTGGAATCCCCTTTTTGAAAATTTTTTCATGAAATTTGATGAGAGTGAAACCCCCTTTTCAACATGTGAACCCTCCCCTCTTCAAAATTCCTGATGTTTTTCTTCCTTTTTTTTTTCAAACAAAATTCAAGGTGTTATTCTTCCTTGAACACTTTAGTTATGGTGTAATGATCATGGAAATGACCCAAGTGTTTTATACCATTTTTTTTTTAATGCATAACAAGCAATAAATCAATAAATGAAATATGCCTGAAATGTCAATTTCATGGTAAAATCAGGCAAAAACCTCAAAAGTTACCAGGTTACCGTCAACCGAAGGGGACATATTTCATACACTGAAAATAACTCCTCACATCTAATCTAATATAGCCTTGTGATACTGTCCCTTTAAACTGAGATGAAAGTCATCAGTGAAATAAAGATACCCAAGTCACCAAGACCTTACTGTTCCCATGCTCTTCACATAACACCCCTGGGATTCTTCATCAGGAGATCTCATTCTCAAGTTATCTGCTCTTGTTGTTATGAAAACTTTACATATATTACCGGGTATCAGACAACCCCTCACCTCACTCACTCGACCCCCTTTCTCAACCAATGAAAAGGTATGAGAAGATGGAATTAACTGTTTGGTATCGCAGATTTTAGTTTAAAACTATTCTGTTCAGGGACTGGACTTTGAAAGTGTCAAGGCAAACTTGAACCTGATTGGCTGACATCCAAACGTGTGAGCTAAGAATATTGCAAGCACATCTCTTAAGTGCAAGACCAAAGTCTGTACAGCCCAACAAACCTAAGATGATAACTATCCTTATTGACGGCCCTCTCATGAATATAAGAGGCCCTGTATGCAGGATAGTTATCATTTTAGGTTTTCAGGCAGTAGAAAGATGCCTTTTGAGAGGCTCATAGGACCAATCCACAGCAGTGTGATTGGCTTGCACAAAAGGACGGATAGTTTGAGTACACATATTCCTGACTAAAAGACCCAGGGGTGATAGATGTAGAGCCTTAGAACATTAGGTCCTGGGTGATCAAGGTTGTAATAAACATAATTCTGCTTTGTATTTATCTCCATCACGAGGTTGAACCTGGTACGTAACACCTGCAAACACCTGTCAATATATTTTGTATACATATACTTGCATATAAAACAGCATGCACGCCTTCCTCAGTTACTCCACGTAAATTATACACCTACTAAAATATGTAGCAGTATCTCAATGATAAAAGCTTCAAAATGTACACTGATATTATCAAAATATAATGTATAGATCCATTATAAACTATTTCATAGCATCTAGGTCTGTTTGATTAAAAACTATGGCCTTCCAAACCCTTTTGCTGGTTTGACCTCGGAGGGACCCATCTTGACCTTCACCTTGACCTATATTAGCAGGGATCTTGACCTAAGGTCAGAGGTCATCAAGAGTAGATGGTGATGACCTCCCGTCCACTTCCTCTGACCATCAGCACTCGGTCCAGTCCTTCGGTCAACACCTCAAGGAATTCCATATCTTCACATTGGTCAAGGAATAAAATATTTCATCTTCAAATGTTTATAAATAATTAATTTTAAACTTTTATTTCTTGTAACTGATTGTTTAAAATGTAAAGAGATTACATGTATAGAGATAACAAAATGAGTGAGTGTCGAAAAAGAAAATATTCCAATGAGATATATTTAAATATTTGGATTATTCACATGAAAACATCATCAATTTAAAAAATATTGACTTGGAATATTTTTAATATTCAATACTCACTCATTTTTTAAAATAAATTTTTACTTAGAAACATCAAACCATGAGCAAAATGATAACAATATATGAGACCTGAGTTAGGTTTTATCCAATGAGCCAAACACAGGGCTTATTTATTACTATGAACCAAGATTATATAGGGCAGAAATGTGAAAAAATACTTTGATTGGTTAGCGGTTCAGGAGCATGCACTCAGTCATCTGATTTCAAAAATAATGTTGAATAACTTGTCATCGTTACAAAACAATCGTGCATAATTTTCAACTGGATGCACAACAAATATTAAAGCATTATATAATAAAGATATTCAGAACACATATGCAGGGGAATGTCATGTCTCTAGGAGCTTAACAGAATTGATAAATAGTTTTGTTGTCTGAACTTACTGAATCCCATTTTATCAAAAATATACATATATACTATGACATATATTTCATGTTTTGCTTTGTTTTCAATATTTCAAATGAAATAAAAGAAATCTACAGTTAACAATTGGATATTCCAAATTTTTTGGCATTTAGCTACTTTTGTCTTATCTACAAGTCCAAAATCAGTCACAAACTATACTTATAATCATTTATGATAAAGGTTAACATAATGACTCGTAAAGTTGTCGTCAAAGAACTGACAGAACTCATAATTCAACTGTAGAGCACAGAACAAATGTCGGTTGCTCAAACATGTGGTTGACTGAACAAGGGGAGGTAACTAGCATCATGATGTATCAGTCTAACAGAGTGGTAGAGCGCCTGGCCCTATAATACTGTTAGACACTACACCTAATAAATGGCTACACATAATCATGTGCATAGCCTAGTTGATCATAATTAGTATAGTTCAGCAAGAAAGGTTACTAAATGGATGGGTGACCCACTACCGGAGCAAAGGTAGTACAAACCTATAAGGTCGCCCAGAGAGTACAATTTGTGCTGGATTATCAATATTATTATTATTATCTGGGTAATCTGAATGTTTGAAGGATTTGGAGTTCCCTGTTGGACCATGAGTTGCGAACTTACTCTGTCCACCTGGCAGTTAAAAATGATACAGTAAACCGTGACAGGTGATTGGTTGTATTCGCTACAGTATTATCCTGTATTCCTTTATCAATCGTCTGAATATATGCGCATAATATATTATTAAAACAAAAATTATTCACTAGTCAATCTACATATTACAAAAACAATGCTACTCAGATTCTTACCCCCTCCCCCAAACATTTAGAAAAGTCATAACACACATAATTTTGTCTGAGTTCCTTTTTATTTTGTCTGGCCTATAACAAAGAAGTAAGCACTATTGAGCTGTATCAACATTGATTTATGAATGTGTTGTCCATACATATGTCATGTAAACTAAAGGATACAGTTTTCCTCTCCCGCGAGACCTTTGGGAGGAGCCGGCAGGTTGAGGATGACCAGCTGTGCATCATGGGACTTCTCTACGATGTGCTCGTTCAGACGCACCGCCGTGTGCATTCTACGCACGTTCTTCGTGTCTCTGAAACATAGGCAAATCACATTATAACAACCATTTAAAATTATGTCATAGAAATCATTTTGAAAAAATAGCTTTGGTAACATTGTCAGAGGGTTGTGAAATAAATATGATATTTTATGGTGCGTTTTACCGTTTTGTCATATTGCTCACCCAGGGGTGAAATGGTATAGACTATAACTATTTTACCGAAACCAAATTATTTTTCTTTTGGTTCAGTGGTTACAGTGTATTTTCGGTATGAAAGTTTTGATAATTATTTCATAAATTCCCCAAAAATATTTAAAAAATTTAACATTCATCAAAAAAAAATGTGGTTTGTTCTGATCTTAGTATTCTTTCAGTTTTGCTTTTGTAGTGAACCGAAGCTCAAAATACTGTTTCACGTCTGTCAACGAACATGACGTCAACAAGAATTTTCTGTCATTTGTATTTATTTGTTTGCATAGTCAAATGATATTTCATTTCAAACGACGTTACTTTATTCAAAATGAAGTTATTTTACATAGCTCCTCACTTATTTCACACTGGTCAAGTTGTGTTGGACTCGAGTCCAAGGCCAAAGTGAAAATCAATTTGACAATGATACATTTGAAAATCAAGAGATCACGCCAAGCAATCCGCTTTGAAACACTGTTATCATCTCTTTACAACAATTACTGTGGAGTTTGGAGATTCCCCACCCCTTATAAAACCCAAATAGTCTTCAAAGGACCTAAATCCATCCAAAATACAGCAGCAACCAAGTACAGTTACACATGGAAGGTAGGTTGAAATAATAAGATATCTTCACTGATATCTTCTCTATAAATTGTCTTAAAATCAGCAACCTGCAAAAAGTGTTTTAAGAGAATATATCATGCAGCACTAGTTAATTAAAGCAAAGTTAGTATACACATCATGAAAAAACGTCATGAAAAATAGTTAGTTGGTGACCAAAGCAACTAATGTCATGAACATTCACAGTCAAACCATAGTAATTAACATGCGTTTGTGACAATTTATTTGCAAATACGCATCTGATTGAACATGATGAATAACTACTACACAATTAGTCATTCTGGACATGCACTTCTGCTTAATTAATATTCATAAGATGTACTTGGGCATGGTGCTATTTTGAGAACATTTAAAGCAATAAATTTATAACAAATTTCTAACTTATAACAAAAAGCAGCTACTTTTGATGCTTGTCATTTTGAATGTTGGCATTTTTTTTTTATTTCAAGCTATAAAACTAAGAGAGAAATTTCTATATGAATGATAAAGGCTTAATGGAAACAACTTAAGTTTAACAAATTTCTTGGATAAAAATTCTAAAATATATATTAAAAAAATATCTTTATACAAAAGTCACAAATCGAGCAACCTTGAGTATTTATATAATAATCTATCAAAAACATTTTGAGTTTTTAATCTTCAAAACAATAAATGAATTCTATTAGGCATATAAAGAAAACAATTGGAATAAGCAATATTTATGAAAATTAACTTTTATTCTGAATGTACACTAAATAATTTGTTCATAGAAGATGAGGGTTCAACTAAGACAACCTGACTAAGTTTCTACAGTTCCTGGAGTGAACATGAACACATGGTTAATAAAGGGAAGCAACTGCGGTGTAGCATGAATTGATCTTGCAAGTGAGTTAGTGTTAGGTAGGTCAGATGCTCTCAAAGTAATTAAATCATGCAATATGCACTGGTTCATGAATGCTAATTGATATCAAATGTAAATGACTAAAAGTCAAAGATTTTGACTGAATTATATCCAAAAAAATGAGCTTGTCAAAATAACATTACAATTGTATAAATAAGAATTTCGTTTCAGAAAATAATTTGTATTCTGAAAAGTTTTGAAAAAAGTTCCTATAACATGCAGTCAACAAGTATTCAAGTATTCCTAAAAACATGCACTGACTTTTTGAAGCATTTATAAAGTATCACCAATTTGAAACATGATTTTAAAGCATTCATAAAATATCATCAATTTGAAACATAATTTTGAAGCATCCATATAATCTCATCTACTTGAAACATAATTTTGAAGCATTCATAAAATATCTTGAAAATTATCACAGGGAGAGCATCTGAGATTGACTAATAAAAGAGTTTAGTATTGGTTGCAGACAGAGAAGCAGTCTTACGGCTTGAGTGACTGAGATCTGAAACAACAAACATGGCCATCACCTTGGGTCGTCATGACAACACATACTGGGTCGTCACGATAACAGAGATACAGGACGTGATAACAATCAATAACACATGGGTTTTAGGGAGATTTTGGTGTCTGGATGTTGTTCATATTTCATCATACACATGACAATATCAACACTTTGGATGGCAAATTCACATAATTTACATACACTCAAGACAATTGGGGTTGACATTTGTTTAACTAATGTCAAAAGGTTTGGATTTGGACATCACCCATATCATTTTTAGTTCGATAATGGAACCATTAAGAACTTTGAGTAATGGCTCTTCATTGCTTCAGGGGCATATTATAAGATGTCCATGTGCTGGTAAGGAATTATTGCTGTATATGTGCCTCTGATGAGTAAAATAAATGTCCTTGGGATGATAAAGTCTTATTTTTATGATAAACGCTAATCTTTATCAAACAATTGATTTCAACGGTGATTTTGTTTTGAGGGAAAGCAAAGCTGGGTAATATCAGGGAATATGGGATTCAGTGACTTTAATAAGACTTCTTTTTTTCATTTCTAAAACTGGCCTCACAAAAATGTTTCCTCTGTCGTATCAATAGAGACAAAGGCAATTAATATCTCTACTACAATATAATAGAACAATAATAGGAATGATCTAACATTTCCAAGCAAGGCACATGCAATTTTATGTATAATTATAGCAGTTGAAAATATACATTTCTAAGACATATGGCATATATCTCATCCCAAATCCAATCAAATGTGTCTGAAAATACAGAGAAAATCTCTCTAGGAGTAGATGTAAAACCATACCTCAAAGAGAAATTTCTTACACCATTCTCTACAAAATGAAATATATGAAGAGAGGGTGCTGTGTTAAGATCAGGAAAAATATTGGAACACAAAGTTTTGACAAAAAGCTTTTATTCTGATTTAAGTTTATACTTATGAATATAAGTGAATTTGTAAAACAAATAATAAGATCAGAATTTTTTTACTGAATTTGTTTTCTTTTCAAACTTCATATTCCAACACTTATCCTAAAAGTTTATGTTGAGACCAAAACCAATGTATTACATCATCAAAGGAAAGGGGAGATAACTCACGGTTTGATGTTGAGGAGTGGTCCCCCTTGTTGAGGGGTGAAGGTGAACTGGTTGCGTTTGCTGACCTCTACAGGGTCAGTGGAGCTCTCGTCCAGCTCTTCTGGAACCGTGTCCAGTCGAATACTGATATCTGCCGGGCTTGCATGTGACTTGTCGATGATAGATTGTGGCTGGAGAGTTAAATGAAAAAGACTTGTATACAAAATACTATAAGCCAAAAACAATCAAACTGAGGTTGTTTCAGTTCATAGAATTTTCATCTCTCTGACATTTATGACTTCTGAGGGCGAAGGAACATTTCAATTTTGGGTCCAGATCTTCAGGTATGAAAACCGTCAAACAGAACTTGATTTATATCATATACTGAGGAAAATAAAACTGGTACTCAAAAGACGATGACCAGAGATTATCCATTGGTCCTTAATTGAAATATCTTTAGTCAACAGGTTGCAGGCTCAGTGTTTAATTGAGACCAAGTGAAACAGGCCATTTCTTCCCCTGTCTAAACTTTCACTTTGCCCTGGGAGAAACTAGCCCAGGCCAAAGTTTCCCCAGGGAAGGTTAACGTTTGTCCTAGGATAATTTTACCCTGAGGAAGGTTTGTCCTAGGCCAAAGGTTCACCGAGGAAGGTTTGTCCTTGGCCAAAATTTTCCCAGTGAAGGTTTGCCCAAGGATAATTTTACCCCGGGGAAGGTTTGTCCTGGGCCAAAGTTTCCCAAGGGAAGGTTTGTCAAAGGATAATTTTACCCTGGGAAAGGTTTGTCCTTGGCCACAGGTTAAAAATTCCCAGGGGAAGGTTTGTCCAAGGGGAAGTTTGGCGAGCGCTGTTATACCGACGCCTTCTTTGAAACCCAGCGTTTATTTGTTGCACAGCTGCTTATTCCAGTGCTGATAGGAGAAAATACAATTCTTACCTCAATTTTTTTAACCCTCATGTCCCTGAGCATCTGGGTCCTCTGTTCCATCATCAGGGTCCTCTCGTACGTGTAGGCTGAGATATCCACTGTGCTCTGTAGGTATGGAGACAATCTTCAGTATCACTTCTTAAAGGGACATTCAATATGACAAATCCAAATTTTACTCTTTGTCTGTTATAGTTAAGTTTCCAAAATTATGTTTGACTAATTGAGACGCGGCAGACACGATGTATTGTCCATTGTCCAGAAATCACTATTTTCTCCTTTATATCATAACTATACTCAATCGACTAACATTTTCGCAAAAGTACATCATTAACAATAACACCATTTATAATGTTTGACATTTGTGACTCACAACACACAATTTAACACACTGAATATCGCTTCAAGAGTTAAAGTTCAATTTGTGTACTTTTTCAGGACAATGACCCTCACTCTCTGTCAGGACACTGCTGCAACATTGAATGTCCCATTAGCTTAATTAGCTTCCAAAGGGTAAGTTTTACTTTTATGGATTCCTCACTTTGAAATAAGCATTTCTCCAGTGACTCTATTGCCAGGAGCAGAAAGAGGCGGAATTATTGATGTATTATTTCCATAAATAATCCTGAAATATACCATCTCTACGACATTGACTTCTGCCTCGATACGTAGTTGATAGAGGTATGTCTTCAAGTCTTTCATCATCTCGATAGAGTTGTCCTCCATTTCTGTACATCGTCAAGGAAACTAAAAAACCTCATTTAGAACATTTCCGTGGTTTATAAATCAAGGTAAAGAGTCATCAGAAAAAGACCAGTGGAACATTTTAAAAAGACTTCTACAGAAACATGGACAGTAACAACATGAACGCGCTATTATTTGTTTAAAGCCAAAAGAGCAAACCAATGGTCATATATTCTTAATTTTTTTATTCTTCAAGGCCCATTGATTCTACTGTAACCATGGGAGAAAAGAATACATCTTTACTAATCAATTTCTCAATCAAGGAGACCATACTGAAAGAAATTGTAAACCATTAATATTGAAATGTCATCAAGTGTGTAATAAAGAAGTTAATAAATATCAATGACTTGTAGATCTGATGTTAATACATTTCTGTACATCCCACTCTAGCAGTGTATTTGTATCTGCTATGCTACTACTATACCCTGATTCCCTGAGGCCTAAAACTGTTGTTTTACTGCAAGCTTGTAACTCATTGCAAAATAGCATAGTATGTGATTTTCAGCCAATGATATGTGGTGATTTTGAACGTCTGGTTGTTTATAGCCAATATGACAGGGAATCAGAGGATTGTAGTAGTGGATACAAATACAGTCAGACTCCGTTTATCCGCACAATTTTGTTTCTAGTTGAAAATCGTCCAGATAGCAAGTCGTGTGATTAAATGAATCATAATGTGCATAGAATTGCATAAAGAATATTTGAAATACTATTGTGCCGATGGCTGGGTTTACAGATATACTGGGTCCGGTTAAACAATTATGGTCTGTGATGGAACAGGATGACTGCTTGAATGCCTATCAAACAGTCCACTCATTTTCTAAATAATTAAAAGGAAAAGCTAATGGGAATAAAATCAGGACAAGAATCCGTGTACTGGAAGGATACGAGCCACGGTGAAGATCCTGAGCTTGCAGTTCTTCCAGGAACGATCTAGTTTGAGCAGGAAAGGAAGCAACATCAACATTCCACCGTCGTGTACGATCCACCACACGTCGATAGTTCCCCGCAGTTTCTCGGTGTCTGGGAACATCGCTACTCCCTTCACCACCAGTAGGGCCAGCTGACCTGCGCCAACATTACGTACTGTGTCTGTGGAATGAATAGGATGGTTTATTTCACATTTTGAAACAAATCATTTCATGGAACATGATAAATTAGTTCTCAATCTGAGCTGGTTGTCTGTGGTACCAAAATAGACAATAGTTTATCATGGGTGCTAAACCAAGGGAGATAATTCATGGCTATGAGGGGAGTGAGCAGACCACTAATGGAAATTATGACTTAGTTTTTTTTTCTTCTAGTTTTCCTTCTGTATAGACTTATCCTGATGGATGAAAGAAAAGACTCATCACAACTCAGAGAGAATGGTTACTCTTTATAATTATAGACAATTTAACATTTTTGAGTAAATGTCATTTTTTATACTTACCTGGTTGAAAAACCAACATTGCCCAACGCTTCCCCCTGAAGCGTTCCTCAACATAATATCACAAAGAATTAAAAAGGGACGCTACCCGGTATAGGTTGCGCTCGTGCCACGTGACATCGGTGACGTCATCATTCCCTAGTACAAGCGAGCACAAAACCCAAACCCAGGAGGGGAGGAAGGGCGGGAACTAACGAGCGTTGGTTTTTCAACCAGGTAAGTATAAAAAATGACATTTACTCAAAAATGTTAAATTTTTTACATACTTATCAGGTTTGAAAAACCAACATTGCCCAGATTACCACAGCAAGGAGGTGGGCTGAACCGAGTCACGTGCGCCACCGAGACGCGTCGCTTTACCCTTAGGCTGGCACGCCGGAGCACTGGATGGTGTGAAACCATGAAGGGTTGACAACCATCCATGCTGCGTGCGGCCCAAGAGAACTCACGCGGATTCTTAAATTGAGTGTACAGAGGTCGACGCCGTCCTAAAAAAGACAAACCTACACTCAACCTCTATGTGTCCGCCCCTCACTCGTTAAGTAGGGGGGGTAGAGTAAGAATCCTGGTACTGCTGTCATGCAAATACCCCGGTTGGGTTAACAACTGCACTCATAGGCAAAAAAAACAACCAACCACAAGTATAACAACAACAAGTTTTATTGTACACAACCAAGTGAATACCAAAACAAGTACATAACAGCGTGGATACGCCCACCCCCGTCAGGGGTAAGGTGCGTTCCGTCGTACGACTGAAAGAGGTGCCGCGGTCCGCTGCTGGGCGAACACCTGAGGACCCAACCTTGACACCCCTGCCAAGTCCTCTGTGGACACTTCCCATAAGTAGTGGTCAGCAAAGACCAACCCCGACTTCCAAAAACATCCAGCCAGAATGTCTGACACGGCGATGTTGCAATGAAAAGCCATTGTAGCAGATACTGCTCTGATCTCGTGGGGATTAGAGCGAGACGGGGGAGGGAGATCAGCCGCTTTGTAGGCGTTGATTACTGCTGACCGCAGATACACCCCCAAAGCCCGTCTGTCAAGCTCCTTGACAGTCCGTGGTGAGTGAGGCAGAAAAAGCCGACGCCTCCCTTGTCTGATGCCCCTTGTCCGTTCTGCATAAATGCGGAGCGTGCGGACAGGGCAAAGGGAAAGGTCCGTGACCTCTGGCGAGTCGGCTTCAGGACCTAATGACGGTATAAGAAAGGTCCTTCCCCTCTCGTCCGCGGCCTGGTTTTTACAAACAAAGTCTGGGGCCAGGCCCAACGTTGCGGACCCTCCGTCTCGGCGCTCGAACCTTAAAAGGTCAGCGTGAAGAGCGTGGAGCTCTAATATCCTCGCAGCTGAGGCCATTGCGACCAGGAAGGCCGTCTTGACAGTGAGACGAAGGAGGGTGGTATCCGACAGGGGTTCATAAAAATCTGAACGTAAGTGCCCAAGCACTATCGCCAGATCCCACTCAGGCGGTCTAGGCTTGCGCCGACCGTCGACCTTACGAAATGTCTTAACCAGGCCCTTCAGAACCGAGATGTCGAGTCCCGGGGAGCGTTTGCGAACTACCGACATGATCGCCGCCAGAATGGTATTGATCGAGGAGGCTTTGAGCCCTCTCTCGTTCCTCATGTACACCAAGTACTCGGCAATCTGGGGCAGTGAGGCCGCCTCCGCTTCAAAGCCCTGCTCCTCGCAGAACGAGGCGAAGCCACGCCACTGGTAGTCATAGAGCTTCCTTGTGGTCGGCCGTTGAGCTGTTGCTATGGCTTTGGCCACCCGTTTAGAGTAACCGCTCCGCCTTAACCCCTTTTTGATACAAGCCAGGCGTGAAGATTGAGGACCTGCGGGTTCTCGTGTACACGTCCGCTTGGGTTGCTCCGGAGCAGGTCCCCCCTGAGGGGTATCGGAACAGGCTACTGCAGAGCTAGTCTGCGCAGAGGAACGAACCAGGCACGAGCTGGCCACCAAGGGGCTATGAGGAGGAGTCGGATCGTGAGAGTGGACTGTAGCTTCGCTACTACTTGAGAGAGGATGGCCGGCGGTGGAAAAGCATAAGCGTCCATCCCCTCCCACTCTAACGAGAGAGCGTCTAGAGCCCAGGCCCCCGGATCGGGAACTGGGGACACATACGTCGGCAGTTGGCAATTGAGCCTTGTCGCAAATAGGTCTATCAGAGGCCTGCCGAACTGAAGACACAGAGACTGAAACACCACCGGGTTCAGCTGCCACTCCGTAGGAGGAGGGCTGTCTGGTCGAGAGAGAGCGTCTGCGAGGACGTTCTTGGCCCCTGGTATGTGTACCGCACGAATTGTCAACCCGATGCTGTCCACCAGATCGAATAGGCGGAGTGCGAGTTGAAGCAGCGAGTTTGCCCTGGTCGACCCCTGGCGATTGATCGTCCAGGCCGCCACCGAGCTGTCCGTGTGCACTAAGAGGCAGTGACCTCGCAGGCGAGCTGACCAATGGTCTATCGCTCGACGGACTGCGTCCAACTCTAGAACATTGATGTGACAGTCCCTCTGAGCTTGTGCCCACACCCCCGCGGTCTGGTCCCAACCGAGGTGAGCCTCCCATCCCTGAGTGGACGCGTCCACAAACAGGTGCAGAGATGCGGGGGTCGGCCTCAGCGGAATGCCTGAGTAAACATGATCCTCCACTCGCCACCAAGCTAGGAAGCGGCGGAGGTCCGGCGGGAGGCTGATAGCGTGAGCACATCGAGCTTCTCTGACGTGTGTGTTCAGGAACACCTGAAGGGGACGCAGATACAGTCTGCCCCTGACGGTCAGGTCCTGAGCGGACGTGAGGAGACCTAATACCCGTTGCCATTGTCGCAGTGACAGTGCGGACTGTAGGCCCCTGTCCATGAGATGCGCGAGTCTCCCCATCCGCTCCCTGGGAACGAACGCTTTGAACAGGCGGGAGTCCAGAATGGCTCCGAGAAACGTGAGACGAGTTACCGGGACTAGGTCCGACTTGTCTAAGTTTATGAGCCACCCCAGACGCCTGAACAACTGGATAATGAAATCGCGTTGTACCCCGAGGGCGGAGGGCGAATGGTCGTGAGTGAACCCATCGTCTAGATACATCATGAACTGCACCTGGACGTGCAGATAATGAACGATAGGCTGGGTCACTCTCGTGAACAACCAAGGGGCGGAGGAGATCCCGAAAGGTAGAACCTTCCATTGAAAATGCCTCCCGTCCAGGATGAAACGGAGGTACTTGCGGTCCGACACAAAGATCGGAATGTGCAGGTACGCATCCTGGAGGTCGAGAGACACCATACTGTCTGAGGGCTCCAGCGACCGCATGACTGATGAAATCGTCAAGAGTCGAAAATATGGCGGCTGTACGAGGAAGGAAGTGTTGAACTCCTTCATGTCGTGTATCAGCCGCCATTTGTTCGAGTCCCGTTTGGGTCTGACAAACACCGGGGAGTAGAACCCTGGGGTCAGATCTTAGAGGGGGATTTCCTCCACCGCCTCCTTGGAGAGAAGAATCTCCACCTGTTCCAACGTGAGGGTGAACCGATCCGCAGCTAGCGGCCGTTCCGTTGGAGAACAGGTTAGGGGAGGGGGTGAGGAGACTGGGATACGGAACCCCCGCTCTAAGATCTGACACACAAAAGGGTCTAGAGACAGCTGTCTCCAGTTGGGGACGAACCCCGCCAGTCGTCCCCCCACCGACCCCTCTGTGGGCGGGACCACAGGAGGTGGGAGGCACGGCGGTGACCACCTGTCACTTCTCGCCGCCTCGATGACCCTTCTTCCGCTTCCCGCTGAAACGAGAGGGGGTGTCGGGCGTGGGTCTCGGGCCACGACCTCCTGCGCGAAAGCTAACTTGGCCGGTTCGGTTAGGAGCAGACTGAACAGGGATGCTCTTAGCGGGGGTCTTACGAGGCGTCACAACCTTCTTTTTGACCTCCCCACTGGCCAACCTGTTGGTAATGTCCTGCTGCTTGGCTT